>OX104062.1:24719334-24897525 GCA_944474145.2 Dicrocoelium dendriticum | reverse complement strand
TCGCCCCGCTCCCTCGGCCGTCCCTTTGGATCCACCCTCTCGCTCAGAAGTCGAACGTGAGATCGGAACGTTGAAGTTGAACAACACCACAGGGCCAGATGATCTTCCTCCAGCCCTCTTCAAGTTCGGGGGACTTGCTCTTGTGGATGATTTACACGAGTTACTATTGAAACTGTGAGAGCAGGAAACGGTCCCAATCTATTGGAGCCGCTCCCTCATAGTCCCAATTTTCAAAGGAGGCTCACGATCGGAATGCGGCAGCCATAGAGGAATCAGTCTGATCTCTATCGCCTCCAAATTGCTTGCCTCTGTCATCCTTCACAGACTGACTGGCACTCGTGAAAGCCAGATTAGTGAAGAGCAAGCTGGATTTCGTCGAGGTCGTAGCTGCATTGACAACATCTTCACCTTGCGTCAGTTGTTGGAGCACCGTCACATATATTTGCGGCCCACCGTTGTCGTGTTCCTCGATATCAAAGGTGCATTCGATTCGGTGGATAGACCTGCACTTTGGAACTGTCTAATCAGGAAAGGTGCACCTGAGAAATATGTAAATATTATCCGAACATTGTATGCGCGTAGCACGGGCAGTGTGAGGGCTTACGGCAAGTTGTCGTCGCCCTTTATTACCTCCAGCGGTGTGGGACCAGGATGTCTGCTGGCACCTTTCATTTTTACCTTCGCTGTTGAGGAAGTCATGGAAACCGCGTTCACAGTACACGAATTAAAATGTGTGGATCTGCTCCCAGGAGAACGACCTCTTTACTTGGAGTATGCGGACGATATTTCCCTCTCTGTGACAGCTCCCAGACGTGCCAAGCGGCACTGGACAGATTAGCGCTAGCTGCCCCTCACTTCGGGTTGCGCTTCGCAACCTCGAAATGCAAAGCGTTCTTCCAAGATTGGTCTGGACCGCCCCTTTCGCTGACCCTTGGTGGGGGGCAGCTAGAAGTCGTTCAGAAATTCAACTACGCGGGAAGTTGTATCAGTGCCCGTGGGATTGAAAATGAGATCATGAACCGGATAGCAAAGCTCGAAGTGCGTTTGCTAACCTTCGCCACCTATGGCTGCGGCGCGATATCGCTCTCGCTCTGACGGGTAGAGTGTACAATGCAGCGGTACGTTCGACCCCACTGTACGGTTGTGAAACCTTGCTGCCTAAAGCAGCGGACGTGAAGAGGCTAGTTACGTTCGAACACCGATGCCTTCGCACTTCAGCTAACATCTGGTGGGAACACTGCGTGAGCAGCGAGCGTCTTCGACGCCTTGTTTATGGCACAGAACTAGGAAATGAACCGCTCAGCACCGTCATTTCACGCACCAGGCTCCGATGGCTGGGCCACGTGTTACGCATGCCGGCTCACCGACTTCCGCGACGTGCGTTGTTTGCGTGCCGGGGGTGTGGTTGAAAGAAGGGGAGGGTTGGCCAAGCGATGACTTGGTCGAGAGTAATGAAGGCCCTTATGTCTGAGCTGGTTTCGGTTGGAACGACCCGGCTCCCTGGTTGGGGTCCAAAAGATGATGAACACGTTTGGTTGGACACAGTTGCTGATATGGCTAGGAGCCGACCTCAGTGGCGTTCGTGCTGTGAGTTTCTTTGTCCCACCCCATCCCTCTTAGCCTCCCCGCCAACCACGACCACATTATTTAGTCTTATATAATTTTGTATGGTAAATTTTTGGTGCACAATAGCAGGCTGGTAGCTTACCGGAACGAACCCCATCCGTTACCGGTAGCTCAGCCGGCTTGCAGCAGTTGCATTTTTTCTCTCCCTTTTTATGTATTGCGGCACAGTAGCTGAGGTGTTCCCCTCCACTAGCTAACGTGTATGATGAGGTTGACGACTGTAGAAGCCACTGCACTGCATCGGACTGCTGTTCCCAGGCTGTGAAATATCTCCTGGTGCTGGCGCAGGTAAATCCCACCGGCTTTCACTGGTTAGGCTTCTTGTTGGTAGCCAATTAGGCTGCATATATCTACGTCACAAGCACAGGAAGGATCGTAACGGATTACAACTACGATTTAAAAACTGGGGCGACTGCCCATGAGAAGTGCGCACATTCCAAGATCCCTGTTCATAACGCATAGCGGTTACGTTTTCTACCAATCAGTGTTTCAACGACGCTATACGGGATACGTAGCCAGTATGCGTTAGCCAAAGCGCATGTGAGGGGTTTAAGGACACTTAGGTAGGCTTTAACTGACCGGCTCTCCTGTGCTTTGTCCCATAGTATCATCGTAACCCCTGCTTAAACATTTACAGGACGGATGACAGATGAGTAATCTCTGGTTCAGGTGCCGTGCCCAACCTCATCTATGTTGTGAAATAGTCCAAATTTCTTACGCCCTCCGGAACTTTGCGACCCAACTTTTCGTGTAGGTAAACCACGTGATATTAAGGTACGTATAGTTCGCTCTACGTCTTATACCGATGGCAGGCAGCAAATTGTGTAATTATGGTTTCCTTTGTTTATACACCAAATTGCGCATTCACCGTACAACCAGCCTGCGGTCCATAGCATTGATACTTTTTGAAGGAGCATGTTGTTTTCGCATTACCTTAGTACATAAAAGCAGCAAACCTCGCACGATTATAACGGATGTATGATTTGAAAGCAATCCTTTGCGCTCAGCAGTGATCCAGCACCAAGGCCCTTGCTAAATGGGTTGTTGCTAAAGGTTCCGTCATCCATTGTATCGCACCATGGTAAATGAACCCGCGTCTTTTAGGCATAATGGTGTGAATAACTGCGGGCGAAGCCAATTTTCTAAACTTTAATTGCATGTCATAAAACGTAAAATCCGTTTTTGTGCTATTACCTAATGTCTTCCAAGGTGACGTCGCAGAAGTGCATTTACTACGGTATAACACATTATGTATTGAGTATACATATTTAATGACGCCTTCGTTTTCCATCATATCGCGTATCATTACCATCCACAGCAGCTTCCTTATCAAAACGGCCTCGTTCTCTTGCGGGTTTTGGGGTGTCGTTTGCGTATGGACCTCAGGTCAGCCGCACTTGTTATTTATTAAGCACAAGGCTTTTATTTCACAAGTACTCTTAAAGCACTCCACGCACTCAAAGGTCACCTTCTTATCCTTTTTGAGACTCTGCGCTAACGCATGTATAATCGCGAGCTTCAATGGCTATGGAGCATAAAGTAATCCGCTGTCGCATACGAAACCGAAAAACCGACAGGTCACATGAGTGGCACAGTTGCAATCTCTGTAACTAAATGGGCAGCTTTATCAGCGTATACGAATTTACTTATCGAGTCCTTCATCGCGTTTCCGGTGGGAATGAATGCACAGTATTTCACTTACTGTCCCTTTCGGAAAATTATTACCAAGGTTACGGCGGCATGGGCCCGTACATTCCTAATTGTACACGAAGTATGACGTGAAGGATTTACGTTACAATGCCGAGAAGTTTGCTCTAAGCGATTCAGTTGTTAAACGTTTTATGTTCATTAGCTGCTTGAGAGACTGAGTATCGTCAAACAGCCCTTGTGGCACTAAGTTGGAGCAGTTGCAGCCGCACACCGCTTCCGAAACCATCGAAGACCTCACTTGGCCATCTTGAAGCACGGGACGTTCGTGGCGGTTGGAGGTATGGCGGACCACCATAGCTTGCCCTCCTATAATTAGATCGACCAATACGTCAATTTAAACAACCACTGCACAAATTTGCCATTCCACCATCACTTTTACCTTTTCTATCGGGTCCTAAACGCGCTGTGTACGAGTTAAACGTATACTTGCAGATGCTCTCCATAGGTTGCGCACCACAACCGGTCGAATAGTTATCCAATGCGGTAACTTACCCGACCTTAGTAGTTGTATATCAATTAAACCAAGCTTGCAATAACTAAACTGTGGCCATTTTTTGCATGTTTTCCGGCCAGATTACTGCTTGCGTAATTCTATTAAATAATTTGCAAATGTGCCAAGAGAATTTTTACATGCGCTGAAACTAAGGTACGCGGCTGGAATTGAAATTTCATAGTAATACTGTGTACCGCTTTGCGTGTATTCGAGCTCATTTCGCTATAACTTGTGCTTTCCAGTTCATTTCCACAGGATCTAAAAACGTATTGCAGTGACCATGACATTTTACTTCATCAAGCATCGCCATCAGACTTGTACACAATTTGTTTTACATTGCACTCACCCAGAGCCTATATATACCGAACTGCATTTTGAATTACATCCGCCAGCTTGCCCGCGCGTTGCCGGCTGTTGCGCTCCGACGTGGTGTAACTCTGCTTCACCACTTTCTCCCACTGTCCTCAATCTATATTTACATAGTTATTGCACTGTGCGGTTTCCTCAAGACAATCTTTATATCCCGCCGTCTTCTGTCTTATTGTGCTACGGATTTCTTGTGTAGCATTCGTCAGGACGCCACAGTATCCCTCAGCCGTTTCAGAAGCCAAAAGCCAACGCGGAGTGCTAATTTACCTTTGTTTTATATTTGTGAATTGTTGATCTAATGTGCTGGTACCGAAGCAACAGCGATTCTGCGGATCAAGCCCTCCGGACAGACGTCGTGTCCCTATCCTGCCAGCTCTGCCGTAGTTTCCTGTAAATAAGGTTGCATTGCTCTCCAAGGCCAACGCCGGTACAAATAGTTCAACTCACTCTAACCTTTGCGCACTGCGAATACGGCATCGCGAGTAGTGGAAACTCCCAAGCTTGCCACGACAAACAATCCGGTTCAACTAAATCAAAAACTTGCAAGACAAATACTTTTCAATACGGGCGTCCGTCTTTATTTCCATCACCTTAATTTACTATCGAAATGGCATTGGCAAGCTGGTGGCCACAGCTGATTGTCTAGTTTAATAGTTATCTTATTCTCGGACAATTGGCTAGTCTCGGAAAAAGTAGGTGGTCGCTACGTGCTCTCCTTTGTAGACAACAAGACCTGAGACGTCCTGACAGTCGTCAGCCTGCCATCAGACGCAGACGCTGAAACAGTTTGGTTGACGTATTTTAGAATATTTGTGCACAAGGCGACCCGCGCGGACGCTGGACATCAATTTTGGTCGCAAACGGCAGGAAATGGTTGGTTGGGGAAAGCTTATTTAATAAACTTGTTACTGCTGGCCTCTAAAGCTTTCCCACACGTTCCACCGCAATCCGAGAATAGCTCTAATGGAACGCTTTGTGGAAGGCATTGTTGATTCGATTACTTAGCGCAAATTTACAAGAAAATCCAACTCTATCGCTGGCCGACGCCATATCTACCTCCCGAGCGTAAGCCGCTGCATCCTGAATCGCTGTCATCCATCGCTACCACTTGTGTGTCGAGTTAAACTGTCACTCATACATATCCGTACTTACATCCGGCAGACCGATCCTGAACGCAGTTGTAAAAACGGATACACCAGCCTGTGAATACTGCAGCAAGTTGAGAATTCCAGTTTGTATATCCGTGCATACACACCAACTAGTCAGCCCAAGTCATTCGTTTTACCGCTGGTTTGGCACAGGACCTACTTCTTTCAATTGAGCTGGGTCCCACGTGCAACACTTACTTCACAGCCGGATCCAACCCCACAACCAAATGGTAGAGGTATATTATTTGCTATTTCATCTGTGCATTGAGGGACACCGACGCTACGCGTACACTGGTGCCACCTAAATTTTGTCCGTGTCCTAAGCGATTCGCTACTAACATCCGCCTGTTAACGGCGCACGGTAGTTAATTAGTGGCCGAGGGTTGAGTCGTGGCAGTCGTGGTCTTATGCAACCAAACGACACCGCATCCTATTGTTTTATATTCTGTCATACCACGAGACGCAAACTTTGGCACTGGTAAAATTACTTAGCTTGGGTGCCACTTGAACCTAGCCAAGTATGAGCTTCCGATAGGCAAACGTGAACTGATTTCTTATGCTGCAACACTAGTAGCGCAGCTTGCTTAACAACTATGTGCGTAAAGGTGGATGAAAATATACGATCACTTCTTGCACTGGTAGAGGATAACTTTCCAAATGCAGCCTTAAAACTTTGGTACCAAACCATCTGGTATCATAATGCTGCGTTCTCATGGGATATATCCCCATTAGTCGGTTCCAAGCTTGTTCAACTTCAACGCGACACTAGAAAAACAGAACCCCGTCGAGTCCCTATCCATCACCCGGAAATATGATAAAATCTTTTAAGAGCTATTAGAGGCCAAATTCATCATATCACCTAAGTCGCCTTGGTCAACGCCAATAGTAACCTTGTAAAACAAAGACAGGCAAAGTATCCTGCTTAATCCTCGTTGGGTTGCATTTGTTTGTACCGAGTGCCGTGTTATTGGGATGCTTCTTAAACTGCATGTTGTGAAAACGCTGTATGCAGCCAACCCGCGTTCAACTTTGTTCCATCGGTCAACTGTTAAGTTGTTGACGTGCGAACAGACTTCACGCCGGTCCGAAACTGAGCACCTAACGTGAGTTACAAGAATAAGATTGGTTCACGCAAACCATGGTCCCCTGAGAATAATTTTCTTAAGGCGTCTATGCTTAGTCTGGTGAAATTCCTGTCTTCCGTATTCCCTGTGACCGGCGCTTCCGTCGGATCAGACTGACTTCGAGCTGCTAACACTATCATTAGCTATAAGGAGATGTTTGCGCTGCGGTAAGTGTAGTCATTCTGAGTGTCTCTAACGCAGATGGCAACACAGCACCAAAAGCTGAAGTACTTGTACCTTCTTTCAAGATGCGATGGATTCGCTCCACTGGAACATTTACAGCAGAGTTATAAGGTACAGCTCTGAAATGGCTGCCGCCTTTTTGCTTTAGGAATTCGGCTTACACGTTACGTATAAGCTGTGGGCTGCCATCAATGCCTATTTCTTCTGGCAAACCATAACTTTCTACACCCAGCGGGGCCATTTTGTGATAACGGATGTTGTTACTCTTGCAGATATTAGCCCTTGGCCATTGGCAGTAAATAAATAAATAAAGGCCTTATTCTCGGATAATGCGAGACACGTCTAGGTAGGCACGAGTATGGTAAAGGTACAACTAAATGTTGGGTGCTTATAAAATATGGTGCAATTTAGCAATGAACATCGAAGCTGAGTGGATACATGTGTGTGAGAGGGCATATGTGTAGCTGTTATTAGAGTTTGAATGTACCGCTGCAATTGGGAGTGGTCGCGCGGATAGTGCGCTAAGGGTTGAGTGACGTCGGTGGTGAGTGTGTGGAAGGTTAGGGAAGCGTAAGGCCGTAACTTGGTTAATGCCATGTCACGTCCGCCTCGTCGCAGTGTTTTTAAACAGTCATGCTTGGCGTTTTATGGGGCAAACGGCTGCCAGACGAAAATGCACCACCTCCGGGACTGCTGCGCCAAAAGTTCGCTGGAAGGGAGTAGTCCTGAACCAGTTACCTGGTGCGACGAAAGCGTCGTGTTTGCTTTGTGTATTGAGCAGCCTGAGATTGCTGACAAGCCATAAGAGAGTACTTGAACCGTTGACTGTCAGGAACACAAGTTAGATAGTTATGGATTGATTCATGTATGTGGTAGTAATCATTTCTTCCGACGACAGTTTTGTAGCCCGGCCCCGGCTATTCCAATCCCCTAGATAGGGGCATCCAGTTCCAATTTACCAGTGCCAGTAGCCCAGGTAGAAGGCGAGTGTGTCGGAGGTCTGTAATGACCCACGTTTTTCTGTGTAGGTTTAGTTGGTAATATGGATATCAGTTACCACGCTTCGCTTCTGCAAACAGGCCAATAAGGTCGATGATAGCTTTTGTCCTTGACTTTACTGGGTATACGGAAGGTAAAAATGGAGCAAATACTGGCCTCCCAATCTATCGGATTGATGACGGGCGTACCGTTCCCAAACAACAGCATCGACGCTGGCATTCAACTTCCGCCACCAACGGTGTTGTCAAATCCGAGCCTTTGTTCTCAGCAACAGAGGATGACTTTTACGGGTACATTCCAACAACAGGGGAATAAGTGTTGCAACCAAAGCAAACTGCTCGCTTCTACTGTTGCAGTTTCACACATAAGATAGCGCGAGCCGGATGGCATAGTAAGGAAGCAACAAGGTTAGATATCAGTATACGTCGGCCATAACTTGGATGTATACGCACGAAGCTTCGCTAAGGAAGGACTTTGTCATTGTGCTACTACATCAGGCAAGCTTTATAGCTGAAGGGCTTCCGATGGCAATTGAACTGTCCGTTAAGCTTAGCAATTTCTTGCAACCGCTTCGTCACCAACCGCGTTGACCTAATCAGTGCGTAGTTGAGTGGTGTGCCGTAGCGTAGAATAGTGTAGAGGAGCCAAGGTGAGGTTGCGCTGAGCGTGGTGTGTGTGCTATTTTATACTGCATTGGTTGCCCGTGGAGGCCAGCCATGCTGTTGAGTGGGATTTCGGTCCGCCTACAGCCTGGTTGGTGGGTAGATGCCCCTTGAAGTTGACCCCATGTGTTTCGTGGATCTGTTTATGTGCGTTGCTGAGTCAGCCTGTCGTCAATTCTGCTTGACTGGTCACACGTTTCACCGGATTCAATCGATTCAGTTGGCGGCCGTTCTCCAGTAGTGTTGCATATAGTACATCCAGTTCGACGTGTCGAATGATGGAATTAATTATAGTGTACCAGGCTTGCAATAACTCCCTCACGTGTTTTGGAATTCCATGTGCTAGGATCTTTACTTTCTCCAGATCGAAATGGTGGCCTTCTTGTCTTCATGCACAGAAACTAATGAGTGCGGATCATGTCACTGACAGTTGCCCTGCTTTCGGTGCATCGTGTACAGAAATTCCTTTAAGTTTGTCCGACGTAGTTTTTGTTGCATTGGCTACATTTTAGCTGGTAGATGACATAGTATTGGCCGGTTTTAATGACCTTTTCCATTGGTTTTGTGATCAAGTTCCTTAGCGTGTCACTTGGTTTTTGAGCCACAGTGATTCCATGAGATTGCAGCGACCGGCCTGTTAGTTCGGAGGTGTTCTTGTGGTAGTGGAGCAATAGTTGTTGGTTGTCATGCTCCTGTGACTGTTGCTGCTGCTGTTGCTCAGCGGTTCGTATCTTTATGCTTCTTCTAATGATATTTATCGGATAACCATTTTTTCTAAATAATTGATATAAGTGCTTTCCTTCCTGTTTCCGCGATTCGGCTGTGATACGGTGCGTTTCACTTCTGTTGAATAGGGATTGAATGCAGCTCACCTTGCAACTCATCGGGTGGTCGCTGTGGTAGTTTAATACCTGGCCCGTAGGCGGTTTCTTCTGATATAAGCGCATTTGCAGAAGTCCGTCGGTATTCCTAGTGATATTTACATCCAAAAGTGGCAACCTATTATCCTCCACTAATTTAATTCTATATTTAATACCCCGAATGTACTGTTGAGCTTTTCGTGCGTGGCCTGTACTCTGTTCCGTTTCACGAAGACAAATGTTTGGTCCACGAATCGTATCTAGAATTTTGGGCTGATAGGAGTCAGTGCGCTGCGCTCCGGCTTCTGCCGTACGGCTTCTGCAATGCGCCCCAAAAGTAGGGATCCCATGGATACTCCCCCCAGTTGCTGGTAAAATATTCCATCAATGCGGAAATAAGCGGTGGTGCAGAGGGGCATGATTTCCCAGATAATATCACGCTGTATGGTTTTGCTTGGGCTTAGTTGCTTCGCAAGTAGAGCCGTCATTGTTTCGTTAGACAATTCGTGACCGATTAAAGTGAAGAGCGGGGTGACATCGAATGAATGCAGTATACCATCGTATTCTATTCTGACACTCCGCAGTTAGTTGCGGAATTGTTCGGCATTGCTGATGCTATGTTCGGATCGAGCATTCCAATGATTCAACCTCCCCACAAATCCTTCGCTATTTTATCTGAATGGGTTCCGAAGAGCGAGACGATTGGTCGTGGTGGGACTTCCTCTTTGTGTACGTTTGGTGGCCTCTAGAACAGTGCAATATTTGTATGATCAGCTTTCATGCTCCACCACTCCTTGCCGGTGAGCTCGTACTTTGTTTGTAGTTTCTTCAGCATTGAGTTGATCTGGTTGAACAGTTTTGAACTTGGGCGATGATTGATCTGGCGATATGTAATTGTGTCGGATAGCAGTTCTTTAGCCTTGTTAATCTACTCTGACTTGTCCAATACCAATACCATGCATCCTTTTTCCGCTGGTAGTAGTACAGTGTTCCCGTTTTACTGTTAGTAGTCGAAGTGCAGTAGGTCCCTCCTCGGCTAGGGTCTGGGTGATTTTATTCCGAATTAGCACAGGAAAAGCTGTCTTCCCTATCTGTTGCTGGGACTCTTCCGACAGTCCATTTGACTTCAGTGCGTGTTTTAAGCTATCTAATTAGACTTTGGGGCAAGCGTCTTTGACGTCGAAGTTAAGCCTTTTAATCAAGACGTCCGCCTCAGTTGCAGTGAGGTGGCGGCATGAAAGGTTTTTGGTCCATCCTTCAATACTAGTTCAATCATTTCTCCTAGTCAGTATCTATAACTTCGTGTTCAATGCAAACTTGCGTCAGTTCTTTGTGCTTTCGACTCGACGTTCAATTGCGGATTCCAGCGCTGTTCGTAGCTCTGGGTCAATGGCATAGAGGCAGTTAATTATATTGTCAATTATGACATTTTCGTATTTGTGTAGATGATTTTATGCATCCGTTAGCATCAGTTCAGCCATGCGTCTCCCGTATTGCCATGCAGTGTTCTAGGCGGCTAGATAGTTTAGCGCTGGACTATGGTTCGGATTCGCTGGAAGCACGTTACCTCTCATGCATTCATGGAGGAAGTAGAGCTGTTCGCGTGTGCAAGCTTGTCGGCAAGCAAAGGTATCAAAGGACGAGCTTGTTGTAGCGTTGTACGCCCGAATTGGATGGCTACCAAAATGAAGACTGGTAGCTCAGATTGTTTAGATGGCAGCTGAACTGTTCGCTGAGCTTGGCAATTTGGGTGCAAACGTTTCGTTACCAACCTAGGTGACAATATCAGGGCGTAGTTGCGTGGCGTGCATTAGCGTAGAGTAACATAGAGGATCCTCTGTGAGAGTGCGTGCGTTTTTATTCCGCACTGATTGTTCGTAGATTCGAGGAATCCTGTTGGTTGGGGTTTCGATTCGCCTTCAGCCTGGTTGATGGATGGCTGACTTTTGAACTCGACTCCATGTGTTCCTTAGACTTTGTCTGCTTGCGCTTGTGAGCAAGTCTGTCGTTCGTTCTGGTTGACGTTCCACCGGAGTCAGTCGACTGAGTTGGCGGACGTTCGCCCGTAGTGTTGCATATACCGCGTCCAGTTTGATGTGTCGATTTACTGCATTCATTGTAGAGTACCAGGATTCCAAATACTAACTGGCGTGTTTTGTAACATTTTACGCTATGCTATTCTACCCTACTCCATGCCACGAAACTACGCACTGATGATGTCATCTCGATTGAGGATGAAACGTTTACAACCAAAAGGCCGAGCCCAGCGAACAGTTCAAATGCCAGCTGAACAACCTGAACTAACAGTATTCAGTTCTGATGTTGTCGATTCTGCGTGGTGCGATGTAATCTTTTACCGTTGTCTTCTTTTTCCATTCGGTGCATATTTGGGGCGTTTGACAGAGCGACTGCAAGTTATTTCAAGCAATCTGATATTAATATTTGTTTATAATTAATTCTCCCTTATGGATCGTAACATAGGCTTTAGAATGCCGGCATTTGACCTCAGTTGCTGCAAGTTAGTAGCCTTTTAGGAGCAGAAATGTGGTTGCCCAATGTGTATGGTTGTCTGAATATGTAAAAGGTACTATTTATCACAAGTTGAGGCACATGCGAGTGCCATGTTTTCGGCGGTAGAACAATTGCTTTCCTTAGTTCATCTATATTTCTTAGCTGGGTGTTTTCGGCACGCATAGAAAGTGGAAATTATCATGGCCATGTACATAGAAGAGTATCGGCATGATCCACAACGTACCGACCTATTCGTCTAACATCAGCTCTCCGCAATTAATGGCGAGAATCCTCAAGCGAGCTAGCAAGCTGCTTTCCTATTACTTAAAACTAATGGCAACGACACGGCATGTGTTCCCTCCTTCGAGTTTATGTGTCACTAATCTGCTAGTAGCCCAGGAGAAGTGGACTTAATCCATGGATGCTGAGAAGCGGCTAGGTGTAGCTTTCGTGGGGTTTAACAAAGCTACTTACAAGGTTTACACGAACGCATAACTCAAAGCGGGCGTTACGCGAAGGCACAGGCCATCAAATATAAGTCGACTTTCAAAAGCGATATGCAGATAAAGCATCTGTAAATTAACTGTAGCTTTAAACTAACTATGTGTTCTGCGTCGGTAAAACCAAAATATAATTCGAAAATTAAGGCTCTAATCGTCCAGTAGCCGGGTTGATTCGGAATTAAGTAGAAGCTTCGTTGTGTAGAGACTTCCGTAGTCCGCAATGCCAATTTCTTGTGACCGTAAAAGCGGAACTAAAACTCAGTAGACAAAACGGCTGCATGAACACAATTAACGCATACCAATTGTTATGCCCCTTAATATATAAAGGCTAGCAACTCAGTAGTAAGCAAGCCTTCGTCCAATGACTGTTAAATGCGCATATGATTAAAAGCAGTCAATAGCGACTAGAAGGAGTAGGGGAATAGGTGGCCATACCATGGCCATATATTGTCATGTGGAAGTATATAGGCAAGATAAATAAATAACTAAGTACGGTATATTTTTATACCCGCTAGAAACTGTTCCCACAAAGGACCAGATAATTTTGAACAAATGTTCCATGCTTTTGCATGAATAAAACAAGGACTAGGACAAGTTAAACATAAATGTGAGTGTTTTAGCAGAGATTGCTAATTTTCGCGCTGTAGCATTATTCGGTATACCATTGATGTTTGTGCAAAACACACCCGCCGCCTTCAGTGCGGCAGGGTCTTATTCCATTGAACCCATGCCACAGAGGCTTATGTTTCCTTTAGTAGAAGGCAGACCAAATCCTTGGAGCGAACCATTTGCTGTTAGTGACTCCAATGTCAGCAAAATGTGCCTATGAATTCTGTGGTCCCGAATTATGGCACGCTTATGAAAAGGAAATTAGGACGGTAACATAAGAAAAGGAACTGCAAGCTTGAAAGCGATCTACAACAGTATGTAAATGAATTAACTAATTTAAAAATGTAAAACAAATAGAACCGTATAAAGGGCTATAATGTTTGTTGGCGATAACTGCTTACCAACGCTTCCTTTTAAAAGGTGCTCCTGAACACTGCACAGTGGAGCTAGCACAGTAAATAAGAAAACCAAGTTTATCATAATTACAGAAATATTAAAAGCTTTAGGTATCGGGGAATTCTTCTAATGCTCGAAATTTTTATAAAGTGCGGTAGACCGGGTGCTGTCGGGCAGTTAAATATGGGATAATCGTCTACCATGGATTTTATGGTAAAGCAAGAATCTATGGGGGATTAGATGCCATAAATGGCAATCATTTGCCCGTGTAAGTTCTATGTACCTTCCAAGTTTAACCCAGGGTACATGAAGCATACCGTCTATAAATAGCAAGAGTCCAACAAAAAATAAGGTGACAACAGCCGTGAATGCAGCGGGTACATAAGTTCTGCGAAAAAGTTTTCTTGTGATTTCATACACATTTTCGTGTAATGATCATACGGAACTCTACTTACCGTTTAAAGCAAGTGGTTTCCGGAGAAATGTAAGCTCATAGACTCAAGTGCATACTCTTGCTATATGCACAACGTTAAGTTGACCCACATATGTACTTAGAAATATGGAATTTGTTGAACTGACGTCGAAAGCTTAAAGTGGAATAAGGAGACATAGTGTGGACCATGGATGGAGCTACCGTGATCCTTGAAGCCAGTTACATCGGCTATGTCAACGCTGTACTTCAAGGCAGGCACCTCACTAATGGCTTTGGTAGGCAATAACGAGCCTTTAAGGATTAACGTTGGTGCAATGGATTGGTAAGCGGTTTATGTCAAGTAACCGCGGACAGCGCCCTTCCGTAGGTTCTGTGCTCTTCAGGCGGGTACCCAACTACCTTTAGTTGCAGACATTAGTGCCGTCCGGTTGACCATACCGATCACTTTGTTCCCGCCCAAAAAGCTCATGCGTCGCTGCACACTTGCTTGATTTGCACTCAGTGTGTATGGCCTCGTTCCATAGCCATCATATGCCTGATCAGCCTGCAGCGCGTTCACGCTCCCTATGACAATTCGCTCCATGCAACCGGCATCAAATTCCATCTTTTGCATCCAAAGCCGATCCTGAGGTACAGCTGCCCGGTTTGCGCTCCTAACATTGAAAATTACGGGCGCGATATCCCTAACGACATTGCCTCCACGACTTGCCCTATACTAAGTGCTGTAATCTAGCCACCACCTAACCCGCTCTCCACAGAGCGTAACCATCAGTTGCAGCTGCAGTCGCCCCAGTCAACAAGATTAGTCGAGCGGCCTGGCAAAAATACCCGATCGGATGTGCGCCTGCTCAATTTGGAAGAACATCTGCAGCGCCTACTGCTAAATGTCGACCGCGGAACCAAACGGCGACAGCAACTTCCAAGCCATGCTGTATCAGACTGCGGATGTGTCCAAAGCTCGCCGACGCTCAACGCCTCCGTCGGAGGCCCACACACCAAGTAAGCTTTCTACCGCTTTACCCCCGCGTTCGTCTAGGCGAATAACGAGTAGCTTTACTTCTAATGCTCTCATGTGTGCAAATGGTTCACACTCTAACGAACTGCAACTTCAGCATGGACCTTCTCAAGATCCTACTATGTATAGCTCGATCTGTATTGCTTTGAACCTCCCTGAACCAAATTCATTAGTCTCACAAGACTGATTCGCCGCCCTTTATCTGTGAGCACCGGTAAGGCAAGACTTAGCGTGTTGGCTTGCAGTTAGGCCGGCTATGGAATATGTTCTGTAGTCAACACAACTACTAAGAAACAACGCGTCTCTCAGGATCTACCTTCTTCGTAGCTTTACGACATTCCTTGGAGTAAGCGCGCTGCGCGCAGGCAGCAACCGGCACCACACACTCAGTCATTCTATAAAAGTGCATGGCGTTCGAAAACCTGCGTTTCTGAGGCCACCTTACAACAACGACAACAGCATGACTGTAGTCAATGGCGGTTTCTTCAGCTGACACTAAATATTGACAACGTAAGTACAACGGACTTGTACCGCCTACCTCATCCAGCAACTTACACAGGAACAGCCCAAGATCACCTGAAAATGACGTACCTTACCGCTAGCATAGAAATCGATACCCACACCATCGGGTATGTTAAAAAAACACGAGCGCCGCCAAGTTTCCGTCTGCGTCCCAATGAGCACCCAGCGCCAAGGTGCAGGGTTTTACAGACACCCGGCAGCAGCAGAAGCCCCTCGGTAAAGACACTCTGAACCATCCGTCCTCAGACGGCCCATCACCGAACCAAGCGCCTTACTGCTTGGAGTAATCTACTCACCTACACATCCAAACCTTCAGCGTTTCAACGAATCGGGCGCAAGTAGTCGTCGGTGCTCCGACGACCGACACTTTGCTTCCCTAAATACCAAGCTTAGCAGCGCCACACTTCTAAACCAAAAAACGGTGCACTGCTGATCATCGGTGGACCGGAAGCACCATAGTTACTTCCTCGCTCATCAATCAAAAAGGCCTACCCAGTATACACACGAAGCCACAGGGGCTCATGCCTAAGCTAACGCGGAACTTTAATGCCGACTTCGGTTAACGCCAACGGACATAATAGCCATAAGGGAAACATGGCTCGCCGAGGACAGAACCTACGGTAGAATCCAAATTCCGCACCTGTCAATTCTCCACTCTGCCCGAGCAACCCCAGGTGGCCGTGTTGCCCTGTGCTACGGCATCTCCCTCAGATGCAGAATATAGACAAACACCGCCCTCCAGCCTCCAGGCACCGTGTGAGAGGAAGTAATACTTACCGCCAAGCACTCCAGCTGTCTTTTTATCATTAGGTCATCAACAAGTCCCCCGAGAAGGACATAAGGATACTGCACGACGTTCATCGTAATTTATCTTACAAGAGCACGCACCTTCTTATCTCGGGAGATTGCAACCTGCTCCGTCCATTTCGCGTTGTCAGGCCCACTGCCTCCCTTACACTTAGCTACATTGATGATCTTCACACGGCCCCGTTTTACAACCACACCTATAGGCTGACCAAATTCCGATCCAATAACCAACCACCAATACTAGGTCGCATCAACCCTAACGACCGGCTGATTGTTGAGCACATTGGGTGAGGGGCGCCTCTGGGGCGCAATGGCTACTGCGTGCTCTGTTTTGGTTTTATAACCGCCGAAAAATCCGTCAGCACGCCAACTTTTACTGAAAGCTGGACTAATTACGGGAAGTTAAACCTGCTTCTTTTCGCTAACAGCTGGGCACCCGAGCACAACTCGAGTGCCGACAACGTGTGGTCAACATATTGCCTTACCCTACGTGAACTCTGCTCTACTACCAAGACCTGCAAACAGGTTTACATAGGGAAGAGGCGCCCAGCACTCATTCGAAGTCGTACACGTAAGTAAATTGCCTCTAGAGACACGGCATGGAGAAACTATCGCTTCCATCCAACGGCTACTCAGTGGGGATATTATCGATCCATCCGCAACCAATGCTTCTACCGTGTACGCAAAGAAAATATTGGGCATCAGCGTGGCCTATGTATAACATTTTGTGCGATCCCAAAGTCTTGTATATTGACGTCAACCATCTTTGAGCTGTCAAGAACGGTGTCACCTTGCTGATGAGCTCCACGGGGTCCTAAAGTCAGCGAACGAGGCAGCAGGAGCCCTGTGACAGCAGTACGCAGTTGCGGGCTTTGTTCCATCAATGCATAAATGACAGTATCTTCTTCGGTCCCACCTCCAACTTCCCTGACGGGACATGGCGGTGAAACCTGCTGCAGCTACTGGAGGCGAAACAGGCGAACGGATCCTAGCATGCTCCCACCCTTTTCCCCTCTTACAGCGCCAAAAACTTAACGCGGGCGGATTCCATTCGACAACATCGTAATCCAATGGAATGCCAACTCTCCGCTTCATAGCCTGAAACGAAAAAAGTGTTGGTTATAAATAAAATAAATACAATAATTATTTTATTCTTGAATTTATCAAGTCACACCAAATCAAGCACGATCAAAATTTAATGGCAGTTATGTTGCGCAACAGGCACGTTGCTATGTATGTCACCAGCTGCGGCCGAAAATTTTACAAGTTGAGAAGATTGGGGAAGTACTCATGAGAAATATAGTCATCGACGGATAACAACAATTTGGGTTCAAGTGCGCACAGTACAAACAGTCAAGGCGATATAAGTGTAGAGAAAATGGGTAGTTGTAGACAGAGCGTAACTTATTTTTTGTACCTGTCAAGAAAAGATTGAACTATGTCTCTAGTCGACTCACCAGTATTTAGTTGGGGTCGGGGACTTTATTTAGTAGCAAGTCACGTCCGCCAGGTAGAAGGGTTGTGTAACGGACTTTTGTGGTTGTTTCTAGGGAGAAAGCTTGTCAGGCGAACACGCACCAGGTCCTGGAACGTAGCCGTAAATCTTGTTGAACACAAGTGTACAACCGGCTAAGCAGCTTCCAGAATGCTTTCGAGAGGGGTTATTCGCTGTCAAGTGACTTCGAACTTTCTCCGTTTGCTGCCAAGGAAGCTTGGTCAGGGCTGCCATAAGCGCTTAGGCCGGTCATGGATGAATGTCCCGAAGAGCCGGCTTGTTGAGTGTCCAGGTGAACAAAAGTTCATTTTCATTCGGCTGGAGTTTTCAGCTTATGTATCCATTCCAAGAAAGTGAAGACATCTCGTCCAACTATCCATATTGGACAATAATCGTGGTGGTGAATGCAGTTGGACGACATGGTTGACAGTCATGCTCCATGTAGGTACTTGCCGGTTCCTTTGTCCGCCTAGGGCAAAACGCCGTACCTCAGTCCAATCCAAGGTACCCAGGAAGTTCCCGACCTTGTAGAAAAGGGTAAGTAAAGAATGCAATGCATAAGGTTACGAACCGCCTACCCGCAAAATTTGTAACAGTGCGTTTACGTTGCGTTCCATCTTTTTGTATCCTGAGTTGCATACGGTAGCGCTTTGGCCCAATTTGTGTTACTTAGGGCTAGACGTTCCTACTACGAACTTGTGTGTTCCGTTTTCGGACTGTTGTCCAAAACATTTTCCACTGTCGTTTGTCGTGTTCACATTTTTCATTTGTTTCTGTATATACCCGGGTGCCTAGCTGCATCGCAGTGGCCGCAACGACTTGCCAAGTAATTTACTAGTGGCTCCTGAAAAATTGTTACCATTGACGCCGCAGATTTGTGCGATTTCATTAAGGCACACTTCTGTGATGCTTCATCAGCTATAATAGGTTAATGACAACTACCATTAGAAGTTTACAGACCACAACATTCACGCCACTGATTACAACCTAAACAATATCCATCGAGATATACGCTCATTGTAGCTGTCATAAGCCCCGGCCCTGAGGCAGTCCCATATTCCTTACTATTACTCGGAAGCCCTAATATTCCAATCCTTTTTCTCAACATTTTCACTCTCTTCATGACGAGCGTAACCTACCCAACCATATGGAGGCACTCGTTAGTCGTTCCATGTCACAGAGAAGGTCGTCACCAAAGTAGCGTCAACTAGCATCCTATAAGCCACACCCCCTTTAAGTCCGGAGTTATGGGAAGGATAGTTAAGGATAGGATGCTTCATTTCCTACTGCAGCGCACTCTCATCAATAGATCCCAGCGCTGGTTTTGCCAGCTAGATATTGCCAAACATGCCAGTTTGAATGCCTGAACTAGGTGACACACTCCATTGACTCAAATCAAGCGCTGGGCATCTGCTTGGACATGCGATAAGTGTTTGACCGTGTTCCACCCAAAGAATTGCTGACGAAACTAACTGCATTCGATGTCCCTAGCCATCTACTTTTTTGGATTTTTTACTTATCTAGCCGAACACATACAGTAAAACTGGGCGTTACATCTTCAAAAATAGCACCCGTAACTAGCAGAGTATTTCAGAGTAGTGTACTTGGGCCTCTGCTATTTCTGTTATACATTAAGGACGTGTTTCGTGTCTTTCGGTACGGTGCTACATACGTTTCTGCCGAAGATATCAAAGTTATATCTTCGTTCGAGCCTAGCTGCATAAAAGTGGCCTCAGACATTCAGCACGCTGTTCGCGCTCTTGAAAATTGGTGCGATACTTGGACACTAGAATTCTCACCAGTGAAGTACAATGTTCTCTCTTACCTTTGCAGTATACCACACAACACCCTACTCTCAACGGCACATTCCTAGGTAACAGCTCTACCGCGCGACCTCGGTATGCATTAATCTAGCTCGCTAAACTTTTCCGAACAAGCAAGCTATAGCTCTGCCAAAGTCAGGTTTATTATTGGGAATATACTGAAGTCATTAAACCTGACTGCGTCTCGGCTCCTTCATTAAAGTACTTCTCGACCGATTTTAGAGTACTGCTCGATAGTTATCTCCAATTCCAGTTATGGTAATAGGAGATGGATCGAGAAAGTACAGCGGCACTTCACTAAGCGCCTTCTTTACTTATCTACGCTCAACTATCAAGGAAGCTGCAAACTGCTTGGCCTAGAGCCTCTCTGGCTGCGCAGACTTAAAGCCAAACTCGTATTCCTCTACAAACCTCCCAATACATCTGACTGCTTCAAAGACAGATATTTTCAACTGATGTTTGTTACACCTTACACTATACGCAAAAAGCCTCACTCATTCTCTCGCCCTAACGCACGTCGCAACCTTCGTTCAAACTGCATCCTCTACAGATAGGCGCACATAGGGAACAAGCTAATAGAAATAGTCAGAGCGTTGTAAACTGCAGTGAATTTCTTCTCGGCCAAAAACGATTACGAATCGTCCCAAACGTAGCGGAACTTCTGGGCAACTGAGTTTCCAAAGATAAGGCCCGGCAAGGAGGCCCTGAGCACATATAGATGTGTATCCACTCAACCACCGCATACTCAATTGAGTGGATAGCTCTCCGGGCCTGGCTGTAATCTAGCGTCGTCTGACCAGTCTCCTGTTTGCTGAATGCTTCCGGACATGAGATATGTAAAGGATTTAGACTCTGCAGTCACTGCATCCTGGCCCCCATATCCTCACACGTTTGTTCGGCATGCTGACTAGCTTTTCATATACCCGCTGTCGTCCCAAACTGCTTCTTTCCTTGGGACACTACTTTTATTCCAACCCTAATTTGGCGGCATAGCTTTAGCCCGCGACCTTATCCGATGTTTACTAAACGGTCTCCTGGTTGCTGACCGCTCTCAGACTTATGAGCTCCACAGGATCCTGGCTATGCCGACGTAAGGCTCTGCTACCCGGACTTCAAAAGCGTTGCTGGTCATGATTATTCCTTATTATATATTCCCTTTCTTCATTAACAAGTCTGTTCTGCCGAAGCTCTGTTAATACTTAAACCTAAGTAATAAGGCTTTCCCTCTCTAAGCCGAATTTATAGCCTCGTCTCAATGACCTCCTTCCTTCCGACTACCGTAACCCTAATCAGCAGGGCTCGGCATACCCAACTGTCTGATCACATCACCTCGGGAATATCGTTGGCTTGCTTAGTTTTCCTCAACAGAGCAATTTCGTTCTTGATCGCGTACTTTCCTTTGCGCGCTCACTGTTTGCGTTCCTTTTCTAATTGAACGACTAACTCTTTGGGGCTGGATCTAATCAAGCGTCGTCTGACCGGTCTCCTCCATTCCGTCTGCTCCCAGACATTGAAGACGTAATTGATCTAGGCTCTGCTTTCCAAACATCCTGTTCCCCTCATCCCGAGACAATTTTCCTCGGCATGCTAACTTGCTTTTCATATAGCTGCAGTCATCCAGAAATGCTTCTTTCCTGATGACACCCATTACTTTTATTTTAACCTTCATTTGACGGTCTGGCCTCATCCTGCTGACATATCCGGTCTCGTCTGAACGGTCTCCTGTTTTCTGATCCCTATCGCACTTCTAAATTCTAAATGACTTAGGCTCTGCCAACATAGCACTCTATAACTCTCACCTCAAAAGCATTGCTGGTCATGATTCATCATTATTATTATATTCCCATACGTTCTTAATATGTCTATTCTAAAGACGCTCTCTGGTGCATTTTCGACACAATAATATGGCGTTCTTTAAGAGCCGATATTATAGTCAGGGCTCAATAACCTCCTTCCAACCGACTACCGTGACTCTGGTGAGCAGTGATTGGCAGATCCAGCGGCCTGTTCTCAACACCACAGGAATACTGCAGGCTTTTCCACTTCTCCTCAATATAGCAGTTTCCTTCTCGACCCCATTCTTCTCTTTTCGCGTTGTCTGCTTTTATACCTCGTTTACTTGGACGGATAACTCTTAGAGGCTAGCTCCAATCTAGCCTCGTCTGACCGGTCTCCTACTTTCTGACTACTTCCAGACATGCGAGACGGTAACGAGCTGAGCTCTGAGGTCCTAGCGTGCTGTTCTTCTTAACCTGAGACCTATGCTCGGCCTGTTAACTGCCTTTTCTTATAGCCACTCTTGTCACGTACTGCTTTCCTTCTTATGACAATCAATACTGTTATTCTCACCTTAATTTGGCGGCCCAGCTCCATCATGCTGATTTGTCCAGTCTCCCCTGAACGCTCTCCTGCATTCTGAACCCTTTCGGACTTCCCAGATCTAAGTGATTCAATCTGTGTCGACCTAGCCCCTGTAACTCTCACCTCAAGTGCACTGGTGGTCACGGCTCATGCTTATTATTAGTTTTCCATTTCACCCTTAACGTTTCTATTTTTGCAGTTGCGCTCTGTTAGTATTCACACCTTAATAGAGCAACTTTCTCGCTATGAGCCGATATTAGAGACTCTGTTTCGTTATCTTCCTTCTGACTACCATGACCTTAATAATCAGAGTCTGGCAGACCCAGTAGGCTGTGCACATCACCTAGAGAATGTCGATGGCATTTTCACTTCTCCTCAGTAGAGAATTTGCCTTCCCGACTCCATTCTTTTCTTTGCGCGCTCTCTGTTTGCATTCCTTTCTCTATTGGACTGATAACTTTTCGGGCCTGGCACTAATCTAGCGTCCACTGACCAGCCTGCTTCTTTCTGACTACTTCCAGGTATCCGAGACATTAGTTATCTGGGCTCTGAGGACCCAACAGTGTTCTTCTCAAGCTGAGAGATTTGATTGGCTCGCTAACTGCCTTCTCATGAAGCCACATTCGTCACGTGCTGCCCCTTATGACACTTATTACTCTAGTTGTTACTATTATTTTGCAACTTAACTTCACGTTGCCGACCAAGACAGCCTCGTCTAAATGGTCTTCAGCTGCGGAAACCTTCTCGGACTTTTGAAATCTACGTGAGCTAGCCTCTGTCGCCGTAACGCTCCGTAACTAAAACCTTAAGAACATTGCTGCTCCTGATTCCTCCTTGTTATTTATCCCCTTTCATCCTTAATATGTTGATTCTGCCGACGCGCTCTGTTAGTAGTAGAGGTAACTAATGCAGCTTTCTCTCTATAAGCCGAAGTTTTCATCGCATCTCCATGACCGCCTTCATACCGACTACTGTGACCCTAAAAGCAGGGTTCGACAAACTCAATGGCCTGTACATATCACTTAAGAAGTTCGTTGGCTTTTCCACTTCTCAATAGAGTTTTGTACCTTTTGCACTCAGTTTGCATTCCTGCTTCAGCTGGACAGAGGATTTTAGGGGGGTGGCTCTAATCTAGCTTCTCCTGAACAGTCTCCTCTTTCCGCCTACATCCAGACATCCGAGCCGCTACCGATTTAGCCTCTAAGATCCCAACATACTGTTCGTCTCAACCTGAGAAGTTTGCTCGGCTGGTTAACTACATTTTCATATAGTTAATTTCGTCACTTTCTGATTATTTCCTTAGGGCACTTAGTACTGTTTTTCCCACCTTAATTTAGCGGCCCAGCCTCTTTTTGCTGACTTAGCCGGTCTCGTCTGAATGGTCTCCTGCCTTCTGACTGCTTTCGAATATCTGAGATCTACATGATCTTGGCGTTGCCGTCGCAATGCTATGTTACGTTCACCTTAAGAGCTTTACGGGCCATAACTGCTCCTTATTATTATGCCCCCTTTTTTCTTAACCTGTCTATTCTGACGATGCTGTCGGTTAGCATTCTGACATAAATATACGACTTTCTCTCTATGTGCAGACATGCCAGTCTCGTCGCTCCGGTCTCTTGCTATTTGACTACTGAGACTTTACTGATGAAGTATCGACAGATCCTAAGGTCTGTTCGAAATACCTGGAGCTCTGCATAGACTTTTCCACTTCTTCTCAATATAGCCTTTCCTCCCCGGACACAGCCTTACTTTTAGTTCTCTCGGTTTGCATTACTTTTCCCATTGCATGGAAAACTCTTTGGACCTGGCTCTAATCTGGCGTCGTCTGACCAAGCTCCTGCTTTCTCACCACTTCCAGACCACCGAGACATGAATGATCTAGGCTCCGTTGTCGCAACACACACTGTCACTCAGCCTGAGAGCTTCGCTCCGCAAGTTACCTGTCATTTCATATTGCCACTTTCGTCACCCACTGCTTCCTTTCTGATGACACTCATGACTTTATTCCCAATTTAAGTTGGCGGCCTAGCTTCAGCTTGCTAACTTATTCGGTTTTAGATCGGACTGCTTTCCGAACTCTCAAGGACTTCTTTTCTAGCCTCATCTGACTATGCTTTTGCTTTATGATCACTTTCAGATCTACTTGGTGTAAAAGATTTCGGCTCTGCAATCACAACACTTTGTGCCTATCATCCTTAGTGCTTTGCTCGTCATGCTATCTACCTAGTGCAGCGCACTGCTCTTCACCTGTACCTCAATTAAATTGCTGGGCAATACTCAACTTTTATTTTGTTAACAAGGATGAATCATCACCTGAACAGTGTCGTTAGCTTTTCCACTTTTTCTCAGTAGAACCTACTTTGCGGACGCTTTTTGTTCCTACCGTTGCGTTCTGTTGCATTTATCCGTTAGTCGACGTTAACTTTCATGTGCTTCGTACTCCACGACTTCTTATACTCCTGCGGATTTAGGACTGAGTCAACGCGTTCCTGTAGCTTTCCGTGAGCAATAATTCTCTATGATCCGCACATGTCGTCCGCCACTAATGTCCCACGGATTCGGCATAGGTGTTTTCGGACGTCACAAAATCTCTTTGTCTCATCTTGCTTCCTAATTTGGAATCGTTTTTCTTCTCTACTGCTCCGTGATTTGCTCGCTTCGCGTTGTATTTCGTCACTCATGACACAAGTGTAAATGGGATAATTAATTCACAATTACGTGATTTAGGTTGCAATAGTTCAGTCATTATTAAAATTAATCGACTGCGTTCCGGATGCATGTCTTCCGTTCGGCTGTGTGGCTTTGACTTTTCTTTGCATTTTTCCTGAGATTGCAACGGATACGGCGCCTAGCACCTAAGGAATAGTCCATTGCTGCGTCATTACTACAATACGAGACGACGGGTGGTAGATTATCCGCCGCTTGTGCAACGTACCGAACGGAAAATTGATTCGTTATCACGCAAGGATCAAGTTTACTAAAGGCCTAAACTATTGCGTTCAATGCACCAAACATTAGCTCATTTACATACTTCTTACCTGGTGTGCTTCTGTTGACTTCGAAAGGCACATGTTCCTGCCGATGCAAGGCCCCACCCAGCACAACCTCACGATTTTAAAACGATTAACGTCAATTTCTTTCGCATAGGCCGCTATTGGTAAATCCTTAAAAATCTTGCGTTTGTCTTCAAGAGCCGCGCGATAACCTTACGACTTCCGGGACTATATGCACTCTAGAAACATCCAGAAATCCTCCGGAAATCGTTCAGAAATGCTTCAGAAATCATACGGAGATGCCACAGAAATCATTCAGAAACCCTTCGGAAATCATTCAAAAATGCTTTCAAAAGCTTCAAGGCATAGTTAGGTAATTCTACACTGGCAGGTACTCACAATCACCTGTTGGCATAGTGCATGTTCTGTCTATGCAGGACTCTAAAATTTATTCTCATCCTACACCAACTGTTTTTACGAAACTTAACGAGCCGCTTCAGTATGGCCCCAGGACGTTGCTAGCATGCTTGCTGAAAGCATACCTGCGTAGTTCTAACAACATGTGCTACTTAAGCTAAAGTGCGAATATCCTATAGTGGCACATGAAGTGAAGGCAAGATGCAACGTTTGTAGCACACAGAGTGCATAGAAAAAGGAACGTAAACAATTACCACATCCAGTAAAAGTGTTAACAGCGCTGAAATAAGCAAAATTATGTAGCATAATGATTAAAATAAACAATTTTACAAGAACATTAGTCTTCCATGCTTCGGTTTAGGTCCACAATTTCTACTGCCTAAAATGGAAGTATGAGTGGACAGTACATGTAACTGCTTACAGCACCCGGACTACTGAGGCTACCGTCAGATGATCGTGGTGGGTCGTTTTGCCGCACGATGTGCAACCAATTTTTGACAGTTTTCGTGACACCCGAGACGGTCACACCGACCGACCCAAATCATACAAGCAGGACTGCGGTAATACATATACACAGATAACAGGTGCAGCTTACAGTGAATAAAGGTATTATTATTTGTCTTTCGGAAAGGGAAGACAATGTGCACTCCGGAATATTTCATGCATGTTGCCTCACCGCGAGTCATCAACGCGGACATCGTGTGCCTGGCGGCGACGTTCACATTTTCCCCGAATAGTTTCTAAGTACTGAACCTAATGAAATGATGGTTATATTGTTGTAATGTTACCAATTTACCGTTGAGTCGCTTTTCTTCCAGAGCAGCATCAAGTGCATGTTGCCTCCAGAGAGAAGAAATTGCCACAGGGAAATCCAAGGTGACGTACGCACGTGACTGCCGTAAAGCTTCTGTTAAGCATTTCATTCTATCCGGCGTGCTTTTGAACAGGCTGTCCCGGCCTCGATTCATCTCTACACGAGGAAACGCATGGGTTTAAGAGGCATTCTAACATTGCTAGGCACGCACATAAAGATCTGTTTAACGTCTGCCATCTCTGCATTCTGGCGTTGTTGAATGCGCGCAATATACCTGTGAGATGGCATAAATTCTGATATGTACTTGCCAAAGCTGTGCTTCTGCATTGTTCTCCATGTGGGTTGTGAATGACTAACCGGTACTGGAAATGACGGCAGTGAGCAATAATTTCGGGCAATAACACACCTGGACAAGTGAGATTACCCCCAGGTTGGAGTATTTGGGGCACCAGCTTGGCGCTGATCCCCGGCACCTTCACTGCATAGCTGCAAGGATCCATGGGTGTTTCCCCAATGCATGCCGCTTCTGAGGCCAGCTGAAATAATGCTAAAGATGGCTTGCGGTAGGTAGCCTCGTCTGGTATCTACTTTTTCCGCGGTCTGTCCGCCTCCTCTTCCCCTCAGCAATCAGCCTGGCGCGTTTTTGTCTGTGGTGTATTGTACGACGTCAACTAATTGGCCACCTACTTATGACGCTTCAGGGACGTTCCCGTAGCAACGGTAGCATCCGTATCCACTGAACATATCCTGCCTGCATATGCGCGTTCCTTCGATGGAGCGTAATCGGAAGCATCTGCTAAACAGGTTGCTAGAAAAGAACTTATCGGCAAGCACGATAACCTTCACCTGGTGTAGACTGTCCCCTGGGGCAGGTAACAGACGGGTTTCCACCGCTGCATTGTACAGATAATGCAGGCATTCGGGAAACAACGCACCACGACAATCCTATGGCAGCCACTTGCTGATGATGACAATAACATCGGAGCGTCTTTCCGAATTCATGCGCGCCACATAGTAAAATCAGAAATACTCCTTAAAATGGAAATAGGTCACGGTAAATATAAATTATTACATGACGCATAAAAGGAGCCTACTGTTATACATGTGTTCGCATGTCATAAAATTTGCCCACATCAACAATGACCGGTTTAAGTAATATGATGCTCAGTGAAAATGGAATAAGTGCTGACATTGCCTACCACGCATTGCCACCGAAAGTGTGCAGCAGAGGAATGATAATCCTTCTGCGTCTTACCTTGATACCCTAACACTTGCAAACCATCTGACGTACCGCAAACTTTGTAACAAGGTGGCCCACCTTAAATGCAACATGTATGCCGATCAATGCTGATTGCATCCTACGGGTATGTGGTCGTACAGCCTTTTAATTGCAAGGTCTACTGTGTGGGCACCGCCATCGTACATTTGGTGCACAGATTGAAGCATGCAAGATTTGTTACCAACCACCAGTACGTTGTTTGGAAAAAAGAGAGCAAAATAAACCATTAATAGTTAATGTCGGCTCATTGTTATGAAGCACCAATGTCATGCCCGAAAAGGTGGATACCTCAGAATGGAGTTAACAGGCCGCGCAGTCATTACCATATATCTGCGCAGGAGTCGCGCCGTAAGATTAACAGTATTATGCAGCATACGCTTCAACAGATGTATGTGTGCCCCGTATGGACACGCGGAGAAGTTATCCAACGGTTCGTGTTGTTTACCATCCTGCACCAAATGCACTAGGGTATGAACGTTGTAAGCCATCTCCTCTGCACCATATAGATGATAATTATTTTTCACTTAGACTTTTAAGGCATCATCTGCGACGCTTTTGTGAGTTTTGACAAGCACAGGTTGGTCTAGGCGGTAAATAGCTGTAGGTAAATCTATGAAGTTTTCATAGTATAACTGTGTCATTACGCGTTGAATCAGTGCAGGCCAGGCGTACAAGAAAACTGTCAATACTCCGTGGCTTTATATCGGCGATGAATACTTACACTCCGACAGCGCCTACTGAAATCTCTTGTCCAGCAAGAACAAATCCCACGCACAAGCTCATTCAAGCTTCCGATGCCCACTCCTTCGACAAAGCATTGCCGTTTTACTTTTGGTGTGGTCCAGAAGAAAATCATGAGACGCCTAACGCCCAAACACCCAGCGTGCCTGTAATCCTTTGGAAGTGTAGCAACCCTATCTATTCAAAGCGATTCAAATAATGATAGTTTAGGTGGCCTAGACAACCGAAACCATTCATTAGTGCGTGGACGATAAGCAGTTTGTGTAAAAGTCACTTTTCGATGGAGATGCTTGCCCCGTCGCACACACTTGTCACAAATACCATATCCGGAATGCGGGTTGGTTCTCTTAACAAAAGCACGCGCAGGTACGTCACATAGGACAGCAGATATGTGCAACATGGTGTGCGCTTTATGGCAAGGTAATAGCACACCGATGAACAAGACATCCGACGATGCATGCATACGGAGAGCCAGGACTTTATGTGCACTTTGCGGCCTTCCTGGGCCACTGTAAATACCAACAACGAAGGGGCTGACGCAGTTGGGGTTAACACCCTGCACCAAATGGGCCATAGCTGTAAAGTTGAAGAGTTGAAGAGGCTAAAGCCATCCACGTGTAATTGAATGCAAAGCAAATATGTTGGAAGCGTATACGTTCCACGCAGTATGGTACAAGGCCCACTTCGTAATCCCATACGTCCGGACATCTCAGGTGGCATAGCGACAGCTTCTCTAACCCTTGGAGCTCTCAGGAGCGTTCTGTAGTCTTTCGGCAATGAAGGTAGGAATGGTCTAAGCACAACTAATAGTCTATTTACTGAAGCTGCAGATGGTCGGCTGCTCCAAAACCTATTCGCCTAATGAGCGCACACCATCCTCCTCGTGTGTTTCGTACGATGGAACGGTATCCATGCGCAAAACGTTGTTCCCTGTTAATGCATTCCCTAAACCTAAACATACATACCGCAACATGTAAAGGGCTCACATGTGGTCGAGAACAATTTACCAGCCGGTGCTACTAAGACGGTTGATAACGATTTAGTCAAAATCAACAAAAAGTACATTACCTTCACATAAACCGAACAAATAACATTTTCCCCTTCCGACGTAGGTAAACGAGCATCGGTACTTTTTCCCGCACCGACACAATCCTGATTCCCACGTAAGTCTAACCTACGGCGCACTTGCTGCTGCCAAAAGAATTTACGTGTTTGCTTAGCTAGCAAAACGCATCAACAAGTAAATAAATAAATAAATAGATTATGCTCGAATTTTCGAGACACACCAAACCAGGCATGATCAACATTTACATTTAATTACTTTTCGCAACAAACACTTTGCTTTGTACGTAATCGGCAGTAATCCGAAAGTTTTACATGTTGCGGAAATTGTAAAAGTAGGCTTGAATTCTAGGGTCGTCAATGAGACGATACGTTGAGTTCTAGCGTGCGTAGTGAAAACAGTCAGGGCAATATATTTGTAGTGAAAACGATACATGTAGTCAAGGAGTATCCAATCCTTGAACGTGTCAAGCTAATATTAAATTATGATTCCAGTCGACTTGCCAGCATGTATTTGTGGGCAGTGGCCGTATTAAATTACGGGTGACATCCGCCACGTCACAGTGTTGTTAAACCGTCAGTTGTGGCTATATATAGGGAGAAAGCTTGCCAAGCGAAACCCCACCACGTCCTGGAACACTATCAGAAATCCGTTTGTACACTGTAAAACTGGCAGAGCGGCTTGCCGACTGGTTTCACCCTAAGTTATCCGCAATCAAAAGACTTCCAAGCTCCTCTGTTAGCTGCTCAGGTACCTTGGTCACGGCCGCCATAATCGCTGAGGCCAGTCGAGGATAGGAAGTTCACGAAGATGCGTCCTTGTGAGTATTTTGGTGAGCAAAACATCAGTTTCTTGTGTGGATTTTTCATCTTAGGTTACTTTTCAGGCTTGTGAAGGCATCGTGTCCAGCTATCCTTACTGGACAATGGTAGTGCTTAGGGGTTGCATTGTACCATTTGTTGTACAGCCATGTTCTTGTAGGTTTTTGTGTGTTATTCTGTCCGGTCCCGGCCAGAGACATTTCCCCGGTCCAACCCCAAGTCCCCAAAAAATTCGGACCTCGGAGAAAAGGGAAGGTAAGAAACAACCAAAGCCGCAGAGAACATTATTAATGCTCTGTGTTATAACATTTAGAGTGAAGGCAAAATGATGTACAGTGTACAACATGATTGTGCTGAAAGTGTCTTTTGAACCTTCTACGAAATCAATGGCGGTATAGGTAGATTGCTACCAGCTAGTTGGAATACAGGGCATTGCGCATTTAAGCAAACCACGCAGTATTGTTTTGCCATGATGCAACTGTTGCGTGGGAAGATAGAAAGCATAATTCAAAGACCAGCGGCGATTAATTAATGGTGGAACAGCCGGTAGTCAGGCTACGTTGACATGGCCCGCAGAATAAGTAAGTGAAGATATAAATAGCTTGCGCCAAAAGAGGTTGTAAGGTCAATTGATGGTATAGCGTCGGATAGATAGGACTCAAGCGCGGAGTAAAAATGTTTCGGGGATCTAGGCAGAAAGACGACACGAGGGCACTAAGAGAGTAGAGCATTGGCCGACTGAGATGAGAAAGCCTGTGAGTGAGCTAACCTCCTACATTAGTAAGTGTTGAAGCCTTGGCTGCAAAATCGGAAACAGTACACCTACAAAGGATTGGTTAAAAAGCGGATGTACTGGCTAGGTGAGTAAGAATTGATCGATCGAGTTGAAGTAATAACGATCGGTTAAAGGAATGAGAACTTGCGGAACGAATGTATACGCAGCTTGGCGCAGAAGTGAGTCCCTCTAGGTTGCTAAGAAACTGGTACTAGTGTAAGCTGATCTAAGAAAAGCCAGTGTGTATGTTGGACTCACGCATGAGTAAATGTCGCTAACGTAGCAACGAAAAAGCGAGAACTGAATACTTAGAACTGAGAAGTTAACGGGCGTTTGTGGGCTGACCAGATGAGTGGAGTGATGAACTTAAAAGCTAAGAAAGGTTAATTGACGGAAGGGCAGCAACTTGTCGGAATGCAAACGTACATTAAGGTTGCTGAGGATATCAAAACATCAGATCTAACCGCAGTAGCTAGGGTGCTAAGATAAAAGTACCAAGCTGGATAAAGTCAGAGATTGCCAGCCCGAGAGCTGAAGGATTGCAACTAAAATGTCTGAGAAGTTACGGCGCATAAGGGATAAATGAACACCTAAATGTGAGGCAAAATAGCGGCTCGCACTGCATACTTGGATATGCTTGCAAGAAAGAAGATGGTTGAGAGAGGTTTCATGATGAAAGAACAGCGAACGAGAGAAGCGCAAGCATACAATTAGGTTGTTAAATAGTTAAGAGTATTAAAAGCTAAGACTCAGCGACGCGCAGATACTCAACTCATGTTGGGGTACTGATGGAATATAACTATGTAGGCCTGAGACGGGAGAAGCCAGTGAGAGAGCTGTGGTACAAATAATTAAGTGTCGCAGACGAGTAAGTGACAGCTGAACATCCAGCAAAGAGCATCTGTGCGCTAACCGGATCAGATAAGGAAGGTCGCCAGGGAAGAGCTTGAAAGGTTGATTGAAGAAAGGACAGCAGACAGGAAGAGTGCAAGCATACATTAAGTTTAATGTGGGCGTCACATCATATAAGGCTGAAGCAGGCGGCGCGTAGGTACGCAATACTTGCTAGAGTGCTGGGTTGATACTAGTTTATATAGAGCAGGGAAAGAGAGTCCGAGAGCTGGACGCCTGTAGGGGAAAAATTCGAGCACATTACAGCGAGAAAGAGATGTAAGAACGTCTAGGATAAGGAGGCTAAGGAGCAGCTGTGCGCTGACTTCATGAGTCAGGAAGGCGTGCTAGGAGAAATCTAAAATGTTTACATGAAAGAAGGACTTTAAACAGGCACAATGCATGCACATATTCCGTTTACTGAAGACGTCGCAGCATATGAGTCAGAGGCGCGCAAATACTGAGTCCTGTTAGTGTGCTAAGATATTAGTGCTAAGGAGGTATGAGCCGAAAAACGCCAGTGAAAGATCTGGACTTCTACGTGAGCAGGTGTCCCAGACGTTGTAGCGGACAACAGGTAACTAAACGTATAGAAGGGAGAGGCTTAGAAGCAGCTGTGCGCGGACCACATGAGTTATGTTTGCTCACCAGAAAAGAGCTAAGAAAGGTTTCACGAAGAAAAGGACGGCGAACGGATGAATGCGCAAGCCTACAATGCGGCTGTTTAATAGTTCGGAGCATAAAAGATAAGGCGAAGCGACGCGCAGATAATCAAACCGCGCTGGGGTACTATTGGATTGTGCCTAAGGAAGCCTGAGCTGGGAGAAGCCAGTGAGAGAGCTGAGCTGCAAGAACTTAGGTGTCGCAGATGAATAAGTGACATCTGGGCAGCTAGCAAGGATGCCTGAGATGGGTAAAGCCTGTGAAGGAGCTGGACTACTGTATAAGTGTCATAGACTTAGCGACTAATAGTTAATTGAACGTCTAGAATGGAGCGGCTGTGCGCAGACCACTTGAATTATTTTTGCTGAACAGAAGGGAGCTAAGGACGGTATCATGATGATGGCACAGCGAACGGGAGAAGTGCAAGCGTGCACTATGGTTGTTACATATTTCAGATCATAGAGGCTAGACGCAGCGACGCTCAGCTAATAAAATTATGCTAGGATGCTAGGAATGTTGATGGTGTATTTACAATATGTACATTATTCCGTCTCAATGGCTCATCCCTGTTCTTTGCATTGTGTCGCTAGCTCCCTTTCCATTGGTTTATGCTTGTCCGCCGCGTTCACTCTGGATAAAACCACCTTGACTTGCTTATTGGATGTACTATTGGCGGGATTGAGCTCACGCGCTCCTTCATTCGGTCCAATGCCACCGGCCTTGGCTCAGGGGTGCACGAGTACGCGCTCCTACACCTGCTGGCGCCAGGTTGGTCACTTGCACGTTCAGTGGATACTTGCAGGGTGGAGGCGATTACGGGCCAACTATTTCCGGATTAGCTAAACAATCGGCTTCCGGCAACATGCCCACACACCTAATTGGTCTGACCTGTGACGTTTGATCGGCATTACAGCATTTGCAATCACCAGCCTTTCCAGCCTTCATTACATCCTTTCCTTTTCGGTTTTTTAGGATGGCGTTACGGTATATTCCGTATTGTTACCATTTCGTATAGGTTTAATATCCTGGGCTTGCGCAGCAGTATTCTTTTTCGGTTATTGTTCTTGACTCTCTCTCGACCGTGTCCAATTCTGACGCACTCTTCTCAGTTGCACCAGATTCCGTCGAATGAGAGTGCCCCAACCTTGGCTTCATAGATTCTCTCTCCGTTCCGGTCCTCGATCACTCGTTTCCGCCAGCATCCACCGGATTCCGGTAATAGCTGCACCCATACTATTTTGCTTGTACTTGTGGCGGGAGGCTCTTCGATTCGCGATCACAGTACATTTTTGCCTCAGCATTCTGTTCCGTAGTCGGCCGTGTGGGATATCGGACGGCGCTATCTCGGGTTGCAGTAGAGTTGTAGCGGTCTGTATTAGCGTACTTGTTCGGCGACTGAATAGACGCTGTGCAGGTCTGGCCCCGATATCAGTAGATGGTGTATTCCTTCGGTCCAGTAGCATTATGTACGGATATTGCTGGGTCTCATTGGCTTTTGTAAGCACGTTCTTCGCCACCTTCATTGTGGACTCAGCTTTACCATTTGATCGGCTATGGTATGGGCTCATTAGCCGGTGACGGAAATCTCACTTCTTGCTGAATGCATGAAACGCTGCACTATGAAATTGCGGCATGTTGTCTAGAATCACCACCTCGGGTATTCAAAGCCGAGCGAATTGGCACCTCAACTTGTTTACCGCGGATTGCGTGCTAGTCTTCGTAAGCTCATCGAGTTAGAAGTAGTCACTACAATAAGCTACCACAATCAAATAAATAAATAAATAAACATTTTATTCTCGACTATGCGAGGCACGCCAATGGAGGCATGATCAGATAGGTACAACTGTACAAACATTTTATGGCAACTGTAACAGTGACAGTAAAAAATTGTTCCTATGTCCGTGTTTGGAACAGTACAATGGTGAAAATGCGAAACAATAATTCGGCTGTCATGAGATACAGGACCTCACCTAATAATAGATTGAGAATCCTGAATGATTTACTGGAAGATAATGGAAGAGCACGCTCAAGAGATATATACCAATAGAGTGAGTTCGTGCACAAGTAAGACAAAGGTCAACGTATCGTAGGAAGTAAAAGGACGACAGCATATGCAGATGTAGAAATTCCAGTGTAACGAACCTTTCTAGAATTGTGACGATGGATGACCTGCCAGTGTGAAGTTATGGGCTGTGACTTTATTCGGTGGCCAGTCACATACGCTACGTTGCAGTGTTGTTAAACGGACATTTTTGGCTTTTTATAGGGAGAACGCTTGCCAGGCGAAAACCCACCACGTCCTGGAACACTGCCGCTAATCCATTGAATGGCAACTTGTAACTGGCTGTTTCTTGCTGAAGGTTCGTTTGATCGGTTATTCGCAGTCAGGTTGTGTTCCGTTTTTCTGTTGGCTGATGCCTTAGCTGGTTGCCTACTGCATCCCTGGGTCCTGTCCATTGGTAGGTCGGGTACTAAGCATTCTTTTTGTATATGGTATGTTGTTCCTTTGCAGAGCGACGTGAATTCTTCTCTGAGTATGTGTGTTTGCCGGGGAGAGAAGCATTCGTGTCCGGCTACCCTCACTGGACATCGGTGGTTGAGTGCAGATGGTTAGAATGGAAGTGAAGCCATGGTCCAGGTAAGTTCTTGTTGGTTATTTAGTCCCATCCCAGATGGAGGCAGTTCCTCAGTTCAATCCCGAATCTCTTAAATGTTCACGACCTCAGAGAAAAGGGTGAGAGGAACAGGCCGAGAAAAGTCCAAAAAGGACAGTCAATATACCTAGCAATGGATCAAAATCCTACTTTAAGACATTTACTTGAGACAACTGGTGTACAATGTGGGACAGAAATTACGCTAAAGATGTTTTTAATTACGCAGAAGGCATGGCCCAATAGGTAAAATACTTTCATGTGCATAAGGGTGAAGAGTAGGTTTCCGGTAGGAAATTCATGAGGTATAAGCTAACGAGGTTCGAATTCTATCTGTGACCAGAAGGTGGGTATGTAGTCACGATTAGTTGTTATCGGAAACCAAAAGATACAGTGACGAGATGGCCGTATTTATATATGCTCCACGGGATAAAGATTACCTAAGACGCAATAACTATAATGTACATAGGTGGATGAAGAAAGGAAGCTGAGCACATTAGAAGCAGGCTAAGATTAAATGGATACGAAAGGAAGACTAAGTGTTGAAGGTAAGACGATCAAAAGATAGCGATATTGGACCGGGTTTTACGGGCCAAAAGTGCCTGTTGGGTTAATCATTCTAGTTACTATTGAATAACTACAGTGTCAAAGGATATGACAGCACACCAGCTGAGCTATGAAAAAACTATACCAAGAGAATAAACAATCTACGTAAGGACTGACCCTTAGCAAACTACGGGTGTTCGCAGGTTTGAATAGAGCCTACAGCGACCAGCTGCTGCTGAGCAGAGATAGTGGCTATAGGAAAGGAAGTATCAGTGGCTGGTGTAGCCATATAATTAAGACGTTTGACCACATGCTGGATACCTACAGTTTCAATAGGTAAATAAACATATTTGTTGTACGTATGATGTAGATGATAATAATGGAATGCTGTGAGTGTGCAGCCCTGAGTGGCATATTTCTGCCAGATGTGGGCTGGTTACTGCGGTGTCTGTATCGCATTCCAAGAACCGGAGCGGGTTTATGGCATGTTTGTATGTAATGTTGAGTCTTTTGGTTTGGTACGTTAAGGTGTCTAACGGCTCATTCCTTTGCGCAGAGACTTGTATACTGCCACTTTAGGAGGTTATTGTAGTATGCTCATTACCGTTTTCGTAGACATGTAAATCATGCAGTAGATTATTGTCAGTATCTGTGCAGGGTTGGGTTGGTGGCGATAAGACGGAGATGGAGAGGCTAATGTGGTCCCTGGGATGGACCGAGGATGGATGGATGGAACATCGCCTGGGGGAAAGACCGGATCATCAATGTACTTTGAGTGCGAACTCGGATCGCTATGTGAGAGCATTGACTGCGGGCTAATGTGGGCACTTTTCACTGTTGTGGGAGAGCAGGGGCAGCGAGGATTTGGGGAAGATGCAGTTGCGTTTATTAGGTGAACGCTGCGCATATGTGTGATCATGGGGTGGCAAAGTTTGATACTGCGGAATATTGGCCATCGACATGCCAAAAAGAAATTTGGGGATCTCTGGACCTATTGGGTGGCTGAAAACAGCTGTTTGGAGGGGCTGTAATGAACATAGAAAGTTTCGGAGAAAAACTGGAGCAGGTGCTAGCTCTTGATAAATTGGGTGCGGTGGACTATACCCAGTAGTGCCCCATAAAAAGGGACGGTGGTAAAGGGGGCCGTGTTGTGTGCGGCTACGTCATGTAGATTCACGAAATGTGGCTGGCCAGATTTTGGGAAGTGGTTGCTTTTAGTGGCGCCTGCAGCCTTGGCATTCCTTGTACGATGGGGCGTACCGTAAGTACTGTGTCCAGGAATGGATGGTATCGAGCCTTGTGCGTTGGGCGAGTGTTGGTTAGTTGGGGCGTGGGCTGCTAACTTGGGAGCTTCAAGTAGGTAACGGTTAACTCGTGACAGTTGTAGCCTAGCCATGTTCGCAGACCCCATCGACAACTGATATCTTGGGAAAGATGGTTTTTCGGTTACCGTCTGCCTCGCCTGAGCCCAAGTTTTGGCGTGTACCATCCGGTGCTCATGTTCTTTCTTGCTGACGCTTTTGTAAAACTGTGTTATGTGGGTCCTGCGGATCTTTGCTTGGTTCGTTGTAGGTGTGGGCAGCAGGCACCTTTGGCGTGCATTGCAGGGCATATGCAGATTTCCGCAAGATGCTTCTGCATTGCTGCGTACACTCCTGACGATAGGAGTAGTGGGCGAAGCGATAGACAGGATTGCTGGTTCCGTATCAGAATCGCACATATCGGCGTCACAGTTCGATAATGCTGTGAATGTTTCGTTTTCTGCAATAGTTGCAGTATCACGTTCTGAGCCGTATTTGTGTGTAGTCACTTTAGGGGAGACACCCTGTCGTTGTTTTTGTGGTTGTGATGCATCTAAATCAATAGTACACAGTGGTAAAGCATGTGACAAGCGATGCATCTTTAGTTTCGGGTCGGGTTTTGTGTTGGATGATGATGATGTATAGGTACGCGTCATCCAGCTTTGTAGGGGGCCAAATCTTCTCTGATCTGTAGAGCCCCAAAGTTAGCCCGTTGTGTGATGAGAAAGCTGGAGGCCATGAAGCGTGTTGCAAGCTCAGGACCTACAAATCTAAATATCATAAGACAAGTACGGCCGGGAATCTTTCTTACTCGTTAACTGTGCAGCAATCTAGCGGCAATTTGCAGACGTTTAGAAGCTTACGTAGCAAATTTTCAAGTGGAGGCCGGTCAGAGACATCGAATAGTATGGCATTATTAGCGCGGCGCAAGCGTTCTTTGGCCTCTTGAGCAAGTACGTTAAGAAGCAGACCAGGTTGTTTTAGGTCTGATGATTTTTCAGGTTTTCGTTTGCCCGATAGGTGTACTAGGGTCATCACCTTCTTCAGGTTCTCATTGATGTTCAGTATGGCGCCTTTTAGCGAATTCACTTGCGTTTCAAGTGCGTGAATTTTTAGCAACGCTTCAGTAAGTTGGTCATTGAGCATGACCTTGCATTCCTGAGAAGGAATGATAGCAACCATATCAGGTATTGATGCATGATTTATGACCTCTATGTTACCAATACCTGAGCTGGAACTATTGGCCACCACGCTGGTGTCAATTTGGTCCATGGGTTGGACACCCCCGACGTCAGCTAAAGCCGAGTTGACTTTGACAGTGGGAAAGGTAGTCGATTGCACTCTTCGTTTGTCACGCCTCATAGCTGCGAGACCTTTAGGCCTTAGACCTTAGGCCTTTAGACCTTAGGCAAAATTAACCCGGAACATATCTTCATACTTGTGGAACCACGAGACAAATGTTATGCCAGCATCAGCGTCATAATGGAACTCACTGATCTGCTGAGTCAGGGTCTCTGGTGACGGGGCACCTTCACTTGTCGCTAACCCTGGGCTTGACTGCAATGTCATCTTCTGAGTTAACATCTCGATCAGCTTGGTTTGGGATGCTTCATACTGCGCCTGTTGTTGCTGCAACAGCATCTGCAATTGTTCAAAGCTAATTGCCATACCTGGGTTCGGTTGTACTCGCGTCGCCACTGTTATAACGCTGTGCCCTGCTCGCTCTCGACTGGTTGATTTACGCCTGCTGCGAAATCTGCGCCCTTACGCCTGCTCTGTTTGACGCCTTGGAAAACCCGACCGGAACGGAGACAGAAGACTACTCAGCAGACCAGAGTTGTATTAAGGCAAAGAAAGCTCATATTTATAAGTCGGTATCACAATGCGGATTTTACTATACGCCCACGCTCCACACATACTTGTCCGTTCCATCTATCTCGTTCGCCGTGTTACTCACGCATTCCAGTCTTCGTCCGCCTACGCAATGCACTGTAACACGCGTGATGTCTGACGCGCGATTTCATCAGCTTCCGGTCAGGCCTTGCCGACAAGCCTGCTGTCTGACGCGCGATCTCATCAGCTCTCGGCTGGGTCCTGCTAACACGCTCGCAAGGACTTTCCCACACACGATAGGTGACAAATGCGCGGGCGTTGGCACTCAGCTTTCTCGCCCAGCTGTCACACTCCTATTCATAAAGGGGGTTGCCGCACTGATCCTTCCAACTACCGTCCAAAATACTGCTTGCAGTACTATCCAAAGTGATGGAATCAATCATCGCCGATGCGCTGATGGAATACCTGGAAAGCCACAATTTAATAGCCCCAGAGCAACATGGCTTTCCGCAAAAGCATTCGTGTAATACTAACCTATTAATTGCACGTAATAGCTGGACTGAAGCTGTTGATGATGGAGTAGGTGTCCATGTCATCTACCTGGACTTTTCAAAAGCATTTGATCGCTTAAACCATCGCATTCTCCTTCACAAGCTTCGGAATTACGGCATTGGCGATCCAATCCTGAGTTGGATTGACAATTTTCTACAAGAACGACGGCTAGTAGTGAAAGTCTGAGAATCATTGTCTGATGCAGTCGAGGTGGCGTGCGGAGTACCACAAGGCTCGGTTCTTGGACCTCGTCTATTCTTGGTGTTCATTAACGATTTGGCAAGATCAATTACTTCCGATTTCCTATTTTTCGCTGGTGATATCAAGATATGGCGAAGGATCAGAGGACCGGAAGACCATGAACGACTCCAGTGCGATCTTAACACAGTGTCGCACTGCTCAGTTCAAAACGCCCTACCGTTCAATGTAGACAAATGTCGCGTCGTACAATTACGCCATGGTAATAACTACACCTATTCACTTGGGACCAATGGACTGCAGAATAGCTCCCAGGAACGTGACCTGGGTGTGATCGTACAGAGCGACCTCAACTGTTCAAAACAGGCTGAGGTAGCTGCGAAAAGAGGTAACCAGCATGTCGGCATGCTGCGAGGAGCATTCGGGAGATTTGACCCATCAATCTTCCCATTGATGCACAATTTTTCGTGCGCCGCATGTTGAATACGCAATCCAAGCTTGGCAACCTCGGTTGATGCGTGACCTAGAAGGGATAGAGGCACCACAAAGGAAAGCAACAAAGAATGTGCAGGGACTGCTCTATCACTCTTATCACCGAAGGCTGAAGTTGCTGGGAATTTTCAGCGGGCGCTATCGAAGGCTGCGCCGTGCTCTCATATTAGCGTATCAAATATTGAGTGACCCCAACCACAAATGCCGCCATTTGCTGAAACTTAGCCACAACACGCAGCTCAGGGGTAACTGTTTAAAGTTGAAGGAATAATACAGCCGTCTAGAGTGTCGACGGAATTACTTTTCCCTTCGGGTTTGCAACCCTTGGAACGCCCTCCGAGACTCAGTTTTATCCTTTCCTACCTTGGATGTTTTCAGAAAACGATTAGATGTTGCCCTTGGCTTCCATCATTTTGTTATCTAAACTCCCCCACTTTGGACTACGTCAAGGATGCATTTCGACAGGATTTATGTATCAAATGGACTTAAGTGAGCGACCATATTTTACTTTTCCCACTCCTTACCTCAATGATCACGGCACCTCAGTGTCTTTCTGAACGTTTAAGCTCGATAATTTATTTTAATTTTACACCGATGTTACTTATCAAACTATTCATCTCGGCAGACGTTCGTTAGATGACCTAGACATATTTTGCTTTCATCATATTAACCTTAACAATCCTACGGGACGTGTCAAACACTTGCTTTTTTCCTGTGATAAATCACTGTTCATTGTTCATTGTGCTTTGCTCGATATTTTACGGGCCATGGCTCTCAACCGACACGAGTTTCGCGTCTGTTTCCTCCTCCTAGTGGTATTGACTTTTTAAGGTGTGTGCGGTGCCGAGTAATCTGCGGGGTATTGGCTGAGTAGGATGCGAGGCAGTGGAAGCCGAGTGGAATCTGTCAACGATGCCTCGCAATCTTCTCAGCATAGGCCCCTTCTTGTGACGGTATGTTGCCTTCACAACGTGTATGCACCTTGACCCGGATGGTTTGCCTAAGACCTTAAGGTTTGCAGGGAAGTCCTCCTTATACCTCGGATTTACTGTTCACTCTATAGCTCATAATGGTTGCATGGCAGCGAAGCATCGGTGCAAATGGCACATGTACGGCTCTTGTGGTTAATATGACGAAACAAAGTGCCCCCGTTTCCAAACGACGCAGTAGCCTACATACCATCTGCACGCCTAGAGCACAAAGGTTCTCTGTCAAAACAAACGCTTGCTTGCTGATGCATAGACTGACGGCTTTTCTTGTGTTCCGCGCCTGCAGGTACGACACTTTCATGGTCTAGGAATTCGAAGGCAGTTGTTGAGATGCCGGTTTTAGTTGTGCAGCGGATGAGGCGGCAGCAGGATAAACCTGCGAGCATCGTGGCTTTTTGCCAGCAATACCGCGCGGGCTGCTGCAACTGCTGCTTTAATACACATAAGCAATAGAAAGCAAAATTTATTACCGGCAGATGGAATGACTGCTTGCAGAAAAACTAGAAACTTACCGAAAGTGTGATGCATATTCGCAAATAGAATGCCTCGCGTTTGCTTCTCCTAATTCCTTTTTTTTGCAACAGCCCATGAGATTGTTTTCTTGTCACCTGAAAAGCGTTTCGTCATTGCATGGAATATTGGGATCTTCCTTTCTGCAGAAAACGCGTTCATATGTCGCCTCAGCCCGGTATGAGGCGCAAGTTGGGTGGAACCTTCTAGGACAGTTGTCACACATCACCCGGGAAACATCGCAACCGCGCTTCCTAAAGTCGTCTTCCTGCAGACACAAATCAAAACCGGCCGTTGGAACTTGAACACCTGCATTCCCAGGTGCATCGCTTTTGCTCTGCTTTCTGCATCTCTCGGTCGTAGTCGAGGGGAGCCGACGAAATGGCCCACTGGACTTTGTGCAGGTACCGCGGGGCGGATTTACCATACGATGGATCAAGGGTTCCTTACATGCAAGTTTGCAATGCCTGGGATCCTCCATAGGCACCACCATGGCGTTAGTTGACGGTCCGGAATGGATTTTATGCTGCCATGCATTATAGCGCGCCCCTCAATGTTTGACATTATTTCAACGGAACCTGCAGCAATTTTTTGTGTACCATTCACACACTGACTCCCCAATAAATGTGGTAGGTTTCCGATGCCCAGCGATATACTTTCTGAACACCTCGACGTGTCGCAGCAAATACAGCATGTCCGGAAGCAAGCAAAATATCCAGTGCTTTGAGATATCCTTCTGAACCGAGACTTTGGACGTTCACAGCGATTTCCACTAGAACCTCTTGCAATCTTGTAATCTTTATGTGCCTGTCTACCACAGGTTGTGCAGGTCCAAATGCGGAGGCCTTTTCACAGTGACAGCAAGCCATGTTCGCGACCGTTTTAGATTGTACCGCCGGATCGCTCAACCAACGACATCCTTGAAGGACACTGTGAACATTCCGATGCTTCACCGCCGCCACCTGAAAGTTTTGACTGAAAGACGTACGCCGGTGATGATTAAAAGAACAGTCACAGCTGCTGCCATGGTCTATGCAAATACGGTACACAGCGGGCCCGCATTCCGACGCCACCCGGTACCGTCCATCCTGCCCGACACCGACAGTCGGCTTGCGCTGAAAATGCTTCTTCACCATTTCGGGAGCATATGCTGTCAATCTGCTCACACGTTCAGCCACCCTGGATCCAACAACGAGTGCTGCAGTACTTCACATGCACACCGTAGCTACCTAAGTGCTATGACGACCTGCCAGGCATTTCGCACGCTGAAAGAGCACCTCGAAAAGCGCCCGTAAGGAGGAACGCTCTCTCAAATTGCGTGTAAGGTGTATACTTCCTTTCTCCACCCGAGTAATGTAAATGCATCCCAAGCCCATTAACTGCCGTAATTCTTGCACCGTCTAGCATCTCCACCAAGACATCCAGATTCTACGGAACTGATCAAAGCGTCCCGTATTTTGCTGCCGTATGGTTTCCAGCAATCCGTGAAAACGCGATTCCTCAGGCGTGCATATCAGGTTCCTTAGCAAAAGGATCAGAGAAGCACTTTCCGCTGGGTTGGCAACTGACAGCTGACAGCACCGTCTGTTTACGTCCTACATGTCCACACGGCACGACAACATGCACGCCTCCTGAAAATCCTCCCTGAAGGCATTGGCTTGCTACGCGAATTTGTCAACCACAATCGAACGCACAGCTGCCGTGCTTGGAACCATTGCACGCATGGCTTTTACCGCCTCCACGTAACTCTCCGTCGTCTCATTTGGCAACAAGGCGTAAAAGCAGGACATCCCCACCCTCGTGAGGGAAAAGAACATGCAACACCGTAGGATGTATCCGCCGTCATTACCCTGATGCGCAGCATTCGCCAGGATCACTTCGCCATATCCTACAATCAACTCACGAATGTGCGCAGGCACGAAGCAAAGGAATCGTACCTCCAGCTGATCCATCACAACCGTACAAGAAACTTCATGTTCCAACCAGTTACTTACATGCTATACCTCGGTACCTTGTTCCGCCTGACACCGATGCCCCAGATGATATAAAGCACGTCTGGTAATACAGATGCCATACTCCGTTAACACGAAGTTCATGATTTCACGTGTCTGACGAAACGACTTCAACCAATTTAATATCGCAGCCTCCTTTTCGCATCAAGCCGCCGATTAACCGGCTAACGTCATGGTTTCCACAACTGGAACACATGCGAATGCCCCAAGCTGCCGCGGCCAATTTCATAATACCTGCTTTTCAGCACCACGGAAAACCGTGCCTTGCAGTTGTAGCACCTGTAACTATAAGATTCAACAGCAGTCAACAATATCATGCATCTTACCGTTTCTCTTTCATATTATAACGCATGATGTGCATACATCGAGTAAAAATGAAGAAAGCGGTGGATGAACTTAGATGTCGTCGTGATAACGGTGAGACGGACCCACATATCGTGGATTTTCGCGTGGTTCGAAAAACGCCAAGAACTAGTTGGAGGCCACTCCTTGTAATGCCCAGTCGTTAGAGTTGAAGAATGTACTGCGCGTAATTTCTTCCAATGTGCGCAAGCTCAGAAACAAACTAGACGAAGTTCAGCTTTTTGCCTCCATGAATCGGCCGGATCTTATAGCTTTCACCGAAACCTGGTTGTCCTCGGATATCCTGGACTCGGAGGTGCGGATCCCTGGATACCACCTTTACCGGGCAGACCGCCATGGAGGAAGACCTGGGGGAGGCGTGATACTCTACTGGAAGACGGACTTCAAGGCCCATCTGGTTGAAGCTACCTGTGGCAGCGATGGCGACTTCGAAACTCTCTGGTGCCGTGTTCATGACGGATGCAGATCTCTCATGGTCGTTGTAGTCTACAGGGCCCCATTGGGTTCCGGAGCTTGTCTGCTGGACGCGATCAAAATGCATGGTGGAGGTAAGGACTGTTTATTGCTGGATGACTTTAATGCCCCGGGTATCGACTGGGACCAACTGCATTGTGTTCCCGCTTCAAACGTTTTTGATTCCGCTCTTCTAGAGACGGTTAACGAATGTAACTTATTCCAACATGTCACAGCGCCTACTCGTATAATTGCAGGACAAACACCCCATATCCTCGAACTTGTACTCTCACCGGCACAATCAGATGTCACCGACCTAGCCATTCTTCAGCCTATTGGTAAAAGCGATCACTGTGTCATTACATTCCTCTGGACTCGACGACTTACTCTCCACAACCAAGGTCGCCTCCTCAGAAATTTCTGGCGTGTTGATCCCCAACGCTTACAAACGGCTGCCAGTAGTGTGGACTGGAGTATGCCCGAATCCCTGAATTTGGACGATGAGTGGAACCTCTTGCACTCCAAAATGGTTTCGCTTGTTGAGCAGGTCGTTCCTGTCTACAAAAGACCTTTTGCCAGGGGTCCTCCATGGATTGATCGAGAACTGAGGTGCCTAATGAACAAAAGACGGAAACTGTGGGTCCGATTTAAGCTCACGCAATCCGGGTCTGACTATTCGGAATATAAAGTGGCCAGGAATATCTGCAACTTGAAAAAACGAGAGAAACGGCAAAAGTACGAACTCGGTTTGGCCTTGAAATCCAAGAGAACGCCCAAGGCACTCTTCTCTTACCTGAAGAGAAGTACCAGAGCAGGCAGTGGTATTCCCGCTCTGTATTCCTTGGCTCACGTGGGTTTGCTTGACGATGATGCTGCGGAAGCCAGTCTCCTGGCCATGCAATATGCATCTGTTTACTCGATGGAGACGCCGTTTCCCAGTGACGCGGTGCCAATACTCCCTTCTTCGTTTGAGCATGTAGAAATGAGCGCTGATGCCATTGCCAAAGGTATTCGTGAATTATATCCGAACTCCTCGCCAGGTCCTGATGGGTTGCACCCGCTGTTCCTCAGGACTGTGGCCAATTTCATTGCCGCTCCCGTTTGCCGGATATTTCGACATTCCCTTGAAGTTGGACGGCTCCCGATCGCTTAAAAAGTGGGGATTGTTAAACCCATACACAAAGGAGGGGATCGTCAAAATCCTGCCAACTATCGACCTATCTGTTTAACGTCAATATTGTGCAATGTAATGGAGAGGATTCACAAGCGGGCACTTCTTTTCCACCTCGAGAACCTTAACGTCATCTCTTGTGCGCAGCATGGTTTTCGGCGGGCGCGCTCCTGTTCTTCGAATCTGCTTGTGGCCCGTGAAAGATGGGCGAAATCATTAGACGCTGGGAAACGTCTGGATGTTATTTTTGTCGACTTCAGCAAGGCCTTTGATAAGGTTCCTCATGAAAGACTCCTTTATAAACTACGATTAATCGGTGTTTCTAGGAACGTTCTCGCTTGGATCGCTGATTTCTTGGATAACCGGACAATGCGAGTCGACGTGAACGAGACTTACTCCGCTCCCGTGCTCATGACTAGCGGTGTCCCACAGGGATCGCTTCTGGGCCCAGAAATTTTCAAGATCTTCATCAATGACCTTCCGGCGGAACTTCAGTTGGATTGCTTGATTCACGCTGATGACTTGAAATTGTGGATGGAGGTATCCTGTCTTGACGAGGCGGACCGATTACAGGCTACACTTGACACGTTACATGAGTGGTCAGTCAAATGGCGATTGCCCATAAATCGCGATAAGTGCTCGGTCCTTCCCATTGGTGCTTCTGAGCCTTTCGGGACGTATCACTTCGGTGGGACGTTGCTCAGAACCTCAATCCTAGAAAAAGACCTCGGCGTGTTGGTGTCATCTGATCTACGGACTACACAGGACACGTTACGAAGGGTTGCTGCTGCCAACAGGATGTCCCACGCTATACGACGAGCCTTCTCGCGTTTGACTCCGGATATCTTCCGACTGTTGTTTACTTCCCATGTCCGCCCCATTCTCGAATACGGATTACCTGCCCTCTTCCCTCTCACCAAGTTCGAAGGTGACCTAATTGAGAAGGTGCAACGGCGTGCATCGAAATACATCTTGGAGATACGGGACTTGCCTTATCCCCGAAGACTTCAGCGGATGAATCTGTTCACCCTGGATTATCGCCGACGTCGCGGTGACCTGATTTTCACCAGGCGCATCCTGAGAGGAGAGATGGGGACGGAGCTGCAGGCGTGCTTTCAATCCAATCCAAACAGTTCAACTCGAGGCCACAACTGGAAACTGATTAAGCCCAGAAGACTTCGGATTCACCCTGCTCACGCTCTAGCAACTCGCGTAGTCAACGATTGGAATAACTTGCCGAAGTATGTGGTCGAGGCCCAGACGGAGGAAGGTTTCAAGCGAATGTTAGACTCTTATCTTTTGAGTACGATGGGTCCTTGCAGTTTCCAGTGTAGCTGTCAAGGTCCCTTGTGGATTACCGCATAACATCGAATCGCGGCCTCCACACAATGATCGGGAAGCGATGGAGCTGACAAAGGATTTCTCCTTCTGCTCTCTACAATCCTATGAACCTATGAACCTATGAATGTATCGATAACGAAAACCATCAGGGAGATCGCTTTCAGTCATTTGCCTATGCCCTGCAGTAATCTCCGTGAATCTACAAAATGAGCTTGCAGTTTCCCTTTGGAACCTCATCAAATCGCGTTGAAACTCCTCATTTGCCTCGTAACCACCAGTTATCATGCAAAGAAATGGATCGTTATAATCCTGCATGGCGGAGGACACGAAACGCGCAGAAATGTACAAGCTAAATAGCTCAAATAAACAAAGAACTTACACTGTATCATTCCTTAACTAAGACGCATGTTGACATTGCGCTTATCTTACCCTTACCGTTTACCTGACAAAGCAACTTCCTTCTGCTCCCTACCAACCAATGAATCAATGAATATGCTATATCTAAAACTACGTGAGCATGTTGTACTGACTGTACCAGGCAACTTTCACGGACAATACTTTAGTTGTCTATCGTTAGAAGGTCGCTCCGGAGATCTTCAGGATGCTAAAATGAATATTGTGCTTTTCTGCTCAGGTATAAAGTACATTTTGTTTTATTACTGTGTATGCTACTTATTTTCGTGCTTTTACTTATTTTTGCACTAATAATGGTGGTAGGTATAATAATTCCCACCTAGTGGGAATGTTTGCACTTGCCAAAATGCGAAAATTATTCCCAAATGAAACGGAGACGTTCATCAGTCATGGAATCGGATGCTACACTCAGCATGCATCCTTGAGGGACCTTCCCCGTCCGCACGAGTGACCAAGAAGTGTCCGCTGGAGTGACTTTTAGGTGTCCCTGCGTGACCAATTTTTGTGCCCCATGCAGCTTCATTTAGACACTTTAGACGATTTTTGGTCGCTTAAATGTTCTTTTCTAATCCACCCATAACCTATTCATTTTTCCTATTTCCAACTACTAACATTTATCCCTATTTCCACTCAGCAGCTTGATCTAGGTCTCTCTGGAGGAAGGTTGCTTGTAGAGGGTTCCGTATGATGTGGTTTATTCGCCGCTCCCTCGGTGTCCTAACGGCCAATATTTGTACAGCTGTTAACTTTTGTGCGACCCCACGTAAAATACTGTATCCATTCTTGTCCACCTTGTCTTGTAAGGGACAAAATGGAACTGGAGTGGGTTTTGCGAGTGAATACGTTAGTGCATAGATTACTGGAGCAAATGTATCCCGTACGTTTGCTTAACTTGGGTATGTACTTAATGCACTACCGCAGAATTAGAGGAGACTTGATCCTCACTTACCGTATCCTAACGGGTAAGATCCGTCCAGACTTGTCCTGGCTATTTTGTCCCGCCAAGCTGCCTAGTCTCCGAGGTCACCCGTTGGAGCTGCACAAAATGCTTGTCACACCGGGTTATTGAACGTTGGAACTCTTTTCCGGAGCACTTCGTTAGGGAGTCTGCGGTTGAGGTTTTCGAGCGTCAGTTAGATGCTCTTGGGAGGCAGTACCAAATCTTCCACTTCGCCTGACCGACTTGTATCTTCAACTTTCCGTTCGTAATTTTTACAATTTCTCACTTTGGTATTATCATTATTTAGCTGACATTCCTCCTCTTGTTTTCTTAGCTTGCCCTTCACTCTTTTACTTCACATAAACCGGCCTGACATTGACTGCTGGGCAGGAAAGTGTGGACAGTAATTGGTTGGACAGGGTGTGATACGGTCTTTGTTTTAGGCTTTCCAACATCTCAAACAGACCTGTCGATTTCCGATCCGACGATACGCAAAAGAGGAACATTCACGGGATTATCCTATCGTTCCGGTTCCAACTTAACTTGAACTTGAACTTGCATTGAAACGAATTTTATTCCCAAATTGTTATTATACAGTGGTATAACCCTTAGGCTAAACCAACAACGTTTTTTGTGTGACTGAAATTCGTCCCAATTAGAACGGCTTATAGTCACAGGATGGTTTTCTCAATGCACCATTATTATATATTTTTAGGTGCAATTTTTCTGCTTCCAACTATCGTCAACATTAAGCGGAAATCCATTCCCAAAGTTTAAGCACAATACAATACAATGAACTAAACCGAGAATGTTTTCGAGTGACCAAAATTCAACCAGGGTCCAACTGGGACGGCTGGGGGCACGAGAATTTGTCACTCAAGGAGCTTCAGTGGTCATTCGCTGAGTGAAATTACAAGTACCATACAAAGTAAGGTCCTTTAGACAAAGAAAGGTACCAAATTTGCACAATTTTGTTTAACGGCCGATCTGGACAGATCACGTTATTTGTGTTCATATTAACTTTGACTATGTGTGTATGACCAAAATCATGCCCAGATGGGACGGCTGGCCGTCCATCTGTGCAGGCAGGGCTGTCCGCATATGACAGCCAGCCGTCTCTGCTGTCAGCACAGAGGACAGCCAACGGTCCCATTCGGGGGCTTTTGGTCACTTGCGAGGTGAAAGTAAATATAAAGATAAATGGCATATTCAGAGATGTTAAGTAAGATTATATGCCGGGAACTGCTAGTGCAGGGCCCATGAGCATTGTTTGGTTGAACGTAGATTGTACCGTATATGTTGATTTGGCTCCTTGCAGATCACCCCACAAATTTCACTCTGGTACCAACGCCGCTTTACAAAGTGGAGCAATCACGGCATTCTCATACTGTTCTGATTCCACTTGAACTTGGACTTATCACCGCCGTAATTTTTAGTAGGATCCTGATTTCAGTCAGCGGGTATTATCCTTTTGACACCCTGAGTGATCATTTTTTGTGTCCAACTACGCACGAATTTTGGCCACTCAGAAACTTTCCGTTTAGTCTGTCGGCTGTACTGTTACGTAGTTATAAATTGGGAATCGCTTTCCGCTTAATATTGACGGTATTTGCACCCATGAAAAATACATTCGCGGTATATGGTAAGGGTGTGTTGGAAAAAGCATACTGAGTGATCAAAGTCGTCTGAAAAGTATCCAATTAAGACGCCGGGGCGCAAAATTTGCTCACCCAGGGAGTTCCAACCGTCAATCCAGCGGCCACGTTTCGGTCACTCGTGCAGATGGGTCATTTTGGTGTGTTTCTGCTCACCCACGGACGCAAGAAATGAATATGAAAATAAATAGTATAATATGTCCAAATATGTTAACGCCGCTTTCCGTTGCCCATGGACCTTGTTTTTAATAAATTCGTAATTTTAGCACGGGTGACCGTTTTGACGCCTTTTTATGTCCATGGTTGCCCCATTTGAACAAACTTGAGACGAATATCGGTCAGTCAAAATTTCGGTTTAGTATTATGTTTTCAGTATTGCGTAATTAGGATTTCGGAAATCGACTTTCGCTTATTGTTGACAACATTTGCAACCAGGAAAGGTGCATTCACAGGGTATGTTAAGAGCGTGCCGGGCAAATTTTTATGAGTGACCGAAATTCGTCCCAAATGTGCCCAACCGGGACGGTCGGCTTCATAAAACCGGCCACTCACGGCGCTCCAACCGTCACTTCAGCGGACATTTTTGAGTCGCTCCTGCCTGCGGGGATGGCGTGGATATAACTATAGTCATACCACCAGAGAGTAATAGGTATCTTTCCCACTCGTAATTATGTATTTTGACGACATTGTGTGCGTCAGTTGCGTTAACCTGCTATAGGCGGCGCAAACAGGTGGGGGCAGTATGATAGAAAACATAAAGCAAGCCTTAAAGTAACTAGAAAGAGACCAAGGGAGGGTGCTACGGGAAAATTTTCCCACGATCCGTTGACAGTCAGAACCATGTTCAGTTATACAATCAGTTTTTTGTTTTCTAAGTAGTTTGTTTTATTAGCGATCGGAATCACTGCAACACACTGAGATACACATTCGCTATTGTTCCGTTCCAAAGTGTAGGGAATCCATTTGCCACGGTTCACATTGCAAAGATAACGGTAAATAACAGCAATATATAGTAGCGTTGAATGTAAATAGAATGCGAAGAAAATGACAGCAAGAAAGAAATTCGGTAAACTAATTATCATGGAACGCAACTTAACAACCAGATGCAAGAAACCGAATGCAGGAACTCCATTGACTGCTTGACTGCGCCATGTCTGATACGGTCTCCATCCATTGTGAACCATCCCGAGGCCCTCATCTAAGAAGACGGCAAGCAAAAGCCTAACCAAGTCTCTCAGTCAATTTCTTCATGTCTATGCCACGTCATGGACCGGCCACCTCGCGGTTTCGCCCAACTTGGTGCAGCCATGGCGTATAATGCACACCGAGAAAGCTGCTCAACGAGCATACCGAGAATATAGCTTAAGCAACGTAAACGATTAAGTGGCCACTCAAGTGAGGAACCAGAAGGTTTCTTGCTAATAACCAACTAGTGGACCTCAGGATTGCTCATCCGGTGTTTTCACCAGATGTGAGCGATACTCCGCAAGCGCCGTTGGTCAAACACGGCGAATCGTTTAATTTCTTCGCCGTGCACTGTCGAGGTCTCTAATCCATACAATAAGACCGGCCTTATCGCATCGTTATACACTGTAACTTTCACCGACAACGTGATACCCCTTCGTCTTCATCGATGATTGAGTCTCCGGAAAGCCACATGGCCTTGCTGATACGAGTACTGACTTCCTCAGTGATATGACCACCAGAGGTTTCCCAGCTACCAAGTTAAGTGAACCGATCCACTTCATCCAGTAAGTGTACGGTGATAGCTGGAACCGGAAGTCTGTCCAGTCCTGCAACTGTATTTTGTACTTTGAATGTGCAGAGCAAATGCAAAGCATACAGCACTACGCGTCGGTCTAACCAGTATTGTTTGCGTAGCTACTATCATATCGAATGAGGTCTATGTCATCTGCACACTCCAGCCCCTAGGTTTAAAGATCGCAAGTCTGCCTTGTAATCCGAGTGCGCGGTTAGGAACCGCGTCGGGACTGCGCGGTGCTTGTTGTATCCTTAGTCCACATTCGACCGTTGGTGGTTGAGCGGCAGCGAAGCGTTGATACTACTTACCGGCGTCATTCAGTCCGTCACCTGGCAATGTCCATTTCAGTAGAGTCTGAAAGAACCGAGTGGTTCATGATGATTTCAATGACAAAGTTTAAGAGAAACGGAGATATAGTACAACCTTTGTGAACCCCACAGTTTCCAGTGTACACTTACACCACTTCGGGGTCACGGTAGAGATACTGCATAATGGAAAGGAATTTTTCAGCACGTCCTACGTTGATAGTGCCACAACCTGCCGCGGTCAACAACGTCTAAAGCGGCCTTCAACCCAAGGAAAACAACCATGGTTGGTCGTCTCTATGTATCTGCTCTGACATTTGGCGAGGGGTAAATTTGTGTACTATACAACCACGGATAGGACGGAAGCCTGGCTTTCATGGATTCGGTTCTCACGCGGACCAGTAAGTATTCGAAGATTGACACTCGTGAGAAGTTTGCAGGCAATGAAAACAATGCTAATGCCTCAATGATTCACGCACAAAGTGCACTGACCCTTCCTGAAGATGAGTACGACAGTTGAAAGTTGTCGTTTTCAAGGCACCTTCAGTGTTCCAAATCGAGTTTAATAGAGAGCCAAGTGGAGTCAATAACGTCACCATTGTCTTCCAGTCATGATGGAGTCCTCGGATCCAAGAGGCTTGTTTCGTTTCAATGCGGAATGCTGATGTCGAATCTCTTCCAATTGTGAGGTGTGACATCTACTTACCACATCGGCTCAGGTGACTTGGCAAGCGACAGTGTCGCAGCAGGCCTGTTGAACTGCTCCTCAAAATGCCCTGACCAACAGGCTAGTCCACAAGGCTGAGAGGGGATCACCTGTCCGTCTTTGTCAGATATCGCCTCAATAACCAATGACTTTCTCCGACCCGTGTTCCGGATGAGCTGGAATAGCACGGGCTGTTGCCATCCACCATCGTTCACGGTCGATTCGCCACCGACTCAAACTGATCATGATTATGCGAACTGGGGGAACGAGGCAGAGTTTGTCCAGCATATTGTTAAAGCACAGCCTGGTCATGGTTAAAAGCAGTGTGGATTGGCTCCAACAACCGCGGGCAACCGGAGCATGTCAGTTAAGGACCTCCAATAGTGACACGGGGTGCTACGCCAGGCGGTCCACGGACTAGACGGTGGCTACGGGTAACGACCAAAAATAAAATGAATAAGACGCGACCTACGCCAGTTGGTCATAATCACGTAGGCCAAGGGGACAGGGGAGAATTGGCGCTGCCAAGCATATGGGTCAATTGAAGTGATTGTAGACAGAACCGAAGTAGATTGGATCGAACAGAGCGCCTTGACAGCGCATATTGGTTTCTGAACCCAGATGACAGAGAACGCAAAAATGAAAAGCGGCCGATGAGAATTTGTCGCAAATATTGATACGGCTGCTTCGTTTTACTACTAATAGCTTTTTATCGTTGCTGCATGACGCCTACGAAGTGCAAGTTGTTTCCGGGGGACTGGGCGAACCATTTATGTGATTGTACTTGTTAAGCCGCTGAAGGGTTACTGGACGCTTCAGTAATGTTTGGTTGGATCTTAACTGATTCATTTACCCATGGGCACTGCGTACTTTCGACCTAACAGTTGAGAGCGGAGCGTACAACGTTTCAATGTTTCATAGTTAGAAACTTAAGTTTTCGTCAGCGCGCCAACACTGTACCGACCCTTCGCTGCCACATGACCACAACCGGTCGCTTGAGAGTTGGTTACAGTGCGAGGTCACTCGCACATATGCGGATTCAAACCAGTGATTCCTAGATTGCAAAATCGAGAAATATACGGTTTATTTATTTATTTATATTTATAACCAAGGTGCCATTCTTTTGGCCACCCCCTCGCACTGTTTCGATGGATCCAGGGCCACTTCGCGTTCGAAACATTAAGCCGCCGACCGTATTTGGCCACTAGGGCTTACAATGTATCGCGTACATCCGCCACCCATCGCGATGATACTGGACCTTAACGTGAGGCGATGGTTTGTGTGCCTTTGTGATCCTTTGGGCTATGCTGGATGGTGCCTTTTGCACCTTCAGAGTCACTCATACCACATTTGTCAATAGTTAGAGACCAGAAAAACTCGGTCTTCTGGCCTTCCTGGCTGGGGGTTGGAGTGAGCGTTGCTCCTTACTCTATAAAACGGACACTATAGCCCATCGCCAAAACCCAGCTACCTTGTGGTTAGGTTTTCGAACCAAAAGCTTTGGTTGAGAACCCTAATCGTTCTGCTCTCTAGAACTGGGAAATCTAACAATATCTTCGCCCAATACAATCCTATCAACTTCTCTCCACACGCTTGATGATCTGGCCGTCGCAGATAATAACCGGTGCTCTATCTGCGGCATTGAGCAGGGTGGATAGGAGTAAGGCTACTACTATTCAGGCCCTCCCGTCCTTTTATTTCTCCTCGCGCTTTTTCATCCTTATCGTCCCGCTTCAACTTCACTTATCCCCTGTTTTTTCAATCATCCAATTCTTATCTCTCCCCCTTGCTTCAGTGGTCGCTTGTTTTCTACTTTTGACTCACGCGCAATCGCAGTGCGTCACCCTTCCAGTCAACAAGTCCATGTTCAATCAAGCGGATAATATCAATTTATCCGTTTTTCTTTAGAATCCCCGGCCCTCGCTAAGGCTGGCATGCCACAACGTGCGCCTTTTGTTGCAGATTGGCCACCAGGCAGCACTTGCTCGAACACTAGAGACCCTATCGATCGACATCTGCTGCTTATGGGATACCCACTTGCAAGATTCGAGTTCTTTGATTACTCTGCGGCCCTCCACACGTGGCGGCTCGTTCCCCTTGCTTCCGTTTGACGATAACAGTCTCAACTACTGGTCAAGCCGGTGTGGTCAATGCTCTGAGTTCCAAGGCTGCTTTTGCTGATTGAGTCCCGATGAACAGCTTTATGTACGCCGTCAGATTGACCGGCTCGTTTAGAGCTTCGACATTGCACGTAGACAAATGGTGCCTGCTTGTCATTGTGGTCTATGCTCCACAAACTAGCGGTAATTCGTTGAAAAATGAATTCTGTCACCAAATTAACGAGTTCCTTCATTACAGAAAAAAGTACGGATACTGTGGTGTTCGCTGTCGATCTGAAAGCCTAAGTTGGGAAGCTGTCCACTGATGAGTTTCGTCTGGGCTGCCAACACGGTGTAGGCTACCGTAATGATAACAGTGTGCGGTTGCTACACCTGTGTGGAGAAGCTGGTCTATTTCTCGCGGGCACTATAAACACAGCTCCGGACTAGTCATAGAAGCAATTCGATCACATCACCATCAGTTACCGCTGGAGACTGTTAAAAGTTGTCGCTCAAGTTAGAGCACGAGCCTGGACTCAGACCGCTCGTTTGTGTCGATCTTACAGCTCGCTTCAGTGGGTGAGTGCGGCGTCGCTGTGAACACATAGCTGCATGCCAACTGGCGAAGCCACAGGTTCTGTATGCGTATCAAAGTACGTTGGCATCCGACCTGAGTAAGCGCCATCTGAACACGGGAGGGGGCCCACTGGTCGCATGTACACCAGACGTTATTAGCGGCAGGCATGTCTTCATGTGGCAAGTTACCAACTTGGACATTGGACCTCTATGCAGTCTATGAAGTTCTGGACGCTAGCCGACACATTCTGACTAGGAGTGAACACAGTGAGACTTGCAAAGACCTCAGGGCGAAACTGAATGCTAGCCTGAAGGGAGACCGCGAAGCATTGTGATCTCATCGTGACCATCTGGTGACCATCTGTCTGATACGCGAAACCGGCTGGAGACCTGTTGTTAACGAGAGCATACGTGACGTGAGTGGACGGCCGATCCACAGTTTGTCAAAACACTTGGACCATTGGACCGAACACTTTGCAAAATAGCTTAATCAGCCAGAATTACCAGCTTCTCCGTCAGCCATTGATCGCCATTCTCCCTGGACCCACATTCACACGCAGAGGTCGAACGCGAGATTAGACTGTTGAAGGTGAATAGAGCGGTAGGGGCGGGTAAAATCCTCCAGCTCTCTCGAAATTCAGAGGGCCTGTTCTTGTAGATGATATGCACACTATACTTTTGAAAGCGGAGCAGGAAGCTGTCTCGGTACAATAGAGTCGTTCCGTAATAGTCCCAGTTTTCAAGGGGGTTCACGTTCGGAATGCGGTAAGCGTAGAGGGATCAGTCCGATCTTAGTTGCCTTTAAGCTATTTACTGTCGTTCTGCGTAGACTTGCTGGCACCAGTGAAAGCCGGATTCGCGAGGAGCAAGCCGGGTTTTGTCGAAATCCGGCTATATTGGTCACCCATTTGCATTGCGTCAATTGTTGGAGCACCGCCATATTTATTGGCGAGTTACCGTTATCTTATCCTTCGGCAGCAAACGTAGCTTCGATCCGGTTGACCAATGTGCATTTCGGGACTGTTTAATTAGCAAAAGTGTACCTTAAAAATACGTAAACATCATCAGGGCACTTTATTCACATAGTTCGGGCAGAGTGAGGGCTATCTTCAATAACTCCAGTGGTGTTAGACAAGGATGCCTGCTGTCACCTTTCCGTTTTAGCCTCTCCGTTGACAATGTCATGGGACCATGTTCACTGAACACGATCTGCAAGGCGGGGATCTGCTCCCAGGTGATCGGCTTCTTGACTTGAAGTACGCCGGTGGCGCTGATCTTATTTGTGACAGTTTTCAAACATGCAAAGTAGTACTGGACAAATTAGCATTGGCCGCTAACCGTTTCGGACTATCATTCAGGCCGTCGAAGTGCAAAGTTCTTCTCCAAGATTGGCAGGGACCCAGTCCTGCGCTGACCCCTGGTGGGGATCAGTTAGAAATCGTCGAGAAATTCCAGTATATTGGCAGCTATAGTAGCACGAGTGGGATGGAAGATCTGATCACAAACTGCATAGCGGCAGCTCGAAGCGCTTTTGCCAATCTCCGCCACCTGTGACCCCGGGGCGACATCACTCTCGCTCTGAAGGGCAGAGTTTACAATACAGCCGTCCATTCAACCCTAACGCACAGTTGCGAAACTTGGCCCATCAAATCGACAGACATGAGGAGGCTAGTTGCGTCCGATCATCGCTGCGTTCGTAGCTTAGCTCATGGCTGATGGGAGCACCGGGTGAGCAATGAGCGTGCTAAGCGTCATGTATTTGGTGCAGGAAGAGCGAATGGGCCGCTCAGCACCATCGTACCACGCACCAGGCTCCGATGGCTGGTCCACGTGTTGCGCATGCCAGCACAACGACTCCCGCGACGTGAGTTGTTTGCGCGCTGGGACTGTGTATGGAAGAAGAGGAGAGGGAGTCAAGCGATGACTTAGTCAGAAGGAATGAAGTCCCTTACTTTGGACTTGACGTCGGTTAGTGTCTTCCGACTACCGGCATGCCGTCCGACGGACGTTGAACACACTTGGTTGGGTGCACTTACTGATATTGCCTTTGTGTAGTGTGTTTCTTTATCCATCCCTTCGCCTTTAGCTTCCCCCCTTTCGGAACTCATACGAAACGCACAGTATGATTTTTGTCATCACATTACTTGCTTTGGAATCTTTTTCTTTAGTGTTGTTCATTTTTATTGCGGAACATTAGCTGAGGTGTCTTTCTCATCCTCAGCTAAAGTGTATTGATGATGGTGACTGCGAGTCATCACCAGGTAAGGCGATGTAATTCGCATAATCTTAGCCGGTCGCTCGCTTGACCGGTAGTAGCTGCAGATCAAAATGTTGGTAACCTACTTCGGCTTGGGCAACCGGGTAGTATTACGCCCTCTCATAAAACCATGGACTGTACTACAACGTGCTCATCAGCTACTGTTTCTGCTTCTTACATTCACGCGAGTTCATCACACGCCAATTGTTTGTTTGCTAACAATCCTCACTTTCCGTTACCCGATTCATGTGTTCATCAATCTGGCTGCGATTCCGGTTGCGCCACGGACCACGGAGTTCAGCCTCTGGCTCTCTTTCGTCCCCGATCCTCGTTCTGTCTGGCATGCTTCAACGTTCGGACACTCATGCAGATTGGACAGAAAGCCGGTCTAGCGTACACCCTAGAATCCCTAGACATTGATGTCTGCTACCTTTCAGAAAGCCGGTTGCAAGATCCCAGCACTGTGCTTATATTGACATCCCCCACAAACCACGAAGCCAGATATCACCTGCGTTTTTCTGGAGATCCAGAAGCAGCCACAGCGGGTTTGGCTGGTTTACGTATAGCACTAAGTGGCAAGGCACTGGCGGCACTACTGGACTGGTTCCCGATTAACAGCCGACTATGTGCAGTTCGGCTTCGGGGTTCATGTAGAATCAACAAGCACCGCGAAGAGAGACGAAACTTGTTTGTGATCTCCTTGTACGCTCCAACTGATTGCAGTGGCGACTCGGTCAAGAACGAATTCTACCGGGATCTACATCAGCTTTTGACTAATGCTAAAAAGTCCGATGTCGTTGTCCTTGCTGGGGACTTTAATGCACGGGTTGGCCGCCTGTTACCATGCGAACGTCAACTTGGTGGTTATCACGCGCTCGATGAGAACCGCTCTGATAACGGAGAGAGGATTCTCACATTGTGCGAAGACAACCATCTGTTTCTCTCGAGCAGTAACTTCAGGCGTACGAAGCAGCTTTCCGCAATGTGACGTCCCCTTCGCCAACGCAACCGTGGTCTCAAATTGATCACATTGCAATTAGCTTCAGATGGCGCGGAAGCGTATTGGACTGCAGGTTCTTTTGGTCCATCTTCGTTGACTCAGCTCATGCACTGGTCTACGCGAAAATCTGCATGTTTTGGGGGTTCCCGAAGCACGAAGCACCGCAACATTGATGTAAACAGATTAACTGATATCTCTGTCCGGGCGAGCTATCAGTCTTCATTGGCATACACACACAGTTGCCATCCACCGCAAGATATGGTGCAACACTGGACTTGTATACGTAAAGCGGTGACCATTTCCGAACAGTCAAGTTGCGGCCTAACTCGACGCCCCTTAAAGGCTTGGGTCTCTGCTCGTTCTCTGGAGCTGTTCGAACACCGCAAAGATATCCCGGCGGAATCAGATTACAACGAGCGGCGCCGTTCTACCAACCGGCTGCTCAAGCAAGGATTGCGAGACATTGTGGTCTGAGTGTGCTTTAGAGATGGAGACCTCTGTCATCTCTGGCAACACTCGCAGGCTTTTCCAACTCATTCGGTCCACTGGTCTCAGGAAGGTTGGTGTCAGTGAGGTCATTTGCGAGTTGGATGAGTCTCCGACCACCAACCAACAGAGGTGTATGGACCGTTGGGCCGAGCATTTTCACTTGCAGTTCAACTGGCCTCCACTATCCATCAGTACATGCAGGACACCTTGTTGTTCACCCTTGCTCGTCCCACTGAATCCACCCAGCGAAGCTCAAGTTTACCTCGAGATTCGACGCTTGAAGCGCTTCAAGGCTGCCGGCTCAGACGGACTTCCTCCGGAGTTGTTCAAGTGCGGATGTGTAGCGATCCTTAACCAGCTGATCGCACTGTTCGCGAAAATCTGACATGAAGAGAAAGGGCCTTCCTCTTGGAGCGAGTCAGTTATTGTCCCCATTTTCAACAAAGGCGCTCGCACTTCATATTCATCGCGGAATCAGTCTTATTTCAGTTGCGTCCAAGCTATTGGCATCCATTCTGCTTCGCAGACTATCCGCAACACGTGAATCATACTACCGTGCAGAACAAGCTGGTTTCTGTCCCGGCCGCGGATGCGTGGATTAAATATTCACGCTCCGCCAACTCCTCGAACATCGCCGCATTTATTACAGGCCCACTATCGTTGTATTCCTAGACATGCGTGCCGCTTTTGACTCCGTTGATCGACCTGCTTTATGACGTTGCTTGCTAAAGAACGGGGTGCCAGGGAAATATACCGCCATCTTACGAGCACTTTACCTTCATACATCCGGCAGAGTGAGGGTTTATGGCCAGCTTTCCTCGCAATTCGCTGTCAATAACGGTATGCGACAGGGCTGCCCTATGCGCCCATTCCTCTTCAACTTCGCAATCGAAGACGTTATGTCGAATGCTCTAGGAAATTTCCAACATTTTGGCCTTGAGCTTTTACCGGGTGAGCTCGCGACCGACTTAGATTATGCTGATGATGTCGCCTTGCTTGGTGACGATCCTCAGGGTATGCAACTCATTCTGGATCGTTTGGCGATTGAAACATCTAACTATGGAATGAGCTTCGCCCCCATCGAAGTGTAGAGTACTGCTCAAGGATTGGCTTTCACTTGCTCCCGTGCTCACTCACGAAGGTGAACAATTTGAACAGGTAGATAGTTTCGTCTACCCTGGAAGCTGTTTTTCTGCTGGCGGTCCTATCAACAGCGAAGTTTCTTTTCGCATCGCTAAAGCCCGATCAGCATTTGTAAATCTGAGGCATTTGTGGCCTCGTCGCGACGTCTCGTTCTCGCTAAAGGACTGCCTTTACAGCGCATCAGTTTGCTCAGTGCTGTTGTACGGGAGCGAGTCCTGGCCGATTCGCGTGTAAGACATGCGTCGTCTTTCTGCCTTCGATAACGGTTGCTTAAGGAGGATTGCTCGTGTTTGGTGGCAACATCAAGTTAATAGTAATGACGTTCGACGTCGCATCTTGGGGAATACGAGTATTCCCTTCAACAAACTGGTTTTATTGTTCGAAATGATTTGGAATATTGGTAGCTCGGGAGGCTTGCTCAGTTGTTGTGGAGTTCTCCGAGCTGGGCAACTTGGTTGCAGACGTTTCGCCACCATTCGAGGTGGCATCTTCAGTGCGGGATTGATAGCAGGTAAGTAGCAGTAGCTGGTAGAAAGCAAACCCAATAATGGACCCATTATTGGGTTCCATTATTGGGTTTGCTTTCTACCAGCTACTGCTACTTACCTGCTATCAATCCCGTACTGAAGATGCCACCTCGAATGGTGGCGAAACGTCTTGTTTTATTGTGCCATTTGAAATGGCACCATCACCTCCTACGCATGGCACTTAAGCGTCTACCGCGTCGCGCTCTGTTCGCTCGTCAAGAACCTGGCTGGAGGCGACCGCGTGGTGGCCAGCCTTCTACATGGCGGTAGCACATGAAATCGCTGACGTCGTGTCTGGCCGCTGTTGGATACGTACGTCTTCCAGGATAGTGACCCAAAGATGAGGAGTGCCAATGGCTTAACACTCTTGAAGACATGACCCGCAACCGGAATCAGGGGAAGAATTGTGTACAGTATTGTATTGATTCACATGTTTAATACTTCAAACATTGAAAATGACAAAAGAAGAGAAAAATCGGCGTGTGAAAAACAAACTAAAAATGTTTCGTTCTACTTTTTATCAAAATGTTCCTTTCCTCCTGCGGCATATTAGCTGAAGTGCGTTGCTCACCTACAACTACTATGACACGATGACTATGGCGCAATGACTGTCTCTTATCCGCTGATCTCCATGTTTTTCTATTGGCTGTGTTTAGTTGCTAGACTGCTGAGATTACACCCATACATACAACCTTCCAAAGCTCTCGATAAGGCTTCTTCAATCGCAAAGTTGAAGTGGAAAGGGAACATAGGGCAGCCCTGTCGTACACCGCTTTTGACAGCGAAGGACGACGAATGCTTGCCCTAGATTCTCACTCTGCCAGAGATGTAAAGGTGGAGTGCGCGTAGGACGGCAATGTATTTTTCTGGGACCCGGTTCTTTAGCAATCGACGCCATAGCGCAGATCGATCAACCGAGTCGAATGCAGCACGGATGTTTACGAAAGCATCGATGGTAGGCCTCTGGTAGATGTGGCAGTGTTCGAGAATTTAGCGAAGCCTGGATATCTGATCCATGCACCCACGGCCAGGACGGAAGCCAGATTATTCTTGCCTGTACTACGCTTCACCCATCGGGGATTGTCTACGGAGTAGAATGGATGCCAACAGCTTGGAGGCAAGGGAAATGAGATTAATCCCCCGGTGCTTGGCGCATGAAGTGCTAGCACCCTCCGTAAAAATCTGGACAATAACTGGTTCGCCAGCTTTTGACGAACAATGAGATTAGCTGGCTGATTCTAACTGCGCCTTGATAATTGAACCGTTCCGGAGGAACTCAGTCTCAGCCGGCAGGCTTGAATCCTTTCGTCTGGTTTCGCAAGACAAACTTCCGCTTCGCTGGGTGGATCAAGTGTGACAACTCAGGGCGGGCAGCGTGGTTCGTAGGGAGTACAAGTGTACGGTGACGGTCAACTGAGCTGCGAATGAAAATGTTCGGCCCATCTATCCAATCGTCTTTGTAGGTTGGTAATTGGCGAACCTTCCGCCTCGCGAATTGTCTCACTGACGCCATGCTTTCTGTGGTCAGTAGACCAAATGAGCTGGAAGAGTGCGAATTTTGTCTGAGAGGGCATCGGCCTCCATCTCCGAAGCACGCTGAGACTACCAGGCTTCACGAGCACTGCGTAGGCTTTGAGCTACTGACTTACAGAACGGCTCACTTCATTATGATTAGACTCCGCTGGGATATTTCTGCGGCGGTCAGATAGATCCAGGAAGCGCGTGGAGATCCTTGCCTTCATAGGGTGTTGAGTAAGACCGCAGACTAACTTCCGGGAAGAGACTATGGTCTTCTGCATGAACGTCCGGTGTTCACCAGTGTCTTGCAGTGGGAAGCAGCTGAGTGCATCGGCCAGGGAAGATTGATAGCTCTGCTGAACCGAGAGAGCAGATAGCTTATTCGTATCTACCTTACAATGCTTCGTTTTCGAGAATCATCCTAAACTCATACAGATGTTCGTATAGACAAGAGCGTGGTCTGAATCAGTAAATGTGGATCAGATTGATTTTCAATCCCATACACTACCTCGCCATATGAAACTGATTGAGATATGATCAAACTGAGAGCATGATTAAGACGTGGATGTGGGTCCCCAAGTAGCGAAACGTCTCCTCGAATGTTAGAAGCTGGTGCTCAAAAGAAACGTATGGTTGTCTTCGCACAGTGAGAATTATCTCTCCATTATCTGAGCGACTGTCATCAAGTGCATGGTGACCACCGAGATGACTTTCACATGATAATATACGACCAACCCGTGCGTTGTGGTTCCCAGAAAGAACAACAATATCGGATTTGCAAGCTCTGCTCAGGAGCTGGTGAAGTTCACGCTAGAACTCGTCCTTCACCGAGTCGCAACTACAGTTCGTTGGATCTTAAGCTGAGATCAAAACAATTTGCGTCTCTCCTCACGACACTTGTTCATCCTGCGAAGCCGAACTGCACGCAGTAGGCTATTAATCGGAAAGCAGTCGAGCAGTACGGCCTCGGATTTGCTGCTTAGCGTTACACCAACGCGGAGCCTGCCGCAACTGCTTCTGTCACCAGATAGACGTAGGTGAACTATGGCTCTATGGTCAATGGAAGATCTCGACTAAATCGCAGTATTTGGATCCTGCAAGCGTGTTTCGGAAAGACAGAAAACATTGATGACGAAGGACTCTAAGGTGCGCGCAAGACCAGCCTGCTGCCCGATCTGTTTGAGTGTACGTACATCGAAGCCCGCCAGACGAAAGGTGGACCTAGGCCGAAAGTGGACCGCTGGGCAAGCTCTGTGAACGTCGACGAAACCATCGGGAGTGGAATCACGGAAAAAAGAATCAACTGATAACTGCTAAAGTTTTTTGACAACACATTAACAGATGGTGGAAGCAAAGGCAGCTGAGCGCCATATAACAGATGAATAATGCATGGTTTTGTCAGTGGGGGCGATACTACCCGGTTGCCCAAGCCGAACTAGGGAGTTGCTTTAGGGGACATCACCCCAGCCCCATGATATCAACACGCTTGCTGGAGTACAGTGCCCCACCGAGGTGAAGCAAAGTGGCGAGTCACATCCATCATCATCATTCATCAACAGCGGTACATCAGCCATTTGAACTGATGCTTCACTGCCATACAACAATGAGGACTTAGGAAATAAAGAATAGGAAGAGGGAGAGAAGAGGGACTTACCTGAAAACCTTAATGCCCTAAGCAAACATTCAGGGTCAAGGCGTCTACACCTTGTGTTAACAACATACCGTCACAAACAGCTGGCCATCTTGCAAAGATAAGGCGGCATCGGCGAGACAGCTTCCTTGCGGCTTTCACTGCCACGCGTCATAATCAGCTATTACCCCGCAGATAACTCAGCACCAAACACACTCTAAACAGGCAATCCAATTAGAAGACGGCAGCAGACGCGCCACTGGTGTCTACTGCGTGTCATGTCCTGTAAAGTCTCGAGCCAAGCACAAGGCGAGTCACGTGGACTCCAGCCCGGAAGGCGAGACGGACCAACGGCACCCAGTTTGGTCGTCAGTGACTTCATTTCCCGCTGCCAAGTCAACTTCTGCCCCCCTCGAGCCTTGCGCCATTCTACACCTGGTAGACTGAACAAAGCCCTCCTAGGTAAGCGGTGACTAGGCATGCGTAGCACGTGTCCGAGCCAACGCAACTTATTCAGTGCTATCTGCTGTTCTAGGGAGCTAGCATGATTATCATCACCTAGTACTCGCCTACGCACATCATCGTTGTGGACACGCTGGTGCCATCCGATACCAGTAATGCGTCGCAGACAACGATGCTCAAAGACTTGAAGGCGCCTCAGCTCTTCAGACGGAAGGGGCCAAGTCTCACTACCATAGAGCAGAACGACCCTCACTGTGGCATTATATACCCGGCCTTTCAGACGAAGGGAAACCCTTCTGTCGCCAAAGATGCCGCAGGTTCAAGAAGGCAGATCTGGCTTTTGCAATGCGTGAGCTGAGGTCAGTTTCTATGCGCCCATCATTGCTGATGCAGCTGCCAAGATAAGTGAATTGATCAACCACTTCGAGTTCCTCGTTAGCGAGTCACATCCGCCACGTCGCAGCCTTGTTAAAAAGACATTTGTGGTTTTTATGGGGAGAACACTTGCCAGGCGAAAACCAACCACGTCCTGGAACACTTATTGAACACTTCGCTGGATCGGGGTAAACCCGAACCACTCCACTGGTACCACGGGAAGGTAGTTCGGAGCCAGCCAGCTCCGTTACGCAGTACCGACGCTTCGCCGCCGCGCAGACACCACCGGTCGTACCTGGGTTGAGGATACTGAGAGGGTCGTCCGGCCTTTACGCAGGTTCCAACCCATACTCTCGGATTACAAGACAAGCTTGTGATCTTTAAGGCTATGGGCGGGCTCCGAACTTTACAATGCCTGTACGGATGCCCGTACACCCCTTTCTCCTTTATATCTTCTTTACGTTTGTTCTAATTATTTAACGCCTTGATTGTGTACTATGTGTTCCGTGAGCGCTTGCAAAATGGTTATTTCTCCGAGTACAGTTAAAGTGGCCGTTGTAACTGCTACGGTGTAACCATCATTTTAGCGAGGAACTTCATTTTTTCGGTATAGTGCTTGCACATAAGGTTCTCGTCATCGTTCCTGAAATCTTCTTATTAAACCGCTAATTCCGAACATCTCACCACTTGACTGTTAGACTTTAAATTTAATTTCCATGACTTTTATGGTGTGTCGCTCTCCACGTCACAATTTTTTGAAACATCTGAAGTGACTTCACTTTCACACATTTACTTGGCACATTCTTCCATCCATTTGGTTTCCTGATACGACTGTTTCGTCCATTCCTCTTCAGTTCGCTATGTCATTGGCTGTTTCAGTCATCTCCGCTCTTCCTGGAGGTGCTGTGCCTGCCAGCCCGTCTGCCTCACCAGGATCGCTTAAATCAGGGGGTCTTAAGTCAAGCGATGACAACCTTTTGGCTGGTAGCTCTTCTGATGAAGATGCTTCAGATGAGGAAGCTTGGGCTCCAATGCCAGTTCGTGGAGTGCTAAGCAAATGGACTAATCTTCTGCATGGATGGCAGGAGCGCTATTTCGTTTTGTCAGATGGTACCTTAGTGTATTTTCGAAATGCGGACGAAGTCAACCTTGGTTCTCGGGGGTCAGTTCGTATCCGCAGTGCGTTCGTAAAGGCACACGAGTACGATGATTGTCGTTTCGAGGTAAGCCATTTAGGTTATCATTCCTGCATTTCTGCTGTTTTACTTCACCTCTATGTCCCCCCTTTTCCGGATACACGTTTTGTACTTGAGCGTGGGGTTACTCACAATGTATGATTTTGGGATTACACTTTGTGGAGGGGCTGAGGACATGTGTGGATGCAGTGTTGATCTGAAACCATCATGCAGTTATTTGTATCTAAGATGTATGCGCCTCAGGATCAGTCTGTGGCTGTACGCATCCAACCACTGTGTGGAGGTACCTTGGTGTCAGTGAGCCTGCTTTTGACTTCGTTTCAACTATACTACATTTTTTCACGTTGCTGTTCTGTTTACTTCTCACTCTGCTGAATTTCGCCTCCGAGTTCGTATGTGATCATGAATAAAAATATAACCCCATCCGTTTTCTTACCAAACGAGCAAGGTTTCATTGTTGCATAGTAGCACATTCCCAGTTGTCGTCGTAAAATTGCAATTTATGAAGCTAACTTAAACCCAGTCCTGTCGCCAAGAGTGCAACCAGATTGGAGCCTTCAATTTAACCTTCAGGCCGTTTAAAGAAATCTCATCAGTTTTGCGTATGCTCACCTTTTGTGCACGCAGGCAGCTGGATAACTGCACTAAATGTTTTTCTCCCTAATATTGTTGACATGTTGGCAGGTAATTCAGAAACACCTTACCTCATTGCAATTTGGCATACGAGCAGCAGAAATTCTTCGGCTATTTTCACTTAAATTGGCTGCTACATGATGCGACTATTGGAAGTCGTCCATATCGCACACGTGTTTCTGCTTAATCAGTCCTCCAAATGATTCTCTGATAGCTTCATCGCTTAGTATGAAAATCATTTATGCAAGACGGAGGGACCAGATTGCACTAAAGCAGCTCACTTCACTATGATTCTCACATAGAAATGCGATAATTCCAGTTCCATTACTACTGACAATAGCACTAATAATGCCAATGTTGGTAAATCGATGGGAACAAGCCATAAGTTATTATCGTTACACTCAATAGCTCCGCTTGTTCCATGACTGAGCCATACCCTTTAGCTTAGCTAACTATTGATATAGACTGTCTCGAGACTCCCATCTGCAAAACCACACTCGCCATCGCGGATGAGCGTTTTACAGGTTGGCTGATGCTCTTTTACCAATTCCCCGATTGGCTACTTTGAGGGCTCGCCCAACTAGGTTTGCGGTGTTGGAACCGATCGTGAAGTCATTATTTAAAAGAGGCTTGTAGAAAATCGGTTGGTGCAATTGTTGGACAACATTTCGCTTTTGACACAAATGCTTCATCAAGCCAGATGGATCAGTATGCCATTGGAGGGGCAGTTTCTAGCGAACAGAGACGATAATCGCGCTAGCAAGCATGAGCCAAGATGTTATTACAGTGATCGTGCGGGATGTCACCTCAAGCGGTTCAGGCACAGTGGGAATACTCCAGATGTTCTTTCGTACCTCATGGCATTGACAGATAGGCAATTGGGAGTGGAGTTTCACTTTCTAGTCTGGTACGCGCATCCAAGGTCGTCAGACTGGTTTTAATGAATAAGTTAGAATCTTTGGATAGAATGGAGCAACTTTTGGCGACGAGTCCACTAAGAGTACTTGATGCTAACACCGTGGTGACAGTAATGAGTAAGACGGAGGCTGGTAACCATTTACGTACCGTGAAGTAGGATCTAGGAGTTGGCAAGCGGTACAGTCCACACCCGAAATTCACTCTACCTTGAGTTAATGATCTGTCAAAGATTCACAGTCCTGACATTCCCGTACGGCCCATAGTCGACAATATAGGCTCGCCGACCCATGAACTGGCTGAATATTTGACAGGGCTATTGCAACTTCAGACAGGGCAAACGAGTACATTCGTGAAGAACTTTTATGAGTGCACCCGAACGATAACAAGTCTCACCACCAAGTCGGATGAGTTGATGCTTCGATGTGACCTCATTTGTCACCAATGTATCCAAAAGACGGACGGAACTTCCATTTAACCAGATAGTTGAGGGCATTACAATATGTCTTAACATCTCGTACATCGTTTTCAGTCGAAGCTGCACAGTTAGAAACTCGACCTCACCATGGCATCGCCAATATCCTCTGTACTGCCGAACTTGGATATGGAAAACTTCGAGAACAGGGCTTTAACAAACACCACTAGATCACCGAAACTTTGTAATTGTTAAAAGAGGATCAGAATGATGAGTTACTTGATCATTTAAACCCCATTGACGAGAGGATACATTTTACCACTAAGTTAGAATCTTGTGGCGTTACAATACCATTTCTTGACTGGCTTGTTCACAGGAATAAGGGGAACTTAAAGACGACCATATGTCGCAAGCCGACAGATACTGATGATGTACTCCACTGCACTTTCATCGGTGTAAGCGGCTTGAGTTCGACAGGCACCCTGTTATTCTCTTCAGATAAAAGTAAACATCAAACTTGCCATGTGGGCTCGGAGCACACTATTTTTTAGCTTCTCGCACTTCATTGGGATTCGCAGTTGGAGATTATGGTGTGAAGTAATTTCATTACTGGGTACCCTCCACGGTTGGACATCATTAAAACCAGGCACAATCAAGGGAACCAGTAGCAGTCTACAAGCACAGCAACTTCATTATGATTGGTTGCTTGCGGTTATGACGACATTCCAACGCTTGGCGTAAGCAAAGAGTGTGATCATTACTCCCCCTTTTGGGCGCCGAAGCCAGCTTCATTATCTACTAGGCCAGCTATCCGCTGTATCACGATACACGTGAATAGTGTCGAACAAATTGTACAGCCTTTCAACTGACAGCCGATAATCATAGCTGATAGTGTGAAGCGAAGTGGCTAGTCCGATCACAGTGTCATAATAATAATAACCATCATTACACATTAGCTGAATGTGAGAAACACATTTTAACTATTGTGCCGCAATACATAAAGCTAGAACATACGAACAAGTAAGATACTAAACATTATAGGATGCAAACAAAATGGGCAACACACTGCTTATTAACACATTATGCTTCGAAAGTGGGATCGTGCTTGGAGGGCGGAGCAAACCGGGGTGGGGTGGGGCAAAGAAACTCATTACACAAACGCCACAGGTATGCTCCTTGTCATGTCAATTAGTGTATCCAACCAGATGTGTTACTCGTCTTTCGGACCGCAGCCCGACAGTTGGGAGACACCAACCGACGCCAAGTCCAAAGTGAGGGACTAAGTCATCGCTTGGCTCCCTTTCCTCTTCTTCCATACACAGTCCCAGCGCGCAAACGACGCACTTTGGACTTTCACATTGTAGATCCCAGAGAAGTTTTCCGATTTTCAATTATTTCCAAGTAATAAAAATGCAAATTAGAGCGTAGGGCTCATTGTAGGCATAGCAAGCTGTTTGAGTAAAGTAATACGACCATCCATATAACCGTCTACTGTGGACCTGCTTCCATGTGAGGTAGTCCCTCGAAAGCTTTCATCCGCACTTCACGCCTCATCTGGTCATGTGCTAATGCAGAATACAGGCAAATGAGCCGTCATTATGTTGACTGGGTTTTTTGGCCCCTATTGTCATCATGAAGATTCTTTTTTGTGGCCGCTTTTTATAGGTAATAGGTTGTTAACATGTAGACTCGTTTTTTGATCCAGCAACTTATTGCTCGCCAGTGATTTGTGACAATTCTCCCTGTATGGGTATAAGTATTTTTCTTGTAAGCTTCAATCCATCACTACAGGAGATTGGCCCAGTCGTGACCAACCATGGAAAGAAAAGTAAGATCATGGAATAGAATAAAAACTAACATGGGTAAATGTTATATTATTCCCTAGAATGTGATATGATCTGGCTGTTGTCTGTGTCCGTTTGTGAAATCAATCGAAGTGGACAGGCAAATAAATAAGTAAACCTTTGTTTTCAACAGTGAGTTTGTGGTTTTTATGAAAACTGAATCTCCTGAAGGATCTTCAGGTTTTTCCATCGCGTGCAACCCATCGAAATGAATAGAAATTGTAATCTAAGTGAGTTTTGCACATTCCGGAAAACTGTGGCGTGCCAATCGCGTGTGACCTGGAGTGAATAGAAGATAATTAGCAGTGTAGATCAAATGTACAGAAATAAAATGGAAAAAATCTGCGACAAGTTTTTCCTTGGTGCGCTCAGATATAACGTTAGGTGGAAAATTTCCTGTTGCTTAAAGAAGTAACTTAATTCCCCAGTTAACGGCGGCTGAATGAATGGGGGCGGGCGAAGAATATGAAACAGGCATTTCTCAATCTCGCTTCAGTTTCATAAGGACAGTCGTTTGTCATATTTGGTCTCAGCATACTAATGGCTATTTCAACGCTGAGAAATGAATGTGATGACTTTCGAAAATTTATCCCTGACTGAAGTTCACGTATCTCACATGAAAGGGTGTTCCATACTGCGAAGTGTTAGTTAAGGAAATAGTTGTCCAACTACCTAGTTCTCAATCTTTTCACTAATACTTTCTTGTTGTTTCTACGGCGATACATTACCGGTTCTCTTAGTTGCAGTACTGGAATCGATAAAAGCATCTTCTGATAAAAGTATGAAAACATCTCCGCAAGGTTAAGTTACATCCGGCGTAGCCATTATGGGTCCATAATGGATTCATATATGTTAACGTAGAGGAATAGCCCAACAGAGATTTGGTAAATGACCGTTGCACTCGCTCTGATGCCATATGATCACTCACTCTGGAATTACAATAGATTATGATGCCATAATCTTTTTTATTGAGCCATGATCTAGTAAGAGACGTGTTTGTATTTTGTAGTTTATTTTACTTGATTCTTTTAGAGTAGATGTTTTGAGCAGAAGCCAGATGATCCGATGGGTTTGAACTGCACTACCTCCGTCATGCTGAGCCAAGTTTAGGAGTTTGAGTAGTGTATCCCTAGGTCACGGATGGTATAGTATTGAGACAGTGGCTTACCGTCATTAGTAAGAGAATCCGATGTGATTTCACATCTGCAGTTTAATACGTGGCGTTTGTCAACGAATAATGACATTTTCCATTTACAACACCATGTATCAAGCGGGTGTAATTCATGTTGGGTTGCATTTAAAACATCACTCTCATCAGTGGGGTTAAACTATCTTTTTGTCATTGGCAACTAGAAAAGGTGTTCCAAATTTAAAGACGTCAGATGCGTCATTCAACTATAGTAAGAACACTAAGTGGCTCAAGACACTGCCTGGCTTGTAACAACCTGGGTACTGTTCGTGAGGTACGCATCGAACCACGACAGTAGGTGGTTGCCTATGGCATGCGCAGTTGATTCGGATAAGAGTGAAGCATGCGGAACGATCAAACGTCTTTTCCATGTTTAGACGACTATGCCTGATGAACCGCAGTCAAACGAACTAATCAGAAGATTGGGAAAGTCGAGCTGGCATGTTATGCAAGACCGTGAGCTTAGGAAGTCGTGTTGCGTGATGTTGATATGATTTCGCGTCATTAAAAATTATCGGTTTTGGACTTTATGTGACGTTCCATCATCTTAGAGACGATGGAAGTGTGGCTTATTGAACGGTAGTTCCTCATTTCGTGTACGGAGCCTGCTTTGTAACGAAGGGTAACTACGGCATTCTTCCACTGTACGAACACAATACTGGCTTTCATAGATGGAGAAACATAGGTACAAATGTACGAAGGCAGAGCAATAAGTTTCCGGGTAAGCAGTACATAGATTAGATGCAGATGACTTGGCACGAAAAATGTGGACTGTAAGCCATTCTGAACGTCGTTCAAAAACATCAACTCAAAGAACCCTATATCTGCAGCCTAACACAGCTCATAAGGGTCGCTATACTCTGACTATACTTATAAAAATTAGTCGATGTGACTGGAGGGCGATGATTTTCTGTGGCAACAGACGTCGTTTGAAGCATCACCATGGTGTTGAGAAATCGCGTGCTGCGTTTAGTGCTGATGTGCCTTCAAGAACCACCGTGTTTGAGTGGTTTGCGGAATTCAAGCATAGCAGGTCGTCTCTGGATGATGAGGCACGGTGTGGTCGACATGTGGAGGCCACCACCGCGGACAACATTGCTACTGTGCAAGCGATGCTGGAAGACGACGCGCAAGCTGAGCAAAGCCATCGGGACCTCATCAGGATCAGTCCGCATCCACCCTCGACCTCAGAAAGGTTTGCGCACGCTGGGTAAATATGTGGTCGTTACAAACACGACCAGGACAGAAGCGAGCCTGGCTTTCAGTGATTCGGTTCTCACGGAGACCAGTAAGTAGTCGAAGAATGACACTCGTGAGAAGTTTGTAGGCAATAGAAACTATGCTAATGTATCAGTGACTTTCGCACAAGTGGACTGACCCTTCTTGAAGATGGGCACGACAGTTGAACTCGCCATTTCGTAGTCACTTCTTCAGTGTTCTAGTCCAGTCAGTAGAGTCACCACATTCTCTCAGTACAAGATGCAGGGTCCTCGGATCCATGAGGCTTGTTTCGCTTTAACGCAGAATGCTCATGTGGAATCTCTTCCAATTGGGAGTTATGAAATTTGCTTCTCACATCGTCTCAGGTGATTTGGCAAGCGAGTGTCGCAACAGGCCTGCTGAACTGCTCTTCAAAATGTTTCGCTCAACAGGCTAGTCGATGAGGCCGAGAATTTATCAACTATCTGTCTTTCTCAGCCACTGTCCCACTGACTGATGACTCTCTCGGACCCGTGTTCCGGATGATCTGGAATAGCACTCGGCGGTTTTCAATAGCACTAACTTTCTCCATCTCACGGGCTGTTCCCATCCATCAATGTTCCCGGTCGATTCGAATACTCCTTGTAAGACGTTTCAGATCGTTATGGGAACGCTGATATTCTTGCCCATCGGAACCTGTTTCGGTGTCTGGATCAAAATGATCGATGTCTTAGAGCTTTATTTACAGTTTCGACCTCTAAAGTTGGATGCACTGCAGTCGTCAAAGGCTTTATTTATGGCACAATTGAGACTATCCCAGTCAGAGTTTATACCACCAGCCTCATTCATCCCTGACATTTGGTGGACCAGTTCGTTATGCTATTGTTAAACTGTTGACCACGAGTTACAATTTAGTCGGTTAGAAGATATGCGCTTTCCTGAAGCGGGAAAAATGAGGTTAAGCGTGCGCGCACTAGAGCATGGTCGGAATCCAGAGTATTTTACTGATGTACGCCATCTTTAGCTCATGACAATCTAGTTCATTTGGCTCCAGTTCATTGAGGAATTCGGTAGACACCAGATGACGCGGTGTGAACGTTCGCAGTGGACACTGGGGCTACTAACGTAAAGGCAGTGGTCAGCGCACGACTGCAGGAATCAATCACCATTTCCTGTTCGGCGTGCATCGACTCCTTAGCGGCCTCCCAGGTCCAAAGCTGAAGTTAGGGATCACGCTGTATGGTTGGGTTGCGACTCGCAACCTATATTGAGACCTCGGTTCACTTTGAGGTAAACCTCGGTCATTCCGATGTCGAGAACCGTATCCAGTGTTGGGAAGAGCAACACCCATATATTTCTATTCCGGCCTCCCAGGTGTTGGGCATCCAAGTCATCAGCAACAATCACGATGTCAGTATTCTTCGCCATGCGGAGAAGAGAGAAAGATGGTCGTAGAAATCATATTTTACACCCTCCGAACCGTCGTCAGTAGGAGCATAAATAGGGGCGATGAAAAATCATTTTGTCTTCATACGGCGCTTACTAGCCCCAATAGAGATTCGAAGTCCAACCGCACACATGAGGCTGTTCACTGGTATCCAGTCGAGTAGATTACCATCAATATGCTTGCTGAGGGCGATGCCAACACCGCAAATACCTTGAACCATTGACTCGGTATCACCAGAGACGCGAAGTTTAGTCCTTGTCGTCAGATTCATAACCAGGGTGTCGAAGATTCGTCAGGACGCAGCTATTTTGTATGTGTGTTTCGGAGACACAGCACACACGAATACCAAGTGAGTGCAGTTAGAGTTAGTGCTGCCTGCTGGCTCATTTGACCTGAATTGTGGACGTTAAAAGACCAGCGCGAAATGAAATTAAGTTTGATAGAAGAGCTACATGTATCGATGGCTCAATAAACAGGGAGGAATAAAGTTGAGAGGGTATAGTTAATAAAAATAAAAGACGCAATGGAGGGAGTATTGTCGACTGGAAGGTAGATGTTGCTCTCCGAGAGAGGGGTTTTGTTTGTGGTACCCTACCTCTATGCTTTAACTCAAGTCTGACCCACAGGGAAGTGGGGTACATGAAGATTTACTTGAAAACTCCATCCGGAGCCTTGGGCTCAATAACCCGATCCACAGGGCAGTGGGGAGCAAGTCCAGCTCGGGAGTGTGATTGCAGTGACTCATTGGGAACTTCTTGAAACCTATCACACGCAGCTTTGATTATTTATAGCAGTGCATTTGTGTTTTACGACCGTATTATGTTTCGCATTTGCAGCCACAGGCAGCCGCGTCTGGGAGTTGGGTTTGCACCAGTTTGACCAGGTGCTGCTTGGCTTAAGGCGGATGGTAAAAAACCCCTGTGCACCATAAGGTGCCCTCCCACCGTCAGAGACAGCGTCCGCCATTAACGTCGGTCTTGAGCCATGACATTCCGTATCGCTGAAATCACAACCAGGGAATTAAGAACGACCGACCGAGGCTGACTGTTTCGTCAGTTTTTTCATGCTGCTTCTTCAACTCTTAGGTTGTCCACCGCGCCGTCTCCTCCAACCCTGTCTAGCAACCGCGAATAATAACTGACGTGGAAAACGATGAACAGGCGTGTACAGTACGTGTCCAAGCCACCGCAGCTGACACTTGACGAGACCCTGAAGCGAATTTCTGTCTCAACCCAAGACACGCTGTCTAATTCCCACAATGGTTACGTGGTGCAGCCCCCTCCCCCCACACAAGATGGGAATGATTATCGACTCGCCCCAAGACAATGGGACCTCCTCTTTCCACCAGACTTTTGGGAACAAAGAGTTTTGTTCTCGAACCAATGATTAGCCACCATCTTTAAATAGGGCGGAAGGTAAGCCGTCAGAGTTGGGTGCATTATAACGCTACAGGAGGCTGGTTTCATGCCAAACTTCTTGGTGAGAGGCAGGATCTGTGTGGGCTAGACCACTCAGCACTAGTGTGCGCTTCAGGAGAAGATGGTGGCCGGCAAAATTGCGAGCCAAAATGTTCAGCCCATCCTTCCGATTGTGGTTGAAGGTTGGTGGTTAGCGGGTCATCCTCTTCGTAGATTGTTTCGCTTACATCAGATCGAAAACTTTCGTTGACTGGTTAGACGGAAAAGTTTTTTTGTTTTTACCCGAGACTGGCAAGTTCCATAGTCAGTAGGCAATAGTCACTACATGTTAGCTGAGTGTGAAAAACGCACTCAGCCGCAATACAAAATGATACTAAACATATTACGCTACAAAAAAATTCAAAAATTATTATGACGGTAAATGTATTATGCAGTTCGTATGTGCCCCATGCTGAGGCTGATGTTGCATTCATGATGCTTCTTCATCGCAATTTGGCTAAACCAACTTACACTTAAACTAGTTCTTTTTAAGCTGATTAAATTTCATTCCACTCTTTTGGTTTGTTCTGCCTACCTGAATAATCTATTAACTTGCACACGTTGCTTACGCTAATTGTGGTTATTTTCGTTAACTTGATTGCGTTTGTAGCATTTTTTGAATAACTTGCGGACATTTTGTACTTATCGCGGATTCGTTGCTAACCAACTTACTTCATATGCAAATTTAGCGAAGTTATATCGGCATAACCGTATGCTTTAACAGATGTGTTTTATTTGATAATGTAATTTCAAATGATTGGCTGTTGTTTGACATCCTCAGTGTGGCTGTCTATTACCCACTACCTCGTCCATACTGGCTCCAGGAGACAGTTGGGCGTTGCTGGAGGGGACGGGGTACACGGTCCTTGTGGCCGTGCTAGGCTCGTAGCGTGGTTCCATGCAGTCAGTGTGGAGCGGACTGCGGTCCAGCCACCGCCTTGTGTGCGCTTGATTCCGCAAATACAGCATGCATGTGTTTACCTGCGAAGGAGCGTGGACCGGCTCAGTTAATGTAATGTGCCACCCATTTAGGTGCCTCCCGATCTTACTCCTTCGTGTTTACACTGGATATGGGGTGTATGGGTGAAACTGTAAATGGTGCAGCGCAAGCCAACCAAGGTCCCTCTGTAGACGCAGGCGTCCTGTGGCTGTCCCTGTGGAGGCCGCAGGGACAGGCAAATCCGGAAATGGATGCCGCCAACCATGCAGTTCGTATGAGATCCTAATTGTAGGGAGAATCTAAGAGGGAGGGAGTGGACAAGGAAGCTCAACACAAACGCCATTGGAGCCGGCTCTTCGCCATATCAGCAAGTGTGTCCAGCCAAACGTGTTCATCCTCCTTCGATCCCCAGCCCAGCAGTCAGGACATACCAACCGAATTTAAGTTCGAAGTGAGTAACTTCATTCCGTCTGACTATGTCATCGCTTGGCCTTCCCTCCTCTTCTTCCATCCGTAGTCCTGGCGCGCAAATAACGCACGTCGCGGGAGTCGGTGTGCTGGCATGCGCAACAAGTCGATCAGCCGTCGGAGCCTGGTGCGTAATACGACGGTGCTGAGCGGCCCACTGTCACTCCCTGCACCAAATACTCTACGCTGAGCTCATGGATTCCTCATGCGGTGCTCCCATCAGACATAAGCTAACTTCCATCTCTCTAGTACTTTTGCACCACCAGGTTTCATGGTCGTTTTATAAACTTCAGCGCAATCCTCAGCCTATGGATAAGCGTTCCTCACTACAACTGGCATCGGCCGGGACCTAGCGACGTCTGTCCACCATCGACAAGGAGACAGCGGTGATCCAGCTCTTCGACAAGTGGCGGGTGACTTCACGACTATCAATTCTGGTCAAAACTAAGGCGTTTTTGATGCACATCCATGGTTAATTCAGTTCGTCGTCAGAAGCTGAGGCAAGCAGTGTTGTTAGGGAGGCCTGGTATTTGGCTAACGTCGTAGGATCCTGTAGATTTTCTACGCTTAGGCGATCATCCGAAATGCATGCAAAACTTGGCACGAACCATTGCTTGATCGGGGTCCAGGCATGCTGACTAATACGATTGGCAACCTATTACACTTCCGCACCATCTGTAGCTTATAGCTATATGGGGAGGAGATAAGTGTATTTGAAGGCTGGGACGCGGGGCGATCTGTGAGTGTAGGTTGAGCAGTGGGGACAGTAGAGCCGGTAGACATAGCAAGAGTGAAAGCAGTAGTATAATCTATCCACGCTTTGTCAGTGGGCGCGATGCTGACCGTTTGCTCAGGCCGAGCTAGAGGGTTGTCTTAGAGGGGCCCACCCCGCAGCAGGTCATTATGAGGGCGTCGCAACCCGTTGGTAGCCGGTGACCAAACAAGTATTTCATGCGCTTGTATGACCGCAAAGGACCAGTGGCCTAACATACCCTTAAATTACGGCGCCACTTAGAGAGCGAGAGCAAGGAAGGTGGTCATGACTTTATGTGTTGGCGAGCCACATCCGCCAATTCACAATGTTTTTAAACGGACATATGTGGTTTTTCATAGGGAGAACGTTCTCCAGACGAAAACCCATCATGTCCTGGAACACTGTCGCCGAACCATTCACTTCCCACCCAGCTAGTACAGCGAGGAGATTGGTGAGCAGACTAGCCGCTGGGCTCATTGAGCACCTTGCTTTGATTTGACTGAATCACTTACCACAAGTCTTACTTCTGAACTGAAACACTGCGGATGCTTGCGATCACGGCATCCATTCTCATTTTATTACAGAAATATCATTATTCACCGTTTACTGAAGAGCTTGTGAATGGTCTCACCGAACCTGTCTTCCTTTTCTTCTCAAAATTTATCAGCGAACATTCACCGAGTCAGTAGGTTCTGTGTGGACCGATCGTAGTTTAGAGTGACCTTACCATTCAGGTATGGCACCGAGCACGCGATCGATTGCGCTGGTGAGCTGCAGTACATTTGTCCGCCTACAGCGCTCGCCAAATGCGTTTTTTGCTTTTGTTCGTCCTTGTCCTCACATACCATTCACGCACACGGTGTGCCTGGTACGATACTAGTGCACGTCTCCGCATCTCTGGTAATGTGCACGCCTGATGATCATTATGGCTTTTTAGGAATTCCACCTAACCGTACCATTCACTGTTTTGTGGCCAAATACATCCTTGGCATTGTTACGAAAAACAAACATTGCGCACAAGGTTTATCTTTACACTTGCCTTTTCCCCTTATACCTGTCGCCTTCTGGGCTAATAAATATTTCTGATGGATTAGTTTGCCTTGATGATTTATCCAATGCACTTTACACGGTGAAGAACGAATAGCGATTGTTGTTTTGTGTGTAGGAACAATCTAACTTCCTCTGCATGACCAACGTTGGAGTGAGAGACGGTTTTCCTTTACTATCGTTCTAAGATGGCTTGAAGGTGATTGGGCTAGGCGCATCAGGTCCTGTTCATCTAACGTGCCGGAATGAGCCGAAAATCAAGTAGGGCTTCATTTGGGGCTGGACAGATTAGATGGCTGGTCACGACTGGATTCCATGAGACGTCTTTCGGTCTATCAGTGCTAACTTCTACATCATTTCTCACTTCGATCACAGTCATTTAACAAAGATGGTCAAGGCTTGTTCTAACAATAATCACCGCTTCGTTTGGAATGACCTGTAACAACAGAACCGCATGACCGATACTATCCTAACATCATTTGCTTGGTTTCCAGTGGCCTCTAAACCATTGCCAAGAGTGTCATTCGCAGAGCATCGTTCTCTTTATACTCCCCAAGAGAACACTAATTGTTGTCGAAAAGTGTCCAACGACTCTCATGGACGCAACCTGATTTATTCGAACATCGGTCAGGGATTACTCTTGAAATCAAGGAGCATTTAATTGCCCCAACCGGAAATATATCAGCTCAGCTATGACCCTTGGCTCTCGTCAAATCCCTATCTATTGAACTGCCCTCTCTGTGGTTAGTGCAAATTTTCTGACTAACTTTCTCGTTTATTGCGGCTACATTCAATCCGTTGCAGTTAACCGGACCGGCTGCCCCTCTGTGCCCACTCAAATGATAAACTTTCGGACTAGCAATGCAGAAACGGTTAAGGGACAAGACCGCAATTCGAGCATCAGATTCACATGGGGACTGCAACTTGCTTGATTGTACTTCATTCCTCCCCGTCTAGCATGAAGCTTCCGAGGTACAAGAGATCAGTTAAACTGCTCCGATAGTGTCCCGCACATTGAAACAATTGACGTTCTTTATTGTCCATATGAGTCCAGGTCTTGTCCCTGATTGTCTCGTTGACCTCGGTGGAATCGGGACGTTATCACGCATCTGGATCGCGCGTCCGATCGACATTCGTCTTCCTTACGCTTAACCCTGCCATTCCAAACGGCTGTTTCTTGCCATTGTGCACTTATATCCAGAAAGGTCACAGTCAAGCTACATTTGTCTTGTGTTTGCAATTCTGCTTACTTGATTTGGCCACATGGAACCACACAAACTTTGCGTTTAAATTCATTTCCTGCGAAGTACGAACCACACAGTTGGTCGATTGCGCAATCACTTGCTTGCGCTCCTTTTACTACCCTCCGTGTTTGTGTTTTTTTCATGCATTCTATCCACCTGATATGAGAAGTATAGATTTTACGATGACTTTTTGAAAGCATACCCTACTCTTCTTAGTGTACTTCCCTGTTTCTACTCACCTGTCTCATTCTACGCATTCCACTATGACAGCACTAGGAGAGGAACTGCCATGCATCTACTACGACTGATGCTTCTATACTCGGGCGTCTTGCTCGCTTTGGTACCTGAGTGAACCTAATCGTGATCGTGTTTTTTGGCGTTCATTGTTCGGCCGTGTCACACTGGGTACACATTGAGTGGACTGGGCAGTTACCGTTTTTCACACTGCGCCCCTTGTCAATTTGCTCCACATTTTCTCGGAAATTCTGTAAAATCCACCACCACACTCAAAAACTGTATTCACTTTTTGGCTGGTGGGTCTTGATTTTTTTTCTGTTTCTGTTTCTGCACTTGAACCCTAACTGAATCACCAGGGATAGGATGTGGCCCAAAAACTAATCTGAGTGTTTTACCCAGACCTTGTTGGGTCATACGACCTGGGCAACCTGGCATTACTACACGGTGATCGTCGCTCAGTTCACAATGCTCTGGTCACTTTTTGATATTCTGAATTTAATCTTTTGGAATAGTTTTCAATTTGGCTACATTGCACTGCGGATTTAACTTCTCGCTCGTACATGGCTTCTGGTGCTCCTACAGTGTCCCAAGCCTCATGTGATCTGCAGGATACTTCACTCCATCTTCCCCTTCTTTCGAATCGGTTATTTTATTGATTCGCACCTCGCGCTGACTTATAAAGCATATACTGGGATTCTTCGGGAGCTTAAAACTCTTATATTCTGCGTTCTCTTTTCGGACTCAAACTACTAGATTTGCTAATTACCAACAATTCGTGTGTTGCAGGTGCGTGTTGGGGAGGTGATATGGTATTTGCGAGCCGTTAATTCAAGTCAGCGTCAAAGCTGGATTGCCGCAATCGAACGCCATCGGATCGCCGACTCAGGCTACGGATCCGAACGTACATTGCACCGGCCTAGTTCGCTTGTCTCTCTCAACTCTGTGCACAGTCCTAGCATTGCCTCCTCCTCCAGCTTCAAACGTGGTCATGGACTACGAGAAAAGCTGGCCGAAATGGAAACTTTCAAGTGAGCGGTGCTTATAGTTAATTTATGGCGCCATTGCATTTTTTCTTCTATCCACCCGTGTCTTCTGCGGCATTCGACTACGTTTCACCTTCTATCAGTGGTATGCACGAGCTAGCTGGTTTATCAGGTCACTTATGCGAGTTCATTCTAGAGACCATTCAGTCCGAAGACGTCGGTGCGCTTTGTAATGGCATTCATCCATCAGACAACGGCTACCTTCCTCAGTTAAATCACCCGCTTTTGTCCCTTCAATATGTTCCATTGGCTTACGACTGTGCCCCGTACAATACCGACTGTGTTACTTCATTTGCATATGATTACTCCATTACAGGTAGTTGGTTTAGTGACATGTCGGCTCATTGTTAGGACTGCTTTCAGTCCCGTCTTAACTCCACTATTGTTATTACTCCTGACATGTTAATCTAAAACCAAAACTTTGTCCTAGGCATCGCTATTCAGTGATTCTTGTATTTTCGTCATTCCTTTTCATCGCCGCTGCTTCTGTATTACGACGAGCTACGGATTGCAAGCTGTGTTCAACAGTTTCTATGACACTCAGTCGCTTTTGATGCTGGCTTTGTCAGCCCACATGAGGTGTAAGGCTTTAGCGCGTTCCAGACGTAGTGTATTGATTTTCAGGGTTACGATTCGGGCCATTCTCCGTAGTAATGGATATGACTATTTTCTGAACGTTCTTACACTCCTTCCACCCAGTTGTTTATTTTCGGAGACTCCAAAATTTGGTAGTCTGCTACGCGAATACCCACTTTTTGAGGCACACTAGGTCGTTTTCTGTCAACTTTTCCACCAGTTAGAGGAGGCCCACTTCGCGTGGCATTTTCAGGCTGTCCAATGACACCTAGACAGTCAACGTTGTTTGTGAGATGCAACGTTTTCAATGTTGCCCGCTCACATCAACAATGCAGTTCAGTGCAGTTCAGTTTCGTCCTCGTTTGGACTCATCAGGTGAGGATAACCCGATCACTCGGACCGTGATCGGAATGACTGAGGTCTACTTCAGTGTGAACCTGAGGTTCTGGTTGAGATTGCTTGGCTCAATCTAAACACGCGGTGCGTACTCCCTACTTTAACGCATGTAATTTGTTTAATCACCACACGATCACCTGTCGGTGGATCTCATCTGCACTACAGTTAATACCTGCAGAGGCTTTGGAAAGACTAGACATGAGCTTAGCTGAAAAAGCAAATCTACCGACGATTACACAGGAGCTGCACTTTACCGCTCGTTCAAGCGAGTCTCTAGTAGGTCCGGACAAACAGTGGGATTATCTTGGCCAAATCAGGCTGCGGACGATCTGTCAATATCCCATCAAAGAACACGAACAGCGGCCGATCTCATCAGTCGGCATTCTCTCACACTTGACTCCTTTAGCCCCCTGTGGGCTCCTAAAGACTGTAATTGTCCTGCTTTTATACCATTGATTATGAGTTTCTCAATAAGCCGGCCGAACTGGAAGATCATCAATTTTTATGCCATGCGATATCGTCGGTGTCATGGAGACATGGCTAGACGCTGGAATGACGGACGCTGAAGTAACGCTGCCGGGCATTTCACTCATCCGCAAGGACAGGCTTACAATTGCTGTATTACCGAAGCGCCCTACAGCGCGAGGCCGTGGGTGATTCAAACTCGCTGTTCCCCTAGTCTATTTAGTGCCACCTGCAGTCCACAACAGGCACTTGCTTTGAGGCCTTGGTGTACTGCCCCTCAACCCTACGCTTGAGACAGACTGACACCTTGTGACTGCTTTAAAACGTACTCTAATGGGAAACTACGCTCACATACTTATCATGCGTGATTTCAACTTGTTTTGTTTGGAAAACCGTGCTACGATCGCAGGACAATTCAAAGCTGATCTACAGAAGGTCGGTAACAGGGTTCCGTCTTAAATCACATCATTTTGCTTACTCAGTTCAGGACAAGCAACAGACCACATGTGCTGCATCTTGTATTCAACAACGAGGAACGAATGCTTGACGTATTAATTATAGACTGTCCTTTGGGACGCAGTGATCATGCAGTCCTTAGTTTCAACTTCATCTGCTACGTGGAATATCGGAATTAGAACCTTGAGATGCTGCACTTGTCAGTGCCGCTGTCTGATCGTTCTTCACCGATGACCTCCGGAAGTCGACTGGCTTGAATTCTTTAGCGAATTCACTCAACTGGTTACTAATGTTTCCAAAACGAGAGTTAGCCGTAGGTCGTAAACCGTTTCTTTACTAAGCATCAGAACTGGAAAATGGATGTTAGCACGCAACGCAGCATGGGGGGAGTATGGGTCATCTCTAACGCCAGATAGAACAACTACATAGCCCAGCGTAACCACTGCACTCAACTTCTCTAAGGCGACATAGCAGCATATCATCAAAACATGACGAAAACTTTCAACGCTAATCACAAACCACTGTACATGCATTTCAATGGCCTTCGCAAGGTGAAGCAAGGAATTCTTTCACTCCGGCACAACAACAACGGATATACAAGCAGCAAACGCGTTTTGGACGGAATATGCTCCCACATTTCAGAACGTCTTGCCTTCAGGCGACCTTCCAGCTTTTGTTGCCCCACTGCCAGGACACCTACATAACTTTTACTGCTGAAGCTGTATTACAAAAGCTGACGTCTCTGTACTGCTACTATTACTACAGCTGTACGGATTTCGATACCATTCGCCCAAAAAAATGGGAGCAGCAACTCGACAACTGGCTCATTTCTTTCAACCTTGCTTAGACACGAACCTGGTTACTGCCATGTGGAAAGTTGGAATAATAACTCCGATTCACAAAGGCGGAAGCTGGACTGAGCCCTTAAAGTACCGCCCAGTATCTATTCTTCCCCTGCTGTCCAAGGTCATGCAGTCCGTCGTTGCCGACTCATTGGTGTGTTTTCTGGAAAGTCGTAACATTGTCGCTCCCGAGCAACACGGCTTCCGTGGACACCAGTCATGCACAAGGAATTTATTAATCGCACAGAGTGGTTGGACCTAGGCAGCTGACGCTGGGATGAACGTTGATGTGATCTGCATGCATTTTTCAATGGCATTCGATCGTTTAGATCATCGGCTTCTCCTTTCCAAGCTCCAGTATTACGGCATCACCAACGCTGTTCTAAGCTGGATCGCCAACTTTCTTCAATGACAATTAGTTACCAAAGTCCGGAGCTCCCTTTTCGACCCCATACGAGTCGAGTGTGGTATGCCTCAAGGCTCAGGTCTAGGTCCACAACAGTTTTTGGTACTCATTAATGACCGTGCACAATCGCTTCAAATTTCCTATTTTTGGTGGAGACTTCAAGCTATGGCGCTGGATTCGGGAGGATGCTGATCTAAATTTGCTTCAGTGTAACCTAGATATGGTCAGTGGTCAGTCCAAAATCCGCTGCACTTCAACCGGAGCAAGTCCAAGGTACTTCCCATATGACACCTGGGCATCTACTCATACAGGCTCGGAACGCGTGTACTGCAGCAATCTTCCATCGAACGCGACCTGCGCCTGCTGGTTCAGGATAAATTGGGCTTTTCCCGGTAACCCGAAAAGGCATCGAAAACTGGTAACCAACACGTCGGTCTGTTGCGACGGACGTTCGGATACATGGACACCTTTATTCTTCGACAGATGCGTGGTGCGTATGCTCGCCCCCATGTCGAATACTCAATTCAAGCCCAGCAGCCATGGCTGAAGCATAACCTTACTACACTTTGAGGTTGGCCTCAAACTCGAGCTACCAAATACATCATTGGAATGCGCAATCTCTCATACGAGCAAATGCTGTAACGTTTGGGAGTATTCACCGGACGGTAGCACCGACTACAAGGCGATCTGACAATGGCATACTTCATTGTACACAATCCAAATCATGTGTGCCGCTTTTTACTGCAGCTCGGCCGTAAACATTGTTGATACGTCACCCCCTGAAACTAGCAGAACAGTACAGCCCTCTGGAATGCGTATAAATTTCTTTTCCATACAGGTGTCATCCTTAAAATGCTCTCCCCTAATTGGTCGTTTTTTCACCTACGCTAGCCATATCTAAGTCTGTTGGATGACGCACTCAGCCACTTATCTTTTTTTCGCTTAGCATTATCTCTCCGTCATGCTCTCGGGAAATACCATGGATTTATTCTTTGTCACCTATTGAAGCTGTGAAAGAAAGCAGAGTGCAGTGTTAGTGTATTAAAAACGAAAACTCTCTTCTTTTGACAGTAAAAGTACTTCTTCCACGTTCTATTAAGAGTTTTTAATGACCCACCAGACTATCCAACAGGGCTTGTAAAGCTCTACTTCTTAACCCGGATAAAGTCATTGCTCACTTTTCATTGTTCTTTATCTTCATGAGTTGTGCATGTGATCTACCGGCTTTTTCCGGCAAATGCTTTCACCATCACTTCCGTCCTAAGAAATAATGCTTGTTGCGTTGTCATCGTTTTAATTAGAGTTGTGCGTTTATAAATCGTTCGATAGTGACGGTGTGGACTGCCCGGAAGTACTTGCTTTTATCATTATTGCTACCAGTTTTGCGATTATTCACTTGACGTTGCTAAGTTTGGGTCGTACTCCTCATTTTTGCAAGCGTTCCTTGAGGAGCCAAATCAACCTTGTAGTATAGCTCACGATCGCCGCCATAGAGGTGATCATCCTTCCGAATATCGGCTGCGTTTTCCGAAGTTCCTACCTAAGGACGAAACCTCTGACGGAGTGTAATTTCTGCATGGAGCAAAATCAGCGACGTAAATTTAATGCTTTATAAAATTTTCTTCATGCTTGAACTACATATGCTTCCAACTCAGTGAGTACTTTTCACTTGCGGTGACAAACGCCTTTCGATCTTTAGGATCGAGAACCCACCGATCATCTTTACTTTGGACAGCTTCCTTGTTCACTGCTTTTCTTTCATGTTTAGTTATTTCTGCACCTCATTATATTATACGTTTTTGGAAATGTTTATCCACTTCTACTAGTCCCATCAACCTGAGAACCAGCCGAGTTATCATCCAAGCGATCGGTGCCACTTCTATGTTGGATTTGACATGGAAACACGGAGTTGCACTCCAGACACGAATGGGATTTTGGCACCCTTTGTTACTGTTAATGACGTTTTGTGGAAGGGTGCTTTTTTCTATGACCGTTTAACGGCCATTAAAGGAGCATTTCTGTAGGTAGATGTTTCGGGATATTGTAATCGCTAGTGTGAGACCGTAGATTTAGGCGACTTAACATTGGTCAGAAACGGAGCTTGTGCACAACGGCTTCTGATTCCAGACGATATCCGCAGTGGTGAGTGAGAGGCTGCAAATTATCGACAAATGCATCAGGTGTATGACCTGGATATTTCTCAAACTGATATGCTGCATTCGCTGGAACCCCTGCCAATTGAATTCCTGTGCAAACTTGGTTTACCCATCAGATTCAAACAGTGACGCCGAAACGATGCAAGGAAGTGTCTTTCAGTTCTACTGGGCACTGGAAGGGGCAAACGTGTTATCACTTCTATTCAAGAAAGAAACGACGCAGTGCGATGGGTGAGAGGGCATCGTACTGCGGCCTAGTTAATTACCACTTAGCACGTGTTCATTTGTCGTCGCTGCCGGTAAACAAATAACCCGCGCTCAGTTACTGAATAGTCTGAACTGCGCCAGCATGTGATATTTCTAGAGTACGTACAATTTCAATCCCATTTATTCTTTCGTAGTGCCTAAATCTACATATCACTCATCCAAGGAGACATGGGTGGATTGCCTACATATCGGGGTGATTCACTGAATTGATGTTGAATGCGATCGTTGACAACCAAGCTTTCGTTCGTGTCTGTTCTACTTGATATGGCGAAGATACATCTGAGTTCATTTATTGGAATATGCTAATCTGTGTATCACTAGCAAAGGCGATGTCATTTATCTCTCGCAGTCTGTTTTTCCAGTCTTAAATTCAGAATTCCAGCTGTATGGCTTTCTTCAGGGTACCCACATACGTTGATCAAATCCTGCTCCTTGAGATTCAGTAGCATATTTACTCAAGCCTTCTTCCTGTCTCCATAGGACAAATTATTCCGCGCTGGGTAGAAGAAAAAACATACCAATATTATGTATTCAAGGTTGTACATATCCAAAAGCCTCTTAATGAGCTGCTGTATGTTCCAGTCTTCTCATCAGGAGAAATGCGGGGGAAGGATGTCAGAGGATGGTTGTTGCGCACCAACCATTCAACCTTTTCTGAAGCATCGACGAGGTACGCAAATTACCGGTGACTGCTATCTGGCATTCGTTCAGAAGCACGAATTGGCCAACTGTGATGCGTACCTTGTAAGAATATGTTGGACCTGGGGCTTAGTCATGCTCAAATAACAGTACTAACTCTGACAAGCAGCTTGCGTACTAGCTTATTCGTCTAACCGCGGGTCTTCTACCAGTGGTTGAAGAGCGACCATTCATTATTTGTTGTTGCTTTTTGTACTCCAAGTAAGCCATCTACGGAAGAACATCCTTGAGTAGTTCCTTTCTGACTCCCTTGAGGCGTACCAACTGCGTTGTGGTGATTGGCGACATAGTGTTCACAACTGTCTTTTGTGTTTTCTCATCAGTGGTAGCACTCAGCGCCGGCCCGTAGCCTTAGAAATCACAAGGCTGCCTTGTAATCTAATGACGCGCGTTCTGGCCTGCCTAAGGATCGGGCGACTCTCGCAATATCCTTAGTCCCAGTATTACTGGTGATAGTTACTCAGCAGCGAGACGTCTGTCTTGCTTACCTGCGTACTGCTGATGCCATTTTTTGTAACTCGGCGAATTGATTGTGTGCATTTCGCTGTGCGCTGTTACGTGTGGCACCACGAGGTCATTTCACCAGCCCCCAGTGCTACATCAGTAAGTTTAGCACCGCAGCCAATCTGATCGATTGGGCCAGTGATGTGTTCGAGTGGCAATGTCGCTCCGGCGCCAAATGCAAGCGAATCACTCTAGAAATTCTTTTGTGAGAAAAGTCAGGCTGCCCGATGTCAGTCGCTAGCACTTGAGTGAGCAGTCAAGATCCGATTTGTACGAAATGGAGCATCTGATTGTGAACGTGTGCAGGTGTGCTGCACAATAAGGCAATTTGTTGTTAATACTATGCACGTCACTGATCACATTGTGTTTGCGTGAATTCATACTGTGACGAAACGCACTTTGGATCGGCTTGCACATGCAATTGTCATTTACCTCATCATTTTACTCATGAATTGATCTTCACAACGGTTGCTTCCTTGGGACGCAGGTGATTCCAAAGTCTATACTTAATGCTCTGTCTAGTTTTTCTAACAGGGCCTTCTCACAATGAGGCTCCTCTCATTGAGCTGTACTGATTCACAGTCACCACGGGACCAATTTCGCTCGTCTTAACGTGAAACTGTACCCACGAATGGCATGCGTCAATTTTCACATAGCATGCATTCCCGTACAAGTTAACGAGCTTGTTATACTGGATGGTATTTTTAATTTCTTTTCAGTGCCTGGTTAAATCATGATTCACACAAAACCGCCAATATTGTTTTCACTTCCATCACAGGCAGCGTAGAATATCCTCAGTCGTGGAGGTTTGCATAATGTGATGACGTCCTGGAATTAAAACTTTCTCATTTTATTGCGACCTTCCAGATGTTTGCCAAAAGGTCGGTTCTGTTCTCCTTATTGTTATTCTATTCTCTATTGGGGACCTTAAAATGCACCGAGAGACTTGAAACGACCGCCTCTCATCCTATACAGGACGTTAACTTCATTAAGTGCGATGATGTTGGCGTGTCGGTAATACGAACTAGATAAAAAGATGGGGATGAGCCCGATCTCCTTCTGGTCTTCTGACTCCAGTCATGGTGTGAGTACGAGTGAGTTGGACCACGCTGTGATTTAAGAACGGACGTTGTAATTGAGAAATTGGGTTATCTTACTTTTTCCATTTCTGTGTTAACCTGATAGACCAAAGGAAGATGTGGCTGAGGAGAGCAAATTAGTTTTGGATGCGAGTAAAGTGATCGAATTAAAACGGCTCATTGAAGACTGGACCATAGTCCTCAAATGTACCAACACACCTATATTACATCTACCGCGCTGTACGTCTCCAAGTCAGGCAAACCATAGGTGGTAGTGGTGGTGGTGGTGACTAACATCAGTGACGGTATTCGGCTATCTGACCTACAGATCCGCGGTTCCCCTGCCTGCATCGCATCAAAACTGCCCAACACAGCTTTACATAGCTGGCTGCTTTCTGTGCTGAGGAATCACTGGATGTCAACATTGCACGTTACCTTGTTACATTAGACTTACGGACATTACTTCTTAATGACCAGTTCTCCTTTGTTGCTTTCACGTCTGGCCATGCCACCCTCTTCGCCTTCCACACAATCATGCTAATGCTGAAGGCGCAGCCGATCGATTCGGGGCTGTTCGCTAACCGGTCCAACTGGATGGCTACAAACTCGTAATATTGGTGCTTTGTGAAGAATTCCGCCGACGAGGCTGACTCAGAAGAGAGACGGCATGCATAGCGGAGTTAATACATAAACGCATTTGACCGCATAATGCTCCGCCTGCAATAGTTCTTAACACTACTACTTATGGTCCCAGTGTATCCACCGGGTACGCTGTCGTTTTCCCATGAACTTTACCCGGAGGCCTACCAAGTGCATTCCTCGATTGGCGACAGTGAAGTTATCTCAGACGCCGGTCAGGGAAGCCTACCAGGATGCCTTGCTCTCTTGTCCTAATGACACTGAGCTTCACTGGAATAGGAACTCGGCCGCCATGCACAACGTTGGAGCCTCTGCTTGTGGTACTATTAGTTGTTACCTCACCAGTCACTGGAGATCCGAGAGGTAGGTACACCTTTTGAAATGCAGAGCAAAACTCCCGCTCGGCTCTCAGCACAATGTAACTAGGCGGACTATTATTCTCGAACTAAAGCGGAGCCTACATGCTGACTTTGAAACCTAATGGACTAGTAGGATACAAGAAATGGGCGAGGCTAGAGCAGTAGGCGCCAATCACAATCTCCTCCAACTGATCTGCACTACTGGTCTCAGGAAATCAGGCGTCAGTGTGACGTCAGAGACAATTCGGGTGTTCTGATTCACCACAATAAGGAGCGCCGTATGGATTGTTGGGCGGAACACTTTCGAGATCAGTTTGGTTAGCTTTCTGCTTCCGGATCTCTTACTCAAGTGATGCAGGCTGGGACATGGACGGTCAGTTTAGAGGATCTATCAGAGACTGAGTTCGAAAACACGATCGCGACCCTTAATAATTTTCTAGCTACTGGTTCGGAATCTCTTGCACCCGCACTATTTAAGTATGGTGGTGATGCCATTTACTATGCACTTATTCACTTGTTAGATCAGATCTCTTGTGAAGATGCCTTCCCAGCTAATGAGTGGATCGATTATAGTGCCAATATACAAGAAGCGCAGTCGCACCTACTGTGCTAACCACAAAGGTATTAGCCTAACGTCGGTGGTGACAAAATTACTGGCCTCAATTCTCGTTCATCGCCTCATTGCGGATTAGGGAAAAGCAAGGAGGTTTCTGCCCAGGACGGGGCTGTATAGACCATATGTTTACTCTGTAGCAGGTCCTAGAGCAGCAGTGCCACAAATACCGCTAACCGCTGTGTTTCGATACTTCAAGATTGCGTTCGGCTCAGCCAGTGGATGCATTCTGTTCGTAATACTTGTGCGGAAAGGCATTCCCATGAAATGCGTGAATGTTTTACCTGCCCTGTACTCGAACATCACAGGCCGCATCAGGGTGTATTGCAACTTATCAGATATCTTCCCGATAATAAGTGGCCTTCATAAGGGTTGCCCAATTTCCCCATTCTTGTTCATCTTCGTTGTGGACTTCCTTGGGGGAGCTGACGATGCAGGCGTTGAGGTGCTGTGTGGTGAAAACCTAGTTGATCTTGATTGTGCGGACGATATTGTCATACAGTTTACCGATGTTGGAGCGGCCCAGTCAACCCTGAGCAGTCTTTAGCTTGGTCACATTATTTGTCGTGCGCTTCGCATCTTCAAAGTGTTGTTGCAGTACCACCAGCCGTTTGATGACCCCTTGATTCTTGATAACGAGGAATTCAAAGTAGTCGATCAATTCCCTTACTTTGGCAGCTGCGTCAGCAACGACGGGCGCACAAGCACTGAAGTCAGTTCATGTCTTTCAAAAGCTAAAACGGCCTACTTGAATCTGCGATATATGCGGCTTCAGAAAGGGGTTTCCTCGGTCTGAAAGACCATGTTTACAAGGCTACAGCGAAGGTCTTCCTACTCTATGATACTTAGACTTAGCCTCTTCGACCTGAGGGTCAGAAGCGCCCTCATCGTTTCCTGCGCAGCATTGCTGGTACCGAGTGGCGCCAGTGTGTTCGCATCTATGATGTGCGTAGGCGGGTACTAGGTGGCGATTATCTATCTAGTTCCTTCGAACACCATGCAGCAATGCATAAGTTGCGTTGACTTGGACGTATGCCCAGTCACCGCTTACTGATGAGGGCGTTGCTTTGTTTGCCAGGCATAGGGGGTGGCGCAACGCTCGAGCTGAGTATAAGTTAACTTGGAAACGGGATTGACGTCACTGATAACCAAACTGGGTGCCGTCGTCTTCCGGTCTGAAGTCCACGTGACCCGCCTTGTGCTTGGCTCAATATGTTGCAGGACATGGCTCGCAGTCGACGTCAAAAGCGCGTCTGCTATGGTCTCGTAGTTGAACTGCCTGTTTAAAGTAGGTTTGGTGCTGAGTTATCCTCGGGGTAATGGCTGATTATAACGTGGAGCAGTCAAAGCCGCTAGGAAGCTTTCTCATTGATGTCGCCTTATTTTTGCACAAAACTAGTTGTTTGTGACGGCATGCTGTTGACAAGGTGTACGCGCCTTGACCCCGATATTTTGCTTAAAGCACTAAGATTTTCCGGTAAGTTCCCCTCATATTCCTCTTATTATTCTTCCTTACGTAGGTCATTATGGTTGTATGGCAAGGAAGCACCAGTTCAAATAACGGATGTACTACTGTTGTTGATGATGATGACCTTTTCGACTACATCCTTACTACTTTCCGGTTCTCATTGTGGCTTATCTCATCTAGCCTTATTCCATTCGAACATCACATACGCAGATACAGTGATCAACAGACACGATGGAGAGTTGATGGTGCGGCTTGCCATGTTCAATAACTGAAGGCATACCATGTAACACCAACTACTGATTCTCAAGGATATTCGCCTACTGGTCATGTTGCATTTTGTCATTTTTCTGATGTCGTTGACCTACCGGACACTATTGGCCATTTTATGTCGGTAGCGCGGTTCTCCTAAACACCATCTATACTACACATACCCCCTTGTCCTATAATATTATGCGCATTTAGCTAGATGAGATTAAACAAAAAAACTTTTGCTACGCGCGGTTTCCACTCCGGTCATTTGCTCGACTGAGGCGATGCATCTACTTAACTCGGTAGGCCAGTTATTTGTGAACGGCTTTGGCAATAGTCAGCGCTGGTCACATGTTGATCTAATTGTGCTGAGCACATGCAATGCGTTAGGTTACATAATATCTGGTCACACAACACACGTGTCTTATCGTGTCGCACACCCACGAACTGGAACTTCTGCGCTCATTGAGTGCGTCGCAAATACGGGACGCATTTCGTTTGCCACCCTGTGCATTGAGGATGGTATAGCGACTACCTCTTCCCCTCTTCACGGTTATCAGTTGGGTTTTCTGTACGTCCTTTTACCACCTCACGATCCTCAGTACGACAACTTCACAATACGAAGCAACTTATTTCGACGAAACAACCTATCTTATGGTCACTTTGTTGCTACTGAAATACCACGGGGTTTGCACTTTATCGACTTGACCCACATTCCACCCAAGTGCTCAATCGTCTCTGCATTCCCTTCAGGGCCATAGTTTCCGTTTGTTTGTCACCCGAACTGCGTTGACGACCTCGTTACCATTGGCAATCTGGCTATTGTATTGCATCTTTCGAGTCATTGTGTGTTTGATTTTCTCGTAGTCACGACGCCTTCTGTTTCGATGGATTGTAGTTGTCATGACTACGATGTGCGCATTGCGAAGACTGTGGTGTTGCGCACGATGCAAATTTGACCGTTGGGTGTACTGTCCGCATCACCACCGCATCACCACATTTGTCTTAATGCTTAGTTTTGACGTTGGTCATTCTTGGTGTCCGGGCATCACGAACCCTGTTGCTCGTTCCGAATCCCCTCTACTCACATACCTTCACCGTGGTGGGTAGTCTCATCGGACGGCGTGAAACACGAAACACGGATATTTGGCGCGTTTACACGACATAATTCACAGGCATTGCGCTGCCTACAGTTGCACGCTACTGATGTAGACTTTTTGTCATTAGCTAGATAGTAATTTGTATCCTTCTGGGGTTAAATGCCACCTATATTTTCGTCACGTCTGTTCGGTAGACTTGCATCCATAAAGCGACTAATTTGACATTCTGACCTTACCACTTATTTCTTGGTTTGATGTCAATGTTGCACTCGGCTGTTGTCACCAAGTGTTGAATACACGTTGTATCTGCATTAACAACCCACCTGTTCGCAGCTGCTCAATCGTCGATGGTACGAGAGTCATTCAATAAATAAGGTGAATTTTTCGGTATAAAGACTTCTAATACAGCTAGAAGCTTCCTTTTTGTTTATTTTTGTTGTTTTACTTCTTTTTCACATGGATGTAATTTCTTTTGCAGATTAAAAAATACTTTGAGAGTTGTAGCGATTAACAAAGATGGCCGACCAAAACGCATGCTCCAGGATTGAACAGCGGTCAGTTATCAAGTTTTTGGTTGCTGAAGAGTGCAAACCAGTTGAAATTCATAGGCGAATGTCAACTGTATATGGTGCCACATAGTTACAGCCGAAAAATGTCTACAAGTGGGCCAAATTGTTTAAAGAAGGACGGTGCAGTGTTGAGGATGAAGACAGGCCTTGGAGGCCTACAGAAGTGAGGTTTCCTGAAGTGATGGAATCAGTCAATGATTTCATTCAGTCGGACAGAAGGGTGACAGTGGATGACATGGACAATTTTGTGTGCCGCCCCAACACCTTCCTCCTTCAGACTGGCATGCCTCAATGTTCGCACATTGCTTCAGATTGGTCAACAGGCAGCACTTGCCCGAACATTGGAGACCCTCTCGATCGATATCTGCTGCTTATCGGAGATCCGCCTGCAAGACTCGAGCTCTATACTCACTCTGCGATCCCCTTCAGGTGACACTAGCAGCACTTTCTCCTTGCGCCTATCCGGTGACGATGCAGCTTCGAGCACCGGCCAAGCCGGTGTTGGTATTGCCCTGAGTCCCCGGGCTGAAACTGCTGTGGTTGATTGGATTCCAATCAGTAGCCGGATGTGTGCGGTCCGATTGGCTGGCTCGTTCAAAACTTCGAAGTCGCGCTTGACCAACAGGTGTCTATTCGTTATCGCTGCCTATGCACCGACAAACTGTAGCGATGACTCGGTAAAAGACGACTTCTATCGCAAACTGAACGAACTCCTTCGCCACAGAAGAAGCTTAGACACTGTAGTGCTGGCTGGGGATCTGAACGCTCACGTTGGAAAATTATCCGCAGATGAGCTGCATCTGGGCGGCCAACATGGTATAGGCTCCCGTAATGATAACGGTGAGCGGTTACTTCATTTGTGTGAGGATGCTCGCTTAGTTCTTGCGAGCACTAATTTCCGACACAGCACCCGCCGGAGGGTGACTTGGCGCCCACCAGCCTCGAACCAGCTATGGACGCAGATGGATCACATTGCTATCAGTTACCGCTGGAGAGGCTGCGTCCAGAACTGTCGCTCGATTTGGAGCACAGGTGTTGACACCGATCATGCACTTGTATGTGCTGACCTGCGGATGCGCTTTGGCGGAAGCCCGCGACGATGTTGTGAGCGCATTGACACCGGCAGACTGGTGAAGCCAGCTGTTCTGAACGCCTATCAAATTACGCTGTCATCCGAGTTGGATAAACGCTCACTGGATGCAATCGAAGCTCATTGGTCTCATATGCAACAGGCCTTACTAGCAGCAGGCAAATCCTCATGTGGTATGTCTAATCGCCAACATGAACATTGGGTCTCTTCACAGTCTTTGGAACTTATAGATGCTCGCCGGCATATTCCGGCTGGAAGCGAACACAATGAAACACGCAAAGAGCTCCGGGCAAAACTCCGTGCTAGCCAGAAGAGAGACCGCGAATCCTGGTGGTCTCGTCGTGCAACAGAGATGGAAATGGCCGCTGCCCTTGGTAACCATCGTGAGTTATTCCGTCTTATACGGGAAACGGGCAGCAGGAGACCTGGTGTTAGTGAAACTATACGTGACGAGAGTGGACAGCCTATCCACAATTTATCAAAACGCCTGGAACGTTGGGCTGAGCACTTTGAAAGGCAATTTAATCGGTCGGAATTGTTAGATTTCTCGCCGACCAGTGATCGCCCTGCTCCGTGGGCTGTTCCTTTGGATCCACCCACCCGCTCAGAAGTCGAACATGAGATCAAACTGTTGAAGTTAAATAAAGCCGCGGGACCTGATGACCTTCCTCCAGCCCTCTTCAAATTCGGGGGACCTGCTCTTGTGGATGATTTACACGAGTTACTAGTGAGACTGTGGGAGCAGGAAACTGTCCCAACCGATTGGAGCCACTCCGTCATAGTCCCAATTTTCAAAGGAGGCTCACGATCGGAATGCGGCAGCCATAGAGGAATCAGTCTGATCTTTATCGCCTCCAAATTGCTTGCCTCTGTCATCCTTCACAGACTGACTGGCACTCGTGAAAGCCAGATTAGTGAAGAGCAAGCTGGATTTCGTCGAGGTCGTAGCTGCATTGACAACATCTTCACCTTGCGTCAGTTGTTGGAGCACCGTCACATATATTTGCGGCCCACCGTAGTCGTGTTCCTCGATATCAAAGGTGCATTCGATTCGGTGGATAGACATGCACTTTGGGACTGTCTACTCAGGAAAGGTGTACCTGAGAAATATGTGAATATTATCCGAGCATTATATGCGCGTAGCTCGGGCAGAGTGAGGGCTTACGGCAAGTTGTCGTCGCCCTTTACTATCTCCAGCGGCGTGAGACAAGGATGCCCGCTGTCACCTTTCCTCTTCAACTTCGCTGTTGACGAAGTCATGGAAATCGCGTTTACAGGACACGACTTAGAAGGTGTGGAGCTACTCCCAGGAGAACGACTTCTTGATTTAGAGTATGCTGATGATATTGCCCTCATCTGTGACAGCTCACAAACGTGCCAAGCGGCACTGGACAGATTAGCACTAGCTGTCCGTCACTTCGGGCTTTGCTTCGCACCCTCGAAGTGCAAAGCGTTTCTCCAAGATTGGTCTGGACCGCCTCCTACGCTGACCCTTGGTGGGATCAGCTAGAAGTCGTTCAGAAAATTCAACTACCTGGGAAGTTGTATCAGCGCCCGTGGGATTGAAGATGAAATCACGAATCGTATAGCAAAAGCTAGGGTCGCTTTTGCTAACCTTCGCCACTTATGGCGCAGGCGCGACATCACTCTTGCCCTGAAGGGTAGAGTGTACAATGCAGCAGTACGTTCGACCCTATTGTACGGTTGTGAAACCTGGCCGCTTAAAGCAGCGGACCTCAAGAGGCTAGTTACGTTCGACCACCGGTGCCTTCGTAATTTAGCTCACATTTGGTGGGAACACCGCGTGAGTAACGAGCGTGTTCGACGCCTTGTTTATGGCACAGGAAAAGGAAATGAACCGCTCAGCACCGTTATTTCACGCATTAGGCTCCGATGGTTCGGCCACGTGTTACGCATGCCAGCCCACCGACTTCCGCGACGTGTGTTGTTTGCGCGCCGGGGGTGTGGATGGAAGAAGAGGAGGGGTGGCCAAGCGATGACTTGGTCCAGAGGAATGAAGACCCTCACTTCTGAGCTGGCCTCGGTTGGAGCGTCTCGGCTCCCTGGTTGGGGTCCGAAAGACGATGAACACGTTTGGTTGGACACACTTGCTGATATGGCTAGGAGCCGACCTCAGTGGCGTTCGTGCTGTGAGTTTCTTTGTCCCACCCCATCCCTCTTAGCCTCCCCCTCCAACCACGATCTCATTACTTAGCCTTATATAATTTTGCATAATAATTTTTTTGGGTGCACAGCAGCCGGCTGGTAGCTTGTCGGAACGATGCCCATCCGTTACCGGTAGCTCAGCCAGCTTTCACCAGTTGTTTTCTTTTTCTCTCTCATTTTTTCTTTGTATTGCGGCACAGTAGCTGAGGTGTTCCCCACCTCTAGCTAACGTGTATGATGATGATGATGATGCCACGCCAACAGACAAGCTCAAAGTCCTTGCAATGTCATCCACTGGTCGGCCATCTTCGTTAATCGCTACAACTCTCAAAGTTTTCTTTCAATCTGTAAAAGAAATTACATCCATGTGAAAAGAAGTAAAACAACAAAACTAAACAAAAAGTAAGCTTCTATCTGTATTAGAAGGCTCTGTGCCGAAAAATTCACCTTATTTATTGAATGACCCTCGTATGTTGTTTTTCAGCCCTCTTTCTTTTCCATCAAGCCCATGGCGGCCTCTTGAATCTTTGCGCTTTCTGAACCCAATACCAACTCGAACCGTTTCGTAGCCACAATACCTCACTTCACTCCCAGTCCTGTAAAACTTGCTCACTCCATTCTGCTGTTGCATCGCACAGCAAAATGCCCTGTACACATCCAGTACCCTTGGATGACACGGGTCATATGGATCAGCATACGTCGTCTCTGTTGTCTCTCAGGACATGACTTACTTCACTGTTTCTCTGAGCACAGTCATTCCACCTGTGTGCACTTCTAGTGGTTTGTCTGTCTCCACAATGATTCACTTATCTTCTTACCATGGTGCTTCTGAGCACTTCTTATCCGGACTGCCGATGGACTCAACTTGAGTTATTGTTTGCTCAGCTTTACACAATTTGATCTCACACTGCGGACCTTACAAAGCGGCTGTTTCACTGGCTTTTGATTGTCTTGTGCTGACACACACAAGCGTGTATTGGTCACTTTCCATGAAGTGTTCTGTAGGTGTGCTTGTGAAGTGAATCATCTTATTCGATAGAAACTGATTCCAGACCCACTGAAACATGCGCATCTCCGCGGTATCGGGCTGAATTGGGGCTATAGCTAGATGAGATGCTAACTCCTTTATTGAAAGCATCAATCTAATTTGGACCTGCCGCTATCCTTTACGATGACTAAGTGGTACCTTGATGTAGTTTGATGGTGTTAGCGTAATCTTCCGGATGACTCATCATGTCCGTTGTCCGGACCAAAAGTGACAGGACATCCATTTAATGACTACTGCCCGGTTATTGTCTGCCGGCGGTGTACACAGTTAAACGCGACAATAATACGCGCAAGATAACTTTATGAAATTCCAGCCTCTGGAGCTACAAATCTTATTGTTGAACTCTGAATTTCGGGCTGATTACCATTTTTGGTTCCTCACTCTATTCCGCGATTTCTTGTCATTTTGTGAGAAGTGCTCTCGCTTAAAGGGTCACCAAGTTGCGCCCGTGTTCATAGCTTGAGGTGACACATTGCGGTCGTCCTAATTTTTCCTTTTACGATCTATTTCGTAACCGTAACCGTAGGTGCCGTTTTTTCATCCCGTCGCATCATGTCTCAGCTATGTACCGCCTCGGTGATATCGAATATTGAACACAGGCAACGGACTTATGCTCAACTTTTGGACTACCACTTGCAGCAGTTGGAATAGGTTACCACCCCCCCCCCCCCCCCGATTTCATTAACTCCTTTTTAACACGCCCGTGCCATCAATCAACGAAAGGCATCCAAACATTGCTAACTCAACATGTGGAATCCAAGATACCGAATGTGCACTTGCCGATCAACCCTATTGGGTCGATCGATAGCCGTCTTGCGTTCATCTTATATAATAGCTTTTTGTAAACATACCTCACCTCACTGTCGGGCTTCGGTCGAGTCACGTTACTAGGTGCATGAGCACCAAAGCGGGAAGATTAGCTCCCGCGTCGAACGTTCATTCTAACAGACTTAGTATATGTGCAGTCAGATTACTTCGTCCGACTTTTCTTGGCCTGCACTCAGCTCAATTTTGAACGGGTTTCATCAGCTCTCTTTGGATTGTGCACCTCAGTTACTTGCATCGTTCCTTGTTCCACCCCGTGCAGAGAAATACTATGTAAACAAGTGGATTCCCTTCAGGCCTATTTCGACGCTTGCGGTGTTGTTCTACAGCACTCAACCGACGATCGTTTGGAAGACTGGCTGAAGGATGGTGGTGACCACACCAACTCGGACGAATTGGACTCTCTGGATGACAGGGAGTCTGTGCGCGGACTTCATGGGCTCACTCAAAGATCTGCTGGCGGTCTGTACTCGTATGCAGATGAACTGTTATCCTCGAACTCACGCACGGCATTGGCCGACCTGTCATCGACAACGGATTCTGATGTACGTGTTTGATGTGTGCCCATTAACATACATAACTAACTAAGTATATTTCCCAGCGCGCGGGACATGTTCCCTTTTTTGAAACGATCATTTATACAGCGAGTTTCGTCTAAATTTTATTTGTGGATTTGCATTCAATATGGAACAGTGATACAGTGCTTTATTGAGTATGCAATAAGCAACCTTATTTAACAGTTGATATAGTCATGTTTTTCGGGCCTGATTCCTTGAGTGCGCTCCTGTATTGCTGAAGGACGAAAATTTTGACCACATTTGGCGAGGAAAGAAGTGTTTAGGTGAAATTTGTATATAGACAGGCTCTCGCTGGTCTTTAATTACATCGGCACTTCATTCCACAGATAGGCGTACCTCACCAAGAAGAAATTTAAGCGGATATTTTGCTTGGTCTTCTATAAGAATAGTAGACATTTCCCATTACGAATGGGATAAGTTGAGCCATTTTATAAAACGACAGCCGTGCTGCTTGGGAAGACTCACGAGTATGTTATACTGTAAAGAACAGTGAAATTACTTTTCAGCCGTCGAAGCCAGATTGAGTCCAGCTGGAGGTAAGTATATCGTTCCTCATAGGTAAGCGTTGATAGCCGCCCCATGCCCAATTGGGTAAGGGAGCGCTGGACGTCTTCCAAAGCAATTCTGTCTTGCGCAAGTGGCTCGAGCACAGCCAACAATTGTTTGTGCAGTACACAGTCAAACGCTTTTTGGATCTCCAGAATGCTGATGATGATGTCCATGCCACCATCAAGTGTTGCTGTAGCGTGATCAAGGTATTGCAATTGGAATGCGACACAGGAGTGCTTTGTAGTGAACCCATGTTGGGAACTGCTGAGTAGGTTGTCTTGTCAGGAACTATGTTGCCCCAGTCTTAACGATTCTTTTCAAAACCTTAGCGGTGGCCGAATTATGGTTTATCGGCCGAAAGTTTGACTTTCAATCTCGTGGACTGCCTTTTTGTTTCGGCATAATTATGATATTTTTCCATTGAGGCGGGAAGCAACTAATGTTTAACGGTAGTGTAAAAATGTTCAACGTGAGGGGAGGTACCTTTTCTCAACCTAATCTTGTCGCTGCAGGAGGAACGCCTTTGATCTCAGTTGGAATATCGTTTTGATGAATGTAATAGTCCTCCGTACGTCATTTAGACTCAGTGTTATGGTACATAGGGCCTCTTCAGTTTTTCTTGGATGGATAAGAGAAGATACATACATTACAGTACTAAACGAAGCTGCAAAGTAGAGATTCATTAAATCACATATTTGGACTATATCCTCTGTTGCCGCACCATCGTTTAAACGTAGACTTGAAATTTCCCAGTGTCGTTTCAGATTTCTTTTTCACAATAACTGCATCAGGGCATGAGCTTTCTCTTCATTCCTTATGGTTCGAATTTCCTCGGTACTCCTAGACTGTTGAGTTTTGCGTATTTGAATTAATTTGACGATGTCTACTTTTGCAGTGCATTGACCTTAACTTCTTAGCTTGGAAACGACCTTGAATGAGTGTTCGTATCGGCCATCAAAGGAGCCTATGTTCACTTTTGACGCAGGACTAGTATGTCCGTACATGTGATCATATTTTTTGCGAATTTGCCTGCGGCTATCGCCGAATCTACTGTGGTGAAGAATCGCTCCCAACGAGTGCTCCTAGGCAGCTTCTCAAATGTGCTGCAATCATTAAGATCTAATCGGGGTACTGGCTTTTTATTGCTCTGGACTTTTCATTTGGCCTGATATTCATGCTGCAAAGCACCATATTGTGGTCACATCTTGTTAATGGATCATCAATTAATAAACCATGGTGAAAAACAGATTTATGATGTTATCTAACCTGGTAAGTTGTTTAACATGTTGACTCCAACCATTGATGCAGATAAATCGGATTATTTCCGCAAGTCCTACAGTTGTTGTAGGCCTATGCGACATCCAATTTATATTTGGCAGCTTGAAATCCACATAGGATTTTGTGCTTGTATGGAGTGGTGGAAGTAGCGTTAATGGCAGACATTAACTACTGAGATTCATGGAGTGTGGCAACCCAGTAGCAGATCATTATCCGGAATAGTCAATCATATGGAGCCGTCTAAATTGTTAAAGGCTATCTAGTCAGCTGTTGATATTATGCCATGATGTATGTAGATGGCATATCCGCCACCGCGTTTACCTAGACGATTCTTCCGAAACAACTGATAACCTAGAACATTCAGCTTAGAGTCACATACAGCTGATTTGCATCATGTTTCGGTGATACGAACAACGTGAGGAGTTTTAAAGAACATGAATGTTGTAGGGAGATCCAGTTTGACCCTAGCGAACGAATATTTATAATGACGGAATTAAGGGAAAAGTGAGGTAGGATGCACAGATTTGGTGGTGTGCCGTAGTGAAACAATCGGGTTCTGTTGTGCATTATGTGCTATTGGCTCCATCGAAGGAATTGCTATAACAACTGGATCATCATTGGATTTTGTATGATGGTGGCGGATGCTGGCCTAAAAACAAACACTTGGCAGAGAGTGAGGCGGTGTAAGGTGGGCTAGAAACTGAGGCTGCCATTGGGAGGTAGTGGGGGTGTATGTCCCCATATGCATATTCAGACTTGTCACAAAATGCTTCATTATTCGGGTTAGGATATTGCTATCTCGGGGTCAGAGAGGTCGGTAGCGAAAACTTTTGTGACGCTGGGTAGTAGGCCGACTGATTACTATTGACGCCGGAATCGGTTCCAATATCATACGCTGAAGTGGGACGGCGTGCACTTTTCCCCAGCCGATTTAATGGGTGTTTCATTTCCTGGTAAAGGTTATTTAGGTGTTATTAATTGTTTGGCATTTCCCTGGAGTATACTAGGCATACGGCGTTCTGCGATGCATTTACTTCTACTTTAGACCTAAAGTAATTACTGTGATATTCACTAATGGGTAATTTATTAGAATTTCCGGTTATTACTTGTTGCCACACAATTTACGGGCCCATTGCTTGGAAAAGGAGCACATAATATGGCACTAACTTCTGCGCGGTTTGAATAGTGGTTACGTTGTGCCTTCGCCCAGTGCCTTCTGGCCAGACCGGGTCAGCATTATCGTGCAATGATACCTCGTGAGAGAGTTGGTGGACTCGGTACTGGTGAGTAACTTAGAATAGTGGCGGTGTTGGTGATCTGTCAAGGTCCATATCGTTGTCAAAACGGTTGGTGTAAGTGCGTGAAATATGAACGCTTTCGTATTGGCGTTTGGTCGCTTCTGATCAAAGTGTTCTTAAAGTCAGTTCGTGCTGCAATGACCTGTTCGTTATATACAAAATGTTCAGCTGTTGTCTCATCCGGGCATTTAATGAGGATGGGGCATGATCTCATTGCCGCTTTCTTCAGAAGCCTGAGACATAGACAGTTAGAGAAACTCATATTGAATGCAACGAGCAAGATATGTTTGATTTTATCTATGCTCAATCGGTCAGGTGTGTTAAACACATTCACGTTCTTTACTCTGCGTAAGCTCTTCTGAATCTCAGTTTTGACTAAGGATGGAGTAGAGCCGGCCTTGTGGAGTGTATCTAAGTTCATATCCTTTAAACCTTTAACTAATTTGTGATGAGACTGGACCTTAATGTGATGCGATAGTTTATGTGCCTCAGTGATCCATTGAGCTATGCTGGGTGGTGTTTTTACATTTTCAAGGCCACTCATACCAGATTGGTCAATGGTTAGAGACCAGACAAACTCAGTCTCCTGGTCCTCCAGGTTGGGGGTTGGAGTGAGGGTGGCTCCTTACTCCATAAAACGGGCTCTCTGTAGTCCAGTGCCAAAACTCCGCTGCTTTGCGGTAAGATTTTTGAACCAAAGACTTTGGTTTAGAACCCTAATCGTTCTGTCTAGGCCTGGGCAACCTGACAGTATCTTGCCACGCAAGACACCATGACCTTACCTTCTAACAATCCCTTGGTGCTCTGGCCGTCGCAGAGGATAATAAACGGCGCCCTATCTGCTGCATCAAGCAGGATGGATAGGGATTTGGATGCTACTGCTCAGACCTTCCCGCCTTCTTATTCCTCCTCTTGCGCTTTATCATCCTTAACGTCCCGTTCCAACTTCACTTTCGCCCCCCCCCGTTTTCAATGCCCCAATTCTTGGCCCTCCTCCACCTTGATTGAATAGTCGCTTGTCTTCTAGTTTCAACTCACACACAATCGCAGGGCGTCGCTCCAATCCAGTCGATAAGCCCATGTTCAACCAAGCGGAAAAAGTCAGTTTATCCGTTTCCCTTTGGTGTCCTCTATCCTCGCTAAGACTGGCATGCTTCAACTTGCACACTTTTCTACAGCTTGGCCAACAGGCAGCACTTTCCCGAGCACTCGAGACCCTCTCGATCGATATTTGCTGTTTATCCGAAACCCGCCTGCAAGATTCGAGCTCCGTGCTTACTCTGCGATCCTTCACATGCGACACTCTCTGCACATTCTCATTGCGCCTGTCTGGCGATGGCGCAGCTTCAAATGCCGGTCAAGCTGCCGTCGGTATTGTTTTGAGTCCCCGGGCTTAAGCTGCGCTGATCGACTGGATCCCTGTCAACAGCCGGATGTGCCCTGTTAGGTTGGCTGGCTCGTTCCAGACTTCGAAGTCGCGCGGGTTAAACGGTGCTTATTTGTCATTGCGGCTTGCGGCCCCACAAACTGCAGCCCTGATTCGGTGCAAGATGATTTCTATCACCACCTTACCGATCTTCTTTCCAGAAGAGCCACGGATACTGTGGTGCTTGCTGGTGATCTAAACACGCAAGTCGGAAAATTGTACTCTGATGAGCTTCATTTGGGCGGCCAACATGGTGTAGGCTGCTGTAATGATAACGGTGAGCGGTCGCTACGCCTGGTGAGCGACCTCTTGACTTGGAGTATGCGGACGACATTGCCCTCATATGTGACAGCGTGCCAGATTGCACTGGCTGTGCTTTGTTCCATCGGCAGGGACCAACCCCTGCGCTAACCCTTTGTGGTGATCAGTTAGAAGTCTTTCAGGATTTCAAGTACCTGGGCAACTATATTAGCGTCGGTGGGATCGAACCGTATAACAAAGCTCGTGCTTTTGCCAATCTCCGCCACCCGTGGCACAGACGCGGCATCACTCACCCTGAAGGGCAGCGTTTCTAATGCAGCTCTCTGTCCAACCCTGTTATACGATTGTAAAACCTGGCCCATCAGGTCGACAGACATAAAGAGGCCACGTTCGATCATCGCTGTCTCCGCAGCTTAGCTCATGTCTAGTGGGAACACGGCGTGTGCAATGAGCGTGTTCGGTGCAGGAAAAGCTGGGGAACCGCTTAGTACCATTATATCACGCACCAGTCTCCCATTACTGGGCCACGTTTTGCGCATGCCATCACACCAACTCCCGCGACGTACATTGTTTGCGCGCCGGGGGTGCGGTTAGTATAGGAGGAGGGGACGCCATGCGATGAATTGGTCGAAAGAAATGAGAAACCTCACTTCGAAGTTGACGTCGGTTGGTGCATCACGACTGCCTGGCTGGGGTCCTAAGGACGGTGAACACGTTTGGTTGGACACACTTGCTGATATGGATAGGAGCCAGTCTCCATGGCGTTTGTGTTGTGAGTTCCACTGTCCATCTCCCCCCTGCTTAGCGTCCCCCCTCCAATCACGATCTCATTCGTCAGGCACAATATAACTCCTTTTGCGGCACGATAAGCGGTTGTTAGCTCTCCGGGACGATGCCCATTCGACGTACCTCTGTTGCTATTTATCCTTCTTGTCTTTTGTATTGCGGCACAATAGCTAAGATTTTTTCCACCTGCCGCTAACGTGTATAATGATGATGTTGATGATGAATTTGCTGATAGCCAAGACTTGATCGTATTTTGCGCCAAAGCACAGCAGTTCAGTTTTCGGTGTTGTAGCTTCCTCAGGAGCAATGACGCCGTTTTGCATTTCAAGTAATAAATCAATGCCGTCGGCAGAGCGGACAACAACTGCCTCTTGTTTTTTTCGTCATGTTTACTGAGGCACTTCTCCTTTTGGTGACATAATCACTGCAGACTGTTGCTGATTCCTGTTTTTTATTAGTCTTAACTATGGCATTTTGGTAATAAGATATGAAGTCAACAATTTCACATAATGTTACCAAGTGATGCTTAATCAATGTCGGTCTCTTCCAGTCGAGTCCTGCACGAGCGAACAGGGAGCGATGGGGCAAACGCTCAGCGGACATACGCAGGACGTGGCTAAGCCATCTTATGTGGCGCAGTAATGCCAGTTCGTTAAAGGGATTACTCGCATTACCTAAGACAATACGTCTGATTTCAACGTTACAGATACGTTGTTGCCACCACTTACGAGCAATACTCCTCACGCACCCATTATCGAAGGCGGAGAGCTGGCGTGTGTATCATCTTGTCGAACTGGCCATGACTGACTGCCATATAGCAACCCCGCCCGAACGGTGGCATTGTAAACATGACTCTTTACCGTGAGGGAGACATCCCGACGACGCCATAAGTGTTGCAGATTGATAAACGAGGACTAGACTTTAGCGATGCGGAGAGAAATTTCCTTGCTGACAACATCACCAGCAGACACGCAGGTGCCCAGGTATACAAATCTATCAACCTGTTAGAGCTGTGCACCTTCAAATGTGCGCACAGTAACGGGCGAGTGTCAGTGCTGCAGCAGCATTTTGCATTTCGGCAGGGCGAACCACATTCCGCACCTAAATGTTTCAATCGCCAAACGGTTTAGATTGGTTTGCATATTCTGCGAGTCGTCACCAAGTAGGGCGATGTCATCGTCATAATTTAAGTCGGTTGCGGTTTAAAATTTCGGTAACCCTCCGTAGCTCTCTACAGGACTTTTTCATTAGCAAAATTGAAGGGGAACCGGAACATATGGCAGCTCTGCCCTACACCGCTGTTTATAGCGAAAGACAGAGAAAGCTTACCAGCTTTGCCGGAAACGTAGGAAGTAACGCCCTAGCGTATGTCTATCAACCGAGTCGAAGCGCATACAATTATTAGACGTTTCAGCCACCTATCGGTCAAGGATCAGTTGCATACGATAAGAGCTATAATCGAGTAAGCCGATATCATTAGCGTTATCTAAGTCGGTTGCGCGATTATCTGAAGGCAGATCGATGTAAACAGTGTGCAGGCCTTGCAAGGCTCCTAGCAGAATGGGGACTTGGGGCATACTTGTCGCATATCACTAGTGACAGGGAAGAGTGCTGAAAACTTGCCGTAAGCTTTCAAGGTACTTTAATTATGACGATATAGTGTCCAATGAATAGTGACATACTCCGTTTTTCAGCAGGCAATGCCATGTACTTGTCGGTCTCCGGAGTCGAATGCAGCCAGAATGTTCAGGAGTGTGATGATGATGGGTCTGCGCGTAGTAAACTGAGAGTGCTTAAGTATTTTACTTCTTTTCTTCGAAGAGCAACCGCACGTCCAACGCGATGCTTTTTTTGCAAATTTGCGACGAATTTGGTCTATTCATTTTAGTTTCTCACAGAAGTGGGAAGAGGCGATTTGTTCATTTGCGTGGCGACACGTCGATTTTAAAACATTGCGAGTTTTAGTTTACATGTTGTTTATCGCGGAATGGACGCATTTTGAGTGCAAATACACTAATTCTACAAATTACCGTGAGAAACTTATGTTGTTAGTTCTGTAGAGAGAAATGATATAGCACGGCCATCGAACGCAGAAAGTGTTCTTGCTATTCGCTCTTACCTCCTCCGTTGTTTTGTGATTACAGTCACTGTAAAGGAGGGTTTCCGTTTCGCTCTTCCAACTGAAATTTGATCATGAGAACCATCGATGTGTTCTGAAATGGTGTGCCCTTCAACAAATGCATTTTGGGATGTATGTGTGCTACACATGAACACATTATAGATGCTTTCGAATCAGCTCACTCTAGTCTTAACTAGCTGCTACTTAAGACGATTTCCTGAAGCCTGCATTCTCTATTCTTCTACTTTGAAGCTTTATTCTACAGTTGATTCCGGACCTGCTCCGTTATCACTTCTGTTAACTGAATCTCCTCATCGTTCTATCTCCATTTGTCACGGCCTCGAATGCACTATTAATTGAACAATTCAAAACTGAGGTGGAGTGGTTTATCTTTCGTCTCCAGTTCGATGTTACCACCCGGTTGACTGCATGGATGCGTGCTAGGTCAAGTCGATGTCACATCGCTTTCTTTGTCAGATCATCCACTCCGCATTCTTCGTTTTCTACTCTATGTACAACTACCGATTATTCCTCCTCTTCGTTTGTTATATTGATTTTTTTTACTTTTTGTACCAGTGCATTCACCGATTTAGAATTGAAGAGAATGAATCTACAAAGTCACATTCTCCTTCTAACAACCAATCGGGTGTAACATTACCTCAGTCCGTTGATCATCCCGCTGTCCCGATAGGCGGCTCTTCCCTACCGTCGAGAGGGAAGGCTTACAATGATAACCAAACTGGGAAAACATTCGCCTTTCCCGGCGCCTTTCTTTCTCGATTCCTTCCTTCGTTTCGCAGTTCGGTCGCACCCCCACCGACGACACCTACAAATTTTCTTCCATCCGAGAAACCACCGAAGGTTAGCCAACTTCACTGGTCTGTGCCGTTTACCTCCTCTTTTCTTTATGGAAAAGCGTGTAACTCAGTAGCCTGCGTTTTTGGTGGCATTCAGTTTATCACGAGACCACGTACTTAGCTCATGGGATATGCCTGAAACCTTTCACCTCTCAAGGATGCACTTCCGAGTCTGTTGCCTTAAGGCAGCAAATCTTACCACCCGTCGTTTATAATTACTTTGATGGTAAATGCAGAGTTCTTTGTAACTGGCACAGAATCTGTTCTCCATGACGGCGAGTCCCCCATCTAGTCACCGGAGGTGTTCGTCGTGTGATACAGGTTGTAGGAGACGGCTCGTTTGCGCAGCTCGCACTGTTGAGCCAAGCTGGTTAATCCATCGTCTTGACGTTTCCAAACGAGACTGTTCCACGGTGTCGCATTTTCACGTTACATCCTAGTGCATTTTATACAATCTATTGGCTTCTGCGTATTGCCATTGCGAACAACATTTACGATATAAGGTGCCCAACTTGTCAGGGCGCACAACGTCACCTCTGTAAAAGGGGTTGTCATTTCTGCATTCCGCACCACTTCGAAAGCCGTTTAGGCCCTGTTGAGCTCAACGTTGATTCTTTTGTCTTCACTTTTCTTGAAAGCTTTTTCCGAACTTATTATTCCTAGTCCTGTTTAGTTGACTATTCACGCTGGATAGCATCGCCTAGATTGTGCTGATAGTATTAATGATACTTTAACTCCACTGATGCAACAACCGCATTCAGTTAAAGTTGGTAGCTGGTGGAGAGATATCGTTTGTCCGAACGTTGCTGTTTCCGGTCAGTTCGTACTTTTTAACTGATCCGTCATTTAAAGTGACGACAAACGCATAGGTGCAAATATTTGGAAACAGAAACGTTTTTGATGCGTGTTTAGTCACCAAGACGCACTGGTTGTTAGTTGCAATCCAACCAGCGTGGATACTACCGGTTTACGGGTCCTATTTCGAGACTGGGTATCTGACCAACTCAGGTTTTGGACCGTACTTAACCGCATTGAAATAAAACATGAATTTTCGGGGGAACGGGATAAATAAAACCACGTGAGGTCGATTATAACGGCACCAAAATTTTATTTGCCTGTTTAGCTTACATGTTCCCTTTTTATATCATCCATGGTAACATTCCGTTGGACATGTGAACTTCGAATCCAATCGTCCATACTGTCATGACACGTTTATGGGCTTAAGCATTTCGGTATTCTTGCGCCTGCGTGCAGTGGGAGGGAGTTGCCTTATGGAAAGCTATTTTCACTGTGCTTCGAACCACACTTTTAGAGTCATATCCGGTTGCGGGTTACAGAAATTTAGCATCTCTTTTTGCACCCCTTTCTACAATCCTTAAGACCTTCTAACCCCCACCACTTATTCTTGTCTGGATACCTGCCATGCCAGTAGAGTGCACCTGTTCATATGGCACTTGTGGTATGCTACCATGCGCCACCATTATGCGCAAGTAGCTTTAACCACCTTTTCTGATGCATGAAGGAGGCCATCATATATGTGGTTCAACTCTACATTGGTCCCAGGTACACTGTACAGTCATCTTTGCTCTGTACATTCTGACAATTTCTTTCTGCTTACCACGCCCCACCGTTTTCACTCATCATCTCACTCTCCAGCACACAGATTCCGTCTACGAACACGAAATGCAGTCTTGTCAGAATTTCTCCCGTTTCAACGACTTACGGCGTATCCTGAAACAACACAGTGCGCGCGCTCCGGACTTTCGTGGAGAAAGTCACATGTTTAAAGTGAGACTTTATACTTGTCCTTATGGTACAATACTGCTGTTGCTATGTACTGACTACACGATGCGCGCTCTCACCAGGTTGCTGTACGTGTGGATATCTGCTGCTATCAGCGCTGCGCTTTTTCTGCAACTATGTACGAGGAGTTTTCAAAAAGAAACCGAACCTTTGCTAATCCATCTTTATTGCTCATTGCACAAAATTCTAATCACTTTCCCTCTCAAACTAGCCCCCTCTACTGGCATTATCCCATCCCAACGATGCTGCCATTTTGGAAAGCCTCCTGAAAAACCCTTTCTGCGATGGTGCGCAGGGTTCCTGTCGCATTATCCTGAATCTCCTCTATGGTATGGAAACGAAGTCCTTTCCATGTGGTTCTAAGTTTAGGAAACAGGAAAATGTCTGCAGGGGCCATGTCCGGAGAATACGGTGGATGGCGCACAACGGGAGAGCGATCATTTTCTAGATAGCTGTGGACAAGGTGCGATGCGTGAGCCAGCGCATTTTCATGATGCAACATCCAATTTTGATTTTCCCACAGTTCAAGCTTCTTCCTGCGCACAGTATCCCTCAAACGCGCTATCATTTGAGGGCATGATCCTACGCTGATGCCCACTTCGTCAGCGGTTACACAGCGATTTCCATAGATCGCAGCATGAATTCTGTCAGCATGGTCATCGTCTGTTGATGTGTGAGGTCGTCCAGGCTTGGGATCGTCAGTGACCCAAATTCTGCCGTGTTCAAAACATTTAAACCACTTGTAGCACTGCGTGTGATTCATACACTCCTCCCCGTGTGCTCGACTAATCAATTGAAATGTCTACGTAAACGTTTTGCCAAATTTGTAGCAAAATTTCACACACTGTTCTTCAAGCTTTTACATTGTCTCTTTGGCACTAATCCGACGAACAACTTGTGCACTTGCTCACTTCAGCGGCTTTAGCTGGCCAACTAACAGTCAGAACGAAATGCAGCAAATGGCAGTTTGTTGTCTAAATAAGCCTCCACATACGCTCAGTAGTTGTAGCGCGCCGGTGGGCGCGCTATTACAAAAGTTCGGTTTCTTTTTGAACACTCCTTGTATTACGCGTGTAGGCTCCAACCGCTTTCAAACTTCACTTGTCTGGGCGCTGCCCGTTTTCACTCCAATCTATCTCTTTTGTCGTTTTATATTTTAATATCTTAATACTACTTGTTTATTACTTTCACGTCCTATTTATATGCAGTATGCTGTTCTACTTAGGATCATACTATTAGAATAACTTCTCTGCGGTCATTCTTCTGTATGTTTCGCTCCCCGATTGTTTTTTTCTTAAATTTCACTCCTCACACTTTAATTGTGCATTCGCTTTTTCTTTTGCATATGTCTACAGAAAACGAGCGTGCATTTTCGTTATACATCGAGTGGCTTTCAAACTTTATCTTAACATGTTTCCGCACCCTGTTTATCACTTCTCCCCTGTCCTGTGCAGGCCACAGCGGCTGGTATCTTGACAAACCTGTCGCACACCATCGAATTGATGCAGCAACGTGAGGATCAATGGCGTAAACGGTTCGAACGCGAGGCGGAGAAGCGTCGTCGCCTGGAAGAAACCCAACGTGCAATGGCTCAGGAACTGATTCACTTGCGTCATCTTGTGGGCTCTCATCGGTCATCGAATCGCTCCAACGCAGTCAGTCACTCGCTCGTTGCGCATTCATACGCACAGCACTATGGCCCCAATCGGCACACTCGCTTACAAAGCTGTGGTCAATTGGAATTACGTCAACTTCACTCAGCGGACTTAGCTATCCCTGAGATGAAAGAGAAATCGACTACCCCCGACAGTCGGCTACTGTTCAATTTGGTTGGGCCAGATTTTGAGGAGGGTCCCAATTCACCAATTCGTGAGGAAGAATTTTACGATGCTATCGATGCGGAATCGGACAAAATTGAGCGTAAGTCACGTCCACAGACTTGTCTTTCGTTGTTGACTACCATTATCCCGCTGTTTGCATCGATCTTTAATGTGTTTACCATTGTGTCTTGTAGCAGCTAAATGCCTGACGACTTGCATTTCTCACCCTTTAACTAACATTCATTGTCGGACACATACACTTGACTCTGATACATTCATCCGTCTCGGTCTCTAAAGTATTGAGTGTTCTCTGAACTTGAACTTGCATATTTCTCATAGTGCCGAGAAATAGTACCCACAGTGGGACGGATCATATTTACCTATGCAACATGCTCATGTGTGCATGCTAAGCTGTTCATGGTTGATGTTTCTACAGAGCTACAAAAGGAATGTTTTGATTACCAAATCTTCTATCGGTGATTTCACTCTAATTTTCTGTCAGTTCTCGAGAATTCTCAATTGTTTCATTGCATGCATATTTGGGACCATGGTAACGGCGAGTTTGTGATAGGGAAAGATACATTTGGAAGCGTCAGTCCAAAGTCGTCAAGAAACGATCTATTGTATCTGGAGACAATAGTAAAAACAAAAAATAAAACATGGGGCTGAGAATCCGTGAGTAACATAGACCTTCTGTTTACAGGAATGGAACCAAAACTATGGTGAACGGGGGCTAGTAAATTGAATATTCATATAGTTCCTTCTGGGCTTTCAAGCTTTGACTGCAGTAGCCGAATCACGTGAAAAAGTGTGCACATCAGGTGGCAACGCTTTTTGGTTCTCATCTCTGGGTCATTTTACAACTTGTTTCCTTCGATCTACGAGAGCAGACTAATAGTTTCCGGAGACGCAGTACACAGATTATGTGCAGATGGCCTGGCAAGAAAAATGGCAACTGTAATCCATTATAAATATTGTTCACTGATTTCAACTCCTGCATCAGAAGCCCAACACAACTCACAAGTCTAACGGGTCGCTATACGCTGACTGTAAGTTTGGAACGCAGTCGATGTCACTGGAGGGCGATAATTTTCTACGACTACAAATGTGGCTTAAAGCAGCACCCGTGTTGAGCAATTGCATGCTGCGTTTGGTGCTGATGCGCCTTCAAGAACCACCGTGTTTGAATGCTTTGCGGATAAGAGGTCCCTGGATGATGGGGAACAGTGTGCTTGACCTGTGGAGGCCACCACTGCGGACCACGTTGCTGCTGTGCAAGAGATGATGGAGGAGGACGCGCGGCTGACTGTGGTACAGCTGAGGAAAGACGTCGGGATCTCATGGGGATCAATACACACTATCCTCGGCCTCAGAAAGGTTTGTGCACACTGGGTACCCTATCAACTTAGTATAGACCACAAAGCAACTTCTGTGAATTGGTGCCTTACCATACTTGCCAGGTTTGATCGTGGACGTTCCGCCGCTGCTTGGGAGATGCGCCATGTCAACGGACCTGCGCAGAGGTCCAATGTCATCGTAGATTTTCGGGTTAGAGAACGCATCAAGGAGGTTGATCACTCGCTCTGCAGTTCAGACCTGACTCCGTGTGACCTTTCGCATTTCTAAAAGTCAAGCACATGATGCGTGGAATCCGCTACGAGTCTCCAGAATCCGCAGTTGATGCGTTTAATGAGCTGCTTGAAGGGTTACCCACTTCGGCATGGTTTGCCTGCTTCTCTAAATGGTTTTAGCTCATGGAACTTTTCATGTACGCGGGTGGAGAGTACTTCGAGAAAATGTAATGCGTACTCTGTCGTAAAAAAACAACTTTTTCCATGGGGAAATTTATTGCGCTACCCTTATATATTGTACACTAGTGCACCTGCCGCTTTTTAAGCGGCTTCACTGTAATAGCTTATCAGATTACTTTCAAGGGCGATTCGTGATCGCTACGTCTATCAGACAGGCACTACACATTCGGAAGAGCACTGAACGGTTGACCTGTCCTTTTTGTGAGACCGTCCAACAGTGTGCATTTGATCCGCTACTTAGTCCGTCACGGTGGTCTCCATCATCCCACCTGGTCCAGCGGTCTTACTCAGCCACTCAGTCAAGTGAAGAAAGTGCTTTATGCATCAAGAACGGATGAATATTCATCCGTAACACACAAGCTTTCAGCGATGCAGCGTGATGTAAATGCAATTCAAAAATGCGGATTGCTACACGAAAAGGTAAGGTTAATTCGTGCTAGGTAAGGGATAACTGACGAACGGTACGCTCGTGTTCCGTCATATATGAATTTGTACTTCTGTTTGGTTGACAAGGTCGATATACATTCTGTCAATACACACTGAAACGGGTCACTGTACTGTTGATGCTAACCTCTTGCAAGAACCAACATGAGTGGGTACATCGAAATCAACAAAGAGCTTTGGTACACCATTACATCACGACGTGTTTTAAGGACCTGTAGATTAATCTGATGTCCTTATCCATTAGACCAAGAAAAATCACTTCAGAAGAAGTCCATCGCGTTATCTAGCCGAACAGATGAAATACACACGGATGCCGAGTTCCGACAGGACAAAACTGTCGTGTGTAGAACTTTTCAGACTGCGCAGATGTGCCTGTGACCAATCACCTTTGAAGATAAACATTTTTCTTTAACACGTTTTGCTTACAGCGCGAGATTTGATAACTCGGTTTGTCGCACTTCTGACTCAGAACGCCTTTCACCAAATGGAACGTACGTTCTCAGTTCGCCGATGGACATACCTGAGTTTGCTCCATTTCTGGTTCACATAGACCATTGAAAATCGGCACACCATTTTTGATCTGCTCCCAGCACAACAATCATGAAATTACCTACTTCCACCCCATTCCACTTGCATACCCACTTAACGTTCGCTCGTTTACGCATTACGTACATTTGCCTGACGCGTGGCCGAATTGTCCATTCGAGCAGAGTGGAAATCTGGATACACTTGTTGACATGGCTAGAAGCCGATCTCAATGGCGTTTGTGTTGTGAGTTTCTTTGTCCCACCTCCTCCAACCACAATCTCATTTATTAGGCCTAAGATAACTCCTTTTTGTGGCACGATAGCCGGCTGTTAGCTCTCCGGAACTATGTCCATCCGTCACTGGTAACTGAGCCGGCGTACCTGTTTCATCTATTTTTCTTTTGTATTGTGGTACAATAGCTGATGTGTTTTCCAGCTGCAGTTAAAGTGTATAGTGAATAAATAATGCAGTAGAAATCAAAAGAGAAAAGAACTTGAAGGAGTTATTCCCGATTAGTTTCATACAAGATGGCTAATTGCAGCAAGTACCGCATTGGATTATGACAACTGAACTTCGCCAGCGAAGTTGGAGGCATGAAGGCCGTGATACATAAGCAGTCACGCAACCCTCACCTAGAGTTATTATTTTGTGTTTACAGCGAAAAGGCATACTTTCTCATTATGTCTCAGTGTCTGGGTATTTTGGCTTGTTTCATCTCGCGTTTTCAACTTTTCTTCTTTAGCGCGCTCGCACTACGTCACCTTTTGTGAAAAACCATCTCTTCCCTATTTTCGTATGGCATTGAACTATCCAACTCCTCCGTTTGTGAAAGCACCTCCACACATCTCTTTCGAAACTGTGTAGACGAAAGCGTAAATATGCTCCTATTCACCCTTTGGTATAACAAGGCACATTTCATGCTCCAGGATCACCTGAAATCGCATATTTTAGGTTGTTTGCATTGGTTTCTCATCTAGCGTTATCTCGACCCCTGTTCTGTCAGTCATCTCGACGGAAAAACCCCATAGTGGGGGCTGCACTGGCGTTGAATGTAACCAGTGATATTTGACGACATTGACGACCTTACGTTAATTTCTCTTATTCCTTCAAACGACCAGATGAACGTTTATTGCGCTGGCCTGCCTTTGGGTGTGGGGGTGTATGATTCTCAAGTATCTCGTCGTGCAACTGTTTCCAGCACCATTATTCATTGTTACAATAGATCTACTTATTTAAGCTTGCATATAAACTTAAACGGTACAGCGTAGACACATGTTCACCGTTTTATCTTATTGTGCACAGTAATCTACATGTACTAAAAGTCTTTTCACCAGACTTGATATTGTTGTGCTACAAACCTTTAACGTTGCACGTATCTTCGCGGTACACAAAATGACTCCGCATTCGAACCTAGCTTTCGATTTCATTTACGATTTTGTAGAGGGTGTCCTTTGCATTGTTAATCAATTCATTGTGGTCGAGCTTATGTTGTCAGATCTCCATCTGGATTCCATTGGTCAGCCATGATCTGACCACGCAAATGTGGAGGGTCGAATTATCTTGATTATCACCGGCGAGAAAGTGAGCGTTTGCGTCGAATGTAGTAAAGGAGCGATTCAGCAAATATTGAAGATACTAACCGTTTTTAACAATAGTTTCATCCGTCGCGTCATGTAATAGCTTGATTGCATGTAAGCCAGAGTCTTTTGGTCCATACTGTGTTTAGTAGGATTTCTAACTGACGATGTGGCTGGTCCAGCAGGCTCCACACTGGAGCGTGACACGGTCGACTGTCAACACTCAATTCTCGCTCTTCTTTCTAGTGACCAGCAGAGCTTATGGGACTTTGCGTTCGGATGAATGGCCCAAGGCATCTGTATCTTTTAACTAAATGGCTGACTGGTGGTTCACCGAATCCATAAGCACTCATTATCTTCACTCCGGGCGAGAAACACCCAACATCTGACTGCCTCATCATTTACGGCCCTACTAATCGATTTAACCAAGGTTAAATTCAATGCGAATCACGGTCTACATTGAGATTGTGCGTCGTAATCCATTCACACACCGAATACTTCAAAATGTCCCTGATGTTAGTTATCTGGATGCATGGTCTGGTTCGCCCACTTTGACGCCATAGAACTTTGAAGATTATGCTTTTTTGCGTTTCGTCGCTGCTTATTGTGACTATGTTGCCTTTCTGTTAATTCGTTGTTATTTCAAACTGCAATTTCCATCTATTCGCTTGCACAGAGGATGCGGTTCGACTCGCTGCACTTCGATCGGCTGGACAGTTGCTAAAATCTGTCAGAGCGATGCCATCCACCCATCCACTTCACGCCAGCGTTGAACACGCGGTAGCGGAACGCATCCGCAATTATGCCAACTCAGATGCCTTTTTGTCACCGAATTTGCGCGCTGCGTCACGTCCCATCAGCCTGCAAACAACTTCCACAACTGAGATGACAGCCACAACGGCGAGCGCAGCTGAAGACTGGCAGGTAGTCACACGGGATGGAGATATGATTATTTACAAACGGGAGCTAGAAACTGACGACGGAGTGGTGCTGGACCCATTGCAAGTAGGTTTGTGTTATACCCATGCATATGTGCATACAGATGTAAGACTGAGACTATATTTAACAGAAAGTAGCAAGCTTTCTGTACAACTCTGTCGAATTATGAAAAATAAAAAAACACTTAATTGTGAATCGTCAGCAGTACTGTTTAGTCAGTTAATCGTTTATCCTTGTTCGGTTAGGAATTCGTATTGGTGTCATTATTCCCGGGTATACGATGTATTTCATTTCATCGTTTGCACCGTTTCACAAAAGCACAGGTTTCCGAAATAATCGCCGGTTCGTGTATTAAAACATTCCACAGAATCGACCTTTATTTGACCTTCTGTTAGTGGATTCCATAAGTTACGATTCTTCATTCTATACAATGCGGATGTGATACCTTGTTCATGCAGGGGACCCTGAGTTTGTAACGGTGTCCTCGAGTTTTATAGAGTTTCTGCAGGTGAAATGTTGGCTGCAGTATGGGGAAGTGATTCAATTGTAGTACTCGAAAGGTCTTATTAAGGTTAATTCTTACTCGGCGGTAGGATAGTGTGTAGAGTCTGAGCCTTCGCAACGTCTTTCACACGGAAGCTTTCGTAGAATCGGTATCATTCTAGTTGCGATATGCTGTATTTTCTCCCGCTTTTCCGTTTCCCACTGGCTTATCGGATGGTAAGCTGGGGCTCCGTATTCAAGGATGAGTCTAATGAGCGAGGTGAACAGGCGAGGGACGGTTTCTTTGGACCACATGGAGAAACTGCATCGGATTGCCCAGAGCGTACGAAGTCCCGCACGGTACAATTTCTCTGTATTTTCTAGTGTTCTCATGTCATGTCGCGAGAGAATTCCCAAGTCTCTGACAGATGTGTTAGGGTTGTGCAACTGGCCGTCCAAGGTCTATGATCGAGTGGCTGGACGTCTGGTTATACTGATGAACTCCGACTTGCTTGGATTAAGAAAGAGTTGCATTTCAATTTTAGCACGTTGACATTCGCTCTAATTCATGCTGGAGGCGAGCGCAATCGTCTTGGTTCTCAGGAATGCTCCAGATTTCCGATTCATCTGCAAACAGGGCACATGGTGACTCTAGCTGATGCGGAAGATTTTTGATAGGAATAAAAAGTAATACTGGCCCAAGTACAGTTCCCTGAGGCACGCCACTAGTCCACGGGAGCCAGTCAATCAGGTAGTCATTGACCTGTACTCTGAACTTTCGTCCCACAATAAACTCGTGTCGCCACTGAAGTAGCGTGCCACTGCTTCCGTAGGTCCTCAGTTTACGAAGGAGTATCTCGTGGTTCACTGTCAAACGCCTTACTATTCTCGATCTACACCATGTCAACATCCTTCCATTCTTTGAGAGCTCGTACCCACTGGTGGTTTGCGTACATCAAGTTGGTGGTGCAGGATCGCCCTTTCGTAAAGCCGTGTTGCGCTGGCGTCCATAAGTCAATCGATTCGAAGAACGAGCAGACACTTTTTCACAACCTTCTCGAGAACTTTGGCAAATATCAAAGTCAAACAGATCGGTCTATATTTCTCTACTTTACTCGGATCATCACCCTTGGGAGTGGTCTCACTATCGAGCATTTCCAGTCATTGGGGACAGATCTTTCAGAGAGTGATTTACTAAATAATTTTGTCATAGCTGGTGAGATGACATTCGGTAGGAACTTAACTATCATTGGGTGAACTCCGTCTGGTCCGGGGGGCTTTGCACCATCGAGGTTGATGAGTAGCTGACAAACTTTGACTACATCACATTGTATGCTGTCGAGCAAGACTGGCGCAACCTGTGCCGGTTCTGGAACAGCCGCCAGTTTACTGGAAAATACGATGAGGAAGTGCGCAGCCAAGGCGTCCGCGCGCTCCGCGCTTGGAATGATCGTCTGTCCGTCCAAGCTCTCTAAGAGCGGTAGCTAGTCCCCAGGTTTCAGTTGTGACCGAGGATGCTAGCTCCTCTTCGAACTGCCGGCGTTTCTTGATCTTTGCGACGTTACATAACTTACGCTGTTTCTTGTACACCTTATACTTCTCATCACAACCCGAGTTGATATATTTATCCCAAACTTTGCGATGCCGTCGCGCTAACTGTCTATATTCCCTATAAAACCAATGCGGTTTGACATGTCCGACTTTTGAATACTTCAGGAGAACGAACCGAGTACACAGCTAGTTAACCTTCCCCTTCATTAATAACCAACATACCTCAAAGACGCATTCTGTGGTAGTGTCCAATCAGTCTTATTTGCGGCTTGGACGAACCCGTTGAAGTCCGTCTTCCAATAGTTGAATGTCGGCTTCTGTTTGTTGTAATACGGTAACGGCAGTTCTATGCTTACTACACCGGAGCAGTGGTCAGTTCTCCAGAGGTTCGAGGACCCTGATCTCGTTCAGCTTCTGCTTACAGCTCGTAAACATTAGGTCCAGATAAGATGCGGAGTGTGGAGTTACGCGCGTCGTTTATATGACATGTTGCGTTGCCCCGATTTCAAAAATTATTTTAGCGTATTGAGCCTTAAGGTCGTCCTGACCGGGAAGAAACCGAACGTCTGGCCAGAATATGTTGGGTACATTTAGATCCCCCATCAGTAAGAACTGAGGTCGGTTCGTGTGCTTCTGTATATGTGGTAGCCAATCGCAACAACGGTTTAATGGGGTACGGTAGATAACACTCACTATTAATTCTACGTCTCTGAGGCGGATTGTGCACCACAATTGCTCGCAAAAGTTATCCTCGCTCCGATAGGTGCTGGTAAGTTTGCCATATAGTGACGATTTTATCTACAACAGAATGCCACCGTGAGTCTTTGATTTTCGGTCACATCGGAAACAAGATTATCCTGACAATGCGGCTTCTTGGGATATGACGTCGGAGTTCAGTCAAGTCTCTGCAAGTCCTAAAACGTCCGGCCGCTCAGAGACAGCGAAGCGGCACAGTTCGTCGCGTTTGTTCATTAGGCTGCACACGTTGGCGAATGCCACACGGAGGTCCTGGGAGGTATCGCGGGATGTGCCTGGAGGTTGAGCAACCGGTTGATACGAGTTCGTACACCCTTCTTGATCACCCGAAAATTTACAATTTGTATGTCAGTCTCACCTTCTTCTGTACGGCGTTTGAGCTCAATGACCGCAGTCTTCAAACGATCCCTGTCTTCGGGTTCCAAGTCTCGGCGGATGTGAAACTTTATGCCTTTCAGCCTTGACAGACGAGACAGTATGAGCTGCGGCATATTGTGATTTGCAAAGGTGATTCTCAGAGGTCGACATGACTGGTTAGTTTTCTGGCCAAGTCGGATTACTTGTTTACTCGTCACACTGTCTTCACCTACATCCAAGAGTCTATCAATGAACCCCCTGGAGAAAGTGGACATCATGATCATAACGTATCTGAGGGTTTTCGTCTTTTGACTCTAGTACGTGGAAGACCATGAGATTATGACGCCTCAGCGAAATCGGTGATGAACCTGTGGAAGCAGGACTAGAAGCACTTATCGGTTTGGGTTGTTGTTTATCAGCAAATGACGCCTGAACTCGATTACGTGACCCCTTGCGCTTTTGAGCGGTCCATGGACCCTCGGTGTTCTGAGGTTCACAGACAGACTGAGAAATTCACGGACCAATCATTGTAGCGGCATTTCTTAGCTTCCGAGCCTGAGTCTTCAGTCGGTGGGGAACATTGAACCTGAGGCTCGGCCGGGGTCGAAGACACTGGTGCTGGTGCAGATCGCGGCGTGACAAGGGAAGGTGAGGTGACAGAGGTGCTTTCACGACGGCGTTTGACCCCACTTGGTGAATGGTTTGTTTCTGCCTGGAAGAGAGGTTTTCTCGTAGTTGTTGGGGGTCGCTGTGTTTTATGGTGTCTTGCAACGCGGCATTTCTCACATATAACTTGGAAAAACCGATGTCAGATGTCGAGAGATTTTCGAAACACGTCAATGGATAAGCCAGTGCACAAAATATGGAACAAAACACTGCAGCCGAAGCACAGAAGTGCATGAGCCTTATGTCCAACCACTTTCGAACACGAACCACAATTAGCTTGAGACGGCATCACAAGATAGAGCAAATTCAAGATGGCGGACACAGATAGCAATATCGTCAATCAATGAGATTTTGGGAAGTAGCCAAAGAATAGCCACTAAATTTGCACCGATTGGAAAATGCGCCAAAAGAAGAATATTGCTGCACAGTTCACACATAAAAAACACAACACAGTAATCCGGAGCAAAAGTAGTATTCAGTACGCGGTACTTCAAAAATCCGCGGCGTCCGCGGTTACAGCTCGAAGGTATATACAGTCGATTCCGGTTAATCGGACCACATCGGGACCAGACCATTTTGGTCCTATTAAGCGGCTGGTCCGATTAACCGAAGTTACCCGATGTAACAAGATGGGACGTGCTATACATAACATAGGAAACTACTATTAGGACCTGTATTGGCGGCATATATTTATAGCAAACACAAAAAAGAACTGCTTTGATAACGAACTTTGTTCACCTAAAAAGAAATTTACAAACAAATTCTTCGTAACGACCTACAAGATATTCAGCATGCGAAGTACAGTTTTATACAAAGGGATTACCGAATCCTATTCAGCGTTTGAAGACCGTATCCAGTTTGGTTTGACGCATTCTTTTAACAGACTGCATTCGCACAAAATCACCGCAAACATGTAACGCAGTAATAGGACTACCTTCATTCCCTTCCTGCATGAAATAGCGGTGCAATGTTTCGATGCATTTCCTTGCATCCTGTTTTGTGACTGGCATCAACACGTTAGGGTTCTCTTCATCACTTCCATGGTCTTCTGTTGCTGTCGTGTGTTTCGCTGCTATTCGAGCAACAATGTCAGCATGGTACTCTTCATTTCCATCATAGAGTTGAAGTTCGTTGTCGATTGACAAAAATTCTTCGTAATTTTCAACTTGTTTCAGCTCCACATTCTCGCCGTCATTTTCATTTACAATCACCATATCCAAATCCATCTCAGAGACAATATACTTAAAGCCACAGTGAGAAAAACAGTTCCGAATTGTCGCACTGCTCATTTTTCGCCAACTTTCGGCCACGAATGTAACGGCTTGCAAAATGTTGACCTTTGCACTGATTTCTCCGGCCGTCGAGGATGAGGTCAGCAAGCCTTTCTCAATTCATTCAAGGATGTAATTCACTAACCTTGAACGATAAAAGGTCTTCAAATTTTTATGATCCCCATGTCCATTGCCTGTATCAAAGATGTGGTCTTGGGAGGCAGAAATTCCATCATGGTATTCTTCAAGAAATCCAAATTTGAATGTGCTGCACAATTGTCGAGAAGTAATAACACTTTTCTCGACTGGCGTTGTAGCTCTGTGTCCCAATCCTTCACCCATTCTTTAAAAAGGGTAGAGCTCATCCATGCATTTCTGTTCGCACGATACACAACTGGTAAACTGTCCATTCTGAGTCCCTTAAAGCAGCGAGGCTTGGCACATTTTCCTATAACCAGCAACTTCCTCTTGTCTGTTCCGGACATGTTTGAGCAGCACAAGACAGTTACGCGATCCATCGCATTTTTTGCAACCAGAGAGAGTAACATGTTTGTAACTTAAGGAGCAGTCCGGTGTAGCCCTATAGTACAACCCGGTTTCATCAGCATTATAGATGTCATCTGCTGGAAAATTTTCAAGAAGCTCTGGTAGTTTTGTTGATTTCCATTCTTCAGCTCGAGCGCTATTGGCACTTTCTTTCTCACCGTATGCTTTCTTAAATTTTACATCATGTCTAGATTTCCATCGAGACAACCAGCCGTCCGTAGCTATAAAATCTTCGTGGCCCAGCATTTTAGCGAGTTCTTCTGCTTTGTACTTTAACTTTGGGCCACTTACTCGCACGGCTCGTCTAGTAACAAAGGCAAACCAATCATTAAGGGCCTCATCGACGTCTGGATCCTTGCCTTCACGCTTCCGTTTTTGGGAAGTACCTCGTCGTTCTTCACATTGTGCCCATTCTTCTCGCAGATCTTTCTCTTGTTTTATCAGGCGCGATATTGTAGATTTTGCCAAGCAGGTAATTTCCACCAATTGACGCTGACTAGTGGTTGGTCCCTGTTCCTTGATCTGATCTAGGAAACGAATCTTCTCAGCTAACGTCAAGTCCCGTCATGGCATTTTCTTAACATGCAACAAGACACGCACAGTTCACTGAGGTGAACTCGAATCTGTCTCCCGGGTATTTCTATGGTTGACCTAGCCACCTGCTGTCCTAGGATTTGCCGGACCTGTGTGTCCGCGATCACTTGCTGTGCTCGAGAGTAGGCCCGCAATGCGGGCTCAGGGCATTCTGCTCAATGGAAGTGCGGTACATCGATCGAGCGGTTAACGACATGTGAACAAGCATGTCATCGCTCCGCCTACAAGTGTTGGAAACTACATTCAGTTTCGGGCGGTTCTGAAGCCAATTAGATAGATGTGCCTCAAGGTTGCCACAGTTCAGTTTATCCAAAGGCCAACTCGGATTACCGTAACTGAATGATACGCTTTCTTGCCCGACATATAAACTGTGGGTTTAGTCCAGACATCCAGGCACAGAACTTGATTTTAACACCTCTGTTACCTGTCACCTTCTATCGTCTGGTCCGATTAAGCGGAATTCCGGTCCTAATAAGCGGCTAAAATTAGGCTAGCGTAATAGGATTCGTTTCGGTTCTTCAGAATTTGGCCCGAATAAGCGGCTGGTCCTATTAACCGGTGGTCCTATTAACCGGAATCGACTGTACTTATATACATAAATATAATCTACTTCTGTTTGAACTATATATTCCAACATGCTTATCTGTTTGCTGGTCGCATTTTCCGTTTTGGGTAGGGATGTGGCTCTTAACGTACGAGCACTTTGTAATGGTGCTCAGTTTAAAGAGTACCACCTTCAGCAGACGTTAGTTTGGCTATAATCCAGTGTACTTCTCGCACTATTGAGGGCCAGTTTATTGTGGTAGCAAAACTAGCGGAGGCCGTAGCAACAGTGTGCGAGTGAGAAATCTAGTCATTATGAGAACAAGGTTTTGATGCAGCACGTTCATTTTTCAGTCTTTAAAATGATTAGGAGAAACCGTATACTCTGAATTCAGGCATCTCGGATATTGTCATCAGCTGTTCGTATATAGCCTGCGGAGGTGCCGTACTATCTACAAAGTCAAATTTTGCTGTGCTGGCTATCCTGGGCGTTCATTTCGTTTACCCCATATGACAATAACTCTGCGAAACGCTACAGCACAGCACAGAGCTATTTGCGTGCTCAAATCAAGACTAAATGATTGCTGGGTTAAGAATTCTTTTCGAATAAACTCATCGGACCGAAACCTTTACATTTTGGAGAATAGGTACGTACTTCCGTTACTACTTACATGGCCAGCGGACAATGTTACCTAAACATTTGAGTTTCTATGTATTACCTCTTTTTTGCTTCGTTTACCATCTGTAGCATAACCGGGAGATATCTACTGACTGTTCTAACAACCCAGGAATGAATTTTCAGCCCAGTTTGATGCTAACAACACTTAATCCCTATCATATACACGTTAGGGTCCGATGAGCGTCCGCTCGTTTGGTCTCGATGTAGTCATTCAGCTCCATATAGATAAGCTGTGGACGGGTGCTTCGTCCTGTTGAAATTTCTTCACCAGCATTTTTCTGGGAGTTCGATTGCATTACCGTTTAGATCCTAGCTAGCGTCTTATAAAATTGGGACAAGGCACGCTTTGTTACGTGGCTCAACGCGGTCATTTCTAGTCCCCTGACGTAAGTCAGTGACCACTAGTTGAGCAGCCGTGGTCTCGAACCCCTATGCAATTGGCGTGGGAAGGAGAATATGCATGCTACCGGTATTTCCCAATACCATGTAACGGCAGTGCAACCTTTTGCCGGACATTGGTAGCTGTACGCCTGAGTCTTGTTCTGACGAAACCACCTTAGTGGACAATTGTAAAGGGCGAACTTTGCGATCGCTTCCTACCGAGTTCCATGCATTAGCCGTTGATGCACCGAACCGATGTTCTCTGTCACCTAAGCATAAGTCCGATAGTCACACGTCCGGACTTCACTCCACTACTCAGCATCCCATCTACACGCAATAGTTGGGTGCTGCATCGCAATGGGTACCACTGGTGTTCTGATATGCGTCAGTCGGATGCGTTCCTTCCCATCTGCCTACCTAACCCACTTCTTTTCGCGTCTGAAATGTGCCTCCTGTAGTTCCATCGGGTCAGACTCATCTGCGTGTTTACTGTGTTTGGTTGGAGATGCAGATTTCTCAGACAGGTAGTTGTTCGCTTTTGGGCGTGGCTTCATCCGACATGCATGTGTCAGTTTCGGCGAGTTTGTATGGTTACCGAGAGCTGCGTGCTTCCTTGACAAACACGTTTTCTACACTTTACATTAGAGACACAGACTTGCACTTGATGTCAACGTTCTATTTTGCCGTCATCCGATTGCGTTCAGTTCAGTTGCTCAAGTGTATGTGCATAGATCCAGTTTTCATAACTATCATCACCATGAAGGTAAAGGTTTATGGCGGTTGGCAAAATAACAAATCCATGCAAATTAAAAACATCACACGGAAAGAATTAGCTTAAGCTTAACTTATCGTATAAGAAGGTTAGCAGGGAGTTTCTAGAGATCTCCATTCATTCAGTGGCTGCACCATGTCGGATATGTTCTTCAACCACCATTGTGACCGATCCCAAGGTACCCATCACATGCGACCTTGTGTAACAAATTGCCTGAGCCTGTCCACTCTTGATATTTTTTACCTCATCCACTAACCACTCTGCTGACTAACCCAATTTGCGAACGACTCGCTGACGTAGGCAAGCACTCAAAGAACTCGGATTGGAGTTTTTGGAGGGCCCGCCGTTTGTTTGGATTGCGAGACGCAGTCTTTATTGGGACTACGGTTCATCTTGAAGTAGATTCCGATCATCCGAATCACTAATAACGTACGCCAAGTGAAAAGCTCTCGATGTTACTCCCTTCCAACACTATTCTCCACGACCAATAGTTCCTTCTTCGTTTGAACAGTGTATCCGGAACGGGAGGTTAGGCCTTAGACGTGACGGATAGAGTGTGATAGGAATATGCAATCAAGGAGTCAAGACGGCTGATATAGGTGACGAAGCAAGTGGCTAGACTGCTGCAAACGATGGCTTGATGTCTCCGCTTCTCTGCTGATATATTAGGTTGCGCTGGAGTGACTTTGTTTGACCGAAGCAAAGAAAGAATTTCACGAACTCAAACGCGTTGTCAGTTATGCAAGTGGCCTTGTTACATACATTGTGGCTTCCAGAAACTCGTCATGCAGTCATTTTCCCGGGTATTGCTTTTTGAGTAAACCGTTTGTCCCTGCAGGACCGAGTTCTGCAACATAGACTGTTCGTGATCAACTGAGGTTTCAATATGGATTGCATCTCGCAATCTAAACAAACGGCGGGTGCTCCAAAAACCCAGAGTTAAATTCCCAACCGCTGTGTCAATCCTCGGTCATGAATCTCAGTGGCCCAACGACCGAGGGGTCAGCCATCAACCATTCCGTCCCTTGTCCAACTCCCTACTCCGACTACCTCTACCTGCTGAGTGCACGCGAAGACGAAACCGATCGATGAGTGCATCGTTGGGGACGACCGATATCGAAACTCCGCACACGATGAACTTGTTGAAGCCAGCGTAGGTGGCTCCAGTGCTAAAGATGGCATCGCGTTGCACCATCATTTTTGCCATCAAACACGAACTGCTGAACTTTACGGCACGTTCTTTCGGTGGTCCTACCAGATGTAAGATTTACTCTTTCTCTCTTTATATGCCACTAACAACCTCGTTTATGCGGAACCGCATCTAACATTTCTGTCAAAGACACCTATTGCAGATCACTTTCCCACTGTGGTACACCGACTAAGCTAGATTGGTCGTTTTGCCCTAGACCTTGCCTGTTTCCCACCTCGGTATTATCACCTGGTGGACAGAGGATGATACTGCAGTGTCGCATAATGGGTGTAGTCGGAACTCTGAGACATATCACTGCATGCTGTCTTCGCGGATTGTAGCCACACTACAGATCATACCAGTAGACAAAATCACTCAAGGATACGCTGCGTTGCACTTCGCGCACACTTTGTCTTGGATCCTCCTCTAGCGCGTCCTAAATGTTGGTGACAATATACCACTGGCTTGCATCCTTAACCTCCGGTTTTGACACTCCTTCTATGGATTGACGGAATCTTACCGTTACAATACCGTAACTTGATGCGTCCGTGCCTAGTATGTCATCCAGTTTTCGGCAAGCTTGGGCAGTTTTGCGTCCTTGTAGGAACTCATACAACAAGCGTCTACGAACAGCTTGTTGATCAGTTGATATTATCACAGTAGTTATGAAATTATAGGAGAATTGGACAATGCAGAAGTATTGTTCCAGGATATCCCATGTATACCCAAATCGAAAAAATCTTTAAGAAAATTCTAGAAACGTATGAAAAAATTTCAGTCGATTTCTAGACTACCCAAATGTTTATCTAACATTCGGGAAAACACACGTTCTCATTCATTCGGCCCTCTGCCCTGTCAGTTTCTTTTTCCCGTGACCCAAATGAAGACAACGAGTAGCTTATTCGGTTGCGACCATCCGGAGCGATTTGTGGAGCGCAAGCTTCAGAAAGTTCTTTATGCACATCCATGGTCACTCATTGTATGGACAATGACACTGGGTTTTATGTAAAGAAAAGACGCGGAGCGATTTATTGGGTGCTGAAAAAAGAAATTCAGGATAGTTTTCCTACTTCTTTAAATAGAACCGCCAACTGTTTGTAATCATTGTAATTTAGTTTATAGCTGTATCTTGTCATCCCTAATGTCAACAGGAACATTATCTATTTTAACGAACACATGTCCCTGCCTATGCAACCAGTATAGAAGTGTGACGAACGGAACACTCGTCATCGTGAACCTAGCGCCATAACTGAGGCTGTTCTGATAATGGCGACAAATCACTACATACTTTTCAAGTTGCCCACACCATTGGGATGCTTGGCTTATTGAAGGAGTGTGAGCCGGCTCCGTTGATAAAACGTGGCTCCCATTCATATGCCTCCCGGTCTTATTCCTTCGGGTTTATACTGGATATGGGGTGTGTGGGTGGTGCAGCGCAAGCCACCCCCATGGTGCCTCTGTAGGCGCAGGCGTCCCATGGCTATCTCCTGGATGCCGCAGTAACTGGTAACTCCAGAAACGGAATCCGCCATCTATATATATATATATATATATATATATATATATATATATATATATATATATATATATAAAATCATATCAATGTCTACCTGTACTATATTCTGCAAACTTGTACACGTCGCTTAAGCTAATTGTAGTTAACTTCGATAACATTTTCTCGGTTGTGGCATTTTCTTACGATATAATCTTGACGTATTGAACTTTTTGCAGTCAGTTTATTTCATACGCTCATTTAGTGAAGGGTTACGTCACCATATCTTTATGTACTATTCGATTTATATTATTTGATCTCGTCGTCTCAAGTGATTGGCTGTTGCTTGATATCCCCGGTGCGGCTGCGCTTTCTGTGCATGTTGACAAGGTGCCTACCTGTCTATTACCCACTACCTCGTTCATACTGGCTCCAAGAGACAGTTGGGCGTTGCTGGAGGGGACGGAGTACACGGTCCTTGTGGCCGTGCTAGGCTCGAAGAGTGGTTCCATGCACTCAGTGTGGAGCGGACTGCGGTCCAGCCACCGCCTTGTGTGTGCTTGGTTCTCCAAATACGGCATGCTTGTTTGCTTGCGAATGAGTGTGGACAGGCTCAGTTGATGTAGCGTGGCTCCCATCCACATGCCTCGCGGTCTTATTCGTTCGGTTTTACACTGGATATGGTGTGTGTGTGTGTGTGTGTGTGTGTGTGTGTGTGTGTGTGTGTGTATGGAGCTGTGGATGGTGCAACGCAAGCCACCCATGGTCCCTCTGTAGGCGCAGGCGTCCTGTTTCTGGCCACACTGACAGGCAAATCCGAAATCGGATGCTACCACCATATATCTAAATAATGCACAATCTCTGGTGCAGATATTGTGCCGTCGGAATTATGGCTGAATGAGAAATGGTGTGAGTAATAAAGAAAGTACGACAACAACATGGTTTTTTGTCCCGTTTGCCATTCACAGTTTTTCTAATTTTTTCAGTTTGTTTGCTTGTGATGCCTTGTTGCTTAAGGAGGATTGCTCGTGTTTGATGGCAACATCGAGTTAATAGTAGTGACGTTCGACGTCGCATCTTGGGGAATGCAAGTATTTCCTTCAGCAAACTGGTTTTGTTGCGCCAGTTAAGATGGCTCGGTCATGTCCTACGCATGGTATCTGAGCGTCTACCGCGTCGCGCTCTATTCGCTCGTCAAGGACCTGGCTGGAAGCGACCGCGTGGTGGTCAGCCTTCCACTTGGCGGCGGCACATGAAATCGCTGACGTCGTGTCTAGCCGCTATGGGATCCGTACGTCTTCCCTGATGGGGACCCAAAGATGAGGAGTGCCAATGGCTAAGGACTCTTGAAGACATGGCCCGCAACCGGAATCAGTGGAAGAATTGTGTACAGTATTGTATTGATTCACATGTTTAATACTTCCAATATTGAAAATGACAAAAAAGAGCAAAATTGGCGTATGGCAAACAAACTAAAAATGTTTTGTTCTATGTTTTGTCAAAATGTTCCATTCTTCCTGCGGCATATTAGCTGAAGTGTGTTGCCCACCTTCAACTAGCATGTCACGATGATTATGACGCAATGACTGTCTCCTATCCATTGATCTCCATGGCTTTGTTGGCTCTATGTCTAGTTACTAGACTGTTGAGATTACATGCAAACATACATTGCTTGTGACCGTACTTTATATAGTCTTCTAGATGCTTATACTTTCTCCTTATATCCCCTGCTTACTCCACTTTTTCCAGGCTGTTCATTTGGTTCACGGAGTCACCGCCCGTGAGATGTGCTCCTACTTTTGGGATGTACAATTTCGGATGGACTGGGAATTTACCATAGATCGCGCTCCAACTGTTCTGGAGGTTTGTGGCGATGACACAGTGGTGTTACATCAGGTACGCACTGACATCAATCCTTTTTCTCCTTCCATTTCCGATCTATGAGTGCATTTTTGTTGTGTGAAACCGATGCGTCTAAACTTTTCGCCAGCGAATTTGCACGTTGTCAATATCTATTACCCTTTCAGCTGAACCGTGTAGTCCAGACCACCGAAGGGTTACGGTTCTCGATTGGTGCTTGTCTGCTTGGCGGTACAACACAGACTTCAGGTTACACTCGTTCAGATTTGGATGCATCCTCAGCTGCCTGTCTGGTTGGTTTTTAGCAAATCAGTTTACGTTCGCCAGTCGGTTCTGTTGTGCACCCATCGCGAAGACAAGAACATCGTTGTCAAAACAGCAGTATATCCATACTTTGAACTGATAATTTTTTGTTATGCAACCGTAAATAAGAAAGGTGGCTTTGCTACTTTTGAACTAGAGAGCGGACGCGATGTGCAATAATCGGCGATGTTCCCATCGCTTCGTACGATCGATTACGGAACGAATGAGGCGCGTTAGCCTTGGCGAATGTTGCGTTTACCCTCGCTCGCCGTTTACTGAAGAGGTAAATGTGATCGCCAGCTCATAAGTCGTGGGGTTCAAGGTGGACTACCCTTGAACCGACAGCGGAAAGCTAAGTCAACGACTGCAGCTTTGCTGTTGGTCCGATTGCTCTCCATTTTGGAGTCCACGTGACGCATTGGGCTTGTCGGCCAGTGCTATAGTGGTTCAGACTTATGGCTTGTATTTCTCAGGTCACTGTTTCTATCCTTCGTAAATGCAAGTGACCTCGCAGTGTCATTAACCTGCATGGGATCTCCAGCATTCGCGTGGTATCGAAGCATCAGTGCCAGGTTCTTGTGGCGTGCTCTTAGGTTGGCGACTTCAGTCGATGTGATGCACAATCAGCGCGTTGGGTTTGTTTATTGCCACCCGTTAGGCAGATCACGTTTGCAGTGTGTGATGATGTTAATTATGGCGCGAGCCAGTCGTTTATGCCCGTAGGCATCCATAAAGTACAGATGCGTATACTCTGAACATTTATCTAATAGGCTTAGGTCACACCTTGGACACTTCAACTTGTTTTTTTCTAATCTGTATGGCTGCCTTTTATTGTATGGTTGCTTCCTAGGGGAGTACTGATTCAAGACTCTTGTTTCTTACCATAGGTTTTCTCTTTGGCAGCGGTAATGATGATACCGTGATCCGTTTGACCCTTTTCATTCAAATGCCTTCCCTAGACCGTGTTACTACCCTGTGCATTTCCTATTTCTGACTAATTATTGCTTTATTCAGCTAGAGTATCGCGTTAGTTGCCCCGTAGCCAATGAGACTTTTGAGTGATTGATTTTCTGGACCGAATGCTTGAGCATCAGTGGTCAAACATAACCCCACTCCCGTTTAAGTACAGCCACTTTTGTGTGGATGCATGTGACAGCTTAAAACCACTTCATGGTGTATCAGGCAAGCGGGCCAATGAACAGTTTACGTGACCATACAAAGTGAACGACACATTGGGGCCCTCCATCATTCCGTTACACGCATCTAACCGTATCATCTCCTGGTAGTCGACACTCGTAGGCTACTCGCACGGATAGAAATCACTATCAAAATGGCACTTCTGGTACTAAACAAATGCAACCATCCCTTGGCGACTCCCCATTATTTCACGGAATGACGACTCCACCCCCTCCGAGTTAGTCAGCTGTGTTGGCGATGTTGCACCAGCCTACAACACACAGCGATTTTAGGTGGGCCAACTCAGATACTTCGCACTTTAAAATGAGAGCGATTGACTCACTGTGTGTTTGCGCGTATGATCGTTGCAAGTCGTTCGATTCAACTTCATCTACGCCTGCTTGTGTGTCTGCACTCGCATGTTATCCAACGGACGGAGTTTGACACGTCTCCATTGTATTACTCCAGCGGTCTAGTTTTCAAATGGTGAATCATTTGCATCCAACGCGTAAGCATGTTGATATCAACTTTTTGGTTTTCGTGTCAACTCCGGGCTCAACGTATGTCGTGTACGTGTAGTTTATATAAACACAAAATACTTGAAAGGTGTTTGTGAGTAGCGTAAGGTTCGTAGAAAATAGAAGTCACGATTAAACTGCGCACAATAATCTGCCTGGACGGGGAATCGAACCCCGGTCCCACGAATTTCCGGTCCGCTGCTCTACCACTGAGCTACTGAGAGCTGACGATTAGGGGCGCAATTTAATACATCGCGCACCAAGCAGAAGTCATGTATTAAATTTCGCACCTAATCGTCAGCACTCGGTAGCTCAGTGGTAGAGCAGCGGACCGGAAATTCGTGGGACCGGGGTTTGATTCCCCGTCGAGTGCGCAGTTTAATCGTGACTTCTACTTTCCACAGACAAAAATAATCAAATCAATCTACTTTATTCCTTATGCTTACATTTGTCTGTCACACCTTTCCGGCAACTTCCTGTTTTTTCCCTGTACATGAACCTGAGCTAGTGAGTACTGAACAGACTAGCCTGTTGTCATTTTTCCGCTAGCATAGCGGTTGCCAGCTTCGCCTCTGTTAGAAGTGTGGCACACATTTCGGCTCTTACATCTATCAGCGCATCTCTACTACCAATGTTATTTGATAGTTCAATACTCATAAATTGCCAATCAGCGTAATGATTAGTTCACTTCATTTTGCTGCGTTGACCAGTCAGCGCAGCACGTTCACAAATGCAGATTACTTTCGGGGTCGCATTTGGATCATCTCTTCAATCATGTTATCCAATCAGCTGGGTATGCATCTGCACGCAGTTTGGATTCGGTTATGAAACCCGTCTTGCGTTGCCAACACAGTGGTCCGAACATATTGCGCTTGGGCAGTAAAAGGTATTGGTAGTACGTCCAGATTACACGAAAGGCGTATAACTTAGTTCTTGTGCACGGGCTGGTATGACATATAGTGTACCGTCGTTACAGCTTTAATTTATTAATTACTGCTTAATTACTGCCTAATACCTTTGGCATGGGCTTCGCACTTTCAAAGTACAATGTTATTACAGGTCCACCATCCAATGCGTGATCCATTGCCCCTTGATGCCGAGGAGCTCCGGATAGTTGGTCAATTCACTTACCTTGGCAGCTGCATCTGCAACGATGGGCACATAAGCACTGAAGTCAGTTCACTCATTGTAAAGACCGGAACTGCCTTCGAATTTGCGACATATTTTGCTTCAAAAAGGGCTTTTCCTCAGTCTGAAAGACCTTAGTGGGACTTAGCCGCTTTGATCTGAGGTCCTGCTGCGCCTTCAAGTCTTTGATCATCGTTGTCTGCGAAGCGTGATCATGAATGTTTGCTTATGACATTAGGGTTTTACGCTAACCACCCTTCGTTCCGTAGGTCACTGTGCTTGTACGACAGTGGACCATCAATTCACATGATCGATGTGCTGCTGTTTATGATGGTAATGCTTAATACGTGATTCCCACTCAACTGCCTCCGATAGGAATGTTGAACTGATTTATCCACCTCGACATCTGATCTTGTGAACTTTGATGCTGGATGGATGGTACAGCTATTAAATGTTCCGTTGTTTCCAACCCCATACTTTATCCTCCTGGCTTTATACCACACATGAGGCTTGTTGTTGCATTATATTCACTACAATCGAGTCTTTCATGAACCACTACATAGTTTCGCGCTCCCTCTGCACCGAACACTGTTGACACCAGCTCGTAGCGAGAATGCCACGAACCGTGCAAATCACATTGGTTTCGTGGCACTAGAATCAAGCATTCATTCTCGACTAATCGCACTGAGTTTGATTCGCTTTTTACTGTGATTCATGACTTCATGTGGCTGCGAGTTAGGGTGCTCCTAAATTATTCTCCTATTGCTCCGCCGTACATAATTTCCCTACGAAATGTTCATCCGTTATAAGCAGCGCCCCACCCAGCGGAACTATATTGTCGAACTCAGGCACCAGAAGCAGCATGTCCAGGTGTTCGCTCAGTTTATTTATTTCTTTCACTTTGGTACTCTCAGGTATACAAACGAGTTTGGCCAACAACTCAGCGTGATGCTCTCTTCTGGTCTCACATTCGTCAAGTTGGTGTACGTTCATCAACCCTTGCTTCCGACAAAGCACATCATCGCTCGTTCTCTACAGACACATGTACGGTGCGCGAACCTGGTCTTTTCGAATCACCCTCCACCGATTCGTCCAACAACCCGGATGGCGTGCTGGATGGTTGGATGGTTGTCAACATGTCCACAGATTACCAAGCTGACAAGGTTCCCAAAACTTCCTCGCCGATGATACGACTTGGTTTGGATGTGGTGTTATATTGTCAGACACTGTTCGATCCTTCTCCGCCAAGCACTCACTCATCCGAATCGCTCCCTCGTGATCGACTGCGAACTCGTTTGGTTTACATGGCCAACATCAATCCGGGTGGGTGGGTCCCAGCCGCTGGTCTTAGGACACTCGCTGCCCGTGAATATCCTCGATTTTTGCGTCGTTTCAGTTCTTATGTTCAGGATCAGACGCGCGACACAGCGCCTCTTTTCTGACCGAGTGTTCGCTAGTGCCTGCTTGTGACTACCGAAGAATCATTGTCTCATGTGCCTTGTATATGCCCCTTGACATATCCTGCAACCTCACATCAGCTGTCGCTTTTGACTCCCCATGTTTGAGCTCAGTCCCCGCCTTTCTTTTTCGTGCGGCTTTCAGATATCTTTCCAGCTGCTCTATGTTTCATTCGCTCCGTTCAGCTAATCGCTGCAACTCAATCTGATTTCTCGTCATGCCCATTTCTGCGGACTTCATAAATGTTTTTATATGTATTTTGCTCACGATTTTAGACATTATCACTATCATCCCAACTAACTCATGCGTTTGTGCTCTTCGATGTTCGTTATACCGCTGTCTGGTTCTCCTTTTGCCTTGTCTCTTTCGGCCTTCGTTGCTTTAGATTTCTTGTTATTTTGAACATTATTCACTGAATATTACTGTGATTGGCCCTTGCGACCTGTTTTAGTCTGCTTCATTTCTGGTGGTTTTTTGGCTTAATGGTCGAGCGAAATCCGTAATTTTATCGACATTCGCTTCTTCACAATTTGCCCTTGGTTCATACGACAAATTGGTCGGCATATGTTCTCCGCTTTATTTGAGGCGCCTTTCATCACCATCATCAATACGGTTAGCTGTAGGTGATAACTACACTTCAGCTAATGTACCGGAATCCAAAGAAGGGAAGTTCAAATAAGTTCCACTGACTATGTTGTTCATCTCGACTACGAACTGTTGCTAACAATGCTTTTATGGTTTTCCGTCGTTTGGAATCTATCCAGTCCCCCACTGTTAGCCAGTATGGACTTTCCTTAACAGTTTAATTTGAATACGGCGTATATATATATATATATATATATATATATATATAGGGGTTCGCCATAAGGTGAGATCAACCAGGAGGGCCGTATTCAAATTGCCGATAGGCGTCCAGTGGGTTTTTGCGGAGTTTTGGCTGCAGATGCTGTAACTCCAGTGGCACTGCGTCTGCTTTCAGTGTAACTGGGAATTGTAGAAGGTTGGTTAATAATGGTGGTCTAGAGGGGAGTAAGAAAAACAGGTGGGAAAGAAGGGAAGTGTCAGCAGTAGCATGTTTTCGCGTGTCCGCCCTTATGAATGCAGCAGGTAAGGCGACCCTTGATAATCTGCGCGACGGCTGATGCAGGATGAAGTTTATGTTTGAAGAAAAAGTCATGGTTGTGTGTGAGCTGGGATACTGACAGGGCGCTCGGATCTAGACAGGAGGAGGGTTAGGGTCTTCAACCAAAGGATTTGGCTCAAAAGCCCGTCCGCAAGCCAGTGGGGTGGTGGCAGTGATTAAGCTTTTTGAAAATGGATGCCTTACGCCGGTACGCTGTACCATCGCTACGCTGCCACGCACTGGTCACTAGTCGCGCATGATCTAAGGATACTGCGAGGGTCTTCTGGTCCCCTACGCAGACTCGTACCCGCGGCCTCCGAGTTTCAAGACTTGCTATACCCCTTCGGCCATGGGCCGGCCAAAAATAAGTACAAATATTTGTGTTTGTGACATATGGCACTTTGGATTCTGTGCTACATTTTCTAATTTTCGATGCGCCAGTGTACTTGACGAACACCTGACTGGTGTTCACGATTGAAAAACGGAGACAAAAGCGGCTACGAGCCAGAAGTTGTTACGGAAGTGTATTCATTCAGCCTGGACATGTGCATTTGTTTCTTATTTTTGCCAGACGCCACCGATACAGTTTTCGGGATTGTGATGTCCCATACGTAGCAACCGTGTTTTGAACGGTTACATTACCATTCATTTCAAGATTTAACGAGTTCAGTGTGCATCATGTTCTCGATCTCTTTGAATCCTTTTCCAGATCTCAGGGTATTGAATTCAAAAAAATAAAACGTACCCTTTTTGTGGACTTTTCGGAATCGTGACCTTTGTCTCCCTACAGTGCAGAAATACATGCGAACGTCATCATTAGAACTGTTCGAATGGTGATTTATGATACTGAAACTATAGCACAACTTAAGCTTCATTTTCCGAGACCTGACTTAGTCAAGTCCAGTTCGATGCAGTGCTCTCCGTATGTCATTTTTGAGGAATTACCGCATAGCTTTTTCGTGAACCGACGCTGGATCTTCTCAAGAACCTCGTGGTCTAACTTTCACAGGTTTGATTAGACCAGTGAACTGTATTCCATACTCGGTAATAAGTGTGTATTGAGGAGCCAGATTCGATATTCGGTGACATAAAATATCGGCGTACATACCCAGTAGTATTAAGTTGCATTTCAACAATACGCCTTGCACATAGCCTTGGCGTAGTGCCGTTATTCCCTGCCTATAATTTACACACCGTTTCTCGTCTTTCTGTTTCGTGCTGCGGGATAAGCCTACATTGCCTTTCGGTTTTCGCTTAGGGAATTCACAAATCCAACATCCTCTTAGATTATTCGTTATTACGCACCTACTTTCATTATGGCCTTCGCAACGAGACTGGACCTTAGTGTGGTGCGATGATTTACGTACCCCCTTGACCCACTGGACTATGCTGGGTGACACTTTCCCAGTGCCTTCGGAGACTCTCATACCACGCAGGTCAATGGTTAGTGATCAGACTCAGTCTGGCAATCTAATCCTCTCCTGACGTTAGGGAGAGGTCAATGGCTCTCTTCCTTTTAAACCTGGACATAGGAGACAACAGTTCTACGCGTTATAAGCTCACAGCTTGATTGGCATAGAGCGCCACGCATTGTCTCTGACCTTGAACATCTTCCGGTGCTCAGTGGTTTGCTACCGTCCACCTCAAGCCCCGCAGCCCCTGGTCAAATTGGTGCAAACCCGCTAATTCCCACCTGTGGTTGTCCGTGATCGCAGGTGCGTTACTTAATGCGGTCGTAAAACACATGTGCGCTGTTCTAACTCTTCGAAGGCTGTGTGTGACAGGCCTCTAGCAAATCCTGCTGGGTTTCTCCAGTCACATTCCCGAGCTGGACTTGCTCTCCACTGCCTTGTGGGTCAGGCTCTAGAAGTAGGGCACCTCGAACAAAACCCCTCTCGGAACGGGCAGTTAGAGAGTATCATTTGCCCTCTCGACCATGTCAACAGTAATCCCTCTTCGTCTTGTTTTCTCTCTCTTCTTCTTCGTCTATACAGCAACAGACTGCCGCTGGCCTTGCAGCTGTTGCCATCGACACATGTAGCTCTTCCATCAAACCTAGTTTTCATTTCACATTGGTTCTTTTAACCTCCACACTCTAGGTCAGATCGACCATGAGACAGCACTGACTCTCACTCTTCGTTTTTGGTATTCTTGTGTGCTGTGTCTCTTAAGCATGCATACAAGGCAACAGCGTTGTGACGAATTTTCGACTTCATGGTTCTGAATCTGATCTCGATAGCTACAATCTTCGTGTCTTTAGCGATACTGAGTCAATTGTTCAAGGGTTTTACGGTGTTGCTATTTCCCTCAGCAAGCATGTGCAATTGGATACCGGTGAACGGACTCATGTGTGCGGTTCGACTTCGAATCTCTATTGGAGTTGATAAGTAGCGTCTGAAAATAAGGTGCGTTTACATCGCCTCATGTTATGCCCCTACTGAATGCAGTTCAGGCGGTATCAAAGACAATTCCTATCAATAGCTCTCATCTCTTCTTCGCATGGAGAAGAACACTAACATCGCGATTGTTGCTGGTGACATAAATGCCCAAGTTGGTGGTCTTTCAATCTCTGGCAACTCACTTCGGAGTCGATGCACACCGCACAGTTGATGTTGATCGAGTACTGCAACTGTGCGCCGACCACATTCTTTGCCTTAGCAGCGTTACTTTCCAACACAAACGTTCCCACCGCGTCAACAGGCACCCACTGAATTCCTCAATGACCTGGACCCATATTGCCATCAGCTGCAAATGGCGCACATCAGTCCAAGACTGTCATTGTGGAGCTCGTGCATGGATTCCGAACATAAAACATTGGGTCCCATTCAGCCACTTGATAAAAGCAGAAAGAAGACATAGATTGCGATATGTCAACATTTCGATTGTTCTCCTCAGTCGCATACAAAATACAAGCGGAAACACACACACACACACATATATATATATATATATGATTATTTTTAAAGAAGGCAAAACAAATCAAATAAGGCGGAATGATTTTCATCCAGCTAAAAAACAGTTTAAGTGTAAATTGATTTAGCCCAACTGCGGGTAAGAAGGATCATGAATGCAACATCAGCCTCGGCATGGGGCACCGATACATACATGTATGATATGGCGGCATCCGTATCCGTATTTGCCTGTCACTGTGACCTCCATGGGGACAGTCACAGGAGGCTTGTGCCTACAAAGGCGACGATGGTTGGCTTGCGCTGCACCACCCACAGTTCCATCCACACACCCCATATCCGGTGTAAAGCCGAAGGAGTAGGACCGGGAGGCATGTAGCCACGTTTCATCAACGGAGTCTAGTATGGTGACATACCGAGACGGTGAGCTACGGTATCTTCCTCTTCGTGTTACTATTCTGCTGCGATTCACATCACTATGTAAGCTCCATGGTATTACTCACTAGACTATGCTATTTACATTCTGCTGCTTGAAATCGATTTGTAGCTTACATAACCGTAGCTTGACAAGCTGCCCAATGTTATAACTAGCACGACACTTAGAGAGCCGGTGCATCGCAGAATAATGGTTCAGTCCATCCATTAGCTCATTCGTATTTGACGTGCGCGCGGTGTTTCCGACCGAGTTGTGTGCTTCATACGGATCAGTGCTAGGTTGGCAAGTTATTGAGTATGTTTCCAGTTCGATGCATACGTTTTAATCAAAAGATTACCAGCGCTTAGCCGCTTACATTACGCCTAGATTGTAGTTTGCATTTGGAACACAATGCTCAACGATTGTCCCTCGTGTGACCAAGTTGGACTGTGCATTCGAAGCGAACTTTTCCTGGAAATTCTGTGGCAAGTAACAATCCACACAATTAACCGACTTGCGATTATCACGATGTCACCAGTTCATGTTCCACTCCGCAGGTTAGTGATGAGTGAGCATAGCTATATTTCCAGTTGTTCATCAGCCATACTGAATTTACCGGGGCTTATGAAAATGCACGTACTAAGCGGATGAAAAGCGGAAGCGCAGAGACGCCTATCTGAAATTGCATTCCACATGGCCAATCTTTTGGATGAACTAAGTAAAAGGTTAAACCCAACGGGAATGGTACGTCAGTGTCTTAGCATATTACATCGGAAAGCAGTCGGCGCATAGCGACAATCGTTTTGTGAGCACCGAATGGCTGCACCCGAGACGTACGCTACAGATTGTTATCACATAGCTTATGGCCACAGCAGAGTACACATCGGTAGGTACATAACGCTTGAGTACTTGGACATTTGCAAAACAATGCGAACACTGTTTGGAAATTCCATTGCTGACAGTGGGCAGCGGGACTTAATTGATGTCACGTGCCAACATCAAATATTTCGCATCAACCGTTCTTTGAATAACTGCACATACCTCGGGCAACAGATGATCGAACCGGTCGGCGACACAGAGAGCCAGAAGTGGATACTCCATCGCATTCGCTTGCTGTGCGATCTCCCCCATCAGCTACGCACATCAGACTACATATAGACGGCAACATCTAACTGCACACTATTTTACTGTACCACTTGTTTATTTATCATTCTACGTAGCAGTTGATTCACTATTCCTATCTCAAGTTTATTCAAATATGGATGCCCAATATTTAAGGTTGTTACGTCTGAATGTAGAAGAAAACATCAACAGTTCGTATTGGGTAGTTATTCTCATGCCTGCGAAAGTGGCTGTTACCCTGACATCCAAACAAAACCCATACACGTTTGTAGTACCATTGATCATGAGGTCTGATGTGTGTCTATCCAGTTTTTGGCAGATCACACTCAAGTTTGGATAAACGCATGTTCATTTGTTGTATTCGAACTGCCATTGCATACGGATGACGCCAATCCCTGTATATATGTATACCAAATGAATTCGACGAGGATACTTACGCCACTTTTTTATGGCCAACTTTGTGCATGGAGGCGGCACTCGAGCAAACGGAAAATAACCTTATCAGAATATGAAGAAGGTGAGTTAATGACAAACTCATGTTGATTTCAGGTGTTGCGAATCCAAGGCAAATTTGTTCGATGCGAATTCCGTGGACTGCTCAAAAGGGCGATTACTCAGGTGCAATAGAAGGCACTATTGCAGGTGGAATAGAAGCACGATGCGTACGCTCCCATTCGATTTACTAATCCAGACCAGTAAGGCGGCTTATGTGGTACGTTTGCCTTCGTGCTGTGTGATCTTGCATTTCAGAAGTAGATATTGTTTGAGCTCCCCGGTGTGGTTGCGCCTGATGTGCAGGTTGACAAGGTGCCTACCCGTCTATTACTCACTATGTCGTCCATACTGGCTCCAGGAGACAGTTGGTCGTTGCTGGAGGGGACGGGGTGCGCGGTCCTTGTGGCCATGCTAGGCTTGGATGGTGGTTCCATGCACACAATCTGGAGCGGACTGCCGTCCAGCCACCGCCGTGTGTGCGAGTGATCCCCAAATACAGCATGCTTGTGTTTGCCTGGGAAGGAGTGTGGACCGGCTCCGTTGATTTAACGTGGCTCCCATCCACATGTCTCCCGGTCTTATTCCCTCGGGTTTACACTGGATATGGGGTGTGTGGTTGGAGCTGTGAGTGGTGCAGCGCAAGCCATCCATGGTCCCTCTGAAGGCGCAGGCGTCCTGTGGCTGGCCACAGTGACAAGCAAATCCGGACCTCGATGCCGCCAATCATCTGCCTCTAGCATTCATGGGTTCGATCCCCAGTAGGGAACCGCGGGGGTACGCACCACTGACGAGCCCCAATAGGGCGAAATGCGTCTGATGCTTTTCCGGACTAGATTTGAGGTTAGTTGCCACGTGGTAGGCTGATCATCGCGCGATTTCTTTTATTACGGTCCTGTGCAGGCGAGCGGAGCATGACACGATTATAACTTCTAACGCGTGCGTGGGACGTGACTAAGCCACCTCAGTTGCCGCAGCTCTGCTAATGACATCCAACCCCGTCGCTGCGAACTTGGTGTTCCTTCATACACCAGCTATCCTACGCAAACAATCCTTTTTGAAAGCCGATGTGTGTCATTCACATAAATAGGCCAGGACTCGCTTAAGTACGGTAGCACCTTGTGAATACAGATTTTGTGAACGCCACTCTTTAGTGTGAGTCAGACGTCCTCACGACACCACAGACCTCGGATTTTCTAATGCTTACCGGGCTTTGGTAATGCCTGTGATATCGTCCACAGAAATGCAACTCCACAAGTAGACAAAGCTGTCCTCTGGTTCAAGCCCCGTGTCTTCATGTGTGGACAGGACGTGCTATTTCAAGTGGACGTTCGTCATGTTGTAATTTCTTGCTTCATCCACCTAGTGATTTTAGGATCAACTGCATACCAAGCAAGGCGATATGCTCAGTGTAGTCTAAGTCATTTGCGAGATTACACGGAAGAAGCTCTACGCCTAAACCTTGGAGACCTTCTAGAGCGTTCAATGTGACGTCCTCATTTGCACGATTGATCAGAAACGTCGATATGTGACACCCTTATCACGCACCGCTAATCACAGCGGAAGGTGAAGATAGCTTTCTGTGAGACTTTACTCTGCTCTAGACATCGATGCATAATGCTCGAGAAATGGAGATATACTTTTCGGGTTCCTCGTTGATTAGTTCCAAACTAGATGTATGCGTCGCATCTTATATGTTGACACTGCACAGCCGTATCATTGCTGCCACTGTCACGTTTATCACTCACTTGTGCGCTTTGTGACCACGCCTCAATATTGAGCACTCCTTTGATCTTGTTTCCGATGTTCATCTGGTGGTTAGTTCCGGTTACTACAGACTCACAACGATGTGCATGCGCAAACGTCGATTTTGATCACATGAGAATCGTAGTTTAAAACACTTGCACCTGACTTTCAAACGGTTATGCGCTTCGCACCAAAGTACACAGACGTGCACTTTCTCTTGCCATGATGAGGGACGCCTCCACTGTTTCGTTACGGTTAGGTTGCATCTTTGTTATGCGGAAGGTATGGTCCGTCCTCTAGTCACGGTTCGCCATTCATGGCCAGTTGTGTGGCAGGTGCTTGTGGAGTTTTGCTATGTAAACGTGACGACATCTCAGCAGCCAAGCTGAAATTTGTCTGATTAATACCAGTGGGCTAGTATACGACAGCGCTTCCGTACCGGATGATCTACTCAGGTATGAGAAATACGGAAAACTGATTTGAAAAAGAATATTCTGTCCAATTGGCACAACTTCAGAAACCAAACAACGTGATTTACGTCTGGCTTTTAAATGCATCTGTGCTCGTTGTTTGGGTTTGAATGGACATGATTTGATTGGCTTCTATGCATGAATGGCGTTAGGAAATATGTCTTATGCTTGTGGCCAAAGAAATGGTTGTCTAATTATTGAAGCTTACCTACTCGCAATACTGCACTCCACGACTGCCTTCGCACTTAGCTGCACTTGTCAGCTAGTTACAGCTGGACTGCGGGTCAAATACTACATGTTGGAATAGTAACAAAGGCGATACTGCTGTCACACGGTTGCCGTGGCAGCGTTTGCCACAAAGTGGCCATCTGCTCAATTCAGTCGCATACTCCCACCTCGACTTATGCGTCTTCTTTCCGCTCAAAGGGTCATACGAGCTGTGAGAGATTCCTGTCCTCTCGCTTTCCCACATGGGTGCGGAGTGCCAGCTATTTGCTCAATAACAAGGGGTGGCGCATGTGGGCGTCGTTAACCGGAAGATCGTGGCTATGTTCAATCCCACAGTGCCAATTAACGACGCCCAACCGCACCACCCCATATATATGGATTGGCAGCATCCGTGTCCGGATTTGCCTGTCACTGTGACCTCCAGGGGGACAGTCACAGGACGCCTGCGCCTACAGAGAAACCATGGGTGGCTTGCGCTGCACCACCCGCAGTTCTACCCACACACTCCATATACGGTGTAAACCTGAAGGAATAAGAGCGGGAGGTATGCGGGTGGGAGACACGTTTCATCAACGGAGCCGGTCTACACTCCTTCAACAAACAGTACAGAAGCATTCGTGCGTAATTGGGAAATCATGCGCACCAGACGTACACAAGGCGGTGGATGGGCCGTAGCCCGCCCCCCACGAGGATGGAACCTAGCACCATCACAAGGACGATGCACTCCATCCCGTCCAGCATCGACCAACTGTTTTCTGGAACCAGTATTTACGAGGTGGTGGGTACTAGACAGGTAGGCATCTTGTCAACATTTACATCAGGCGCAGCCACATGGGGGAGCTCAATCAACATCTAACCCCTGAAATGTAAGAGTAGTCATCACGCAGGCAAACGTACCACATCCGGTTCCTTGGTCTGAATTAATGTATCGTATGGTAGCGGACGCATCGCGCTTCTCTTCCGCGTGCCATAATGCCTTCATCTGCACCTAGGCGACCGCCCTCTTGATAAGCCCACGGAATTCGCACCGATCAACTTTGCTTTGTAACGCCTGAAATCAGCATTAGTTCGTCATAAACTCACCTTGTTCATGTCCTGGTAATGCTATTTTCGGTTTGCCCGAGTGCCGCTCCAACTGCACTAAGTTGTCCGTACAAAAGCTGTGAGTCTCCTCGTCGAATTCATTCGGTACACATATATGCATGGATTGGCGTCATCCGTGCGCAATGGCAGTTCTAATACTACATATACACTGGCGTTTGTCCAAACTGTAGTCTGAACCGCCACGAACTGGATAGAGACGCATTAAACCTCATGAGCAATAGTATTACAAAGGTGCATGCGTTTCGTTTTGAGGTCAGGCCAACAACCATTTTCTCATTCATGAGTATAAGGACCCAATGCTCTATTGCTGCTTTGTTTTACATGTATATGTTGAATACTGCCTCTTGAATACGTCAGGTTCTAACAATGTGATACCAACTCTCCTAGTCGGATGAACGAACGAGACTCAGAATTATTTTCTCGCACAGCACGGTAACTGACAATCTCGAAGTCTGTGGGTTCTCGGAACTTAGCCGCGAAAGATTAATTCACGCGAGTCGAACGGGTTCCTAGACCGAACGCAAAGTTTCTACGCACGATTTCCCAACCCAAGACTGAATCAAGAACAAGACAGGCCTTTTGCCACAGGCGCTTTTACTGGCCAAAGCTAAGGCGATTCTAGCGTTGTACAGCCTCATTTTTATATCACGAAACGGTGATGAAGGGGGTTTCCCTTGGAAGGGTTTGCTTACGCAAACCCTGGAAGCAAGAAACATGGTTTTATGTAAATATGCAAAGTCCGTAAACTGAGCAGGAATGTTGGAAGTTTGGCGAGAGTTGTCCGGAAAAATAAATGTTGCTTGGATACAACAATGCGTGTTTGGTTGGAAACAAGACAGTTTCTGGGTGCAAAGGTTAAACAATGTGAATGTTTCACGAGTTGGAAGGCTGATTGAACGTGTGCGTTTTGTCTGATCTGAGTGCATGTGCACTTGTGTGCATCGGGTTTTCAGCCTTCCGTAATTTAAGCCTGTAATAATTATAGGGATGTTGGGTCCTCATGACATCCCCCTTTAAGTTTGAACACACCGTTTGAGTTTCGGGTCGATCTGTATTCTTTCGGTTGTTCGACGGATGCGTTGTGATCTGCGAGGAGGAATCGGCGGTGCGAGTTCCACAGTTTCCGTCTGTTGCCCTGGAATTCCGAAAGTATCCAATAGTATGTGCAGGGGTGGTTTTGCGTTTGACTGAGATGGTTTTCTGAGTGTTCCATGTCGCGGTCGAAGTTGGTTTTGATGGTGAACCCAGGTGTCATCTCCTACAACGATATCATATAGCATACTACCACGATGGCCCGTTACTGTGGCTTCGATCCAGTGTGGGTGACCAGCCCGGTAGTCACGGGTAAAAACCGGAGCTCCAACAGCGAAGCCCTTGCACTTGATTTTGATTTTGGATTTCACCGGTGGCACTTTTGTTGGGATTAGTACGTCGTGTGTTGTGCGCAGTTTCCGACCCATCCATGCTTCGGCGGGTGATTTCCCTCCTGGAACTGCTGGATTAGGTGTGGTCCTGTAGACGAACAGGAAAACCTGAGTAATGGTTTCTGTAGTTCCCTCCCTTGGAGCCTTTAAGAGCGCTCGCTTGAAAGTGTCGACAAAACGTTCCGCTTGACCGTTAGACTGTGGGTGATAGGGTGGTGATCTGAGGTGCTGCACGCAGTGAGAGCGACAAAAATCCTCAAATTGGGATGACGTGAACTGCGTTCCGTTGTCGGACACTAGAACATCAGGGAATCCATGTTGACTGAATATGCGTTGGAGACAAGTTATTGTTGCGGTGGTAGTCGGAGAATTAATTGTTACGACTTCAGGCCATTTCGAGTACGCATCAACCTGGACCAGATAGGAGGTTCCATCAATTGGACCAGCATAATCCATATGTATTCGAGACCACGGTCTCTCAGTTGGTTGCCAGGGAACTGGTGGTAGGTGCTGTGGCATCTTGGCTGCTTGTTGACACCTGGAGCAACGGCGAACCAAATCTTCAATGTCGCTGTCTATCCCAGGCCAATAGACGAAACTGCGAGCGATTGCCTTCATTCTGCTGATACCAGGGTGTGCAGAATGGAACTGACGGAGCACGGCTTGTCGAAGTTGGACAGGAACGATGACTCGATCATCGGTCATAAGGCAGGAGTCAACGACAGAGAGGGAGTCCCGACGTTGGAATAAGTGCTTGAGTTCTCCTGAGAAGGTAATGTTAGGCCAACGTGTCTGAACATAAGCGATAGCTTGGCGGAGGACAGGATCGTGTGCAGTTTCGCGACGTATGTCGGCGGCTGTAAGAGGAAGGCTGCGGATAGTGTCTGAAACCTGATGACGAACATCTTCTTCGACGGCGACAGCGGCGATCACGATATCTTCCTTTTCCGTATGTTTGGAGATGAGGCGTGAGAGACCGTCAGCTTGACCAAAATCCTGAGTGCGGCAAAAACGGATTTCGAAATCGTAACCGCGAAGGATGACGGCCCATCGTTGAAGTCGACTGGCTGAATACGTTGGAATACCCTTCTTGGAGCCAAAGATGGACAACAACGGCTTGTGGTCGGTCAATAAGGTGAAATGTCGACCATACAGCATTTTGTGGAACTTTTTAACAGCAAAGACGATAGCCAAGGCTTCTTTCTCGATCTGACTGTAGTTCTTCTCTGCGGACGTCAGCGTGCGGGAGGCATGCATGACCGCTTTCTCGGAACCATCGGGGAAGCGATGGGAGAGTACCGCTCCGATTCCGTAATTGGAGGCATCGGCGGCAACTAGAATGGGTAAGGCTGGATCATAATGTGTCAGCAGCAGATCAGAACTGAGCATAGTTTTCAGGCGCGCGAAGGCCTTCTCGCATGCGGGGGACCAGTGCCAAGGAACATCCTTTTGCAACAGTTGATTCAGAGGGGCCCGTACATCGTGTAGTGATGGTAAGAAAGCACTGTAGTAAGTGCTGAGACCAAGAAAGGACCGCATCTGGTGAATATCGTTGGGAGGTGGCATCTGGTGAATGGCTTCGACGTTTCCGGAGTCGGGGTGACGGCCATTAGCATCGAAGACAAAGCCGAGGTACTTGATTGACCGTAGGAAGAATTGGCATTTAACGGCCCTCAGGCGGAAACCATATTCCTTGATCCGTTTAAAGACCGAGACCAGACGTTTTCGCAATTCTTCTGGGTTGCGACCAACAATAAGGAGATCATCCAGGTATGCGGCCGTTCCTGGAATGCCAGAGATCATTGCATCCATTGTCTGCTGGAATAGGGCTGGTGCGGTCTTGACGCCAACGGTAGTCTGGTGTACTGAAAGAGAACACGGTGTGTGTTGAACGTCAAAAGCGGTTGCGATCCCAGAGCCACTTCGATTTGTAAGTATGCGTCTGCCATGTCGATTATGGCAAAACACGTTCCGCCATTGAGTATGGTAAAGAGGTCGTTTGGCGATGGTAATGGGCAGCAGTTCGGTTGTAGTGCGGCATTGAGGCCCGTAGAGTAGTCGGCACAGATGCGAAGGGATCCATTTGGTTTCTTGACAACAACGATTGGGGCTGCCGAAGCAGAGTAGGACACCGGCACCAGGACACCCATATCTTCCAATCGTTTAAGTTCGGCATCGATCAATGTTAAGGCTGCGTATGGGACCGACCTTTTAGGACGGAATGCCGGTTGAGCTCCTGGAGCAAGCTGTAACACTGGACGGGTGCGTGAACAGCGGCCAAGATCATCTTGGAACACAGAGGCGAACTGTCGGATGAGATCATCGGTTTCGTTATTTGCTACGGCCAGAGATTATACCGCGCTGCAGATGGTTTGGAGAGGTGGATCGGCCATGCAAATCTGTTTTAGCCAATCGCGAACAAGTAGATTGAGGTTTGCCATGGCGATGTAGCAGATCCCATCTCCGTCGCCACTGTTGAATACTGCATCTTGAATACGTCAGGTTCTAACAATGTGATACCAACTCTCCTAGTCGGATGAACGAACGAGACTCAGAATTATTTTCTCCCAAAGCACGGTAACTGAAAATCTCGAAGTCTGTGGGTTCTCGGAAATTAGCCGCGAAAGATTAATTCACGCGAGTCGAACGGGTTCCTAGACCGAACGCAAAGTTTCTACGCACGATTTCCCAACCCAAGACTGAATCAAGAACAAGACAGGCCTTTTGCCACAGGCGCTTTTACTGAAAAAAGCTAAGGCGATCATAGCGTTGTACAGCCGCATTTTTATATCACGAAACGGTGATGAGGGGGGTTTCCCTTGGAAGAGGTTTGCGTAAGCAAACCCTGGAAGCGAGAAACATGGTTTTATGTAAAAATGCTAAGTCCGTAAACTGAGCAGGAATGTTGCAAGTTTGGCGAGAGTTGTCCGGAAAAATAAATGTTGCTTGGATACAACAATGCGTGTTTGGTTGGAAAAGACAGTTTCTGGGTGCAAAGGTTAAACAATGTGAATGTTTCACGAGTTGGAAGGCTGATTGAACGTGTGCGTTTTGTCTGATCTGAGTGCATGTGCACTTGTGTGCATCGGGTTTTCAGCCTTCCGTAATTTAAGCCTGTAATAATTATAACTTTGGGTCCGCATAACGGTATACGTCATCAACACTTGAAAGAAACTGATATTGGAATAGTGAATCAACTGCCATTAGTACGGTTACCAGGTAGAGTGATAAATAAACAAATGGTGCAGTAAAATTATATGCACTTAGATGTTGCCTCCCATATGTAGGATCTGGTTTGCTTAACTGATGGGGGAATTTGCACAGCATGTGAATGGGATGGAATGTTCACTTCAGGCTTTCCGTGTTGCGGAGCGGTCCAATCATCTGATGCCCGAGGTACGTGCGGATTCTCAAAGAATGCTTTTTGCGCAGCCTTAAGCGTTAACAGGTGGCCATGCCACATATTCACCGCTTACAGCCTCCTTGGCACAACAACCGCAGTACTACATCAACTAAGTCCCACTGCCAGTGTCAAATATGCGGCTTTCAAAATCGTGTTCGCACTGTTTTACGAATGCCCAGGACGTAGCATGGCTGTCATCCAAGTCCTCAACCGTTTGTACATATCGCTGTGTACTCTGCTGTGGCCATAAGCTATTTGGTAACGATCTGCATCGTACGTCTCGGGTGCAGCCATTCGGTGTTCCTAAAAGAAACAATTGTCGTTATGTGCCGATTCCTTTTCGATGTAATACTAAGACATTGACGTACCATTACCGTTGGCATTAGCTTTTTCTTAGTCTACCCAGAAGATTGGCCACTTTCAATTCCACTTCTAATAGGCATCTGTACGCTTTCACCTTCAATCTGCATAATACCTGCGTTTTCACAAACGCAGGTAAATTCAATATGGCTGATGAACAACGGGTAATATAGATATGCTCACTCTATGTGAAGCGGAACATAACTTGTGGACATCGTGATGAAGGCTAGCCAATTAATTTTCGGGATTGTTCATTTACCACGGATTTTCCAGGGCGATTTCTCTTCGGATGCATGGTCCAACTTTGCCACACGAGGGACACTCGTGGAGTATCGTATTCCGTTTTAAACTTTACTTTAGTTATCCTTACTGTAAGCGGCTTAGCTCTGGTAATCTGTGATTCACGCCTTATAGCACTATACACGCGTGACGCGCGCGCTCTTTGGTCATTTGGATTGTTCTCTCCATCTCGTAGCGTAGTCACCGTACGCTCGTTTGAACCAAATTTACCAGCCCTACACAGTGATCCATCATACGTGGATTTATATTCCACACTTAAAGTCCTTATCATCAATAACCGTTTTAACTTTTATCTGTGATTAAGCGCAAGCGCATAACGCAATCACATTGAACCGATTACCCTTCTGTGTGACACCATTCGATACAGAATTCTCGAGGCAGTCTGGAAAGCGTAAGCTTATTCCAATCCGGTGTTTCTCAGCGCCGCTGTGAAAGAAACTATGATCTCTCCATCTATGTTCAGTGTTGTGTTTAAATTCATTTACTAGATCCCAAACCAGCTAGAACTAACCTCGATCGATCAACCGACCAACACTGAGACGTGGGTTTACAAGCAAGCACTGGTGACAGCGAGCGCGCCACAACCGCTGACTCACGCTTATCGTTGACGCGGGAAGCTGCACTAACTGATCATCCGACAAACGCATGACCTTAAAACTGCACGCCCTATGCGAACATGTCTCACGTTAAGAGCAAATGTGAATTGTGTTGCAATGGTGAAGAGTGGGCTAGTGTGCAGCAATTGCTTGAAAACCTATCACCTTAAATGCCTTGAGATAGGGCCGGTAAAAACGACAGTCGTTTTGGTTCTTCCAATTATGAAGTGCTATACCAATTTTTAGCTATCTGTCTGTGCTTTTGAATAAGTGTGAAAGACTAACAGAAGCAGTCGAGAAACTGGTGGGCGTCAAGGCTACACCAGTAGGAAAAAACGGACCCGCACTTGTATGTGAAAAAATAACCCAAATTCCCCATTCAGGCCTAGGAAGAGAGACAGGTGTCCCAACCTTGCCCCAACGTCTGTCTCCATCAGTGCTAACTTCTTTCTCTCTCTCTCCCCATGAGTAAAAACACTGCCTGCAGCGTGCCCGCTTCAACTTCTCTACAGTGTGTTACACCTAGTTTGTTCGCCATACAGGAGACCCTAAGCTTCAGTCAATCAGCCATAGTGAGGAACCTGGTAACGTACGTCTCGGTTGCCGCCAAGCACACAACGGAAACAGCGCCGGTAATCATGGTGGCCGGATTAGAGAACACTAAAGTGTCGCAGCACGGATGGCCACCGTCAGTGCCGTTCACAAATTCACCATAAGTACCGGAAAGTAAGGTTCCAAAACCAGTAACCACCAGGCGCAACCATGGTGTCCTAAACCTTGTGTGCACCAATGTCCCCGAAACGAAATCGAATACAATTAAGTGCAGGCTGACAGACCACCGAAATCAATGGAGATTCCTTTGTACGGCGATCGGTGTTCATGCTGATCCCACGACATTAAACCGCATCTCGCGTCATCCAAACACACTGCACTACGGTGAACCCCGGTTACTTCGGGTAACACTAAACTCCGTGAATGAAACAGAGGCTGTTCTGCTGTCTGCGAATCGACTCCGCAATACCTCAACTGGCGTGCGCATACTGCCTGAAATCCCGTGGAAAGAACGTTCAGCGGATCACACTAACAGAGGGAGGCATAGAACAAGTTAAACTAAGAAAACTGATTGCTCACGGTGTCCCTGAGCTTACCGATTCCTTTTCCGACGATGCTCAGTTACATGACCGAAAGAAATGTCACTACATCCGTGCGGCTCTTTTTCTCGATAATCTCTGCGCCACTTCCTTGACAGGGATCCCCGTATCACCGAACTACCAGGGGTGCGGTCCCAGGCTGTTGAAACTGGTGTTCCAATCAGAACTAACGGCACAAACTCTTCTAGAGAATTGGACTAAGTTTCGTAGCAGACTGCCAACAGAAATTCGTCTGAAAGTAGCAGGAACACAACCACCTTCTAATGACAACCCAGTGGGGGCGCAAATCTCAATGAACACACTAACTGTAGGACCTGACTCGGTGACGGTTTTAACAGTAGCCTTGACCCCCGAACGGACACAGCAGAGCACCAGCGACCACCGGGATCCAGGGCATCTGCTGCTTGATTGATCTCCGCAAAATGGGGCACGAATTTCGAATCATACGCTACCATTCCGAGGTACGACCGGAGCTGACATTTAGATTTCGGGGCTGCGAAATTCTTGATTGCTTCACGTTTCTTTGGAAACAGTGGGATCAGGGGTATCCGGTGTTCTACACACTCGCAGAATCCGTACTCATCATTCGCATCCGTGCACAAATGCGCTTACTTCTACAGCGCTTACTTCTATACTGTGCGGTTCGGACATTTGGCAAGAACCGTTACGGCACCTATCTGGTCGCATTTCCCTGTGTTCTTCTCGATCGTTTCGCTGTCAACTATCACAACATTTTTCTCAAGTCAGTCGTCTTATCGAGCTGCTTGAGCATGTCTTTAACGATGATTGTTCCCGTTACCCCCTCGATAACAAATATGGAATGGCTAATGACCGTTTTCCCAATTCTCACTCGCAATCGTTGAACCCCTGTCACCTTCAAGCGGTGTCCTCCGACCGTTTGCGTCGGAATAAGGACTGAGCTAACAGGACACCGTCGAGCTTTTTGTACTTGAACACCCGCCCCATGTCTACTATTGCTTTGACCACGACACCCTCAATTGTTACCTCAAGGGAGGGTACACACCACTGACTCGACATAAACAACGAGAAACAATGATAAAATTTACTCTTTGTATAACGTACAGCATAATGACCAACGGAAGCAGCGGCGCCCATCTCCTCTTCGGACTCATTTCGTTGTGTCTCCGTTCTCGGCGTTTCGCTCAACAGCCGTTCCAACATCCGCGATAGCTGGTCCGCTTTGCGTTCCAGCTCTAATGGCTCGATTCTTTCCGCCGTCACAGGCTCCGAAATCTCTGGGCCACAGTCACAAGCTCTTCTGCCTCGCTGACCCCAACCATGGATGCCAATTTCACCTTGTCCTTTATGGATTTGGGCAAAATTCAAACGAATTGGCCTCAGCAGCCGTTCTCTCGCGTCGCCATCCAACTCCGGAAGCACAATCCCCAAGTGTCTGTTCAGTCTCTGAAAGGACACCACCAAGTCAACTCAAGTCAAGTCAGTACAAGCTTTATGTACCCAAAGGGTGCATTTTCAACATTTACGTTATCAACTGTAAATTTGCTAATGGGTTACTATTAAAAATGTAAAGTTTACAATGGGTAGAAAATTGAGGATTTACTGTCATTGACCGATCGAGCAACCATTCCAAAAAGCTGAACTAAATCTTCGGGGTTTGTATCCACTGAAAACGGAAAAGGTTTCATGAAAATGTTTCTTCAAAATTCGTTTCAATTGACGTAGAATTTTGTGTCCAAAGACTATAGATTGCGGATCGTGCGCGATATCTGGCGTGCATGTTCAAAGTTGGGTGGGGTAAAGAGTCTCAGTGATCTAGGAAGTTGTTTGAACAAAACATCTGTCAGCGTAATCGTGCAATATTGAGATATACAAAGTAGATAATGTAAAATGATGTTCGGCGAAAAAGACAACTGCCGATTTAAAGGCCCCGCGCAGATTTTCTTGCTCCTTCATTTCGCTGAATGAAACTGTTCCAGCACTTGTTGTCGGTCGACCTCCTTTCCGAACTCCGCACACAGTGCCGCCTTCATCTCAGCAAATAAGCAGCCACCGTTGACCTTAGGCGTTAGTAGATAGGTCACCTTTGTTCATCCCATCAGCAGCGTGCCCAAGGCGGTCAGCAAGTTACACGCCGCAATCGCCTCAAACTCCTCCAACCAAGTTTCCACGCTGGCCAGGTCAGCTTCATTCTGATTGTTCACGGCACCAGCGTAGCGAGAACGACGAGGCAATGAAGCACGATCTTTATTGGGGCGATCACAAGCTATATCACCACTCATGCAGACGTACACTATTGAGTCACGTTTCATTCCCACGTCGCACCATATCTCCTGGCTTCCGCTCGCGACACTTCCATGCACTTTGGGGGATACGAGATGAAATATTCTCTGCCCGTCTCACCTCGTATCTCCGCTTCCACCCGTCCCATTCTGACTGGCCGGGAGTCGTTCAGTAGCTCGGGATTTGCTTCAACGTGGATGCATCACTCTGCTTGGAGTTGGTCCCGAAGACTGCAATAATGGCGGTTTTGTCTTATTTATTGCGTTCTCGATGAATACCCTCTCCGTTCTGCCTGGCTCAGGCTCACTACCGGATGCCGCTCGTGCCCCGTTCTCGTCTCGTTCCCTATGGTCAGTGTTGCTCCGTCTGCTCCTCCTCATTGCGCCTGTTCCGCTTTCCGTGCGCCGCCGTTTTAGTGGTCTTTCTGTCCTCCGGGCAATCACTGCCTTCCGCCTCCCTACAATATGTGCTCACATGAAATTTTCTTATACTAGAAGCAAACCCAGTGCGGCAGTTCAAACGATTACAGGATATGCATTTCTCGAATGTTAGATTTCGAGAACGATTACCCATTGGCATCTCACAATTGTGAGTCCCAATTTACTGTGAATTAAACATATTTTCACCGTATCAAGTGAATACTTGGAGGTCGATATTGACAAGTCAGCTCGTATTTTTTGAAGTTTCTGGTGATACTTCGATGGAGTTTTACGGACTCAAATCTTTACATTCTCGCGCAATACAGTGTGCAGTATTCAGATAACTAGCTGTCGTACCAGCTTAAAAGCAGCGGCTATGGAGGATAGAGTACCATATGATTAACGCTGAACCTGTGCCTTCCTTCAAGCCTACACCGTTCGATCAGAAATAATCTAATGGGCCCGTTTGTAAAAATAATGGAACCCTGCCATACGAATGTGGGGCGCAATTTAGGCATTACTTTGCACGCACAGGAACACTATGATGTACTAAATTGTTTTCATTCGTCTCGTGACAAATTGTGGGCCAATGCAAAGTCAAACTTTGCCGTGAAAAATACGTTAAGCCTAAGCTATCAGTTGCGTTGGTCTGACACTACGCTCCCGCCATGCAATCAGTATCATGAACTGATTTCCGCTTAAGTAAATGTGCACGCCCAATTCTGAGGAAAAAACTAGCTGAGTTCTCCGAATCAAAGGTAGTCAACTCAAGTCAAATCAGTTCAAAATAAGCGTTTTGTACATGGATTGATACATTTTCAGCCTTTTAAACTGTCACTTTGAATTGAGAAATACGTGGTATTTAGTAAACAAAAACAGATGAATTGTGTAACGCAAATTGTTTATCACACAAGGAAACAACTGTTCATCATGTTGATGAGTTTCTTTGAGTCCACAAATAATCGTGCAAAATACAGTAGGATAGAATTGTGGAGAGAAGCCGTACGAGAAATCATGTGTACGAATTCACTAGCCTTGTGTAACTATGTGGAGTTTGGCCGTGAGGGTTTTTGGAGTACGAATTTAGTGTCTGAACAGCTGCAACAGAAGAACTCGGGTCTTATACTTAGCGGATAACTGTTGTTCACTTCTCAATTGTGTGAATTACGGTCCACATCTATCAAGGCACAATTCACCATTATGGTAGCCAATGCAAACGTTATAAGTTAACTGACTATTTGCTTAATGCGAGCTGCCAATCATCACAAAACTCAGTAAATGCTATAAGGGTCCCAGAGTAGCCCTTTCTGTGATGCAGTAGCTTGTTTGCTACAAAACTGTCGGATTTTAAAGTTATGAAACGCTTGATGCGACGGCCATGGTTACTGCCATCATCCCCATTCGCTTTTTATTATTAACCATCAAGTGGTAGCTTATGGCTGCAAAGCCGTGGATACCTCACGTGTAGGTGGCAAATTCGCCAATTATCTAAATTAACTAAGAGTACTCAATAAAGTGACCAGTCTAATGAAAAACTACAACTCAGTCACAAGTCTATAGCTAAGTCATGAACTAGTAATCCAAGCCTACTCAATCCTCCTCTGTTTCCGTCAAGTGAGAAAAGAAGCTCCTTCTCTGTGACGATATCCTACGAGATTGTGAAGCACTGGGCTGGGCCTCCTCTTTCACTGAACGAACCGTTAGTGCCTCGCATGACGCGGTCATGTACTTGCTGGCTTCACGACTCAATGACAACTTCTTCATGGTCGTATAGCCATAACTTGTGTTTGTATATTCATTAGTAGTGTACTGATATAACTGAAGCGCCATTTTGTATGATGGCTATCTAAAATAAACATTATGCTCCTAGGTGCCGATTACAATATCCGATACCTGAACGCAGTTGAATTATGATCGGTTACACGGTGCGGTTTTCAGATTGCACGAAACAGTTTTGGCACCTCTTTATTGTGCACTTCGTGCATAACCTGAGCAATTCCAAAACCCGACGCGGTACTAAGCTGCCAGAAGTGTCAATGAAGATGCCCCCCGCCTATAGACCGTACATAAGTCGAAACGAAGATTATAAGGCCACTACCTGCTATCATAAACAGCATGTGCCCTCATCGGTAAACATTATCTACTGTTGTGCTGTTGATTCCAACTACAAGAGTGTACAACAATCCGACTGATAGGTCGCTAAGCTCACAGGTCAACAAGAGTTCACCTGTACACAGTTCACCTGTACAGTAATATTTGCTACTTCAAATACTCTTTTTTCAGTCTAAAGTTAGAATGTCTACAGTCACACTGTCACTGGTAAAATATTAACTAACCTTTAATCTTAGGAGGGAGGCGTTTCTTTAAAAATTTCATGCAGCCATTTCCCTTCAGCAATTTCAAGAGAGCAAGAAAGAACGAAGTTGGCCTGCCTGCACATCGATTGAAGACATTACTCAGCATTTGTACGAAAGACGTTTAATTTTGCTTCGATGGGGATATGTATCGTCACATTGATGGCGTTGCGATGGGTAGCCCTCACGGACCGATTCTAGCTGACATCTTTATGGGTCTTTTGGAGAGTAACTTATTGCGCGATGTCATTGGAGCAACACACTTTTACACGAGGTATATCGAGGATACTTTTGTTGTAGCTGACACCGTCCAGCAAGCGAAAGTCCTTTTGAAAACGTTAAACAAATGCCATCCTAACATCACTATGGAAAGTGAATCAGAGGATCCATTTCATTTTCTTGAAGTTTCTCTTAAAAGGAAAGCAGATGGTTCACTCATAAGGTCGATTTACCGGAAACCCAGCTGGACCGGACAATACGTGCATTTCAACAGTTACTGTCCAATGAACTATAAACGATCCCTAGTTCGAACATGTTTTGTTAGAGCACACCGACTATGCTCTGAAGAGTCAATCGAGGCTGAATTACGATACATCGAATCTAACCTACGCAATGCCGTCTATCCGAATAAATTCATGGCCAAGTATGGGAATGAGGTTGCTAAGAAAGGAACACGAATGGATGTCCCATAAAGGTCTTCATCACGCTACCATACAAAGGGGGACAGAACGACAAAAGATTGTACTACCGATTACGCCAAGCCATAAAAAGGTGCTGCTACGCAGCTGAGCTCGTGTTGTTACATCAAACCAAGAAGCTGTTCCATAAATCCAACTTGTATAGGCCTCACTCTCAGGTAACCGCCTCATGTGTTTACCAATTCACCTGTACTTGCGGTAGTATGTACATTGGCCGAACCGAGAGAAGGATATCAACTAGGATCATGGAACATGTTCCACGGAACCTGGAAAATAGTGGACCAAAACTCTGCCAGCTCAGTCGCTCTGCATCTGCTCGATTGTACCTTGTGCGAAAACTCATGTGACGCATTCAAGGTTATCAGCAGACAAAACTACGCGAGCTTGCTTCGTTTCGCTGAAGCCTCTGCCATCCGACGAATGAAACCAAACCTTTGCAAACAGGTAGACCTTGTGGCCAGTCTGGCCTTGCCCTGGTAAGACGCAGGCAATGACCTTGATTTTCTTAATGTTTTATTGATTTTCTTATTGACTCTTTTTTAATTGCATTTCTTTACTCTTTCCACGAATTGTCTGTAAGCCGCTGAATGAAAAAACACGAAATAATGTGAATTCAGTTTACCCCGTAAAAATGCTGTTCGTTGTTGCTCTCTTAAAGCTTTAATCTTAGATTTGCAATCTATAACTCATTTTCCTTAACAGAATTTACGCCTCCACATTTTATGATCATCAAATAAATCGCAGCGAATATTTTCTTTCAACAGAATACTATTTCCGTCAACGAGGCTTGGTTCAAACGAGTGAGGGAACGGTTGTATTGTATAACAGCTATCCATAAAATTAACCAGTAATTACGTTTATAATGACAACCATGTGGATTTATTGGACCACCTCTTCACTGTTTTAACTATACTTTCAGTAATTAGGATGAATAAAACGCATCCTTTTGCTTGTACTATCTTCTATTTCTATCTACCAGAAAGCCTTCGGGCCTCGTCAAAACGCAATAAGGCCGACCACCGTTCACTCAAGCGTTGGTTTAACAAATGGCTGAGCAGGCTTCATACACACAAGTTGTCGTAAATCGACTGGCCCACTGAGTCGATTAACTCTCGATAGTGGCCCAATCCATGTAACCTAGGAATGCGCGATGCCGATGCGCTCGGCTGTTATACCCACACTCATCAAAAATAAACGAAGATAGAATGTGCCTGGGCCCCACCAACACCTATATTGTAGCACCAAACATTTAGTTGTCACTCTATAGACCTTGTATTTGCCCTTTTTGGAGTATTATTGTCCCACCTGACATCACATGCACAATCACAATCTACGGTATCGAACACAGCGGTATTCACTAGACATCGCATGAGAAATTGGTCATCACCAACGGAAAATGGTGGGTGCTAGTTGCTGCATGTTTATCCTGTAGAAATCTGTAGATTCCCCGGTTAGCATGTGTAAAATTCTAACTAAAATGTTTTCGTTACATACATATGCGACCGGTGTGGTTTGTTGAACTGATTGCTGAGTTCGAGTGCTTGACTTGATCCACGCCAGTTTTGTTTGGCGCTCGTTTCCGTTGCAACGCGCGGCTGCCCTGCGTTCTGCGCATCATCCGTTCCCCTAGCTAGAGCGTCAACGGTGTCCTTTTTATAGCCAGGTAACAAAGAATCGTTTGCTGTAAAAATAAGTTTCCCCGAAAGCCGATCTGAATTTTCGAATCACTCTCCGGGCTCCCGCTACAGGACACTCGTTAAATTAGTGACCCTGACTCCGGAAGAATCTCAGCGCCGGATATTTCGCATTTTTCTCCAGTGAGCTCGTTCCATTTATTTTCATATTTCCGGTTTATTTTTGCATACGGCAGCATATCTTTTACGTCCATTTTTAGGCCATGTGTCCTGTAGACCTTAATTTAGAGTCTCGTTAGTGCCGTATCTTTCTCTGTCCCGCCTTCTTGAGACATGGATCCTCTTTTGTGTTTCGCTCATATTGAAGCGGATTTTTCTAACTACGGAATCACTTCCGACTACGCGAAGTATAGCAAGCTCACGTCCTGTCTCCCAAAAGAGATATCCAAACAGGTTCGAGAAGTTATCATTTCTCAGACCGAAAAACTCTTTGAAGCTCTCAAGGAGGACACGATTAAGCAAGTCATGCCCTCTGAGAAACTTCGCCTATAGCAGCTCTTCAGGGATCTGAATCTGGGTGACAAACTACCCTCAGCCCTGCTACGAGAGATGCAACAGCTGCTTGGTTCATCAACCATGGACCAGACTTTACTTCTCAAATTGTGGCTGCAGCGGCTATCGGAAAACACGCAAGCCATTCTTGTTACCGTGAACTACGTTTTGCTCACTCAGTAGGCAGCTTTAGATTGTTGAGCCATTGAACGATCACAGCCACAATCCAATGCTAGCAAGGTCAATGCCGTGGCGTCCCAGCGCACTTCTATCACTGGCTTAAAGTCAGCTATAGAAGCCTTGCAAACACAAGTTGCGACACTTAGTCGCCAGGCTCAACAGCCTACTGTGAACCGTCCTCGTCGTAGTCGATCACAATCACCCTTCAAACATTCCAAGTCCAGCAACAGGCAGGCGGCTGCTATCACTCCCATTCGTGTCCTACCTCAAGCTTAACAGCCTTTTATAGACCTATTCAACAAGCATCCTAAAGTCGTTCGCATTCCAAACGATTTGACTTGACGTCACACTTACACTAAGTGTTCCCCTGTTTCGGCCTGCCCTCGCAGTCTAGCCCCGGACAAGCTCAAAGCTGCTAAGGCGGCATTCAAGCAAATGCTCGAACTGGGAATAATCCGCCCGCCCACAAGTCCATGGGCATCACCATTACTCATGTTGCCGAAGAAATCCAGTGACTGGCGCCCCTGTTGTGAGTACAGAGAACTTAACAAGTTTTCGTCTCTGATAAGTACCCCATTCCGTACATGCACGACTTGACCACAGCTCAAGCTGGCAAGTCTATTTTCGGCAAACGACCTAGTTTGCGCCTATCACCAAATACCTGAGGCGCCAGACAATATTGCTACAGCAGCAGTCATCACGCCGTCCTGCCTATTCGAGTACCTCAGAACGCCTTTTGGCCTTGGCAACGCTGCTGAAAACGTTCATCGTTTCATTCACGAGGTAACATGAGAACTTGAATGTGTTTATCCTTACTTAGACGACATTCTCATCGCCAGTTATTCTGATGATGAATATCATTATCTCTACACTCTCCTTCAATGTTTGAAGCCACATGGGACTACTGTCAACCCTGATAAATGCAAGCTTAGCTAAGGCTCCATCGACTGTTTTGGCCATCGAATGTCCGCCTCTGGTATTGAAGCCTTACCGGAAAAATTCAGGCACTGAAGGACTATCCTGCTCCTAGCTCCTTCAAACAGCTACGCAGATTTAATGTTGGACTTGGAGAACCCGTTGTGTGGTTGGGTTGCTACAAGCAACCTGTATTGAGACCTCGGTTCACTTGAGGTGGACCTCGGTCATTCCGATCACAAGGACTGTAAGTGAAAGGGAAATATTTTGGTGTTGTTCATCCCAACCCTGGCACCCACAACCGCGGTTTCGTCCTGGTTTGGACTCATCAGGTGGAGATAGCCTGAGCTGGGCTGGTAATCAGAGCTAGTGGCTCACGGTTGGCGCCATAAACACTATGCCACTGAGATGCGCGAGCAACGCTTGGTACAGCGGAAATGAATTTAAAGTTGGAGTTAGTGGATCCGCTTATTCCCAGCCCATCTCAGACTATCTCCACCTGATGAGTCCAAACCAGGACGAAACCGCGGTCGTGGGGTGCCAAGGTTGGGATGAACAACACCAAAACATTTCCATTTCACCTACCGTCCTTGTGCTCGTAATGACTGAGGTCCGTCTCAAGTGAACCGAGGTCTCAATAGAGGTTGCTAGTAGCAACCCAACCACACAACGGATACTCAAACTCCAACTTTGATTTCGTTTCCGCTGTACCAAGCGTTGCTCGCGGATCTCAGTGGCATAGTGCTTATGGCGTCAACCGTGCGCCACTAGCTCTAGTTTCCAGCCCAGCTCAGGCTATCTCCACCTGATGAGTCCAAACCAGGACGAAACCGCGGTTGTGAGGTGCCAGGGTCGGGATGAGCAACATCAAACTATTTCCAGCTACGCAGATTCCCTGGCCTGGTCAACTGTTATCAACGCTTTATTCCTAACTGCGTGGGCGTTATTCACCCAATGGCTGACTTGCTCCGCGGTAACCAACATTCTTTTCATTTTTCAGAAGACGCTAAACTGTCTTTCGAGGCGCTCAAATACTCTGTCTCAAACATAACGCTTCTCGCCCACCCAGACCCATAAACACCACTCTTCTTGAGAACTGAGGCATCAGACACTGTCTTCGGGGCAGTTCTTCAAAAACTCATCGACTATCGATGGCTACCTCTAGGTTTCTTCTCGAAAGGTTTACAACCTGCCGAATCGCGTTACAGCACCTTTGGTAAGGAGCTACTCTATATCTACCTAGGTATCACACATTTCCATCGACATTTACTGACTAGAAGCCATTGATCTACGCAATCAGTGGCGCAACAGACAAGTATTCTCCGCGGGAAACTAAACACCTAGACTACGTTTCTCATTTCATGACAGACGTAACACATGTCTCAGGTGCTCTCAATCCCGTCGCAGATACGATTTCACGCATTCATCAGATTAGCATATCGCCTGGCACCAACCTCGACCTTGCCGCCATGGCTGATGCCCAACAAGCTGATCTCGACGTAGACAAGCTACGACGCAACACCTCTTTGAAACTACGTGAAGTTCTAATGGCTTCACCTGAGGGGACTATTCTTTGTGACGTCACACATACTTCTCCCCGACCCGTAGTTCCTAATTCGCCGACTTGTTTTCAACATTTCACACAACCTGTCTCATCCCGGCATACGTGCTTCGCAGACGTGCTTCGTCTGACCCAATGTCAATCGCGATGTCCGTCTTTGGGCACGCGCATGCTTAGATTGTCAGCGCGCCAAGGTATACAGACGCACCAAAAGCCCACTTGGCGTCTTTCCAGCTCCTGACCCTTGTTTTGCACACCTGAATATCGACCTGGTAGGAACTTTACCATCATACAAAGGCCAGAAACGATCCCGATAGCCAACTGCTCATCTGAGACAGTTGCACAAGACTTCCTAGAACGCTGGGTAGCTCAATTTGGTTGCACAAGCATAGTCATCAACGACAGGGAATCACACTTTGACGGATCTTTCAGAAAACTTCTCAACGTTCCTGGCTGTCAGCACAAACGAACCATCGCATAACACCCCGCGGCTAATGGGATGGTAGAAAGGTTACACCGGAAATTCAACGCATCACTCTGTGCCAAATCTAGCATGTCATGGCACGAAGCACTTCTGCTCGTTCTCTTAGCCATTAGAAACACGATTAAAGCGGATTTGCACACCACTCCTTCTTTGCTAGATTTTGGATGCACACAACGCTTACCTGGTGAACTCATCTCGCCAAATGCACCAAAAGCTTTCAACTATGACGACTACGCAGCTCACCTATCACATCACATGCGAGAGCTTCAGCCTGTGCAACCTAGAGCACAGAGCTTGCATACCAATGTGGACGAAAGCTTAACTGCTTGCACGTACATGTTCGTTCACACTGACAGCGCACGCCGGCCACATCAATCTCCTTATTTTGGCCCGTACCGTGTCGTACACAGAAGCGACAAGACCTTTACCATTGACTACAGTGATACGACTGAGACGATCAACATCGATCGACTCAAGCCAGTATTTCTCGATAAGTCTGACTCTTCGGTGTAACAGGCATCATCACAGCCATCACCGGAACCTCAGACCAATCACTCCGTTCCAGCGGAACCGGCAGCCTCAGCCGATATCATCCCTCCACGACCCACTATCAACCAAAGTAGTAGGAAAGTGAACCCCCCAGTACGCTTTTCCCATTTCCTTAGCGTTTGTTACTTCCCATGGAGCATTTCTTACATATATTCATGCTCACACAAACGTTTTTCAAAATCCGCAGAAAGGACCAAAACGTTTTGAAACTACCAAAAACGAGCAAAACCTTTTGAGAACCCAAAAACAGCTTTGCACCTTTTTCGTTTTGCGCTGTTTGCTATGCATTTGCATGCATTTACAATGCATTTGCTATGCATTTATGCTGCTCTTTTTCATTTCACTTTCCATATAAACCGTCGGTTGGTTGCACCTTTGTGCCACTTTTCCTTGGATCCATTCACGTCAACTGGAAGTGGAAAGAACTTCCTGCTAAACGTGAACGTTGAGAGCTGTCGTCCCCATGAAGCTTTTTTACCGTTTCGACACCGTAGGGAACACACGGGCGAGAGCCCGCTAGGGTCCGATTTCATGGTTCTCCCCAGCTGCTGCATCCGTTTTCACAACCTGGTCTCGCAGTAGGCTGGCCCGCGAAAGACAGTTCTCATGTAGATCGAAGGACTGGTTACACAGTTACTTCTGGGGGCGGGATATGTAGCAGGCAGAATATTCCCCGGTTCGCCTGTGTAAAATTCTAACTAAAATGTTTTCATTGCACACCTAGGCGACCGGTGTGGTTTGTTGAACCGATTACTGAGTTCGAATGCTTGACTTGATCAACGCAATTTTTCCTGGCGCTCCTTTCGGTTGCAACACGCGGCTGCCCTGCGTTCTGTACATCCTCCGTTCCCCTAGCTAGAACGTCAACAGTGTCGTTTTTCTATAGCTGGGTAACAGGGCATCTTTTACTGTACAAATGGGTTTGCCTGAAACCCGATCTAACTTTTCGAACCGCTCTCCGAGCTCCCGCTACCGGCTATTCGCTAAAATCCCTTAAGGTTATTGTTATCGGAAGAACCACTTATTCCTTTTAAAGCAGAAAAACGCTCCCCGTATGGCTGAGAAGTGGTTTGAGGCGAATGCTGCAAACAGCTTGGGATACAGTAAATGTGCCATTGCACTGAGTTACTCGGTGATATGGGATCGGTTACTACAACCAGTTACATCAAGTCAGTAAATCAAATTTTCCAAAGCGGAATTAGAACCTTGACTCTGTGCTGCATGTAGAAAAGATGCTTAAATGGTAAACAACTAGTGTGGATCTTCCTTCGCTATTCCACTTAACTGGTAAGAGAGAGCTGATTGTTCTTTCTAACCTATCTTATCACTTTGAAAGATTAACCACATACATTAACAAACCACAGCGCACTGTTAAGTTTACTTGAAATTGTCATTTAATCAGATTAACCAGCTGTCATTTTATTCGCTTCATTAGAGTCATTTATTATTTAGCATTTATGCTGCTAGTCTGTATGCTTCTGTTTACCATTCTGATTTGTGGCACTTCCTATTAACACATCATTTGTGATTTGAACGCCATTGACAAAGCTTATGACGCGGATTAGATGAAGTACTAATATAGTTTAAGGTATGATAACAACAACCTTCCATATCCGCGCCTATAAAACTAATTTCTCACTTTTTCTGCTGCCGTAGGCCTTCAACGCGCTGTAATATATAAAAAGTTTGTCTTGTGGAAACCATTGCAAAGGTATTTTTGCTGTGATACATATGAAAACTTTCTGTATTGCTCGCGTCATTTCTCTCTCTGAAACTTAGTTGCATGATTTCATTACCGTTAAGACATTCAAAATTTCACAATAATATACTTATGTGTACTCTTTGCACCTTTTATCATCCTACGATTTTTACACTATCAAGAGAAGACCTATTCACTCGAACACAATTGTTAGGAAATAGCTTGATGCTAGCAATTCTCGGAGCATTTCTGAAGCGGAAGCTAAATAATCTTATGAGGTTTCGGTGCTGGAGAACGTTTACCGAATTATGTTTTAAAATGCACTGAAGCACATGGGCTGAACTTCATCTGAAACTCCACAATTAACCAGCACAAAGCTATTCTTCGCCATTTATTATAAGAGTTATGCATACAATACCAACTGCTGTACATTTATGTTTACCTGACATACTCATATAATTATTAAAAACCAATGTTTTGCTGCGTGGTTTTGGCTGAGAGCTGCTCCGTTAGACAGGCTTCTGCAGCGCACTGTGCCTTGAGTTGACGGAAGATGCGTATTGCAAAATACCACCAAATTGTCTTCTGTGAACTCCTCATATATACATACCCTAATTACCCGCTATATTGCGAAAAGCAAAAATTCGCAGGATTTACCTACTGGCACGGAATTGAGCATTATCGCGCGATCGCGGAAAAATGCATGAAGAAGGCTCTTTAAAGTTGCTTTTTTGCAGGCACTATACTTGTGTTCGGAAGAACTGCCAAAGCAGCCAGCTGGCTATTGCAACATTCCTCTTGAGTACCATAACTACCATCTGTCTACGATCTACTATCCGTCCTTATGTCTCCCCATTCACTGCTACGGAGCCGCGGTTTTATCCCGACCCCAGTGTCACCCATGAATCTGTGCATTACGCAACCACGCCCCATATGACTGCACACGCTGTACAGTCATTCTATTGTCCATTATACAGACACCATTTTCCTCATGTACATTAAATCTGTTTGACATCTGTTCGTTCACACCTTTTGCACACACCGAGCCAGCCCACTAGGCTTGCGATTACGGTCACCGCAAACTTGAGAATGAGAGTACATGTTTCTCGTGTGTGCGCGTTACTGTCCAACTACTTTGGCTGATGCACTGTCGCTTCTTAGGCTTTGAATGGTAACCAAATTGTTGCGTTCGGCTAAGCGTCTCAATATAAGCGACAGTGTAAATCCGTTGACCGACTGAACTAGTCATGATCTGTCAGTATAGGGATTCGTACCCACTTTCAGTACATCGTGAAGATACTGCAGTTTCAGTCTCGAGCAGTTACTGTTGAAACTGACGCTTCGTACCGCGCCGCTCTGCTAAATCAACGCGCACTGACGATGTCACCTCGGGTGTAGACGAAACCTTTGCAGTCAAACTGCCGAGCTCAGCGAACACTCAGACCACCAAAATTTTCATTATTGAAATTCAGCCTCTTTTGTTTAATACCGTAGTCCAGCCTTGATTTCGTTTTGGTTTGACTCGGTATCTCTACGCGTTACTTGAGAACCAAGCGAATCTATCGCTTAAAATAATCACCAAATTTTATCTTCTGCATTTCGTGTCTCAGAAAAGGAAATAGCAATTAGGAGGAAAATCTCTTTGCATAATACTACGTCGATAAAGCAGCTAAAATTACTGTTTTGTTCCTGATGCGGGATGACTGTGGATTAATCTCGAAAAGCAACCGAGGTTGACCATCTGCGCAGCCAGAAGCAACTTCTGACGAAAACTCGCAATGAGTCAGCAACCAGCTTAATTTGTTGCCAAGGGTGATCCGGCTTCACAGATAGTTCGACAAGTAAGCATCTTTAGTTACATCGCCGTTGCGAATGCTATACAGGAAGCCTGCGACACAGTGGTATCTGACTTTCTACTTTCCATGATACCTGCGAAAATTCCTCTAGAGAAGTCCGACAACACGCAGTTAAGCGCATTTTTTCACAGACACTTACGAAATGGTGGAAGCATTTCCGGTTCTAACCCGCTACGTCTGAAGTTGCCCCAGCTCTACGGGAAACACAAACAGCCATTGAAAGATGGCGGTTAAACTGTTCGCTGAGCTGGGCAATTTTGTTGCAAACGTTTCGTCACTAATCGAGGTGCCATCATCAGTGCGCAGTTGAGTGGCATGCAGTAGCGTAGAGGAGCCGCGGTGAGAGTGCGCTGAGCGTGGTGTGCGTGCGTTTTTATATCGCTGTGGTTGCCCGTGGAGACGAGCAATCCTATTGGTTGGAACTTCGATCCGCGTTCAGCTTGGTTGATGGGCAGATGACCATTGAGGTTGACCCCTTTTGTTTCGTGGCCTTTGTCTGTTTGTTCTTGTGAGCGAGTCTGTCGTCAGTTCAGGTTGTCTAGTCACGCGTTTTAACGCATTCAATCGAATGAGTTTGCGGTCGTTCGCTAGTATTGTTGCGTATATTGCGTCCAGTTCGATATGTCGATTTATTGAATTCGCTGTAGAGTACCGGGCTTCCAAAAACTCCCACGCGTGTTTTATACTACCATGTTCTAGCATCTTTACTTGCTCCAGATCGAACTGGTGGTCTTCTTGATCTTCATACACAGAAACCAAAGAGAGCGGATCATGTTTTCTGACGGCCGCCTTGTGTTCGGTGATTCGTGTACACATCTTTCTTCCAGTTTGTCCGACATAGTTTTCACCGCAGTCGTTGCATTTTATCTGGTAGATGACATTGCGTTGGTCAGCTTGATTGACATTTTCTTTGGGTTCGGAGAACAATTTCCTTAGGATGGCACTTGCTTTGTGAGCCACAGAGATTCCATGTGACTGCGGCAATCTTCCTGTTAGTTCGGAGACGTTCTTGATGTAGGGGAGCACTATCCGTTTGTTTGCTATCTCAGATGACTGTTGCTGCTGTTTATATGATATTCGCTTATTTAGGCTTCCTTTGATGAAATTTCTCGGATAACTGTTGTTTCCAAACACTGCACATATGTGCTTTTCTTCCTGTTTCCGCGATCAGGCAGTGCTGCAGTGCGTTTCCGCTCTTTTGAACAGGGTTTTAATGCATCTCTTCTTGTGATTCATCGGGTGGTTGCTGTAGTTGTTTAATAGCTGGTTCGTATGCGTTTGCTTTCGACGCGCGCACGTTTGCAGAGAGCCCGTTCGGTATTCCTAGTAACCAGTACGTCCAAAATTGATAACTTGTTATTCTCCTCTAGTTCAATCTTAAATTTGTTAGCCTCGAATGTACTGTCGAGCACACACGCACAGCTCTACTTCTTTCAAGAATGCCTGAGAAAGAATGTACTACCAGCGAGCACAAATCACAGACCAACGCTAAAACATCCAGCCGCTTGGAACCTAGCAAGACAATACGGCAGACACATGCTCAAACTGATAATAACGGACGCCTACAACCGCATACGCAAATATGGGAGAGTCACAAGCGACAACAGAAGCAATTGCCTCAGTACTCTTGGCCCACAGCTACGAAGAGTGCTGGAATCCACAACGGAACCTCGAGACAAAAGCACAAAGAACGGACGCAAGATTGCATTGAACACGAAGTTAGACAAAGTGCCTAAGAGAAATGGATACGCTAGCAGTGAAGAATGGCTCAAAAGCCTTTCACGCCACCACCACACTGCAACTGAAGTGGATGTCTTGATTAAGGGACTCAACTTCAACGTCAACGATGCTTGCCCTAAAGACTACTTGGCTAGCTTAGAACACCCATTGAAATTAAATGGACTGTCGGAGGAGTCCCAGCAACAGAAACTGCAGACAGCTGTCCTATTGCTAACTGGGAACAAAGTTACCCAGATCCTAGCAAAGGACGAACTGGCTGCACTCAGATATCTACAGAAAGACGAGAACATTGTAATCCTACCAGCGGGCAAAGGGCGCATGACAGTGGTATTCGTTCCATCCATCTGTTTGAGTTGGCTACGTCAGACCATCTGCGCGGGCATCGCCTGAAGCTCAAACATCGCAGAGCTCGTTTGGACATCAGGGCAAAGTATTTTACGAACCGAGTAGTTAACTACTGGAATAAACTTCCTTCTGATTTAGTAGAGTCTGAGACCGTAGCAGCCTTCAAAAGGGGCTTAGACAATTGTTGGTCCACCCTTTTTCCAGAGCTATTGTAGTTGTACTGGTATATGTAGTGTATCTTGATGCTGGCATATGAAAGTGCAGAGACTGCTCTTGTTCTTGCATAATTCCATTGCAGAAGCAAGAAACAATCCAACGTCGAAGTGCTGGGGGCCGATTCACTTACCGGCACAAGAACTGGACGCTCGTTAGGCGGAAGCCCCTATTGTCCATCCGACCTGACCTGACCTGACCTGACAGTGATAATGGCCAAACCGGAGTATATTAACAAGGCCAACTACATCACGCCAGATCGATCAAGATGCAAGTTCAAAGCTGGTCAACCAGATCAACGCAACTCTGAAGAAACTACAAACAATGAACGAGCCCACCGCCACCGATAGCTGGAGAATGAAAGTTGATGATATAAACATTGCATTGTTATATGGACTACTAAAAGTACACAAGGATGGAGTGCCACTGCGACCAATCGTCTCGCTTCCCGAAACCCCATCATTTAAACTAGCAAAGGATTTGTGGAGGGCGTTGATCATTTGATTGCTGGATCCGAACATAGCGCCAACAATGCTGAACAATTCCTCAACAACCTGCGGTGCCAGAATAGACGAAGAGGAAATAATGCTTTCATTCGATGTCACCGCACTCTTCACTTCAATCGGCCATGAATTGGCCGAAAAACCATGATGGAACTACTTGGAAATCAGTTAGGCCCAACGACCTGAAATATTATGGAAACTCCAGCTTCTATATTTTATTTTTAACTTTGAAGCAATTTGTCTTTCTAATTAGCTCTAAAGGTCAAGGTTGTCCTATTCCCTCAGCCAGTGTTCCGCTCTTCCAACTGTTCTCCAATACCACTTGCTTGCTAAAACAGTTCAAGCAGAAATTGCCACTAGCGAATAGAACGCAACCCATAATTCTTTACTGTGTAGCAATCTGGAGATTCCCCGGTTTGCCTGTGTAAAATTCTAACTAAAATTATTTCATTGTACACTTAGGCAACCGGTGTGGTTTGTTGAACTGATTGTTGAGTTCGAATGCTTGACTTGCTCATCGCCATTTTTTTGCTTGGCGCTCGTTTCGGTTGCAACTTGCGACTACCCTGTGTGCTGTGCTTGCTCCGTTCCCCTAGCTAGAACGTCCACGGTGTCGTTCTTTTATAGCTAGATAACAGGGAATCTTTTACTGTACCAATAAAAGTTTCCCTGCAACTCGATGTCCCCTGGAATCGCTCTCTGGGCTCCCGGTACAGGCGACCCTCTAAATTAGTGACCCCGACTCCGGAACAATCTCAGCGCCGGATATTTTAACTTTCCTCCGGTGAGCTAGTTCCATATAATTTTTATCTTTTGCAGGTTATTTTTGCATATGGTAACCCATTTTTAAGTCATATTTTAAGCCATGGAATCTGTAGACCCCAAGTTAGAGTCTCTGCTTAGCAATGTATCTCTCTCTGTGCCACCTTTTGGGACGTGGATCCTCTTTTGTGGTTTGCTCATCTTGAGGCTGAGTTTTATAACCACAGAATCACTACCGACTACGCGAAGTATAGCAAGCTCCTATCCCATCTCCCCAAGGAGATATCAATGCAGGTTCGTGACATTATCATCTCTCAGACCGAAAACCGCTATGAGGCTCTCAATGAGGCCACGATTAAGCGTGTTATGCCCTCTGAGAAACTTCGCCTGCAGCAGCTTTTCAGGGATCTGCAGCTGGGCGACGAACTGCCCTCAACACTGCTACAGGAGATGCAGCAACTTCTTGGTTCCTCAACCAAGGACCAGACTTTACTTCGCGAACTATGGCTACAACGGCTACCGGAAAACACGCAATCGATTCTCGCTACAGAGAGCTACGTTTCGCTCACTCAACTAGCAGGTTTAGAGGATCGAGTTATTGAGCGATCACTGCCACATGCCGACGCCAGCAAGGTCAATGCCGTCGCGTCCCAGGGCACATCTATCACTGGCTTACGGTCAACTATAGAAGCCCTGCAAACACAAGTTGCGACACTTAGCCGCCAGGTTCAACGGCTTACTATGATCCGTCGTCGTCATACCGGATCAAAATCGCCCTTCAAACGTTCTAATTCTAGCAACAGGCAGCCTAGCTGTTGGTACCATCAGCGCTTTGGTACCGCAGCTCTTAAATGTGTCAGACCTTGCAACTACGCCGAGAAGCACGGAAACTTCTCGGCCGGTCCGTAACGGTGACGGACGCGACCGGCCAACACCAAAGTCGCCTCATCCGCTTGGGCGGTTTAATTTCCGGCACCGAGTTTCTAGTCGACACAGGAGCCGAAGTTAGAGTTATACCCCGTAGCCCAAATGAGGTCATCTCGCCATCGCCGACCAAGTTGCATGACGCCAATGGCACACCAATCGCAAGTTTCGGCGAAGAGCTGCTAACGCTCAAATTAGGCCTCTGGCGAACCTTTCGCTGGCCTTTCATAATCGCTGCCGTGCCTTTCGCCATCATAGGCGTAGGCTTTCTTCAACGCTTCGACCTCACTGTCGACGCTAGAAGAAAGAAGCTTATCGACTAGGACACAGCTCAGTGTTATCGGGACTAGCGCCAGCGTGGCTGCTATCACTCCCATTCGTGTCCTACCTCAAGCTTCACAACCTTTTCTAGGACTTTTCAACAAGCATCCTAAACTCGTTCGCATCCTGAACGACTTGCCTCCTGTGACGTCAAACGTCATGCATCACATTTGCACTAAGAGCCCACCTGTTTCGGCCCGTCCTCGCCGACTAGCCCCTGACAACCTCAAAGCTGCTAAGGCGGAATTCGAGCAAATGCTCGAACTGGGAATCATCCGCCCGTCCAAAAGTCCATGGGCATCACCATTACACTTGGTACCGAAGAAATCCGGTGACTGGCGCCCCTGTGGTGACTACAGAGCATTTAACAAAGTGACCGTCCCGGATAAACACCCCATTCCGCACATGCACGACTTGACCTCAGATCTAGCTGGCAAGTCTATCTTTAGCATAGTCAACTTAGTTCGCGCCTACCATCAGATATCTGTGGCGCCAGATGACATTGCTAAAACCGCAGTCATCATGCCATTCGGCCTATTCGAATATCTCAGAATGCCTTTCGGCCTCAGCAACGCTGCCCAAACTTTTCAGCGTTTCATTCATGAGGTACTGCGAGGACTCGAAGGCGTTTACCCTTATTTAGACGACATACTCTTCGCCAGCTCTTCTGACGAGGAGCATCTTCGTCACCTCGACGCTCTCTTCCAACGCTTGACGCAGCATGGGTTACCGTCAACCCCGATAAATGCGAGCTTGGCCAAAGTTCCATCGACTTTCTTGGCCACCGCATATCCGCCTCTGGTATTGAAGCTCTGCCAGACAAATTCCAGGCACTGAAAGACTGTTCTGCTCCCAGTTCCTTCAAACAGTTACGCCGATTCCTTGGCCTGGTTAACTATCGAAGGACTGCTTACACAGTTCATTCTGGGAGAGGGCTATGTAGCAGTCTGGAGATTCCCCGGTTTGCCTGTGTAAAATTCTAACTAAAATTATTTCATTGTACACTTAGGCAACCGGTGTGGTTTGTTGAACTGATTGTTGAGTTCGAATGCTTGACTTGCTCATCGCCATTTTTTTGCTTGGCGCTCGTTTCGGTTGCAACTTGCGACTACCCTGTGTGCTGTGCTTGCTCCGTTCCCCTAGCTAGAACGTCCACGGTGTCGTTCTTTTATAGCTAGATAACAGGGAATCTTTTACTGTACCAATAAAAGTTTCCCTGCAACTCGATGTCCCCTGGAATCGCTCTCTGGGCTCCCGGTACAGGCGACTTTCTAAATCTGCCGATCTACTCATTCATTTAACAGCGCTTGCCGTGACGGCCAAGCATCCAGTTCCGGGACTTGCAGAAAACGTCAACTATTTGAATTGCAACTTATTTGCTGATTTTTGGCTACTATCTGTCCTGACATGAACTTTCAACATAGCGTTCACTAGAGCCGCATATGAATCGTGGAAATCCGTGTTGATACTGGCTATCGATACTGCAGCGTGTGACAGATGTCATCCCTGTTTAAACATTGCAAGCAGTGCGAATGCGTGCACTTCTTTCCTAAGTTTGGGACGCATCCACATTCCATAATTTGCACAAACGTTCAATTATCTTCGTAAGCTCTCTATTTGCGGAAATTGAAAGCTATCACTTTGTCTACTACAGCACAAATCTTACATGAACGCGGCTGTGACTAGGAAGTAGAAAGTATCAGATGTATCCCTAAATCCGAAATAATATTGGCTTGGTATTTTCTAGTAAGTTTTCCATCTCAATTTCCAGTGTGTCATCGAAGCTACAGTGGAAGTCCGTAATGCCACAAACCATTCGATGGGTTGGAATAAAAGTGGCGAACACTTAATTGCAACTGTTTACTACCAATGATCCAACGCGGCTGGATTTACTTTAACCTGAACTCCGTACAACACGATCTTTGCAACGGTGTAATTTGTATTACTCTAAACTGACGCATTCTTTTCTATTCAGAAAACGGTGGATGGCTACTCAGAATACTCGTACGAATCTCCCTAAACCCCGAAACCGACCCAAATTGGTAACTCTTCTTTCTCGAGTTGATTCAGTGAATTACATGACACTCCAAAGCATTGAAAGTAGCTAAGCGCAACTATAAACAAAATGCACTATCGCCGGTAAAGCCACAATGGTAACGTCCACTTATTTCTGATCTGCAATCAGTATAAAGAATAACGATCAGCAGTCAAACCATGACGGCGTGGGGATGGTCACGAGTTCTAGCTTCATAAATTATATCCCAATTAAAGAATCACCAGGAAAATGAACCTTTCTTGCAGGGCTCTATCGGTTAATTACCTAAGATCATTCAGTCGGATTGCGCCACGCATGCACTTGTTAAGCAAATGTTATATATGCAGCCAAAAGAGTTTTAAGAGTTGGCTGTGCTGAATATGCTCTTAAACCTTTGTTTATCTACTGCAAATTATATGACGATACGTATATTAATAAGCCAACTCAATGTGAAACTAACACAGCTTAGAGCGTGCACGCATTGTTCATTATCGTCACATTCCACGGTTCTAACTAATGTTATCCTGAGACATTCTCCAGTATATAAATAGGTCAGAGGGTGTCTCACACAGGAATCTTAAGTCAGCAAGTGTACAGAGTACTAGCGGCGCTGAGAATTCAAGGCAGCTCTCTCAAGGGTTACAGGGTCACACCAGCAGGCCCGCATAGCCTCCAGCAAACAAAATACTTCGCTCTGTCATTTGTGACGAACACAACATTCCGCGGGGCATGCTACTAACCCACCTGGTGCTCGTTGTTTTCAACCCAGCATGTACACTTATTGTTGACTTTTGATGAGAGTGTTGTTTCATTACTAATTGCAAATCTCTGTGTCAGTACTTACCTCGTTGTATATGACGTAAAAAAGCTTAAGTGTATTCAATAAAATGCTAGTTTTCCTGACACCCGGGAAAGTGAAAAAGCATTTTAAGTATGTAAATAAACCTTGTTAGATTGTTTGAGGAAGGTCTGGGTCAGGTTTAAACAAAATGAACAACGGAGTCATTTGTCAAAAATTGTTAGTCTCTCTCTAAATCTTATTTCCAACATCACTCGAAAGCTGCTATATTTTAACTTTTTATCCTCATTTGCATATCACTTATTCCTTTTTATGTCTCCACTGATTGATCAACAACTGATGTTTTCTTTGCGATCGATTGCCCAGAAGTAATGAACTAACTTCGCAATTCGGATGGATTTAACTGATCGCTTTTTGCGATAAATTTAAAACAGTTACTTCCCTTCAGTAGTTTAAACAACGAAATGAGAAGACGAATATTGGCAGATGCTAGCGTTTCGTATTATCTCGTCAGTAGCAATATTATAACAGGGAAATCCTTTTATACGTCTTGTAGGGTACCGTCAAGACAATCAAATTTATGATTGCGGTCATCGTTGTTGGGATTAAGAACACGGCAACCGCAGCTTGACAAGTAATTGCTTCTGGACACACAAAGCTGGTCTAATTCGGCTTATCGTGACGGCCTCGGTAAAATCGCAAATCGATAAAGACCACATAATTGCTGGGATACTTCAAATTGCATTTGGACCACCTATACTGCTCCTTATCCTATATACCATGGCCACAGTGCAACGCTTCTTTCTCCGAAATCTCTGTACCATCGTCATTATTCGTCAAGACTTCCCATCAGCATGACATTGTAATTATTCATTTATTTTTAATTCCTCGTACTTAACTTTTTGTATTTCCTTTTTAGACACGATTGAGCTGATCTTTCGAGGTGACATTACATATTCCAAGCTAAGTATTATAATTATGTATACTGCCACTGACTCACTAGCGTATAAAAAGTGTCACAATCAAATGATCCACTTAACGCAACGGACTGAGGCTTCACCGCAAATAAGGTATGCATACAATGGTCAAAAAACATTTGTTTAATAGACAATGGCTTACTTTTCGCGACTTGGCCACGCCGGTCTACAGAGAGTTGGAGCATGGAAGTGGGAGTGAGGGAATGCCCTGCATGGAAACAGTTCCCCTGGGGACGGTTTCATGGATTGTCTCATTGCTTTACTTAAACGTTTGGTTAAATCTGCATTTGTTATTGCCACTAGTTTATTAATCTCTCTGATACATTTAAACTACCAATCACTACTAAAACCCATTTACCATCCAGTGTATCAAACACAAATAATTGACTAATTTATGCGATCTCGTTGTACAAATTGATCAGACCACTCAATTGTTCTGTGCGTCGCACCGTTGAAGAATATATTCTTTATTTATTTATTTGATAAATGGGTTGACCAACAAACGTAAGTAAAGGTTGTGTATTCGCCTAAGATTAAGTAGCAAACAAGACCAGAGAACTTCAGGTTCTTATCCTTTCTGTCGCTTTCATCGAATTAGTCCTGTGTGCAACTTGATACTAATCCCATTTGTAGTTTGTTTTTAGCCAAGGAAGAAACATAGACTTACTTTACAAAAGCTATGAATTTGTGATATTCTTCTGTTTGGACTATCCTAACCTCATTCTGTGCTAACATCTTGAGCAGTTAGCATTATGTTCAGGTTTAGGTCCTTTGGGGCAACCGAGCAAGCAAGCAACGTTGACTTCGCTCATCTGCTTTATCTTGTATTGCAAAACTGTTCTCTAGGCGCTTGAAAATGTGGTTGGCCATTCGTTTTCATTAGGAGTCGAATGGAAATAGGGTTTTACCTTGCAGAAATGCAAGTACTTTTACTTCATATAATAGTTCCTGACCATACCTTATCAGTCCTACTGCTCCTTCGAATTTCGCCGACTGCGGTTTTAATAATATTTCAAACTGCACGGTTCAGTAGAATTTCATTATCCGTCCATATTATTCAGCCACGAATCTTGTCAAAGAAAACCAACAAGATAACTTTAGGGTACAGCGTAGATCAAAAACAAGACTAAAAGCCAAACAGTTTCTTGGCGGCTCTTTTTTCACTCGTGGTGTGGTGACAAGATTAGTCCATAATATTTTGCTTGTTTCTTCAGTTGGAGGATATGGGTAACTAATATGTGGTTAGTCTTCTTGAAGATTGTTGTAAAACATTACCGTATGCGCTCAGATTTATCTCCTAACCTCTCTTTTACTGCTTACTTTGCTGCCTTTCGGCTTGTGTACCTTGGCCTCTCCTGCGCATCGACATCTTCTTTCTTTTCTTATAGTGCACTCTTACCAAACGTGATTCGTTAAGTATCTTAGTGCTACTATCATTGATACTAATTGACGCTTAAGGGCTGCCGATGCTAGCTTCCAATATAGAGCTAATGATAAAATAGAACTGTGGTATATTACAGGTAACAAAAGCGGTTGCTTAACAAGTAACGTACGATAGCCAGACTGAGAGCCACAGTATGATGAAAAACAAAGTGATAATGTGAAAATGATTTTAGTGAACTCACCAGTGTTCACACAAAAGCATACAAAAAGGGCCAACATCAGTTGTGTAGGCTAGCTTTGGTTGTGCAACTTTCGTCTCACTATATCCTCTGTTGAAACACACAGACCATATCTCGTAATGTAGGTGCGTAAGGGCAACATCAAGGCGTTTTATGAACTCATGTAAATTGAGGCGGAAACAATGTAATTCGAGGAGGCGTTCCATGGCTGACACACGAAGAAATTAAATGTTCCGTCGATATTCAAACGTGGCTAAGTTGAACTGGTGGACCCTCAAATTCGTGTTGTGGCTCAGTTGTAGTAGATAGCGACAGACCTGGTTGAGGTTCCTCAAAATCCGCTAGGTCATTAAATCACCAGGTAGGCGCTGGCGGCTGCTTAATTTTAGGGTCCTTAATCTAAGTTGACAGAGAAGGTTAGGAAACCTTTTTTCGCGAATCGTGAATCGTCGCTGTCAACTCTCGCGCATTGCAAGGTCTTGTTTGCGCCGTGCATGCCAGGGCTACAATGAGTATTCCACTTGTGGCCGGACGTATATGTAAAGCAAAGGTGCAAGTAAGATTGCTATCACCAATTGGCGTGTGGTCAGGTTATTTCCGTGGCAACAAGAATTAGGCGAATAATTAAAATCCTTCGTTTTCCCATGAAAACTTATTAATTTATCGAAAACCTAAAGGATTCAGCTATGACAACTCTAAGGTGTATACGCGTATGCGATATAGCAGAACCTTGAGCCTGCTGCTAATTGCTTTACGTTTCACCATTACTGGATACGCCGTTTTCGTCACCAATTGTAACGGAGGCAACTACTTCGGACTTGCATCATCTACCGGATAATGGCAATCTCCGTGGTGCCGCTGTATGTCGGTATGTGAGAAATAAGATATCATGGAACGCAAATTCGGGGTTGTCATCAGATACCAGTATGAACTGGATCTCGTGCATCACAGAAGACTGTCGATTTGAGCCAGCAGATGGAACTTAAGATACCGTATATACATACAGCAGAGATCAGTTGCACTACAGTGACAAGCGCTGCTTCCTGTGTGCCTGTAACAACCCTCAGTTTTAGAAACTTTTTCTTTATATATGACATTTTATCCAAACGTCCATTCCCTACACATCTAGTGCAATTCCCTTTCTGCCTATCCCATATACATAAGAAACCCATGTAGTCTATGTGGAGCTGATCATGCGTCATACCAAAAAGCTGGATCAATACAAGATGATGGAACACAAGAGCAAGACAAGTGTGCTCTCCATCAATTGTAAGAAAACAGCTTTATGTTGAGGGTTATAGAACAGGAAAATTTCATATTATCAAACTGATTTAATTGTTAGCAGTATGTGTAGACATATTATCCTCAAGATTTCGGGTTCGGTACATCCACTGGTTACGATAAAGGACCCAAGCAGAAGTAACGGTTATGTATGTTGTGTGACTGTTTTTCCACTATGTGGAGTGCAAACGGCATTGAGGGGGTTCTGACTTTTGTAGCGCCCAAAAAGATAACTCTTATCTTTCGTGTACAATTTACTTGTTGACCGATTGTACATTACTCCTTCTTGTTTTAATCTTACAACCGGCTCGACACACAACTGCCTTGTAAGTTCCCGCGCTCACGTGTACGCTCTTGCCTCGCTTCATCCGTCCGTTTCTTGTTGTAGTCCCACCGAATACAGTCCGCTGTGTCCGACTCCAATTGCCTTCTGATATCCGCGCTTAATTCCGCGCACCGTCTCGGACTAATATTAACTAGTCCTACAAA
>OX104062.1:24703672-24718836 GCA_944474145.2 Dicrocoelium dendriticum | reverse complement strand
GTCCGCAGCGAAAACATCTGAAGAAGCAGCACAACGCAGCAAATCCCAGTCGACGCTTGGGGTATTGAAGTCTGCCAATCGTACGCAGTCCTTTCCCCCACCATGCATTTTAATTGAATCCAGCAGCCGAGATCCGGAACCCAATGGCGCTCTGTAGACAACCCCGACTATCAGGCATCTGCATTCATCATGGACCCGGCACCACAGGGCTTCGAAACCACTATTACCATCACAAATAGCTTCAACTAGATGAGCCTTGAGGTCTGCATTTCCATACAGGACCACACCTCCACCAGATGTCCCTCCTTGGCGGTCGGCCCGGCAGAGGTGATACCCGGGGATCTGCACCACGAAGTCCAGGATATCCGCGAACAACCAGGTCGCGGTGAAACCATTATGTCAAGATGATTCGCTGAGGCAAAAATTTGCCTTTCATCGAGTTTTTTTCGAATACTGCGCATATGAGCGGCAATTACGCGCAACCCGTTCTTCACCTCTAAAGCCTGGGTATGAGAAGAAGTGGTTTCTAGCGAATTTTGGTGACTTTTCGGTCTACGCGAAAATCCACAATACGTACATCTATCTCACCGTCGTCTCGGAGGTATCTGAGTTCGTAAACCGCCTGTTTCATTTTCACTCGATCCTCAGGGGAAAGATTGCGCAACACGTAAAATGATGCACCTTTAAGTCGTGGAGTCCGTCGAAGAATGCTACGGGCCAAGTCAACAATTTGACATACAATTTTAAGTGGACGAACCTTTGAGGAGTCCTCCTGTTTCTTGCCAAGACGGAAAGCTGAATCAACGTTGATTTCTTGTTCTCTTTCATCGGAAAGTAAAAAGAGTATCCGTCGCAGGAAATCCTGAGCATCTGCAATCCTTTCAGCTGGGGTAGCCTTGGTGGACTCAGCCGCATTCATGATGATAAGGCAGCGTTCGCGAGCTGGCTATGTGGCATTATGGTGGGTCTTCGGCTTCAGAACAACTGGGCCGCCCTTAAGCAGGTTCTCCAGTTGATAGACTCTATCGAGAACCAAATTCAGCTGCGATTGGGATGATGACGACTTGGATTTTAGCCTAACTCCTGTCTTGCTTTTACGTTCAACATTTCGTACGTTTTCCTTTACCACCTCTGCGTACGTCTTGATCTTAGACTCTTCTCTCTGATCAACAACCGCCGGCGTCTCTGTAGATGTGGTGAACGGTGCTCGACTAGGGGTAGGGGTAGCTGCGCCAGAATCACATGAGATACGGCAAGGAGTTGGTAGTGAGACAGCAGCGAAGTCCATCTCAGCTTGAGGAGGAGATGTGAGCGGTGTGAGCGCAGGCAGTCCAACAAGGCATCGTCTGTTGTTTGTCGTGACACGGCACAGACCGCAAGAGAAACCTTATTCCGGAACGTTGGATCGCAAGAGAAATTCATACGACTCATGACTGACTCCACAGCAAGCTATGTGGGTCCACCCATCGCAGATGGTGCCCTGCAAGGCTTTAGAGCTGGAAGTAACTCCAAGGTTGATCTATCATCGGCTTTCTGGCATGTGTTCCTAGGCGATGAACCCAGTTTTTTAATGATGTTTGCCACATCCTTCGGACGTTTTCGATGTCTTCGTTTACAGTTTTATTTAAACGTGTCGATTGAAAAGTTCCGGAAAAGGATTTTGCGATCGGCTGACGATGTAGATGGTGTAAAGTGTGTAGCAGATGATGTGCTGCTTTACGGCTTAAACGGACATGAACATGATTCCAATGTCCACTACTTTTGCATGGTTGCTTACGAAAGAACATAAAGCTCAAACACAAGAAAGCTAAGCTCCAAAACCGGAAGTACATTTTATATGGACACACTGATATCCAAGTGCGTAAAGATATACCCCGGAAAAATCAAGGCAGTGAAGATGTCACAACCTAAGTACGTCAATGCTGATGGACGTTTAAATGGTTTGGTGAAATATTTGAGCGGATTATTGTCCAGACTTGCTTAAATCATGACGCCCATCCGGAGGCTGACATAAAAGGTTTTAAAATGAAGTTGGGGAGAAGAGCCGGAGGCAGCCTTTAGAACCATCAACCATCTCATCAGCTGCCTACCAGTACGCGGCTGCTACGATTCCGCTCTGCACTTGGAGATGCAGTATGACAACAGTTAGCGGAATAGGCACCGTTTTCATGTGGGATGGCAAGCCCTTGAATTTCCGCAGGGGAGCGCTCACAGTGGTAGAACAGCGCTATGCGCAAAGCGAAAAGGAGATGACCGCTGCTGTCTACGCGATGGAACAATTCAACGCTTAAGCCTTTGGACGGAAAACTACCGTGAATACTGGCCCTAAACTGCTCGTATAAATAGCCAGCAAACCGTTACACAACGTCCTAGAGGTACTTAACAAATGCTTATCCAACTCAAAAATAAGACAGAGATCTTGTGTACTCCCCGAGGAACCAGAGGTTCATGGCGGACGCCCTTTCAGGAGCTCATCTTCCGATAGTGGAACACCAATTTGAAGAAATTGAGGTTGATTGCCGGAAGAAAATATGGCTTCATAGGGAGGCAGGTGCGACTTGTAAGGCTTTGCGAGACATGATTTTGAGCGGACGGTCAGATACAAAGGACAAACTTCCGAAGGAATTAACGCCATTCTTCAACTTTCAGGATGGACTGGTAGTGTATGACAGTTTGCTATTCAGAGGAAATCACTTTTTAACCCCGCCGTAGCTTCGCAAAGTGATGCTTGAACACACTCGTCGAGCCCATTTGGATATTAACTACGGCATTAGCAGGGTACGCCAATTAGTGTTATGGTCCGGGATGACGAGTCAAATTCAAGATCAAATATCAAGTTGTTCAGTCTGTCGGTCCCACGATGTTCGTCAAGACAGAGGACAATGATACTGAGTGAGATTCCAGATCGACATGGCAGGAAGTAGCAATTGCCTTGTTCTGCGACAACGGGAAAGACTGCTTAATCACAATGGACTAGTACAGTGTTTAATATGAGAGCGATCCACTCACCGCTACCAAGTCGGAAGAAGTCATCAATAAGCTTAAACTTTGGTTCACCAGAAACGGAATGCCTCAGGAACTGAGCTCTGACAACGGCCCGCAATTAACAAGTGCTGCTTTCCAGACCTACACGAAAAAGCGATTTTCGCGTCGACAAACCAGCCCGTATAGCAGCGAGTCTAACGAAGAAGCTGAGGCGGCGGTCAAACAAGTCAAGATTCAGTTGTCGCAGGTTAGAGCTAACCATGAGCATCCATATCTAATGCCGTTGGAAATCTGCAACAAATCGCATTCCTGCCTCACGTGTATACTGCAGAAGAACAAGAACCCTACTACCTTTAATGGACGAACTCTTACACCCGGTATTGCCGTCACATGAGCAACTGCAAAGGAATTTAAGAAATTTAATGACCCATCAGGAACGGTATTAACAATGCGATACCTGGGTGCTACCAGAGCTGTCAGTAAACATGAAGTGTGCATTCAACCAATACCTTGTGTCAACGAGCGATGGAAGAACGTTGGAGTGACTGCGAAGGTCGGAGGAAGGTAATCAGGAGGAACAGAGCGCAGCTGAGGCGGCACCGGGAATGAGGAAGTGGACCTGAAGCAAGACGCAAGACGGTTTTCCTTGAGGTCACAAAGATAGACAGGAAAGACAACACGGAGTGGAAAAGCGTATAAAGTCTTTAGTGACCGGTGCGGCTTATAAAAAATGGGAAGGATGTGATGGGGTTAAACAATCAGAAGAATTGTACGGATTTCCATGGCGAAGCAGGCGGCTTAATTGCTGCAAGCGAACGAAAGAGATGATTGGACTCCTACGCACCTTCCAATATACCCTGATTGGTTCGTATTTGGCAACGCTGGAGTAAGTTTGCTTGACTGACCCTAAGAAAGAATCTTCTGAATGCAGAACCGTCGTTAGTTATGGAAGTGACCTAGTTATTTACCTTGCGTTTTCTACAACTTAATCATGCTATCATTTATGCTGAGCCTTCTTTGTCGAATAAATCCTTTGTTCCTGAAATCCCCAGGCCGTGACACTGATTGCACGCAGTAGTTGGACGGAAGCGACCGGTAAAGTTTGGGGGACCGATGTCTTTTAACTTGACTTCTCTAAATCCTCCAACCAACTGGACCAGCGCATTACGCTTCACAGGCTCGAAAGCTACGGATTTGGAGATCCTGTTCTTGGGAGGAACAGAAATTTCCAACAGAATCGGCAATCGCAGGTAAGAGTTTGAAGTGCAATATCTGGTCCGGTTTACACCGAATGTGGTGTTCCATAGGAATCAATTCTTGGGCACCATTTGCTTTCATATTAATTAACAGATTTACTTGTTTACTGGACTCGTATTTCTTGTTTCTCACTGAGGGTGGCCGGCTATTCTCAACAAGGGAGCTCACGATGCACTTCAGCCATCCCAGGACAGGACGCATGAATGGTCATTAATATCTCCTCCTGTATAATTCGTCTTGTGTAAGGTGGTCCACATTCTTCACCAGCCAAACATCAAATCCAAAGTTGGAGATCATGTTTTGCAAGAAGTCACTTAGGAACGCGAAATTAGGGCATTAATCCAGGCTGATCTGTGCTGCCCAGAAAAATGTGTGAAGGCGTCAACAACTGGAAAGCAATTTACCGGCATTCCGCAGTGGGTATTCGGGCGGTTTGATACATCTGTTAGTTTCCAGTTGTAACCACATACGTGCGGCCTCATGTGAAATAAGCAATTCAGACGTGGCAGCCATGGCCCAAGCAAGACTTCACAGTACTGGAGACTCTACAGCGAAGAGACAAGAAACATTTAAAAGGTTTGTTCCATCTTCCATATCGAATCTAAGATTTTAGAGCTTCTGGTATCTGCGCCTACTTGACGATTTAATAGCCGATCGGATTTTGAGGAATTCAACCACGTCTGTCATTATCTCCTGCAAGTCAGTCACAACACGAGTTTGAGGGATCACTAGCTCAATGTAGCCACATTATGCAGTCGGCTAGAATGTCGGCGAAGCTTTCTCTCTTCGTGTGTGCAAGCCATAACACGCCCTAGCAAATTACGTTGTATCCACCCCCAATATATTTGTGTTTAAAATACTCTATGTTGACTTAATCCAAATACAGTAACGAGATATAGCCTGTGTACATTGACAGAATATAAAATGTGACGAAGGTTGCGCTACTTGCACTAACCTACACAATTGTGGGTGGCTCTCTTCTACATGTCCCTGTGTGAACACTATGATGAGTCAAATAAAACGATTTGGATGTTATCATTCTGTTTTCTTTTTAGAATGTTGCGCTTTTCATTTCGGCCACCCTAAGGTACTTATTAAGCATCCGCTTTTGTTCCCCGTACTCTGCCATTGTTCTGTTGTTCCAACTGTTCTCCAATACCACTTGCTTGCTAAAGCAGTTCAAGCAGAAATGGTCACTAGAGAATAGCACGCAACCCATAGTTCTTTACTGCCGATCTACTCAGTCACTTAACTGCGCTTGCCATGGCGGCCAAGCATCAAGTTCCGGGACTTGCAGAAAACGTCAACTATTTGAATTGCAACCTACTTGCTCATTTTGGGCTACTATCTGTCCTGATATGAACTTTCAACATGGCGTTCACTAGAGCCGCATATGAATCGTGGAAATCCGTGTTGATACTGGCTATCGATACTGCAGCGTGTGACAGATATTATCCCTGTTTAATCATTACAAGCAGTGCGACTGCGCGCACTTCTTTCCTGAATTTGGGGACGCATCCACCTTCCCTAATTTGCACAAACGTTCAAGAATCTTCGTAAGCTCGCCATTTGCTGAAATTGAAAGCTATCACTTTGTCGACTAGAGCACAAATCTTACATGAACGCGGCTGTGGCTAGAAAGCAGATAGTATCAGATGTATCTCGAAATCCGAAATAATATTGACTCTGTATTTTCTAGTAAGTTTTCCATCGCAGTTTCCAGTGTGGCAGCTAAGCTACAATGGAAGTCTGTAATGCCACAAACAGTTGGATGGGTTGAAATAAAAGTGGCGAACACTTAAGTGCAGCTTTTTGCTACCAATGATCCAACCCGGCTGGAGTAACTTTAATCTGAACTCTGTACAACACAATTTTTGCAACGGTATAATTTGTATTACTCTAAACTGACGCATTCTTTTCTATTAAGGAAACGGTGGATGGCTACTCGGAATACTCCTACGAATCTCCCTAGACCCCGAAACCCACCCAACTTGGTAACTCTTCTTTCGCGAGTTGATTCAGTGAATTACATGACACTCCAAAGCATTGAAAAGTAGCTAAGCGCAACTACAAACAAAATGCACTATCGTCGGTAAATCCACAATGGTAATGTCCATTTAGCTCTGATCTGCAACCAGCATAAAGAATAACTATCAGCAGTCTCATCATGACGCTGTGGGGATGGTCACGAGTTCTAGTTCCATAAATTATATCCCAATTAAAGAATCACCAGGAAAATGGATCTTTCTTGCAGCGCTCTATCAGTTAATTACCTAAGCTCATTCAGTCGGATTGCGCTATGCATACACTTGTTAAGCAAACATAATAGATGCAGCCAAAAGCGTTTTGATATTTGGCTGTGTTGAATATGTTCTTAAACCTTTGTTTATCTACTGCAAATTATATGACGGTACGTATATTAATAAGTAAACTCAACGTGAAACTAACACAGCTTAGAGCGTGCACGCATTGTGCATTATCGTCACGTTCCATGGTTCTAACTAATGTTATCCTGAGACATTCTCCAGTACATAGAGAGGTCAGAGGGTGTATATCACTCAGGAATCTTAAGTCAGCAAGTGTACATAGTACTAGCGGTGCTGAGAATTCAAGGCAGCTTTCTCAAGGGTTACAGGGTCACACCAGCAGGCCCGCATAGCCCCCACCAAACAAACTACGTCGCTCTGGCATTTGTGACGAACACAGCATTCCGCGGGGCATGCTGCTAACCTACCTGGTGCTCGTTGTTTTCAACCCAGCATTTACTCTCAGTGTTGACTTTTGATGCGAGTGTTGTTTCACGGCTAATTGCTAATCTCTGTGTCAGTACGTACCTAGTTGCATATGATGTAAAAAAAGCTTAAAGGTATTCAACAAAATGATAGTTTTCCTAACACCAATGAAAGTGAAAAAGCATGTATGTAAATAAACGTTGTTAACCTGTTTGAGGAAGGACTGGGTCAGATTTAAACAAAATGAACACGGGAGTCATTTGTCAAAATTTGTTAATCTCTCTCTACATTTTATCTCCAACATCACTCGAAAGCTGCTCTATTTTAACTTTTTATCCTTATTTACATATTACTTATTCTTTTTTATGTCGCCACTGATTGATCAACAACTAATGTTTTCTTTGCGATCGATTGTCGACAAGTAATGAACTAACTTTGCAATTCGGATGGATTTAATTGGTCGCTTTTTACGATAAATTTAAACCTGTTACTTCCCTTCAGTAGTTTGAACAACGACATGAGAAGACGAATATTGGCAGATGCTAGCGTTTCGTATTATCTCGTCAGTAGCAATATCATAACAGGGAAACCCTTTTATATGTCTTCTGGGTCCCGTCAAGCTAATCAAATTTATGATTGCGGTCATTGTTGTTGGGATTGAGACCACGGCAACCGCACGTTGACAAGTAATTGCTTTTGGACACACAAAGCTGGTCTAATTCGGCTTATCGCGACGGCCTCGGTAAAATCGTAAATCGATAAAGTAAACATAACTGCTGGGATACTTCACATTGCATTTGGATCATCTATACTGCTCCTTATCCTATATATCATGGCAACAGTGCACCGCTTCTTTCTCCGAAATCTCTGTACCATCGTCGTTAATCGTCAAGGCTTCCCATCAGCGTAACATTTTAATTATCCATATATTTTAATTCCTCGCACTTAACTTTTCTGTATTTCCTTTTTAGACACGACTGGTCTGCTCTTTTGAGGTGACATTACAGCTTCAAAGCTAAGTATTATAACCATGTATACTTCCACTGACTCACTAGCGTATAACGAAGTGTCACAATCAAATGATCCACCTAACATAACGGGCTGAGGCTTCATCGCACAATGTATGCATACAATGGTCAAAAAAACATTTGTTAAATAGACGATTGCTTACATTTTGCGATTTGGCCACACCGGTCTACAAACAGTTGGAGCATGGAAGTAGGAGTGAGGGAATGCCCTGCATGGGAACAGTTCCCTGGGGACGGTTTCATGGATGGTCGCATTACGTTACTTGACCGTTTGGTTAAATCCGCATTTGTTGTTGTCCCTAGTTTATTAATTTCTCTAATAGATTAAAACTACCAAGCACTACTAAAACGCACTTACGATCTAATATATCAAACACAAATAATTGACTAATTTATGCGATCTCGTTGTACAAATTGATCAGACCACTCAGTTGTCCCTTGCGCCGAGGAATATGTGTTTTATGTATTTATTTGAGAAATGGGTTGACCAACAAACGTAAGTAAATTTTGTGTAATCGCCTAGGATTAAGTAGAACACAAGACTAGAAAACTTCAGGTTCTTATTCTTTCGGTACATTTCATCGAATTAGTCCTGTGTGCAACTTGATACTAATCCCATTTGTAGCTTGTTTTCAGCCAAAGAAGAAACATAGACTTGCTTGGCAAAAGCTATGAGTTTGTGATATTTTTCTGTTTGGACCACCTAACCACATTCTGCGCTAACATCTTGAGCAGTTAGTATTATGTTCAGGTTTAGGTCGTTTGGCGCAATCGAGCAAACAATCAACGTTAACTTCACTCGTCTGCTTTATCTTTTATTGCAAAACTATTTTCTCTGAGGGCTTGAAAATGTGGTTGGCCATTCGTTTTCATTAGGAGTCGAATGGAAATAGGGTCATACCTTGCGGAAATACAAGTACTCCTACTTCATACAATACTTCCTGACCATACCTTGTCAGTCTTACTGCTCCTTAGAATTTCGCCGACCGCGGTTTTAATGATATTTCAAACGGCACGGTTCAGTAGAATTTCCTTATCCGTCCATATTACCCACCTACGGCTCTTGTCAAAGACAACCAACAAGATAACTTTGGGGTACCGCGTAGATCAAAAACAAGACTAACAGCCAAACAGTTTCTTGGCGGCTCTTCTTTCACTCGTGATGTGGTGACAGGACTAGTCCATAATATTTTGCTTATTTCTTCAGTTGGAGGGTATGAGCAACTAATAGGTGGTTAGTCTTATTGAAGATTGTTGAAAAACATTAACGTATGCGCTCAGATTTATCTCCTAACCTCTGTTTTACTGCTTACTTTGCTGCCTTTCGGCATATGCACCTTGGCCTCTCCTGCGCATCGACATCTTCTTGCTTTCTTATAGTGCACTTTTACCTAACGTGATTCGCTAACCATCTTAGTGCTATTATCCTTGATACTAGTTGACGCTTAAGTTCTGCCGATGCTAGCTTCCAATATAGAGCTATTGGTAAAATGGAACTGTGGTATATTGCGGGTAACAAAAGCGGTTGCTTAACAAGTACCGTAGGATAGCCAAACTGAGAGCCACATTTGATGAAAAAACAAAGTGATAATGTGAAAATGATGTTAGTGAAATCACCACAGTGTTCACAGGGGCATACAGAAAGGACCAACATCAGTTGTGTAGGTTAGCGCTGGTTGTGCAACTTTCGTCACTATATCCTCTGTCGAAACACACAGACTATATCTCATAATGTAGGTGGGTAAGGGCAACGTCAAGGCCTCTTATAAACTAATGTATGTTGAGGCGGAAACAACGTAATTTGATAGGGCTTTCTATGGCTGGCACACACAAAGAGAGTAAAGGTTCCGTCGACATTCAAACGTGGCTAAGTTTAACTGATGGACCCTCAAATTCGTGTTGTGGCTCAGTTGTAGTAGGTGGCGACAGACCTGGTTGAGGTTCCTCAAAATCCGCTAGGGTCCTTAATCTAAGTTGACTGGGAAGGTTAAGAAACCTTTTTATGCGATTCGTGGATCATCGCTGTCAAATCTCGAGCATAGCAAGGTCTTGCTCGTGACATGGATGCCTGGGCAACAATGAGTATTCCGCATTTGGCCGGACGCATGTGCAAAGCAAATGTGAAAGTAAGATTGCTATCACCAATTGGCCTGTGGTACGTTATTTCCGTGGCAATAACAATTAGGCGAATTATTAAAATTCTTTGTTTTCCTATGAAAGCTTACTAATTTATCGAAAACCGAAAGGATTCTGCTATGAGAACTCCACGGTGTATATGCGTATACGATATAGCGCGCGTATACGATATAGTAGAACCTTGAGCCTGCTGCTAAGCGCCTTACGTTTCATCATTATTGGATACGCCGTTATCGTCACCAGGTGTAACGGAGGCCACTATTTCGGACTTGCATCATCTATCGGATAATGTCAATCTCGGTGGTGCCGCTGTATGTCGATATGTGAGAAATAAGATATCAGGTAACGTAACTTTGGGCTTGTCATCAAATACCCCTATGAGCTGATTCTGGGACATCACAGAGGACTTTCGATTTGAGCCATCAGACGGAAGTTAAGATACCGTGTATAAATGCAGCAGAGATCAACTGCACCACAGTGACAAGCGCTGCTATCTGTGTGCCTGTAACAAAGCTCAGTGTTAGAAACTTTTTCTTTATATACGACATTTTATCTAAGCACCCATTCCCTACACAACTAGTGCAACTCCCTTTCTGCCCATCCCATATACATAAGAAACCCATGTAGTCTATGTGAGGCTGATCATGCGTCAAACCAAACAAGTTGGATCAATACAAGATGATAGAACACAAGAGCAAGACAAGTGTGTTCTCCATCAATTGTAAGAAAACAGCATTATGTTGGGAGGTTATAGAACTGGAAACTCTCACATTATGAAACTTATTTAATTGTTAGCAGTTTGTGTACATATATTATCCTCAACATTTCGTGATCGGTTCATCCACTAGTAACGATAAAGGACCCAAGCGGAAGTAATAGTTATTTATGTTGTATGACTGATTTCACACTATGTGGACTGCAAACCGCATTGACGGCGCTCTGCCTTTTAACCAGTGTGAAAGTAGTGTTGCACTTTTGGCACAGATTACATACTGGGCTTGTGTTGCATCCGAAGTGAAGATACTTTGTCTCCATTTGTATCTTGATACTCTTCTTCTAGTTGACAAGTGTCATTTTTCCAAAGCTGTAACAGACAAAAGGTCAGTGGTATTAACACCTATCAGTAGCATTACGGTTTTGTATTATGTTTAAAATATATATCAGCAGCCTTGGATGATGTGAACAGGATGATATAATCCAACGTGATGCAAGATGACATCTTCCCAGATCCATTTATGATGTTTTTGCAGACCAATAGATTAATGTACCTCGTGAAATAAAAAGTTAAGTTACTAAATCCCTAACCCAACTGAGAATAGCAGAAGGCGCAGGTTGCGAATGTACGCTGTCACCTCGTGCATTTCCCTCCTGTACTTAACAATGGACTCAAAATAAGATCCAAGTAGGTAACCTGAGAAGCACAGTTGCTTCGGCAATTACGAGGCATTTGATGAACGCCCATCAGCAGGTAAAGCCCGATTCGTCGTTGAATGTTCTCATGCACACTCAAAGATCTCACATTCTCGAGGCCCTGCAGGCCATCGTAATCAATTGATTGCACTTAACGCTCTGCACAAAAATAGTCCACGGTGACATTAAATCTACGGTGACAGCCTGTAACGCGCTCCTGTGAAAACTATCGATTATCGATGGACTTCAACTAACGTTGTTTTGAAATCTTTGTTAATTGTATGTACCTGACTGAAGATAATTCACGAATTGAAAGCAGCACTTTACAGCCCCCTTATTCTGGCATTCTTATCTAAAGTATTTATAAAAGCGAAGCTGGTTACATTTTTCCTTGACTATAAGCATGTTCATAACAAAAATAAACTAGAGAATGGGTTATTTCGAGTCAGTAAGGCGCTAACCAACATAATTATCTCACGACAGACGTAAGCTGGAGTATCGCAGTGAAGATATATAGTGGATCGAGTTCTATCCCGTCCTAGAAAACACTGTGTCGCGCAGTGTTCAGAACACATTTTTGTCTGCTACATTTTTTCCTCCTATTTCACTGCATTTGCTATCCAGTTCATTGCCAAATTTGAAGCAGTTGTTAATTTACCCAGCTTCAAAGCATTCTTCATCCAGGGACCATAAATTTTAAATCCCTAACACTAAGTGCTTTATATTTTTTACTTGTGAGCCCTCCGTCTCTAAAGCAGCACACCTCTTCTTTATGTGAAACTATTCACCAAATTTTGATATCCCATGGCCATTGTTGCTATAAGTGTTGGCATGTGTTGATGCAATATAGTAATCTATCCTCTCGTAGACTACCTCAGGATTATATAGCGTAGCATGCGAGTCTTGTACCAAATACCCAAAGCAACCACCCCACTTAAGATAACTAGGCAACTGCTTATAGCATCTGCTTGAAGGGCAATCGCAGTTAGGATACACTCCGGCTAACTGGATTGTCTTAGGTTCATTAAGAACCGTGGCAGCAGTCACAGAAAAGTATTCCAAAATCGAACGGTCCACCTATGCGTCTTTTACTAGGTAACCAAAACCTACAATCTTAGGAGACTAAAATTAACTGTGACATTTCCCTTTTGTTGACAGCTACTAAGGCCCATATAATGAAGTCAGCGCCATTAAAAAGATGCAACGGTTGTACGGTAACAGTGTTAGTAGTCCATCTACAAATTAGCTTGTAAGTACCAAATTGATGCTAGATCATAAAGTAGCAACTGGTAAGGATTTTGCGACCTCGTTGACGCGAGCATCCATATACCAGATGCCAATTATGGATGTTAAACAGTGAGTACTAGGACCATGGCTGCAAGAGCTACTGGTTGCATGAAAGCAACTCCGATTTGGCCCAATTTCATGCTCGCAAATGTGACCATATTGTGTAAACATAATTTGTAACACGACTGCTGTATTCCTCGTAGACACTAACTGGTGTAATTTTTCCTTTATACGCTATGTACACAGTTTAAATGGAGGGTAGTAACGGGATCGTGGTCTGTTTTCTCAAAAGACTTCTAATTGTGCTTTCCGTTGTCACAAATATTCCTACTCCCCAAACCAAAATTGAATTGTTGTGGGTTGAATAGGCTATTTTTTCGGCGTCAACATGTAATACGTGAGCTTATTCTCAACCTGATTAAGCAATGACGTTACACTGTATATGGAGCTAAGAGGCGCATCAAGTATATAACAATGGTAAATTTTTCTTGATCTTTTTCCTAGTAAACCGCTGAAAAAGTACATAAAAATTCACCTACAGCTTACTTTGTTGGAGAATACGTTGGATTGTACCATTGCGAATCTGGAAGTAATCTTTGTTATAGATCGAGAAAATTGTAGAAAGACCAAGCTAACTAAACAAAGCTTGCTGTAATCAAAAATGCTTTGATTTATATCTATTCCCATATTGTCATTTAGGCAGCCATAGCAAGTAGTTTGTTGCATTGAGTTCGGCAGAAGTAGGACGGCAGCATGGAACATCTACACTGAGCGAAAGGTATACTTGTTTTTGATCAAATATTCGGATACACCATTTTACTTCCACTAGACCAAACCAACCATGTGATTCAACGAACTTTGAGAGATAAGATTTAGCAAGAATCAATAAACAACAGACTGCTTTATAATGCAGATACTCAGATGGCAGTTGTTAAAACCAGAACCATGGGATCTAATTTGGTCGTACCGCCAACACACTCATGAAGTCATGGGAGAAAACGTTGGACTGAACTTGCGCTGGGGTACAATCTCGGGTACACCTAGAAAGTGTTGTTAGTCCGCGAAATTAACTTCGACATCATTTGCTCTCCTTTTCGATGGAATGCGGCAAATAGCTGTATTTATTCCTTTGAAAGCCGCGTTGTTTATAACGTATTTTAACGCTATTTGCCCTCTGAGATGCTCCGCATCAATTTACTCAAACCAACCGTTGGACTGCGCCTGGTATTATGGAGACATATACGAGCTATTTATCGGCATTTCATTTCCTTCATCATTTAGTGCGACGTTAGTTTACTTGCCTCTATGCCATATCTTCGCACGACCAGATGGAAGCCGAAGGTTCGGACGAGATCCGCTGATGTACTGTTTTGCAGGAAGATAAGTCCCCAGGAGACGGTTGCTCGAATGGACGTATTACTTCATTTGAGCGTTTAATTGTTCTCACTGTCAACTGCCCAGTATTTCCAATGAATTTAATAGGTTGTTCCATCCGTGTTGTTCATTGAGTACCGAGTTAAACATCTCAGACAGTTGTATGCTTCTGTGATCTCGCTGTGCAAACTGACTAGACCACCAATTTGGGTTGAATCTCGCGTTGTTGAGGAATAAATCGCCTATCCATCTATTTTTTTCTGCATAAACGGGTCGGTTACAGTTACAACAGTTCCTTCGTTCCCATACTGATTCTTATTACTTGTTGCTCCCGGCGAGGATATTCGCCGTCAAAACCGTCTTTTAATTAATTTTTGTCGAATATTATGAAGGATTATTCGTAAACTACCAACACATAAGGGATACTGTGTGCATTATCTGCAGCGCCAGTGAGTGGTTTTGGCTGGATGTCATTTGGAAACTACACATGTGCTTAAGCTACGGCGGCAAAAGCTCTTTTTAATGCACGTCAACACACAATTAATGTCTGAATTGAAATGCCGCACCATCCAACATAAACTCTGGAAAAACTGAACATACTAAGTATTTAATGAAACTCAAACTTTGTAAATGCCCTAACGAGAAAGATATATACAACTAAGCAAGGGAGTATTTGATTACCTGCCAGTGAACTTAGTGACGTTGCGTCTTTTAAGTGATAGACCAATGAGGTGCCGGAATTCCTGAAAGAATTCGCTTTTGTAGCGTTTCGAGTTTATCGCAACACCACCACAATGCAAATGAAATGAACTAGGGATGCATTAACAGCAAACCAACTCGGTGTGTATTCTGCGATTTTTGGACTCATTACACGAGCTGCTGGAGTGTGCCGGATGAATAGGACAGAGTTTGAAATTCACACAAATTTTATTAACTCGATGGTAACCTTCACGGT
>OX104062.1:24615699-24703172 GCA_944474145.2 Dicrocoelium dendriticum | reverse complement strand
AACTGATAAATGCTACACACTGGGCATTTCTAGCAGAACGATCCCATGATATCGCCTGGTCTGAATTTGCTCACCAGTTTAACACGTTAGTAACTAGTGCTTCTAGAAAAAAATCTTTGCGAGCGAAGACAGTAAAATCATTCCTACGCAGCAGGACACGCAAGTGTATCGTCACGAAGAATTTACTCTGGCGAAGGTACAAGGAGTCACCGAGTGCCGAAACATGGGAAGCCTACACTATCCAAAGGAATCACTGCGTAAACCTGGTACGCAAAGATAAAACACCGCACCAACAGAATCTAGCTGAGAAATTTCTTTCAAACCCCAAGCTCCTGTACAGACACGTTAACAAGCTCCGCAAAGTGCAGCGAGGAATTCCTGCTTTACACACATTTTGTGGACTTGCACAAAACGCAACCGAGGCGGCCACGTCCTATGTCAACAATTCACCCCGAACTTCCAGAGCATGACATCGCCGCATACACTGTTCCCAATCGTTGTAGCACCACCAGGACTCAGTCACATCACGTCTACGACTGCGGATGTCATGAAAAGGCTAATTGCCCTGCGCGAGCATACCTCTCCCGGTGTTGATAATATTCGTCCAAAAGTGTTGCAATTGGCTGCAGTAAACCTGGCAGACCCAGTCTGCAATTGCTTCCAACAATGCCTCGAGGAGATGCGTGTGCCAACGATGTGGAAGCAAGGCATCGTCACTCCCATCCATAAGGGGTGAAGTCGTACAGATCCGGCCAACTATCGCCCGACAACACTAATTCCGGTGCTCTCCAAAATCATGGAAGCGATTGTCTCCGAAGCTCTTATGAACTTCTTGGAAGAACGAAATATCATAGCACAAGAGCAACATGGGTTTCGGAAGAACCGATCTTGCACTGCAAACCTGCTGCTTGCCAGATCTAGTTGGACTGAGACCTTTGACAGCGGCGTAGGTGTTGACGCAGTATATCTGGACTTCTCAAGGCCGTTCGACCGTCTGAACCACCGTATCCTCCTTCACAAGCTGCAGTGTTGTGGAATTGGTGACCCAATCCTCGTTGGATAGCTAATTTCTTGCTTCAACAACATCTGAATGTAAGAGTTCGTGGCGTCATCTCTGACCCAATGGAGGTTAAGCGCGGAGTGCTCCAGGGCTCAGTACTTGGTCCACGACTATTCCTGATTTACATAAACGATCTCGCGACAGTAATCAACTCTATCTCCTTACTCTTCGCTGATGATCTCAAGACATGGCGAGTCATTAGAACAACCAGCGACAATGCAGCACTTCAGGATGATCTGGACAGGGTCTACGAATGGTCGACTCAGAACCTGCTTCAGTTCAATGCTACAAAGTGCAAGGTCTTGAGCATACGCCATAAAGCCACTTGTGAATACAGACTGGGGGATCAAATATTGGAGCGCACAACAACGGAATGCGATCTAGGCGTGATAGTGCAGGAAAGATCTGGGCTGTTCCCGTCAGGCCGAGAAAGCCTCCAAAAAAGCTAACCAAAATCTTGGCTTTTTGCGGAGGGCATTCGGGCGCTTCGATCCTTTCATCTTTCCCAGATGCTGAACGCCTACATTCGGCCTCATTCTGAGTACGCCATCCACGCTTGGCAGCCATGGCGAATGCCAGACCTTACCCCTCTTGAAGTACCAGAATGAAAAGCGATCAAAAAGGTCATCGGCCTGTTTCATCTTCCTTACCGATTGAGGCTGAAAACCCTCGGGGTCTACAGTGGACAATATCGACGCCTGCGTGGCGACTTGATAATGACTTATATGATCCTGAGGAATCCAAACCATTGTTGTCGTCACCTACTAAAGCTGAATAGCAATACAACACTCAGAGGACACCAGCTAAAGCTGGCCACACAATACAGCCGGTTGGAATGCCGCCGGAATTTCTTTTCCCTTCGTGTATGCGAACACTGGAACGCTCTTCCCACATACGTTGTTTCTTCCCCCACGCTAACGGTATTCAAAAGACGTCTGGATGATTCGCTTATCCACCTACATTACGCTATATAATCAGAGATGTCCACGTCAAACAAACGCGAAAAAACGGTGCTCATTCTCAGCTTTTGTGCTTCACTATTTACACACTGCTGTTGTGGAATATAGTTTCGGATATATTACAACTGCATTCATCAATTTACCTCAGTCCAAGAAAGCGGCGCACGAGTAAGCGTTGGTCGTTTCTCTTGTTCTTAAGACATGCCTTACCCATATTACTTCCCATATTACTCTACAGTAACAATTCAGTACACATTCTACAACGTTTCTATGAATAAGGGGCACTTGAATTCCTGCTAATTATCGCATTCTCATAACGTTGAAGGCTTCCTGTTGGAATCTAAGAATATACGATTTATAACAAGCTTATGATTACCATACCACCATCATAAACAGGTAGATAACACATGTTGGAAAACCCGGACCGCATTTCGGCAAAATCTATCTAGTGAAATGCGTTATCTTATTGCTCAATCTACTCGTGTGCCCAACATACCCATAATGGGACAACATAATATTTTGCGTGTCCAAATTCAACAGGCACTTTGGTATAGCATACAGTTAGTTTATCCCAGTTATTAGGAAGCCAGTAGTGCGCTATTCATTGGGTCACACCAAGCAGTCGCAGCTTGTTTTTCGGTAGCAGGAAATCAAATGCAGACAATAAGTGATGACCGCACTAACACCGGTATGGGCAATTAACATTGGTATTCTAATTCGGCTTGAATTTCCTTAAGAAAGAAAGGATAATCGATGAACATGACTGAATATGTAGATAAATCCATTATTGCAAGTAGGGATCTGGTCTCCTTCATTAGAGGTGTATGGCGGTAACGTTCGGTCGTTATGATTGTAGGTATCCAGGTCAGACACTCGGTACTAGTCAAGCAAACTCGTGATGCAGCGGGGTTCGCTCAAGCCTTCCAACTCCCTACACAAAACTGTTTAGTGCAAAGGCTCTAGGGGAAAAATGAAAGAAAACTCGGTATTTGCGCTCAGTTTTTCCATCTAATCTAACTCGAGTTGATTTGAGCATGTGTAGATAATGGATTGATCCCAGGACAACCTGAGAGTTTTGCAGACCTATTAAAATATAGTATTCTCGTAAAACGTCCTACTGGTTAGGGGGAAATGGTTAACACCTACGTTCCATGAATCTCACTTTCACTTTCTTAACATCAGGTTTACAGGGGCGCTGCTTGCAACTTCATACCACACGTGACCAGACAATAGAATCATGGTGTGTAAAAACTTTAAAAGGATAATGCTTAACATGTCCCATAGAATTAATGAGACGAAAATTTCATAATTTGCTAATAGCGTGTGATATAGGCACCTTATTTTTCGGACTACAACGCGCACTTAAAATCATTATATTTGCTAAAATATTCAGAGTTCACCTTATACTTAGATGCGCCTTATGTATGAATAGTTGTGCTGAGGCCTGGTGACCTCGAACACACTATGTTCTGAGTGACAGTCTTGACTGGTCACATAGTAAACGGCTTCCACTCTGTTACAGTTTCACGTCTTCCACTTCACCTAGCACAGTCATCATACACTCATTTGTATCGGATTAACTCCTAGTGTTCAGCGGGCATATTAATACGAAATTATTTCCTACGGAAGGTGATTTGTGCTACCCAAGTTGTTTAAGCGGGCTTCGTGCTCCTATTTAAACGCGTCACTCTGTTGTTTTAATTAGTTTTCACTGTCTCAATACTGTGATCCATCAAGGATTCTCCGTGCTATCTGGTAGTCTTAGACTTACCCCAATAGAATCATTTCTAACGAAGCTACGACACAATCTACGCTTTCAATTGCATTCGCCCATCGCCGGCACTTTTTGCTGTCATTCGCCCATTACAAGCCACTTCCAACGGATTTGTCCTACAGAAACCAGTGTCGATCTATAACCTAACCAAACACCAAGTAAGTGTGTCCTCGGGGTGCACACTCTCAGCCGCGGTAACCGACGTCGAGAGTATGACTAGGACAAAGAAAGAGAGCGTGACGTGCCGTCTACCTCAAGTGATCAGACAAGGGATGCCTCCGTTTTCAACAACGGCCCTCAATGGAATTGATTCCACCTAACTGCAAATGTGGCAAGCAAAATTGTATACGCCCAGTTAAACAAGATATTATTTGTGAATTTAGCAGCCTTCCGTTCCACCCCTCTGTGCTGGTTTAAGTCAACTACAATACAAGAGACAAATCAACCTGACTGATTCGCTCTGGTTTTGCCAAACATGCAGAGCAATCCCAATAGTCAAATGTATAATATCCTGTGAAAAAATGAAAACTGACTGAAAAGTCCAGCAGATGGCGAGCTTCAGGCTTTGCATTAGAATCTAACAACACCGATCTTGCTCTACAGCAAACCCTCAGAGCTCTGTCCCTAAGTCGAAGGCTAAAGTCAGGCTTGCTAACCGCCCGACGGCATCTGCGCAACCTACTCCGACAATTACTAACCCTTTAAGTAGGCAAGCCACATCCAGCGTGACTGCTATTAACTCATCCCTAGATGCCATATCTCACGAGTTGGTCACAACACCGACACCGACAGTCCAGAGCCGGGTAACATACGCATCGATCGCCTCGATAAAAACGCCTAAAGAGACACCCGTACGTCCATTTTCTGGACCAAGCACGAGCGATGCGACGCCGTTTTCACAACATTCTTTAGTGCCGCCAAACAATCCAAGTTACCAGCCACAACACTCAAACCGACATTCGCTAAACAGAACCACAGTGCGTTAACGGTCGTGTGCACTAACGTTCCTGAGTCCAGATCTGGCACAATAAAGGCAAGTTGGTAGATGATCGCAACCAGTGGCATTCCATCTGCGATGCGATTGGTATTCGGGTTGAGCCAACTGGGCTACGACGCGTAGCGCGTCACCCAAATTCAGTGCACTACGGCGAACCCGATTTCTTCGAGTAACCTTGAATTCAACTGAGGAGACAGAGACAGTCCTACTCTCAGCAGTTCATCTTCGCAACTCATCGAGCGGGTACGCATACTACCAGATATTCCTTGGAAAGGACGGTCAAAGGAAAAAGAAAACCATGGCGGCCCTTCTACGAACGAAAGCAAGAAAACGTATTTGTTCATGGTGTTCCTGAACTACTGGGCTCTCCTGAGCACGAAGCGCAAAAACATGACCGAGAGCAGTGGTGCTACATCCGCGAAGCACTCTCTCTGGACCACGTTATCGCTAAATCACTAACGAGAATTCCTTCATCTCCAAACTACAAGGGCTGCGGTCCAAAAATATTGAAAGTCGTGCTACACTCCGATGGAATGACAGAAGTCCTATTGGATAGCTGGTTGAAGCATCGCTCCAGGTTGCCTACCGAGATTAGGCTAAAGATAGCAGGCGCACGGCCACTAGTTTTCAGCACTTCATTGGAACATGCAACCTCAGTAAAATATTTGCCTCCACAATCCTGCAGAGTTGTAGACAATATGGCATTAGCGACACCTGACGGGACAGGGAGACACACGAGAGAACATCTCGATCTGGGATGCTCCATGCTACCATGCAGCCTGACTGAAATTCAAGAACCAATGACCCACGCAAAAACGATTAGCGGCCGACCGACGAACGGTCGGCTTAAAACTAAACACGAATTTGTTGTCCACCTACACACTTCTAACATCAAAAACACTATCATGTTTGTATACTAACGCCCAAGGTCTTCTTAGTAAGTTGGCCGAACTTAGAGAACGCCAGGCGTCACAACCGCGGGATCTCATTATGATTACGGAGACCTGGTTAAGCCTTGAGATAGCAGATTCTGAAGTCAATTTACCTGGTATGTCACTGCTTCGGAATGACAGAGCTGGAAGAGGTGGTGGCGTAATTCTGTATTACAAGGCTAACCTCCGATGTGAACTTATTGACCACCCAGAGATCCGTGCCCCAGATTCGCTTTGGTGCCGGCTATGGTTGCGGAACAAAGACACATGTCTTATAGCTGTGATTTACCGTCCACCAAACTCTACGTGTGAAATGGACTCCAAACTAAACCACGTTCTTCAGGTTGCTTTGAGCAAGACATACAGTCACATTCTCATCGCAGGCGACTTTAATGTGCACGATCTGGAAATAGCGGCGACCGATAGCATGCAGTTCAAAGCCTGTTTACAAGAGGTAATTTCCAGCTACCCTCTGTACAACCACGTGACCTCTCCACCAGATTTCGAACTGCTAACAAGCCGTCGATACTTGATCTTGTGCTCACCAACGAAGAACTCATGGTAGACGGAATAATTACAAGCACACCACTGGGTCGCAGTGACCATGTGACTCTACTGTTTAACTATGTATGTTATGCGGAATATCCTGAGGAAGAGGATGATAAAGTGTATACGGTCACGCACTACAACGTGTTATCCGCGCTTGTTAAGGAGGTATCTTGGACCTTCTTAACTGAATGCCCCAGAAATCGCCTGGGACACTTTCACAAGGACATTTACCACACTGGTAACGCACGCGTCTGAGCAGAAATCCTTCCATCGTCAAAGGAGAAGGAAGTCATTTCTGAGGAGCAGAACACGCAAATGCATGTCCTTGAGGGACTTAGCATGGAGAGCTCACAAGGACTCCCCGAATTCCGAAACCTGGACTGCCTATGTGGCACAGCGTAACTTCTGTGTGAGTTTGATCCGCGAGGACAAGGTGACGCATCAGCAGGAGTTAATGAAGAGATTCTGCACGAACCGCAAACTCTTATACAGGCATGTTAATGGCCTTCGTAAGGTGCAACGCGGAATTCCAGCACTGATCACGACTGACGGGTGCACGCGATCAGCAACGGAAGCAGCCGATCTCTTACGGTTCCATTAAGCACAAACATTCAACATTAACAGTTTTAAGGAATTTCTCTGTTCCTATTTTCTAACCAACAGCCTTATCCAATATTCCTTTTACTGCAGAAAATGTGTCAAAGAAACTGTTGTTCCTGCGTATCCATAGCTCTTTTAATGTGCCTAATATTCGACCGTGGACTTTACAGGCAGCAACTAGTGATCTCGCGAAACCTATGGCTATATTCTATCAGCGCTGTATGCAGGAGAAATATGTTTCAACAATATGGTAGCTAGTGGTCCTCACTACTAATCGCAAGGGATTTAGTCTCACTGACCCAAATAATTACCGTCGTATAACGCTAATCCCTGTGCTTTCCGAGCTTACTGATTCTGTCATTGTTGATGCACTCAAGCAGTATCTGCAAAATCACAACAGGATAGCACCAGAGCAACATGGCTTCCGAGGAAAGCAGACTTATGCACTACAAACTTGCTAATCGCACTCAATAGCCAAACTGAAACAGTTGGTGGGGAGTAGGAATTGATTCCATTTACCTGGACTTATTAAACGCGTTTGACTGCTTGAATCACGGTATTCTCCTCCGTAAACTTCAGCTCTATGGCACTGGCGACCCAAAGCTGCGTTGGATAGGCGATTATTGCACGAAAGTCGGTTGGCGGTGAGAGTACGAGAATCCCTATCCGGAGCTATTGAGGTGGAGTGCGGCGTACCAAAAGGCTCGGTGCTCGGACCCCGTCTATAGTTGATTTTCATAAACGGTTTCATAAACGATTTTCATAAACGATCCGATTTCCTATTCTTCACGGAGGATATCAAGTAATGGCAAGCGATCAAAGAACCGAACGATCAGGAAAAGCTCCATCGTGACCTCAACACGATTTCAAACTGGTCATTGCTGAATACACTACCACGCAATGTAGACAAATACCAGGTTGTTCAATTGCGTCAGAAGCACGACTACGTGTATAGGCTTGGGCAGACAACTTCCCATTAATTCGACCTTAGTGTGCTCATCTAAAGTGATCTTAACTGTGCAAAGCAGTCAGAGGCAGCTGCGAAAAGAGCCAACTAGTAACTGGACTTGCTTTGCAGAGTGTTGCAGAAATCAGTCCTTCAGGGAGAAGCGTTTATTCGACAACGACACCTAAGCAAAAATTACAGCACCTTCAGCAAGTCAATCTCATCGACATACCTTGCAGGTATAAGTCCATAACTAACAACCATTCTGAGTCTAGGAGATTCCTCCTTTGCTGCAGTTAAGCAAACGGTGAATCACCCACACGTATACCGACTAAGCTGAGTCCATTAATCGAATCCGTCACCTCTGCCTCGCATTGGCTGTGTGGCTCGCTCGGTTGTTTCATCTTCTCACTCTGAGCTGATACCACCATCACATCTCCCCACATTTGTGTCCTTGCGGTTTCATATTGTTATCCACCCCGTACACCATTCCACTACACGTCGTCTTCGATGTATCTTTGGCCGTAGTATATTTGCCGTTAGCGACCTGCAACTCGACTCCCGATCCACATTGTTGTCTCTGGTGTCGTCTCAAATATCCTCTAAGTCTTCTGAAGGTTTTTCCTCCAGCGTTTATTTCGTATGACCCAAGACCGACCCTTGCAGCTACCACAACTTTTTCCAACGCCCTTGCCTATCGGGAAGTGGATGAACCCCCACTTACTCTCCCACTGTTAGCTCAGGCAGTACCCGTGCACTGCGGTCATAGTACCGTTGTTAAGTAGTCATTCGTTGTCTCACATTGTTCTGTAATTGTTCGGGCTGTGATGAAACTGCGCACAAACGTGTGGTGGATGCCGATCTAAACGTTCCAGTCCTTCGGCTGTTTAAGAGCTGAACTGAGCCCAAACCGATATTCGTTGAAGGAGTGCTGCCATCCTCCATGTGCATGAGTTACGGGTTCCCGCCAGTTGCTCTAGCCTTTGATAAAATTCGCTTGGCCTGTTTCACTTCCGAATCCGACTATCAATTCGATTGACCATGATTTGGATTGCTGTGCTGGTACAGGAATTCCCAATTGGTTGCGAACGCCTGAAACGCATGGTTGGTAAACTGGGACACATTGCTAAGACCAACTCTACCGGGATACGATGTCGTGTGAACTGACATATGAGCTTGTAGATTACTGCCCCTGTGGTCCTAGTAGGGAGTAGATTGATTACAAAATAATCACTATAGTAATCCGCCGTGAGTAAGTAATCTTGCCCATTATCACTGAATAAATACACCGTCGCCTTCTGCCACGGTTTGTCAGTGACATTATGCAGCATTATTGGCTCCGTCGTCTGCCGGATTTCGTCTGAAAGACACGCCTCACAAGTGGATGCATGAGCTTTTATTCGACCCGTCATTCCTGGCCAAAAGAACAATTCTCTTGCTCGGATAACGATATGGTTGGCACCGATATGAGCGCGATGAACATATTTTAGCATCTATCCTCGGAGCGATGACGGAATCAGAATACGTCCTCTCTTGAACAGCAAACAATCATAGACAAAGAGTTCCTCCCGAACATCCATTTAAGCCGTTAATCTTTTCGGTAACTTCTTCTTTTTCTCCTGCCACCCATTTAAAATAACTTTGCGCAACGTCGAAAACGATGCACCTTCCTCTGTGTGGCGCCTTATTTCTTTTAAACAATCTTTTGTCACTTCCAGGTGCTGTAATAAGTTTACTGCTTTGACCCCTTACAGATTATGCTCGGGTACTGGCAGATGCGCTATTGACAGTGTATCCACGATGAACAAGCGTATACACAAATCCACGTCGTAGTTTGATGACGGATAAGCATAAGCTAAAGGCGACGAAGAACGAGGTGCAGTGGTTTCCTGGCTATTGACACAAGCGGTTCGTGGTCGGTATACAACTTTTTCTTTCTTCCGCAAGTATAATTGTTGAAACGCCTCATGGCATCGAATACCGCAAGCATCTTCTTCTCTATCTGCGCATAGCGCTGCTCGGTAACGGTGCATTTTCGACTGCAGAAATCCACAGGTTTTCCATTCTGTAAGAGAACAACACCTATTCCGTCTTGGATACGGTGACACTGTACCTCAAGTGGCTGCGCTGGATCCTAATAGTCAAGTAAAGGTGCGTTGCTGATAAGGTGCTTAATAGTTTCGAATGCGGCTTCCTGGTTTTTTCTCCAACTCCACTTTATTCTTTTGTGAGTTAACTTCATGATTGGCTTCATGATATCAACGTTTCTGGGCGTAAAACAGCTCAAGAAATTCACCACAACGTTTAAGCGATGGGTTCCCTTCATGTCATTAGGAGGCGACATCTCTCGTATTGCCTTAAATGTTCCTGGATCGACCCTCACCCCGTGTGATTTTAGCAAATGCCTATGAAAAATCGCCTCGTCTTTCCAAACTTCAAGTTACCATGTTTAAGCTTGATGTTATTTTGCACACAACGCTGTAAGAAACGGTGGAGATTGGCTTCATGCTCTTCTTCTGTCGAGCCATAGATCAAGACATCGTCCGACATGCATGGTACATCATCTAAATCGTCTACCACATGCACCGATCGCTTTTGTAATATTTCACTCTACAACTTCAAGCCAAACGGGAAACGCAGGCAACGACAACGCCCAAAAGGTGTTGCAAATGTAGTAAGGAAACTGGATTCATCATCTATAACTACGTACACGATTGCCGAACAGAAGTCTACCTATGTGAAGCACTCAGCTTTGGCCAAGCGCGGCATAATGTCTTTGAGGATAGGTAGTGCAAGGTCTTATTCAACGGTTTTCGGGTCAATACACACTCGCAGTTCAACCGGCTTCTTCATAATGACTGCGACCTGACTCACCCAAACGGTTGGCTCGTCGACTTTGGCAATCACACCCTCTCTCAATAAACAGCTCAGTTCAGCGGAGAACCTGTCACGCAGTGCAAATGGAACTCTCCTAGCCGGTAGCGCTGTCGGTCGCATCAAAATATCTAAGGGCAAGTGAGCGGTTCCCTTAAACTTTCCCAAACCTGGGCTAAACACAGACGGATGTCGCATGATGCCAAATTTGCAGATCTTCTGTCTCATGTTAATGGCCTTCGCTGCTTCACCTCCGGAAACGGCACACAGTTTTATATATGTTGCAAGCTTCATTTGTTGGTATTGTTAGTTGGACAAGGACTCAATGTTGCAGATTACAATGCACTGCTGGAGCGATTACTTGCGTTGTCACAAAAACCGCTTTGTTGAACCCACATCATTGATTTCTGGAACGATCCGATCGCGTATGAGACTGTCACCGAAGCATTTACAGAAATTACAGGATCCGGTCAAAATCTTCCATTCAGTGATGTACTGGTCGTCTGATTCGTTTTGGGCCTTTGCGCGAAAAGAAAGGATACTGCTGGTAGGTCTTGTTGGTTTGACTTTCACTAAATTCACTGAACTTTTCAACGCCCGTCACCCAATTATTAGGATCTTCGCCTTCGTCAACGTGCAATGTCTTAAGAACGCGGCGTGCGTCATCCCCGGCTGCGTGTCGAAACATGTCCAAGTGATACGCCATGTGTTGTTTATCTAGACGTATTAAGGTGTGAAAGTCCTCCAACTTGCACTTCCATAGACGCCAATTAATCGCCAAGTTCCGTTCCTCCATGTTCAGTGGGGCACACATCTGAATAGACGCTGGTAATCCAAACAGCATCCGCGTGCCGCCGGTGGGTTCGTCTTTGTCTTCATTGACACCATGGTGCATAACACGGTCCTTCAGGGAGAAACGTTTATTCGGTAAAGACAGCTTAGCAAGAAGTACAGAATGTTTATTAAGCCAAACGCCTAGATCTAACTTGCAGGTTCAATTCAATAATTAGCGACTTTACTGAGTCGATGAGATTCCTCCTTTCTTCAGTTAAACGGACGATAGATCACTCACACAAATGTCGTCCACTCCGAGTCAATTAACCAAATCCGTCACCTTTGCCTCCCATTGGCTGTTTGGCTCGCTCGGTTGATTCATCTTCTCACTCTGATCTGATACTACCCTCGCAGATAGCATCCGAAGATTCGACCCATCCATCTTCTCCATGGTGCGCAATTCGTATATGCGCCCACACGTTAAATACGCCATCCAAGCTTGGCTACCCTGGTTGTTGCGCGACTTAACAGTGTTCGAAAAACCACAACACAGAGCTACGAAAAACGTCAAGGGCCTACGAACTGTTTTCTAACATAAAAGGCTGAATGCACTGAGAGATTTCAATTGCCGCTACCGAAGACTGCGCGGCGATCTCATTTTGTTTTCTGGTCTCACCTTACCTGTCGTCATATATAATTTTCTTGTATTGACACTGAAGAAACAATACGAAAGATTGACATCTGCCAGTGTTCTTCTTCTTACGACTTTATTCAAATTACCTAAGGGGTCTAACTGATTCGAAGATCTCATATTAGTTTATCATAGATTGAATGACGCTAATCACGTATGCCGTCACTTGCTGAACCGCAGCCATAACGATAATCTCAGTGGTAACCCCCTGAAATTGTGTGCACGGTTACCGTCAAGACTGCCGGCGAAAATAATTTTCTCTTCGGGTTTACCAACTTTGGAACTCTCTCCCAAACTTAGTTGTTTCCTCCTCCACCTTGGGTATTTCCAAAAAACGATTGGATCTTGCCTTTGGCCCTCATCACTTCTTTGCCTAACTGTGCAAATTTGGGATATATTAATTATCCCTCCAACCCGGATTAACATGTTACCTAAACCTAAGAGGGCGATGCAGAAATCAGTATTCTCGTTTGTACTTTTCTCACGGAGTACAACAAATATAAGTGTCCCCATTTTGCCTATTCGTTCAGATACAATTCCCACTTACACTATTGTTATCCAGCAGCCTGTCTCCTAGACAAACGCGCAAACAGACGACTCACCTATCTTTTGATTATTGTAATTCTACCCCAACAATTCTGCGGGACTTGTCAATCAACGGCTTCTTTACCCGGCAAATATTATTGTTCATTGTTCATTGATGGTCTAAGCATAATCGCTGGCCAAGAACCTCGTGGAGTCAGCTTCCTATGTTGTCTAGGCGTACTTGTTTTGGGGGTGCCGAAATCCTTGCAGGAGCCAACCGCTTCGGACATTTCTGGCGACGAGATACCAGGCAAATATGCAACCATCCACACTGCGATCCCGTACTGTGATAGTTGTGATGGTTACTCCACCAAGCAAACTCACTTGGTCCAACAATTCATCTTACCGACACTGTCCAAAACACGCACCTGTATCTCGCCGGTTGTAGGTGCGTGTTTGAACACACGATCTGCGCTCACACCAATGTTCCAAGGACGTTCGGTCATCCAGACAGTAGGGCCCCCCCTCGTGTAAGCTTCCCCCACATCATCGTCCAAACTGAGGTTTGCGGACAGACAACTGGAACATACGTCGTTGTGGGTGTACTACGGAGGGAGTAGTATGACAAGAACATGAACGACTTTCAATGAGGTCCTTCTCAGTGCTTTGGTTTGATGAAAATGCGTCATCTCCCCATCCGCACAAGAACTACCTCCTCCCAACAACTGCCAAAGGATTACGAAGAAAAACTGGCCATCTTCCGCAGTTATTGTAAGAATAAGATCCCCGAAAAGATGATCCAGCCAGACAACATCACAAACATTGACGAGGTTCCTATACGCTTTGACATCCCTGTGAACCGTGCTGTTGAACAAACAGGGACGTCTACTGCATCTATACTTACCACCTGGACCGAGGAATCATCCTTCACTTAGATCTCGGTTGCCAGGCTAATGGCCAGAAACAACCACCCATCATTATTTTTAAGAGGATACTTTGCCAAAGAAAAGGTTTTCTGTTAGGATCATAGTCAAGGTCAATCCAAAAGGCTGGATGGGCAAAGCGAATGTTAACTAGAGGCTGGGTGAAGTTTATGTCAAGAGACCGGATGGCTTTTCTACACATCTCCGGCGTTATTTATCTACGACTCCATGTGCGCCCAATTCACCGAGATTGTCAAACGCCAAGTGAAGCAATATGATTCGGTGCCGGCCATCATTCCGGAAGGACCAACCAAAAACTCAAAACGCAAAGTATTGTTCCCCATATGGCGTTCAACTTTAAATTGCCAGCTGCGTGGGAACATTGGATGACTGAACGTGAGCACGTATTTACCAAAACAGAGAGGCAACGCCGGGCTATTTCCGCCACTATCTGTCAATGCGTCGTCCACGACTTGGCTAAGATATCTGTGTCAACTGTCGTCCGAGCTTTCACGAAGGTCGGAATCACCAATGAACAGGCAAGCAACAGCAACAAGACTGACTCAGATGATAACGAGAGGGATCGGGGCTTGCTTGATGCCGCTATCACCCAACTGTTTAACTCCGACACTGAAGATGAAGAATGTGACAGATTTGTAGAGGAGGATTGGTTGAAACTGTGTGTATTTTTCTGTGTTTTATGTGTTACAAGTTAACAATATTGACAGTTATTTATAATTAGTTGAATTCAGTCCGACCTATCCGACTAGTTTGTTTCGCTTTATGCGCCTTATAATCCGGCGCGGCTTATATATAAAATTAGATCCTTTCACTTATAATGCGTCTTATAATCCGGTGCTTCTTGTCGTCCGATAAATATGGTAGATGTATGCTGGTAAATTTACTGGGATATTTTCGTAGCAACAATTATAAGTACACCTGATTAGATCTTTGGTATATAATTATACATCCATGATTTAAACACCCGATGAGCACAAGTTAAATATATATAAATGGAAATGACGTAATGCTTCATCAACTCATTAAACTCGCCACATCGGATGAAGAACCCACACGCGCTTTGAGGGTTTTACTTGGCACATATGAAGGGAGCGGATAAGCGGATATGGCATTTCGATATGTTATTTCTGACAGATTATTGGCCAAGTTCCAGAGTCTAGCCCTTTAAGGATGATCCTAATAGGTAAAATGCAACTGTTGCCGTACTATTGGATTTATCAGCTTGACAAGATGCATACATAATTTCCCGAATTTTGTTATTTTTTCCAAGATTTCATTCACGCCTATTTGTGACGGATTTTGTTGCTAAACGTAACGCTGCAATACTCCAGTCTTAGGCACTTTGTGTATTTCTTACACTCGTTAGAAAAATATTTTTTGAGGCGATTAAGTCGATCAGCAACAGCTACCTCGCATTTCCTACTACGTTGCTTCGTACGCTGCATTCAGTTGGAGTTGATCGATATCCCAAAGCCAATCGCCACTAGTTGTGACTTTGTCAACCCATGTGCCGGCGTAACACATCACACCGACCAGCGCAGCTATATTCTCCGCTAGTCTGAATTATTTAAACACATCGAACGTTTGACTATTGTGTGCAACCCGCGAAAATCGGAAAAATACACAACCTAAAATAGCTGAGTAGCAGAAAACAGCTGGATGCGAACCAGAAGGGTCCAGCTGAATTTAAAAGTGGATCTGCAGAATGTAATAGGTCAGACAAATTTAATTTAGCATGCTCACATTGTTGCAAATAGTACTATATAAAGTGTGCAAATTTTTCCCGACAACAGGTGAGAGGTCGCAAGAGCTAACAAGAAGACCTGTGGTTTGGTACTGTGTTGGACCATCCAGCTAGTCAAATGTGCATTTTGCCTAGTCCAAATTGCGAACTATTATGAAGAAAAGTTGAACAGTTAATGAGAGCTAAGTTTAAATTAATGGAAGCTGGCGTGCGCCAAAACGACGCAGTAGCGTCTAAAAAAACTGACGAAAATTTTCTTTGCCAGAACCACCATCAACAAGGTTCCCACTGCTGTTATCCCCCACAACCTTTGTAAAACGCTAGGTGAAAACAGACCAGAGCTCGGTACTCAGGCTCTATGCTTCTATTCAAACGATACCCGGACTACGAAAATCGGACAACACCCGAACCGTAAAATCGCTCAACTTCCGCAGGTCTTAAAAACTTGTATCCTTAAGAAAGATGGAACAGCCGAACAGGAGTCTTCTGCATCTGCAACTCAAGGGTATCTGGTAGAGTTTTAATCCCCGGGACTTTATCCTTAAATGCAGAGATTGCAGCAAAGGTCACTTAGGATGCTACACTTAGGGCCTCCTCGGTTACAAACACCGCTAACTCTAATAGAGAGACGAACGGTAGACCATCATCACTTAGCACAGTCAAGAACAACCATCGCACGACCTTGCAACTCAAACAAGCCTCCAAATATAATGCCCTGACCGTTGTAAGCACAAATGTCCCCGGATACACAGCCAACATATTGCAGGGTAAGTTGGCTGACGACCTAGACCACTGGAAATTACTACTCATTTTGCTGAACATAAAAGTCATACCTTTAAAAATAAAGCGAGTTACTCGTTAACCGAAATCTGCACACCATGGTGAACAAAAGACTTATTAGTCACTTGAATCCCCCAATGATCTCACAAACATTTTACTCTCTGCAAGGGCGCTACGACACAGATAGTATTGGGTACGCATTTATCCTTTTCTCCTTTTGTTCACGCGAAAATCCAAGGAAATATCATAGACAGACACAGCAACCTAGATTGTCTAAGTACAGTCATTGTTTACGGCGTGCTAACGTTTTCTCATCACGGTAGACTTGAGATCGTTAACCACGATTTGAAACGGTGACGCTTTACTCCTGAGACAATTTTTCTGAACAAGGTTTTAGCGCGATCTACCTAAAAGCTAGCTCTTCCCTTAATTATAGACGAAGCACCCTAGGAACCCTAAAATCCTGGTTCAGTCAGAGCAGAGAGTAAATGATGTGTTAGAACGATGGCGTAGACATCGGAAAAGTCTTCCATCTGTAAATTAATTAAAAGCTGCTAAAGCCTTGAGAAACCCAGATATGAGCCACTCTGAAAAAGTGATTTGCATCAGTTTAACGATAGTCACTAGATTGCGTAGTATGTCCAGACGCCGAATAAAAAGTACCTTGGTCAACTCAAGCTAATGAACATGTATAATCATTCCATTAAAAGCGAATATTGGCTCATATCACATCAGTCGGCATTCTCCTACAGCTGATATCTTTAGCTCTCTGTGAGCTCCTAGATAGAAAAACTGTGCTGCCTTTACACCGACGCTCAAGGATGTTTCAGTAAGCAATCCTAACTAAAATACCGCTATATTTGATGCCATGCTATATCATCGGTATCACAGAGACGTGGTTGCATACTGGAATGACGGACGCTTAAGTTTCGCTGCCGTCCGTGTCACTCATACGAAACGATAGGCTTGCGAAACCAGGAGGGTTAAGCCCGTATTACCTGTGCAAGTTACAGTGCTAGACCTTGGAGTATTTCGACCCAAATTTCGTCAATTCTGTTCAGTGCTTTCTTCAGTTAAAAGACAGATACACCTGCCTTGTATCTTTAATGTACCGCTCCAAAAAGTCGACACCAGAAATCGACTGTCAACTTGCAACAGATTTAAGATGCACTTTAAAGCGAAAACATACTCAACTAATGTCATGGGAGATTTCAACTTATATTGTTTAGAAAGCCTGCTACAATCGGAGAACAATTCAAAGTCGATCTACAAGAGCTCATAACCAGTGCTTTTACGCTAAAATCACGTCAGTTTTCCAACGCCTATTAGAACAGCTAATAGACCATATTTGCTGGAGCTTGTGTTCACCAACAAGGAACATAGGATTGATCTTTGGGTTCTTGTGATCATGCATTCATCAGATCTCACTTCATCTGCTATGCGAAATATCGTCTTGGGAACCCTGAGATTTTGCGCACCATCACACACTGAGACCGCTTAGTCCAACTCGTTAGTGCCTCAAGCCGGTCGCACCTCGCCGAAGTCCACCAGGAAGTTGCATAGTCAGAATTCGTCGTAAATTCAATCAACTGGTTACGGAAGCTACAAAGACAAGGGTTGGCGATGGGTCTTAAACCGTTGCTTTCTTAAGGAACATACCTCGGAAATGTATGTTAGGCCGCAACACAGCCTAGGTAAGTATAAATCATCACCAACGCTGCAACCTCGGGACAACAATGTAGCCCTACTTAACTAGTGCACTCAACAACTCATAGGTGACAAAGCCGCATATCATCAGAACATGGCGAGAGCTTTCTACGCTAACCACAAACTCCTGCACAAGTATGTCAATGGAATTCATAAGGTGAGGCAGGTTATTCCTCGACTCCGCGCGACTGTTGGTCCAATTAGAACAGCTATTAAGGCAGCAAACACGTTGCAGACAAAATATGCTCCCACATTTCAGAGGATTTCATCAACAAGTGATCTACTCGTTTCTGTAATTTCACCTCCAGCACTAACTAACATATCTTTAACTCAGGAAAGTCTGTCGCGGAGACTGACGTTCCTGAGTTTCGATACCATTCGTCCAGGCAGTGGGCAAGAAAACTAGCAGTACTAATGAGCCAGTTGTATCAACTTGCTTGGACCAAAACCAGGTTCCTGTAAAGTGGAGCTTGGATTTAGAATTCAGATTCAAAAGACTGAATATGCGCTCGTAGTTCAAAGCACCAACCCTGTACTATCCAAGTTAATGAAATCTGTCTTTGCCGATGTTTGTGTGCGTTACCTAGAGAAGCTTAAAATCAGTGCACCCGAGTAGCACGGCTTCCGGCGCCACCGATCGTGCACAACAAATCCATTACTCAAACGGCGTAGTTGGACCGAATCAGCCAATGCTGGAGGGTCAGTCATATTATCTATTTGGATTTGTCGAACGTATTCGCACATTTGAATAAGCGGATTCCCCTTTACAAGATCCTAATAAAACGGGATCATGAGCATCACTTGAGCTGAATAGTTAAATTTTCGTGCTACAGTAATTGGTGGTCACAGTCAGGGCTTCCTTATCGGAACCCATACAATTCGAGTGTGGTGTGTCCCATTGCTCAATTCTGGGGGCCACGATTATTTTTAGTATTCATCAGTGACCTTGCACGGCAAATGGCTTCGAATTTCCTGATGTTTGCTGATGATATCAAGATATGGCGCCGGATTCAGACGGATACCGAGCAGAAATTACTTCAGTGTGACCTGGGTATGGTACATGAGTAGTCCGCTACAGTTCAACTTGGACCAATGCAACCTACTCTCCGTAAGGCGCTAGATTGTTTATTCCTACAAGCCAGGAAGGAAAATACTCCAGCGATCATCCGCAGAACCCTACCTTTGCTTACTTGTTCAGGATAACTCGGGCATTTCTAGAAAATCTACAAAGGCGTCGAACACTGGTTACCAACACGTTGGCTTGACACCCATGTCTAAAGCACAACCACGCTGTACTGAACTAAACACAACATAGAACTTCCAAATACGTCATTAGAATGCGCAACCTACCATATAAATAAAGGCTGAAAAGCTTGGAATATTCAGTAGGAGATAACGCCGGCTACGAGGCGCCCTGATAAAGGCATACTCGATTTCACACATCCACCTCATTTGTGCCGCTACTAGAAAGTCATTCCCTGAAATTATCAGAACGTTTCAGCAGTATGGTGGGCCGCAGTAATTTATTTTCAGTTCGTGTGTGTTAATCATGGAACGCTCTCCTCGCACTATTGGTTTGCGCACCTACATTAACCATATTCATAAGTCGGCTGAACGGCGCACTCCGCCTTTTAAATTTTCCTATTTGACGCTACTCTCCATTCCACTCCCGGGAAATACCTTGGATTTAATTTTCGCCTATTGATGCCATGAAAATACTCGCAGTGAAGGTCTACTGCAATAAATTCGATAACTCCATGCTTTTGGCAGAAAAACTAATAACCCCATTTTGTATTAGCGTTTTTTGATGACCTACCGGACCACCAAACGCAACTTGTAAAGCATTGCCTCTTAAAAATTGTAATGTCAATTTTCATTGTCATCAGGATGGCTGTCTGCTCTAGAGACCAGAGCCATATTATTATTCCCTTTACGACCCACAAGATGTAGCCCGAAGTCACAAGGATGAAGGGACTTTCACGACAATTTATCTGTTGGTCTAATATTGAGAGATGTGTTTTAATTCGACACCGCAACTCTTATCAAAGTGTACCCAAGAACATTTATCCGGTACCACTCTGTCTATGCGGACGGGTTGATAAATAATTGTAGCGCATCCAATCTGCTGCTACCAAGTGCACATGAGAACACGAGGTTGGCATGTCCGAGGAAAAGTAAGGCCTGCGGTTGATGATAAGTTGTGAAACATGTAATTTTTCTTGATTAACTTCCATAGATACTATAAAGCCTTCATTTATGCTTGGTTAGGGAAAATAATGTCAGCGGAGGTGTGTACTTTGCACACAGTTTGGTAGCCTGCGTGTTCGCTGTGCTTGGCTGCAAACGTTTCGTCACCACTCGAGGTGACATCCTCAGTGCGGTACAAACAAAAGGGTTATCAATTCTCAGTAAGGAGAAAATAGAACATGGTCTAGTTAGCTGATACGGAAATTCGGCCGATTTCCATGCATTCGTATATGGAAGAATGATGGACTCTATGGATAAAAAATGCAAATATATCACAGGGTAGCCTGGTTTTAATCTGGTTATTGGTTGGATCATCGTTGATGCTGTTCTTTCTGTGTCTTTGTTCTTTATCTTTATTTCGCATAGCTGTTTTAGTTCCCTTAGTGTACGACCGACGATTGACAAAATTTATTTGCAACAAATCCTGCATCTAATTGGTTTTCTGCAGAGTTATTGCTAAAGGTTCTCATGCTTTGTCCCCGTGAGACATTTGTGAATGTTGACCCTCCATAAACATGCGATGTCCAACAGTAAATATGAATCAATTCCTATTAGATTTGCAAGCACTGTGAAAGACGCCACCCTCATTCTGCTGCACAACGTTTTGTCACTGGTGAGATTTTATGTTTACCCATGCGGTAATGCATCATGTGCTGGTACTGGAAGCAGCGTCCAATGAATTAGGATATATTTCGTTAAATCAACACAAAAATCATGCTAGCTTGGGTGCATCAATGTTCAGATTGAGCCAGTCTCTAAGTCGAGTCCAGTACCTGCACTGAAAAGCCGCCATGTGAACTGTCGAGAGCGACAGTGTCACCATATCCTGCTTAATGCTGTGGGGCGACATCGTAGTATTGGGCATGTACATATTTCCACAGTGTAATTCTGGAAAGTTTTATGCTAACCAACAGAAGAAACAGGACATTCATCTACTTCAACGGCGATCCATTGAGAACGCCATGAAGTCTTGTCGTTATTGGTATATTACTGCCCTATATTTTCCACCTACATACTATAACCAAATGCTTTACCCGCGAGGATTTTGATTTGAATGCATAACACATCAATTTTTGCAAACTTATGGGGTATGATCTTTTCAGTTACATGCCTGTATATTATTATAAATTAGATATATATTATAAAATGTATATATATTATATTTTATTATATTATTTACGAGATGGCCTCCTGTTCTCGCGGATTGAATGCATAGACCGCTACTATATCTACGGCGAAAATGTTGGGACTGACATGAACTTGAATGTCCATACTGTCGTTCAAACTGTCTAGAGTATTGGCGTTATCATTGAGCCACATTTAATAACACCACCTATCAAAGAGCTAGGATGGCCTATGTAGTTATTCATTGACTGCTCCATATATGCTGGGAACGTATTGTGAGAAACAAGAAGGTATAAGGTCGATGTTTCACCCCCTGTTAAGTTGATCAAAAGCATGCTTGATGCACTTGATTAAAAGCCCCTTGCAAACCAAGCAATATTATGATATATGCGTAAATTCTGTCCACTAAGCTTTTGGGGCAATTCAGATCCAATCTGAGACTGATTACTCGAGTTCAATATATGAACTATTATCAGAAATTACTTCAGGTTAACGAATTCTTTTAGGTAAACGCTCCTCGCACCCAAACTTTTACATAGTACTGGTTGTAAGGAAAGCGTCAAGTCGGGCTGGGATTGACTTCTGGGCTGTTTGAACGAACAAAATCGATAACTTGAGACAGGGCTACAGGTGATAAGCCGAGTGAATTAAATCAATATGCATACAAGAACCTCAGTAGTCAAAGTATTTAAGCAGACAAGGTAACAACCAAATAACTAAGTAACAGTGTCAGTGGAGCAATATAGTAGTAATGACCCTATGAATCGTTTATGTACACACAATTCTGGCCTCAGGTGTTAGATGTAGATAGCCTCGGCGATGGATCGCAGCTGTTTGTGGACTCCTTGGAAGAACTGTTCACGTAGTGAGAAGATGATTTTGTAGTCATTCTAGGAAGCTGGATACCCAAGTTCAAGTAGATGCGACCTGATTGAGCTGTCGGAGGACCTCATTTTTTCTCTGTAAAACCATGCCGGGGTGTGCTCGCGAATCCAACGAGATAAGCACATCGTAGTGCCACCTACATACTGTGCACCACAGGAGCACGAGCACGGATAAACAATCATTGAACGGAGCAACGACGATGGTCTATTTTTCATGGGTTTTTTAAGCGACAGCTCTTTTTGATAAACAATTCTTAGACGGGCAGAGAAATAAGTTTTCTCAACAGCATCTTTCAGGCAACATGTGTAATCGCACTTAAATGGTATAGGTATAAAAATGTCATTCTTAGGAGCAATGCTCTTAGGTGGCTTCCGATTCCATTTCTTTAAATACCTCAATATACATTTCTCAGGATAACCCACTGGTAACCCACTGGTGGAGGGATTCCAGTACGTTAGATGGTCATCCATAATTACCCTCTATTTTTGCCTAATAAATAAGTCACCAACCCAGTGGTGTTTTGAGCCATAAACGCCGTATATCCGCGACTTCTTGATACGATTCTTATGGGTTAGTTTGTCGACAGCTTTACTGAAATCTATTTGGATCACGTCCAACGACTTCCTACGAATCAACGCCCTCAAACATGCATATCATGTCAAAAGCAGGTTACCTAGACAGTAGCGGCCCTTCATGAAGCTGTGCTTTACGAAATTTAAGAGGTTTATGGATTCCTGCAGATATATTTCAACCTTTATCAAGGTCTTCTCGCGTACTTGGGACAATACAGAGGTCAAACAAATTAGTCGAAAATTGTTCACCTTACCTGGGTCATCGCCTTAAATAACTGGCTTAAGTGCTTTGTGCCAATGGGGCACTCCACTGAAAATGATAACATTCGTTAACTCGACACAAAGTTGCTACAGTAAAATAGATTTAACTTACTGTAAGCTGCTAAGGTAATTTTTCACTAGATAACGAGCACATCACAACGTGTGGGTTACGTAGTGATTTTGTTCCAAACAGTACAGTATTTCGCTCTTAATAAAACCTGAAGTCGTAGACTGATTGAAAGCAAAGACCCTAACAGATGACCTTCCATAAATGAATTCCTTTAATTAAAAGCAACCTACTGCTTCGGTAATATTACCAAACTGTCGTATTTCGTAATTGAGAAGGACATGCAGACAGCTGATTTCGTGTGCTCAAATCTTCAACTCGACTTTCGAGACTGGGTTAGGGCTCCGAAGAAATATGCCTCCTGAGTTCTTACCGCAAATGGGATTTGCCAGGGCCGCTCAATGACCCTTGTACTCCGAAGTATGCAAGCTAAATGATTATAAATTACTATGTCTCTTTTGGAGTAGAAATTATGGCGGCAGTTAGCTGGGCAAGAGTGAATATACTGACAAGCTGTACTGCAAGTTTCGGCAGGCACTGTGCGATTTCTATGTGCAAAGCATTGTTGTAAGATGGGGTGGCATGCACCGATTCGAGCATCGAACAGCCGCTGGATTTGTTCACGTAGCTAAATAGTTGCACAAATGCCGTTCTCTATCTTATCAGCAAGGCCAGAGTAGTTTCACAAAAGCCTAAATCACCTGTGAAAGCGGCTAATTGTGAGCCTATTAGTAAAATGTCGGTTGGTAATGCTACGGTAACGTCTGTTTTGATGCGTGGAGCAAGGGAACGGTCACTTCTCAGTGAAGTCATTAAGCGGTTGGCCGTCTTAGTTCAACCATGCTACAGAGTATTGTTCGCATCTCGTGGGGACACTCTGCTAGAAAATTGAGGTCCGCTAGTTGATTTCTAGCAAAAAGCCATCTGGTGCTTCACTGGACTAATAGCAAGAGTTCAACCGCTTACGCTGGCTAATCCATGTCATCTGTGTGCCCGTTAACTGCTTTCCTTGGCTGCAGTAAGTTACGCCATTACATAAAGCTGCTGGAAACCGCTAGGTGAACAATCGATCATCTGACATAAATAGCTGCAAACTTGATGAGACTTGTTAAGCGGTACGTCGCAGCTTCATTGATGGGGCCTCGGTATGTGGCACAGAGGTGGTTAGTTGCCTCATCTAACATGATACCGTCACGTACTAACATGCGTTCTTCCTCTCAGTGTTTTACATCCGGCAGTTGTTACTCAATCTGGGTTAACTTTTATTCGATTTGTGTCTTGTTCCACTTCCTCAGTATGGCTCTTCAATGGTGTCCTGGTGACGCTAGTCTCGGAAAATAGATCCATCCCATTGGAGCTCCCGGATCATAGTTGTTTAACTGAAATGTAACAGACGCATGTTCGATTAACAAAAAAGTCACCACATTTACCTTTACGCTTAATTTCTTTAAAATAAAATAAAATAAAAATAAAATTTGTATATTTACCGGCGGACGGTACACGGCCCCATAAGTGGGAGCGATCGTGCACCGATGGGATCGCCCGAATCCGGGTTTATCGCGGAGATTGTCATGCAAAAATTTGGAAGTGGATCTACCACTAATAATTAATCTGAAACTTTGGATCCGCCACGTCCACCATATGTTTGTGATACTCAAACGTAGTCAAGTATCGGTTGCACAACAACTGCTTAACGGCGCTATGGACGCATCCAGTTTACCATGGAATCAGCGAAAGAAAAGAAACTCTGTTTTTTGGATGTGTTAGTAACCAGAATACTGGAGGGTGGATTGCAAACATCAGTTTACAGGAAAAGCATGCATATAGATCCGATTTTGAGCTTCAACAAAAACCACTCAAGATGTCACAAAGTAAGCCGTGTACAGACAGTGTTCAGAGCAGCAGGACGGCAACGAAACGAGTAGAAGAAAAGCACCTATGCAAGTCATTTGAACGCAACATAGACTCATGCAGTTTCCTCCGAAGATGCTTAAACCAAAAGCCCTCAAATACCGAACCAAAGTCAGCAACGACGAAACGGGTAGTTCTGCCGTGTATACAGAACATATCTGAAATTGCTGCCAGATGGTTCAAACATCATATAATGGCATCTCACAAGCCAACCGTCAACCTATGGAAAAAATTGCCAGAACCAAAAGGAAAACGATAAACACTAGAACAATGGAATGTCGTATATAGAATAAACTGCATAAATTGTGAAAAGCACTGTGTCGGACAAACAGGAAGGAAGCAGTCAACAAGAATACAAGAACACCGGAGGGTGTGTAAGAAACAGTACGCAAACTCAATGGTTTCAGCATACGTGGATGAAAAGGGACACAGCTTCGACTGGAACAAAGTAGAGATCCTGACCAAAAGAGAAACACAAAAGGAGAGAAAATTCCTCCAACTCAAACAACATTCATATCGATATCGATCCAGTATACTCGCCGCAGAGACAGAGAGATCTAAAGGGGGTTAACAGCCGCAGTTTGAAGGAACCGAAAAGAATACCCAGACAGTGAACAAAATGGTCGATGTGAGCCTAGACTGCTCACCTACATTCATTACAAAAATCCGAGCGCGATATTCCTTACCACGTCGCAACAACATTTGTGCAGCCAATCGTAGTGACCCGAGCACCATCGCAGTACACAATGAATCAGCAATCAGAACAAGACGCACTTAATAACCCCGTATGCCATTAGAAAGAACGCAATAGCGACTGACAGATTCTAGTTCCATCCACCTGACTGCTAGCAAAGCTGCACTGAAGATGCCACTTCGAATGGCGGCGAAACGTTTGCAGTTAGATTGCCCAAGCTGGCAAAAACCAGAACCACTGAACAAGCCTCCCGAGCTAGCAAAATTCGAAACCATTTCGGGAAAAGAGAGCGGAAGGAAGCATCGAATGTAAAACTCGCATTAGCCACGAAACAGACAGACCATCTAACTAGTTAATCGAAGGTGATGCGCCGCAAAGAAGAATCGAAGAAAAAGTAGCACTATCTATCGGCCGATGTAAATTCAAAGCGAATTGTGTACCCAGCTGAAAATGAACTTTGAAATCTACATACTGGTGTGTATAGCAAAAGCCGAGGGCAACGCCAGCCATTGGCGAGTTTCCTGCGGCTCACCTAAACATATGAGGCAGGTTATGCCGAGTATAGGCATCAAGAATCTCTGCATACATCTCTTATGCCTTAAGCAAAATGTAAATCAATCACAGTAGCTTGTAAGGTGACAAGTGCCCAAAATGTGCAGTCGGATGTATGTGAAAAACAGCCAAGTTCACTCAAATGATAGTAGAATGTAATAAAAAGAACAAAACCAAATCGCGCAGCCAACAGAAAACTTACTTTATCATCCACTTTGCTCAAATCCGTCATCGAGGATGACAGTAAACCGACAGATTATCTGGAGCCTTAAAAATCCGTATCATTTAACTTTATATTTGCCCAAGGTCAAAAATCATATTTAAATATAATCCTTACCCACTATTTGTTGCCGAACCATTGATCGGATTGTTATCTTATAAGAACGAAAAAACTGCCCTGATCAAGCTAAGTAATTCCCAAGCTAATTCCCAATGCTAAAGAATTCCCATACCGTTCTCCACCTGTGCACAGTATTTTGTTTGTGGTTTGTAAATTCACCCTCACTGATTACGCCTAGCAAAACATTCGTAGCCAGCCACGATTTAACAATGGAGTAGTACGTTGTTTCAATTGAATAGCAATACCAATTTTTGGCTCGTCATTCCAGATATTTTTGCACGACCACTTCAGACATCGTTGGGCGTTACAAAATGATGCTGTCCGCTTTATTTGGTCATGCTTCGTCAGGCACTAAGCACATATATTCGCTTGAATGCTCCAGTGATGGCCTAAAAAAAACAGTGAGGTTCTGGATTTTTATCAAAATATTTCGCTTAAACACAGTACGTCAACAGGGAAATGGGACTGATACGCTTCATAATTCCGGCTGGATTAGTGGAAGCGCAGGGGTAATTTCATAATTTCTATACATAGAAAATTTGCAGCGCTAATAGCATGAAAGTAGTTGGTTTGTCCAATGTTTCAGCCATAGGCTGGAAGCTTGAATACTCCTTATAATCGAAATCACTCATAACCACCGCTTTTATTGATCCACCCTTGCTTCAGAGGTGTGACCTGCAGTATGGTATGTTTGAAAGCTATCAAGCTTCCTATTATACTTTAAGAAAACAAAAATTATTTCTTTTAACTACAATAGTTAAAATATCCTCTGACGGTTTTCCCTACAGAAGTTCTCTCTGATGCAGAATGAGAAGAAGCTTCCGAATTCTTAGTTACATTTAATTATCGCACACGGCACCAAAGAAGCATCTTATTACAAAACCACTATAATTAAACTCTACGGTTATCAGGTTGGTTATTGACGTTCTTTTTTACATATTACCAGGACATGACTTGACTGCATATCTCCCCAGGTCTTAATTCAGGAGTTAATTAAAGTTACTTGCTTTTAGATGGAATAAACTATATTTGTCTGCCAAATGCATTATTGCCTTAGAAGTGGTTTCTGTTGGTACTTCTTTAAAAACGCACAAAGCGAACTAAGTGAAGTTGATTCCGCGTGCTGATTGATAAAACCATTTCAAAGCTAGCGACTTCTTAGTAAATGTCGCCTTTATTCAAATGCATACGTACAGAACTGGATTTACTTAAGCTACATGCCTGACGTTACAAACGGTACCCTGCGATTGGGACCGTATTTGAGAGTGCAGAAACGTTTTTGTACAACTATATCGAGTTATGTAAAATCAAAAATATTTACTTGCGTATTGTCAGCGGGATTATTTGGTCAGTTAATCTTTTATGCCTTATCTGTTACAAAACCGTGTTGGTGTCATTTTTCCCGGTATACGATGTATTTTATTGCATTGTATTTTCATGGTTTCACAAAAGCGCAGGTTTTCAAAATAACCTTCGATATGTGTTTTGATACATTGGACAGAATCGAGCTCTATTGGTCCTGTTAGTAGATTCCATAAGTCTACGATTCATTTTTGTATACAAATTTGATGTGATACGTTTTTCTTGTATGGGATCCTGAGTTTGTATCGGTGTCCTTGAGTGTTACATGGTTCCGGCAGTTAAGACAGCAGCCGCACAATGAGGAAGTGACTCAAGTGTACTATTCGATGGGTCATAATAAGGTCAATCTGTATCGGCGGAAGGATTATGTGTAGAGTCCCAGCATTTCACAACGTTTTTTATACGAAAGGTTTCATAAATTGGATACCACTCTAGTTGAGATGTGCTGTAGTTTCTCCAGCTTCTCTGTTTCTCACTGCGTTATCGCATGCTGAGCTAGGGCGATGTGTTCAAGGATTGGTCTAATGAACGAGGTGAACAGGCGAGCGACGGTTTCTTTGGACCATGTGGCGAAACTGCGTTGCATTGCCCAGAGCGTACGAAGTCCCGCACGGTACAATTTCTCTGTATTTTCTAGTGATCTCATATCATGCCGTGAGAGCACTCCTAAGTCTCTGACAGATGTGTTAGGTTGGTGCAACTAGCCGACCAAAGTGAATGATCGAGTGGCTGGACGTCTGGTGATATGGATGAACTCCGACTTGCTTGCGTTAAGAGAGAGTTGCATTTCAGAGAACCAGGTTGACAGTTGATCTAAGTCATGCTGGAGGCGAGCGCAATCGTCCTGGTTCTCAAGGATGCTCCAGATTTCCGATTCATCTGCAAAATGGGCACATGGCGACTTTAGCTGATGCGGAAGATCTTTGATATTAGTAAGAAGTAATAGTGGCACAATTACAGTTCCTTGAGGCACGCCACTGGTCATGGGAACCAGTCTGTTAGGTAGTCATTGCTCTGTACGCTAAACAACGCGGCAGCAGAACGACAGCAAATACTTTAGCACAACATTCTCGAAAATTTTGAAAACTGTTGAAGTTAAACAGACCGGTCTGTAGTTCTCTACTTTACCCGGATCACCATCCTCGAAAAGCTGCTTCAATATCGAGTATTTCCAGTTGTTGAAGACAGTTCCTCCAGAGACGGATTATTGACTATGTTTGTCACTACTGGTTAGCTGACACTCGATAGGGACTTGAGTATGACTGGATGAAGTCCGTCTGGTCCTGGGGGTGTTTTACACCATCCAGGTTGACGAGGAGCTGTTACATTTCGTCTGCATTACATTGTAAGTTGTGGAGCAAGTCTGACGCAACCTATGCCGGTACTAGAACGGCCGCAGTTTTATTGGTCAATCAAATGTTTTATCACAGCTGGAGACAAATTTGACATTTTAGGGATTAGCTGGTGCGCCTCTTCCAAATTTGTTTTTTCCTTCCCGTAACAGAGCATCGGCCATAGTTGCAATATCCACCGTGTCACAAAGAGCATAAACTTTTAGCCTTTCGACATGTCCAACTACGCTAATTAGGATGTAAGCTGAGGGATGACTCAGTCGTTTCGTACACACTGCAGCTACAAACATGCAAACCGTGATAAATATTCTGATCTGCTGGGGGAGTTGAGGGTTTCCAGGCATGTAGAGGTCTATCTTATTTGGAAGCTGCTGTGGGGAATACCTCGAAGCCAGATATACGAAAGTAAAATTTTAAAGGTTGAATAGCTGACCACTTGTTGGCCAATCACACCAACATAGTTTGCTTTGACTCACAGTTAGCTGCTTCTGAAGATGTAGCAGTGCCTGTCCTCGATACATGCCGTTGGTTTCAAGTAGGCTGGGAATATGGGTATCTGACTGCGCATTAAGACGTTGCAAGACGTTACATGAGATACCAAAGTAAATCCTTGACAAGTCCTTCAGAATTGCTAAGGTGAGGATTACAAAATTAAAATCAGGTCGATAAAGGAACCCTAAGCTAAATGACTTACCAAAAGGTTTACAGTAGCAAAAATGTGAGTATTCCTACCTGGAGTTTAAGAAGTGACCTGTACAATCCACGGTTTATTCCGCACTGGTGCCGCCATTTGACGGTCAAACGTTATATCACGTAATGTAATTGTGTCAGTGCATTGCTAATTAATTTTTAAAAAATTGTCAAGGTGGGGGCTTTAAGTATATACGATTGGAGAGAGTTTCAGGGTTGCGACACTCGGAGAAGGTTTCGTCGACACTACATTCGCCTGTGCTGTCTGGCCATTAAACTGATGCCCCTATCATATGTGCTCACGTTGAGTTTCAAGATAGTGGTAATCGTTTTTGGGGTGTTTGAGTATCTGATACACCATTAAGAGATCGCCTGGTAGACTTCGATAAGGTTGTTTATGCACACAAAGAGAGTTCAGCCTGACGTGGTATGGAAGACGAGACGAACCTTTTACTTGCTTCCTCATCCTGTGTTGGACAGTATCCACATCGGTGTGATGATACTTTTGCCAGGGTCGTCCCTTTGGGATAGCGTATTCTAACCGCGGCCCCACGTAAAAGCCAAGAATTAGAGGCATTCATCCTCCATAAACCCAAGGAAGGAGGCCGAATAGCTGATTTTCTGGCTTTGTTGCCTTCTCGATCCGCCTCAAACAGCCAACATCAACTTGCATGAGTACGACGAGATAGCACGCATGAGAAGCGCTCTGCAAAGATGTGAACCTAGCGAGTAGTCGTGAGTACGTTGTTGATGCAAACCCAGAATACTGTGCTTTACGGCATTAAACTGGAGCAATTTCTCCATGGGCCACTTGTGTGCTTTATCAGCATCAGCTTTTAGGGCTACGTGATTCTTCACGGTAGGGATGACAAGCCATAACTTTAAAATATCGGCAAATGGTAGACAAATCGGGGGTAACACCCTCAGTATTTCATCTGTGAATACTAGGAATGAGCACGGCACAAATTATGACCCTTGATGTGCACTGCACTTTACTTCTATTGGGTCATATAGGGACTTGAGAACCCTCATTTTTGGTGACGTTGGACGTAAAGGTCACTTATCTAGCCAGAACGAGATTGCAGGTTGCAGTATTCTGTTTTTAGGAAGTACACTGAGATCATTCAGATGGTCAGACGAATTTGAGCGATCCACATAGACGACAACTACTCCTACACCAGAATTCACAAACCCCGTCCAGGATGCAAGAGTTATTACCAGGATAGGAGTACATGAATGATCGTCGCGAAATCCGTGTGACTTCGATGTGAAACTTATGTAACTCTTCAGGTACCACATGGGGGCCTCAGCGAGAAGTGACTTCATGAACTTGAATATCATCAGAAGTAGTGTTATTGAGCGACAACTCACCAGTTCTGCAAGATTACTACGTTTATAGAGTGAAAAAACCACCCCCTGTTTTCACCTCGTGGGGACTTACATCTTCCTTGTTATATCTGGACAACAGTTCAGATAAACTCCAGGCTGTGAGATTCAACATTTTTGGATGGATACTGGTTGCACCTAGACAGCTGCGCTCGAGCAATTTCATCAACCACTTTAGGACATCAGTGACTCTAAAGGATATCTGGTTCAGCCCTGATGGTAGCATGATCACTGTGGGCTGGACGGAAGATGAATGCCTACTCGAGAGTGACATGCTGGTCGGTGCTCAGCGTGTGAATTGTGGATGTTGAGGCAGTTCGATTTCTCAGATCAAGCGATTTCTTTGTCCCTGAAAACTTTGGGCTGAATGACCTCTGCAGCTGTAAGGAAATCATGAAGTCAATGCGGTATGCACTATCACGTTTTCAGTGTTTTAATCGAGCACTTGGGTATAACTTTCACTGATTTAAGCAAAGGCAGTTCGGTTGCGTTGTAGTCAATGATAGTGCGATGACTACCGATTGGCTAATGACTGGTTAGCTAGCGAATGTACATGGTTGGGTTTTCTACATCAATCAACGTTTTACTGTTTGTAATCAGAACTATGTGTGCAAAGGCCAGGTTATCTGACAAACCCCTTCTGATTTTCTTGATTAGAACTGAAAGAAGTTTTTGTTTGGAGATTCTTGAAAAGTCATTTACTTCCATTTGGGTGTCATTTTTGAGCACACGTTTTGTGACAGAATTTCAACTCGCGAAATCAAGGTACACCGCATTTCACACTGAGGAAAGAGCGTCATAATTTGGAGCACTAAGACAGCGGCTGATGAAATAGAAGAAAATTAGGTATTTCCCCCCCCCCCGAAAACACTGCACACGACGACGCGTTTGAACTTCATCCGATATTAGCAGGTGGAGATGACAGTCTTGCAGCCGCTACCATTGGAATAGCAGCCGAAACCTCTACTCCTTTGGCTACCGGGTCTTGACGGGTGACGCTTAGTACTATGGTTTATGACTGACTGTAGGGCCATTATGAACTAAATCTTGGGACTGGATTGCGACAGCAATGCTTTTGTTGTCTACTACACCATCTATCAGTAGTGAAACTGTCAGTGTAGACGCGCGGAGGACTTCGACATCACGGAACAGCAGAAAACGACAAGAGCAAGAAAGAGTATCCGACAGAGGCACCGGAATCAGTCAGCATAACGCAGGCCTTACCGGACGAGTGGAAAAGGGACCGCGGGCGACGACGGGAAGAAAGTCTGCTCCCGGAAGATCTCAAACGATATTGGAGGAGTGGTCAAGAATTCAGACAAAGACGCCGATCGTTATGCCCTAAGGAATGACTCCAAGCCGAGTGACGCCTGGGAGATCAAGCAAGTCGAGAGCCTTCGAACAAATCCAGGCTGGTCGGAAAGCGACGTACAGGAGCGGAGATACGAAGCAAAATAGGCAAAGCTGAGTTGCCGAATTGTCGCCAATTGGCGGGCGAAGGTGCCCGTCGACCGCAACGCATTTCAGGTGCGTTGTGGTGTAGAAATGTGACTATATGTGTGTGGGCGTGAGCGCGTGTGGGACAGATCGTGACGTGCAATACAGATCGTGCTTTATTGCCCCGTCGTTCTCGCTACACCAATAGATTACACTTCTACATTGAGTTTATTATAGAAAGCCGAAGGGAAAACTCTTGTCAGCCCTATGGAGTCCTATCCTACTGGTTTTAATGCGTGTCATTGTATTCTGACGTTCCTAGATTGATCGTCGCAATCGCAGTGACAGCAGCTAGATTCCAGGATCCTTAGTGATTACATGCTTCCACACGTTGTTGCCGCGGTTTCAGAATTGCTGTCATTGTATCGTAAGTGTCTCGATAAAAGCTAGACTGAGGGAATTTCTCTTAGATTTACTGGAGTGAGTTATTATGTAATGCATCTGAATAAAACGGTCATTATAACAATCAGATCCTCTATGGATTCTCCATGAAGGATTCGTTGAGCAGCTCCATCACAATAGATCTCCAGGCTCAAGCACTTAAAACACCTTTAGCGACGAAAATTGTTAAGCGTCTTAAGTAACCCAGTTGTGTATGTAAATTTTGAATAAATTCAACAGATACGTAGGTTATTTTCACGTCTAATCTCATGGGCATCACAAACACGGCGAATTCACGAACCACCAAACTGTATAAATCTAACGTTCTCAAGAGAACAGCAATCCATTTGTCTTACTTACTCTTCATTTGCGCCAAATAGATTACAGCTAGTTAAGCAGGTATGTTTGGCATAATTGATTCATACTGTTACAGGTACGCTCGAGTATATAAAGCACTTAAAATAATGAACCGAAAAAAGAATTCCTATTTTCCTCTAAGATAGAATCGGTTTTCAACCATCTTACTGTGTTACAATTTGAGTGTTTCATTTGCGAGTATTACGCTTAATTAAACCTAAACATTTCTATCTCCATGTAAAAGTTGAAATATCTGAATCCTTCGTGCCGTTACAATTTACAGTACTCGTTTGTTGGGTTATTAACCGTCGATCAATATGGTTGCATCTGGCTCTACGCTCTGCTCGCTCTTGCTATTGTTGTCATCGTCATTTGAATGGGAGAGTTGGAAGAAACGTCATTTACAGTGTACCGTAGTTTGGGCAGTACACTCATTTATAAGGTTGGTGCCATTGAGATACAAGAGCAATTTAGTCCAGTGTCTTTTAGAAAAGGTATCTGCATCCACTAGGCAATAAAAGTGAAACCACGTTTATCCTCCGTACATTGTAGAACAATTGTTGTGCTCTGCACTTCAGTAAAAAGCATTCCACACCCCCGTTATAACAACGATGTCGATTACTAACCAAAAAAGTCATTTACTAACGGTTTCAGTTAGAGAAAAACTCATCTAGAGTTGTCAAGAAGAAAACATTCGACCACTCTGCAACAGACATTCCCAAGTGTGACACCATGATTATCTGTCAAAATAATCCCACTGTTTTCGCAGGGCATGTAGGAGAGACTAAGGGTTATATCGGAATCGTTCATGTTATAAATCAATTAATTCGCATTGTGGATCAAAGTACCCAGGGAAAAACAACAATGTGCCACAATGAACACAGCTGCACTATTAAAATGCACCATCAGAAACATCAATAGTGCTTTTCTTGAGCGTTTGCTTGAACCTGGACACCAGATTCAAGCAATTAACTCTTTTGAACTCCCCAAACGGTACTACCAAAGTTCCAAGAAATACCTGTAGACCGAGATTAACTCCACCGCAATCGGCATTTTCATACCATTACCGTGAGTATAACGCACCCTGGTGCCAATCATGAACATATCTTGGCCGTATATATGCGGCGTTGAGGTTTGTTCATTTAAAACAAGGCAGGAAACCGGGGATTTTCACCAATGAGCTCTCTGTCCTCAACTATCGTGTAGATATGCAAGAACGACTGAAACATTGATTAAACTATAGATCAATATATGCAGTTTAACGGGTTTCATTCAAAAGCTCGACCATACCTAGAACCCGCAGCACTATTGGATGACGGACTGTTTGTTATGTTGCCAGTGTAAGCATATGGATACATTTAGTGAAAAAGTTAACCGAAACGAAAACTTTCTGCTCCTTGATCGTACCTGCGATTTCACTATATGTAAGACATAATGGTTTTGTGGGTATTGCTCATCAAGGCAGCTCCAATATTCCTGGTGCCTTTATTGCACCGGCAAACTTGGGGCAAAATATGTTAAATTCTTCTAACTGTTTATCCATGGAAGAAGGGTGCCCGCACTTGTGTGCGTGCGTTTTCTTTTGGTTTACATAGTATGTTCAACATAGAATTGCCAAATTACACGTCCTTTTAAGACTAAAGCAAAACGACCCTGTCCGGAAATATTATGAATTCAAACGTATGGAAGGAATAGCCTCTACTATAGTGTCGCCGTACCTCCGCAGAGAAATAAGTAAAATTGCTCACATAAATAAATAAACGGTATGTTCCACGACGGTGAGGGAGAGTCCAATTGCAAGTTTTGCTCAAGGTATAATAAGAAATTTCATAAAATAGATAATGGTTCACCTTTTATGGAGTGGAGCAAGAAGTGACTTTTTATCAGTGATAGACAGGTTGAAATTATTACAAATGCTGGGAAAATGTGGACAACAACAGATGCAGACATAAACCTAAGTTCAAGTAAGTAATACCACCTTACATAGAATTGTCTTCAAGAGACCTGTTTCCATGCAGGATATGCCCTCTAATGGTTTAACCGGCACTACCGTGTTTCAACTGGCTGGGTACCGATGTGGAAATTTGGCAATTACGACAAGTGTATACGATCACTATCTTGCAGCGGTTATTTCAACGCGGAATGCTTATATTGGCTTCCATCTCCCAACTAACCAGATGAGATATTCCGATTTTGATTTTCCTTAACCTAAACTGTTTAAAGAAATTACTGTCACTTTTCTTGCAAATTAGAGCCCCGATAGGTTGTAACTCATTTATGCGTAGTCAGTGGATGAAGGAGTCTACGGTGATTGGAGGTTTAGTAAGTGACACAAGTAAAACTTTAATTGTGTACGTGATGATAAAATTTGGGCTAATTACCATTAAAATATCTAGGGCTTGCTGAAAGCCAAATATCTTCAACGCATTTATGACAGTGGGAAAGTTATCTAGCGTTGTTCGGAACGCTGTCAGCCTTGCACCATCCAGGATATCCATGTTACGACTGTTAAGACAATGCACATCGATGGTGCATGCACAGGCTCAATGGAATTTACTGACCAGTATATGACTTCAAAGTCGTATCTCAGAAGAAGTAGCTCCCAACATTGCATAATCGGTCTTGGAGACGAAGACATCTTGTGAATACGTGGGATTCGACAAATGTTTGAAGCGCGGCTATAACTGCATCTAATAACTAGCTCTCTACCTGACTATAATTCCATTCTAACTTTTATTGTTTCCGAGTTGCGTACTTGTTTCTCATCCATCTGGAGTTGCCTGTTGTTCTACTAGCTTGATAAGGGCACTTTATGTCTCTGTTGCAAAATGAGTTTCTAAAGCTGAGTCGCATTGGGTCAATACTAGTTTTGATGCCCCTAATAGAGAGATTTGTACAAAACCTCCCCGATCCTCTTACTTCTAGCTCCAAGCTTGTTTTTGCCTTTACCTTCTGCTCGTGGCGGCATGCAGGAGAGGCATTTCGGGTAAAGATTCACTGGGGCAACTGATAAATTTACAAGAGGATTGCAAATAACGTAGATTTGTTCTTATACTTCATTTTACCGTTTTAATGCTCTCGGTATGCAGTCATTGCTGATCTGTTCGAGGAAAAATTGGAGCGTTTGTTAGACTATAAGAAAAATATGTAATTGTTCTGCCGAATTTAGAAAAGAGTTGACTAGCTAAAGCAATACATCTCATACAGCCGTCTAAGAAGTTTTTCTGCTATACTGCTCTTTAACCTATTAAATTCCAAATTAGGTGTGTCCAAACAATTTCCCATGGACATGTTATTCACTTTTAGCACATCGAAATATTATAATAGGGCTTTATAGTGTCAGCTGCTACATCAAAATTCATTTCAGATTATGCACTGAGCACCTTAAGCATGACAACATGACTGCTGTCATATAACTTTGTGTATATGGTTTCCAATAGTGGTACTGAATAGGAGCCTTCGTCGAGCGCACTGTTCGGACCGTTTGTGGAAAAGCACCATGTATACGCGCTAAGCCAGTGACTATTTGCTCTGCCACAAGCAGTGCAATTCAAAAAGTATTGCTCACGGATATGATGACGTTGGTCTTCTTTAAGTCGATTTAGTTGCTAAACAAACGCAGTAATGGCTGCGTACCATACAGGTCTTTTATCCCTAAAGCTTGTCTTTACCCCACAAGCATGCTCCTCTTTGCCTTGATTCTTGTGCAATAACCGAGGCTATCTTGAAACACAGATTTGACATGTTTACTCCAGCAATTGTATCAAGGTCTCGATTGAGGTAGGATGAAGCTATGGATTATCGCGGACTCAAGTACAGATCGGATACAGTGAGATCCATAACACCCTAGTCTTACTGACTGGTTCGTTTTAATAAGCTTGTATCTCTTCAATAGGTCAGGTGTAAGATCATGCTTCTATACTTTACAGGGTGCGAAACCGAAGGGTTTTCCGACCAAATTCAGCAATAGGCCAGAAGCGGAGTTTGCCGAATTATCTGAAGCAATCGGTTCTTTTCTGTTGCTGTAACTCCGTGCGATCTAATAGTTGTTATCACCGAGTCCGTGTCAAAGTACAGACTTAAAGGCAGCTCATTGACCAATGTGACAATGAACCGTTGACACAGAAGTTACTACCGGTAGGAAGCGTGCAGTTAAATTGTTCATTCTTTGGCGCATGAAATTAATGCTTAAGAAATATTTCTAAATGGCAACGCAAACAAGGATATCCCCTCCTGTTCCATACGCACAAATAAACCAATAAACGGGCAGAGTATTGGTAATTACAGCTCCCAGCACGATCAACAGAGAGTAGACGATCTTTTCCCGGGTCAATGAAGTACCTTAATTGAAGTTTACTAAAAGTCTTGTTCCACGTAAATGAAATTTTGTGTGTATGCTTTATTAGTCACACAACCATGTAGGAAGAATGCTTGTGAACAGCACGGGGTAATCAACAGTTGACTGCACATTCTCAACCGCATCTCACTCGCATCACCAGGATAATGGTGTGCGTGCGTACGTAGGTGCGTGCGTGTATGTGCATCGTGCCTCCGCGTGTGCGGATGAAGGCCTGGAATTTGGTCAACCTACGAGTTTACCTTTGGCCTTCGACCCTGCATGAACACCTTGTGGTTGGGTAGCAGAACCACTATCGACCAGAGACACTGACACCGTTCCAAGTCGATGGTCGGCTACGATGCTGTTTATAATTTCAGAGATACTTCGGCACATTCCACTCACAATCAGCAGGCTTTGGCAAGTCTGGAAAAGCACCGGGCAGCGCTGTTTCGACCTTCTGTGTCTCGTCAGTGGTGTGCCTTCCTTCGGACCTCTACCGGGTACCGACCTCATGACTTCCGGATGCCAGCAGCTAGTGCGATTAAGCCATGGGCGACTGCTGCGAACCTGCATGATTGACAGTTGACTATGAAATAGCCCGGTTCATCTGCCACTGCATCAGTCGTGTGCTTGATCCAGCCTGAAGTTGAGCCATGTGTGCATCTCGGCATCAATGGATACAGAACATCTGAGTTGGATATCCACATAAGCTAAACTTGGGGCATCCACATTCACGGTTGTCGATGTACTTATGCGACGCTTGGTCTGACAGTCCCAATTCAATGATATCTATTCCTGGATAGTGATGAGAGCTCATCAAATAGTTCATCAAGTTGTGGTCCTGCGTCCTCATAGGTGAGAGTACGTCTTTATTTGCCGTATATAACACTGAGCACGTAGTGCACTTCCGGGCTAATTTAACGGAGCAATAATTGTACTTTCCATGGATCAACCTAATACTGACTACTGAATACTGAAGGCTGCATTATAGAGTAAGTAAAAATGAATCAAATACAACTCTTTCGAAATATGGTGAAAAACGTTATAAAAATTGTCAGTCGTGAATTTGCTTAGTTTTCTTATGTAACATTTAATATATCTGACTCGCTACATTGCAAGACATTCAAGTGTGACATGTCACCTTAAATAAGCAATCGTTCTCTGAATCGAATAGTGGCAAAATATAAATTTAACAGCGTTTTGAACTGCTACACAGACGTTGCCTCCATCAAATGTTCAGGCAAACAGTTCCATATAGTTATCAATCTACGTTCGAAACACAGTGGGTAGGGAACTGGCTTCACATCCTGCACGACAAGTTTGTATATGTGTCCACGTGTGCTGCACGGCCCTCGTAAATGCAGCATTGTCATTAACATGGGGAAGTCACCGAGATGTAGAATACAGTACGTCAAAATGCGGTCGATGTGCACTTGAAGGTAGAACAAGGTGTAGAGTCCTAGTTTCTCGCACCGGTATTCATACCCCAAGCCACATAAACTCGGGATGGACCAGGTAACAATGTGTTGCACCCGTTCTATCTATTTTGCCTCGCCTCGAGTAATCGGAAAGTGGGAGGGCGAACCGTACGCTAGCATTGGTCTAATGATGGAAGAGAGGAGGCGTGGCAACCACTTCGGACCATGAGCCGAAGTTACGTTTGAGCGTCCAAAGTATGAGCATTCCGTTACGATATAGCCTGTCCATGTTGTCCAAAACTTCAAATCGTAGAGCAAAAGTAAACCTAGGAACTTCACAGAGGGTGTGGGATATAGCGGTCGGCCGTCAAGGGTGTAGGTTCGGCCGTCAGTACCCTTCCTCAGGCTCATAAATACAGACTTGGTTAAGTTGACCGGGAGAAGTACTTCTGCAGACCATGTGGATAGGCGGTTGCGGTCTTGCTGAAGTAGGCCACATTCGTCGGGATAGTTGATTTCTCTCCAAATCTTCATGTCGTTGGCATACAAGGCACAGGGCGGCCGGAGAAGCCGAAGTAGAAAGTTGCTGTGGAGCAGGAACAGAGTGGGCCTTGAGGAATGCTACTTGTAATGGGATACCAGTTAGTAAGACTGCGGTTGACCAGTGCACTCCACTTTCGTCCAGCAAGAAAATCGCGGATCCACCGGTGCAGTGAGCCACCGACACCGTACATGCTGGGTTTGTAAAGAAGAACCACATGGCTGAACTTGGCGAACGTCTTACTGATATGTATTGACCACAGGTCACTGAGTCGAAGTCAATTCGGCGTTCACAATCCTATTACAGCACACGGATTCTCGCCTCCTCCGTTTCGTAGAGGCGATTGCAATTAACCGGATTAAGCCGCTGCTTTGTGTTCAGAAACAATTATCGGTCAGCATTAGACTGCCCTGGGGATAGGGGGTGATAACCCTGTCTCGCTTATCGTGTGTTGGTCTGTTTGTTTGTTTGCATGTATGTTTGGTCGCACCCTTCACTGAATAAATATTATTGCGAGTTATTGTTAAAGGCACTGATGAGACAATACGAAATGCGTGCATTTGCCAGTCTTCGTCTTCTTACTGCGCTTTTCAAATTATTAAAGGGAACTAACTGTTTCGAATATCACTTCGACAGACTTCCTTTTGCTTGTTACCTTCAACCACTCATGTCTTATCACAAGTAAGTTTTTAATGCATGAGCGGCCTTGCATAAAACCATGCTGTGCAGGCGTCGGGTTCATTTTTGACTGTAGCAACTGCAATAATCCCTTTTTTAAGGTTTTTCAGCAGCCTTTGCCAAAATAGGCGTCAGACAAATTGGCCTGTGGTTATCTACTTTGCTAGGATCGCCGCCTTTTGGAACAGGTTTAACGACCTAAGATTTCCAGTCAATCGGCAACGAACCTCTGGAAAGCGACCTGTTGTAATGGTCTGTTAGGACAGACGTTGGTCGAAATTGACTTGAGAATCAGTGGGTGTTGCCGATCAGGTCCGGCAGGTTTGGTGGCATCAAGGCTGGCGAGCAGTAGACATACCTCTTTGAGGCCGTAATGCAGCATGTCGAATTCAGTAACAGCGGCACACGCCGAACTCGGAACAGACACCGCGTCATTTCAAATACAGAAGTGAAGTGCGCCGCCAACGCGGATGCACGCTCAGTGCTGAAGGTTAAGGGCTGTCTGTCCGAGCCATCCAGCAACGGCACATCAATTGCCGGCTTCAGGCGTCGCTTCACGTAAACAAATATTCTCTTTGGGACGATCTTTGCGACGATTGTAAGTTACTCGTCGAAACTTCGGCGTTTATATCTTGTTGCGCTGTTACAGAGGTTCCTCTGACTTTTTACCCTTCGTAGTCTTTGGCGGAGCCAGCGAAAATTAATCTGTCCCACAGTCTGAGCCGCCTCCCAGCCAGATTTCTATACTCCTTGTCAAACTAATGAGGCTTAATCGGTCCAAACTTCCGACATTTCAAGGGCACAAATTAAGAACACAGTGATATTAATCTCTTTTTTACTAATATCCAACAGTCTGCCACAGATGCAGTTTGTGACAGAGACCAATCCACTTAGCTCACGACCCGAGCTAGACCGTCGAAGACCGTTTCCCAGTAGTTGTAATCTGGTTGCAGCGGACGTGAATACGGCAACGGTAATTCCATATCAGCTATGGGCACTGAGTGGTCGCTTGTAGCCAGGATCAACATCATCCGAACGTCCCGTACTCGTTGATCGTAGCTCATTAATATCAGATCGTGTTGTGATGCGTGTTCGCTGGCATGCGTGTTCCGATTCACTAATTTCAAGTACCAAATCCACGATCTTTGATTCAACTTCACCATGTCCAGACATCAAATGTACATCAGGCCATCGTATTCGAGGACAGTTAAAAGCACCCATATGTAGAAAGGGTGGACGACTCATGTGGATTCGAAGATGGGGCACCCAATCCAAACACCGACTCAGGAGGCTACGACAGACTGCATCCACAAGTATTTCTTCGTGCCTGAGGCGGATGGAACACCACAGTAGCTTACACAAACCATCGTCACTTCGGTAGGTGCTCACTAGTCTGCCACGCAGGGAAGACCGGATGTAGAGCAAGACACTACCATGGGCATTCGTTATTTTATCACATCAGACGCACCAATAACCGTTGAGTTCACATTCCTGAGGGTATACCTGAATCTAGCTATGTCTCTGCTAATCGCACTAAGTCTGGCCGCTCAGACGCAACGAAACAACAAATCTCATCGCGCTTGTTCATAACACTGCAAACGTTTGTGAAGGCTACTCGCAGGCCGTAGCAGTAACTTCCGGGCCAGCTTGAAGTTTGTGCAGGCTGTTTATACTGATTCGCAGATTCTTGAAAACCACCCGAAAAGTTCCGATACAAAGATTTATTTTTCCCTTTCCAGTACGTCCTTTCAGCGCAATGATTTCAGACTTGAGCGGCTCCCTATCTATTGGGTCCAGGTCTGGACGAACATGAATCTTCAAACCTTTCAGCCTCCTTAGGAGGAACAAGGTCAGTCTTGGACTGGTTTCGTCCACAATAGTGTTTCTCATAGGCCGATTTCATTGATCACCTTGCATTCAACCAATGATAATTAGACTCACGTTTACCGACTCTTCACCAGCTACGAGCAGTCTGTCAGTTAGACCGTAAAATCTCGAAATCGTGATTTTAGCGCACGTGGGGTGATGGAACACTGGACTCCGGTGCTTAGTAGATCACGAGGTTATAATGCCTTTGAACAGATGAGCTTGACCTTGCAGAGCGAAGTATGTTACCAGCCTTACGTGGGTTGGCTGTCCGTTGAGTTACAGAAGTTAAACGCCCAACATCCATTATTAAGTTTGTTTTTGTTCATTCTACTTGTCTTCAGCCCTCAGACTTTCACCTGCTGGGACATCAATGCTTCTTGGACACAACAAAGGCAAACAGTTTATGCCAGGTGAAACTGGGCTTCTCACAACAGTTGGACTTCTTGCCCTTGGGTTTGCACGGGTAGAGGAGGAGGACTGAGCTGAAACCTGAAGGCTCTTCCGGCTAGCTTGTTGGGCCAAACACAGGGAGCTGTTCGCGACGGAATGCTGAAACCTACACGTCAACTCTACTCCTCCTGACTGCATCTTGTTTGGGCAATTTTCACATAAATTTTCCAGGAAGTCGTGTTGGATTTCACGAGGACGATGAAAATGCTCAACTGTTAATCCAACACATGAAATGTGGTATTTAACTTTGCACAAAACACGTGGGGGCTTTTGCATGCTATCCGACTATGTTGGAAAGACTACCACAAAGTGACTGCTTCGGCACTGTAATTAACCCGAAAACAAGATGGCGACCATTTGCTGGAGAACATGGCGATAGCCAGATTGGGAAACCAAGTGTTGAAAACAAAGGTATATCTGGTCGAATAATGCAGAATCATAAATGAGACTGAATTTATCTAAATTTCCACGAAATACTTCCAATAAACGAAAAAATCCAACACAGTGATCTTGACAACACAGCCAATACAAAAAATAAGAAGTCCTGAAACTATAATCGGAACGGCTGGTTGATGCTATCGCGACAACCTATGAACATGTAACCATACAAATGTATTTTATTACATACTACTAATGAGCTTGTCAGTAGTGTAAAATTTAACCGTGGCTAAGTTCCGTGAATTGACCATTCTGATGGTGCCTGTGGTGCTTAAAACGGCGAGGGTTACAGTTTCGTGTTCCCAAATGATGAAAGCAGCATTGAGTAATGGGGAATGCCGCTGCGGCTACATTGAAGGCTGTTCGTCTGGGGTCTCGGCTAACGTGTACACTAAAGACATTCTGATTTCGAAAAACTACACTAAAATCTTATGATATTGATATGGCATTAGCACCAAAAATGTTTTTTCATTTTGCTATCGTTGGACATCAAGTCCCACCTACAACTTCGCTTACACAACCAGAACTAGAGCTACCTATTTCTTCGTCAGACATTTTCTATTTTCTAATTAAACAGGATCAACAAATCACCTTGCGCAATCCAAAGCCCTTTGCATCATTTGAATCCATGCTCAGTTACGCTTTTCTCCATGATTCAGTCGCTTTCCTATTATAGATCGTAGAGGTATTGCTGAAGCGTTCCTTTACGCAGTTTGCGTCAGCCCTCGTCTACCAGCACTACGGAAGCAAGTTGGCTTGCAGCATCGCAGCAAGCAGCAGCTTAGCTTAGTAGCTTCTGATATTTAAATGGCTTTATCACGACCACACAAAACAGTCACTGGCAAGTTAATTCGAGCGACATTTCACATCATTTCAATATATTTAGGATATGTTCGCTACAATGACACTTCCTGTTTCTATCTTACGTTTTCACTATCTGTTTGTTACGCTTTCACACATTTGTGATCCCAGACTTTCGCCACATCATGAACAATTTCATTCCTGACCAGTGAATGAGTTATTACGTTAACTACTATATATATATATATATATATATGGCAATGAACCTAATGGCTAATGCACTGGTCAGGAATGAAATTGTTCATGATGTGCGAACAGTGCATTTCATGCAAAGCATAGTCCCTCTTGCGAAACAGTCGCTTGTAAAGTCTTGATCATGCCAGATTGGGTGTGTCTGAAGGTACGTAAGAATAACTTATCCTTTTATTTAAATGCCTATTCTTTTCGCCAGCATCAGATATCCAGTCTTACTAGCCGCATCCTAATCCGTTGTCAAGCATAGCTGCTATCTTCTAATTAATCAAGAGCACTGATTAACATTGCTGGACTCAGCGCCCCTGGAATCGTTCGCATCGATGATCAATTATGCTTTTCTTCACGAATTCGTTTTACTTTTCGGTTAAGGGTCGTGAAGATTTAGCTCAAGATTTTCTTTTAATAAGCGTACTTAACAATCGTCTGCTAGCGACCTGGGAACACATAATCACTAAGCGCGATGCAGCACCTCAGCTGTGTGTCTTCTGGTATCTATGTGGCTTTGTGACCACCAAAAGGCAATTCATTTCGCTATCATCGTTCATCCAGTTCCACGTAGATCCCGTGTGTTACTCCAGCTATAGCTGGAGTGGCACATTGATTCTTCACTCAGGTATAAGTATACGAAAGTATTACACTTAACATGCAAGGATATGTCCGCATATCAAAACCTTACCTAACGCTGGCTTTGTTGACATAGTTCTCTAATTTTTCGGCGCACCAGCCCCATCTCCGAGTTCGATGCCATGACTGAACGACTTTTGTCTATGTGTAAAATCTGAGACCATCTTCATTCGTACTTTTTCAATTATACCCCTGAACCATTGCTATCCGATTATACCTATTGTACCCATCTGCTCATACCTTCACAGGCGTGCCTTGCCCCGTCTAGGATAAGCCATTTATTTATTTATTTATCTCCTTCAACTTGTAGGATATGTCGAACGGTCGCACTGATACTCATAGTGACCACACGGCACTGGATAGCTGTAGCAAAACCTGGAAGCGGGAACTTCTCCGGCAGAATGAGATGTCATGTGCCACATATGCTACATAACCCCAAATATGCTGAGCTTCAATGGCAACCCACAGCGCAACTGCACAGCATTACGAAAACTCGGGGTACACTACTCAGCGTCACGTAACTTTTAAGAACAAGTGAGCTGCAGCACTGCAAGTGGTAGTTCATTAATCGAACGCATCTGTAGAACGACGTCCTTGGCAGCTTTTAAAGCCACACTTTACAAGCTCTGTGCACGCCCCCTTTTAGAATACTGCTCCATAGTGCTACGCAATGCAAAGATATTGGACAGAGGAGCAGTGGAATAGGACCAACGTTCTTTTACGTAACAGCCATCGTCCGCTCCACAATAAATTGCCGTAAAGTGGCAAACAGTTTCAGTGGAATCCCTTATGGGTAAGCCGCAGAATAATAATTTTGTACTTTTGCTCAAATCCCGAAATCTCCAACGCTGATAACCATGGAATTTAAGATACTCCTGGACTCAGTTTGCCGATATAAAATATATCGAGTGCACCCGACCTAAAGAGGCTTTGTCCTTAAATAACATCACGTACAGCGACGTAGCTGCTCTCAACCAGTGAGTAATAATTACTCAAACGAGCATTGAGCATCGATATCCCCTGCTCAGTAAACCATACTTCCTCATTCTAACAAGTGTGAAAATGCAATATACTAGGTAACATTGTCCTATGCAAGTTTGCGTTCGCATGGAACCGACTACCAGTAACAATAAGATTCTCCGAACCTGTCATGCTAATTCTCGAAAGTAACACGCCGGTAGATCATTCGTGCGAACAGGCGCCCGACAAATTTTAGATAGAAAGCATGCGGCAAAACACGGTAGGTAGGGTGTCCAATCTAAAACAATCTATGAATACTAAGGGGACCGTATGAAGCGGCATCACAGCATTACATTCCCACTACCCTCTCAATAGGTATCGTGCTCCTGCTCCCAATTGATAACAACTTAACAGCACTTAATAACCTTGCGCGACGCAGGATATTAACTTTTTATTAATTGTCTCACGTTAAGGCTTCTAGTATACCACACCCCGGTATTCCGCCGCACACCCATATGCATGTTTCCCACTAGCCTCCCAATATTATCGTGCTCTTGCTCCTTCTCGGTAACAACCTAACACCTTGTACACACCTTGCGTGACACAAGGCACAATGGTTTCATTTGGCAATATACACAGATCCGTTCAACTTCATGAGCATCCAGGTTATTACGCACTGCAACATTCTTAAACTTATACTGCCGGTTCGTATACCTTGGCCAAACGATCCCCTGCTTCACACCCCGAAATTTGCGCATTTTTAAACCAGGTGGGAAAGGACCACTGCCGGTTCATCCCAGTACCAAACACGTTAGCACGCAACTGCATACTGCAATTTCTCCTCACGCACTTCTAACAATTTCTGCAGATGGCTAAATAGCTATCAATGGCTTCACTGCCTCGTCCGTTAGGCTAGTAGACTCTAATTGTTTATCCTCAATGACGGTTATAAATGCTAGGTCGGTAAACAATAAAATGCACATCCCGCATCCACTGGCCTTCCTCGCGTGAAACGTGCACATTTGATGAAGACGGTAGTGAAAGCACTTACTGCAAATCAGCTGCGCTGATTTCCATGACAGGGATAGCACTAGCAACTTATCCTTCCACCAAGCACTTTGCCGTGTACGATGGCACATTTAAGTTGTGTGGGTATTTATCTCCACATCGAAATGTAATGTCGGCCCAGATACACGCAACTCAGGTAACAATGCCATATCCTTTGCATCAGGCTTGCGTGAATAATAATATGCGGTTAGTGAACATGTGGACTGTCGTACCACGACGTAATACCAAAGAAGATATCGGAATATCAGAGAAATAAGGCAGATACACGTGAGACCATCGTCCTCATGTATGAAACGGATTATCCACGCCAGATGAAGGTTCAAACCCTAGAGAAGTCCGTATCTAAGTCGCCCAGGTGCATTAAACTCAACAACCTGATGGCATCGGTATCCTGTTAAAAAATGAGCGCAATATCAGAGTATTGTACAATATACCAGACAGCGTTATAGTTTTATCATAGACTATAAAACTCCGCCTGTAATCACATTTGCGTGGTTATTTTAACCTTTACACAATTAGCACGAAACGTTTTGACAGTGCTTGATTTCATATGGTTGGCGGCATCCGGATTCGGATTTGCATGTCACTGTCACAGGATGCCTGTGCCAATAGAGGGACCATGGGAGGCTTGCGCTGCACCATCCACAGTTCCATACACACACACACACACACACACACACACACACACACACACACACACACACACACACACACACACACACACACACACACACACCATATCCAGTGTAAACCCGAAGGAATAAGACCGGGAGGCATGTGGATGGGAGCCACGTTTCATCAACGGAGCCGGCCCACACTCCTTCACAGGCAAACACAAGCAAGCTGAAGTTGGGAATCAAACGCACACAAGGCGGTGGCTGGTCCGCAGTCCGCTCCACATTGAGTGCATGGATGAGCCCTTCGAACCTAGCACGGCCACAAAGACTGTGCATCCCGTCCTCTGCAGCGATGACCAACTGTCTCCTGGAGCCAGTATGAACGAGGTAGTGGGTACTAGACAGGTTGACACCTTGTTAACATGCACATCAAACGCAGCCACACCGGCGATATCAAGCAACAGCCACGACAGAATAAAATAAATTAAATTAAATACTACATAGAGATACATTGGCATAACTCTTCGCTAAATTACCATATGAAGTAAGTTTTTTAGTAACGAATCCGCGATAAGTAAAAACGGTTCACAAATTACTTAAAAATGATACAAACGCAACAAACTTACCGATATGTGCAATTAGCGTAAGCAAGTTAGCCAGTTAAAAGATTATTCAGGTAGGCAGAACAAACCAACTAAAGTGGAATGAAAATTATCCAGCTTAAAAGGACCTAGTTTAAGTGTAAGTTGGTTTAGTCCAACTGCGGTGAAGAAGTATCAAGAATACAACATCAGCCTCAGTATTGGGTACGTATCCAAATACATCCCTGTTACATACATCCAATGAAACAGTCGGAGAAATATAATACTTATAACTTGCTACTCATATGTTTGTCAGTAGTGTGCATTTTATATGATAGAAGCTTTACACTCTGCCGTTTTCTTCGACAAACGACAAACTAAAAGGGTTGTGGTGATAGTGGTATCCTGAACGGCGTGTTAGAAGTGAAGCCGGACATTATCGTAGATAAAAGCGGTCAAAGTTTAAAGAAGATAAGTGGAATTCACCAGCGTGGATCATGAAACTCGTTGAAAATTGCCCTGACTCGCAGCGTAGAAATTTCAGTTGTGGTGCCAACCGCTCCGGAAGTCGCAATAGCGGCGTTTAGAAATATGTGGTATATTTTTTGTAACTTTTATTTATCTGTCGCCCTTTCCTGCATTTTCAATTCTCTATGTGTTTATGGTTGAAAAGGATCTTATGCTCATTATCTCAAACCCCACGAATTCACTATCCAACATCAATAAAATAAAGTATTACGAGGCGTACTGAAATACAATAAGTAGTTTAAAATAATGTCCAATTATAGTTCCAACTAGGGTTGCCAACATGTTTCAACTACCAATATTAGCAGTTTAGTGCTAATGCAACCAAAGAGGAAGCTGAAGAATACTCCACGTGACGGTGCTGTCCTTCATGAAATGACTGCTCCGATAAACATTGGTGTATTTAGTCATTTGCAATATTGGGGATTCTGGTGAAATTTTATCAAGACTATAACACTGCAGGAGTAATGGGTAGGACGGCATAGGTAGAAATTCGTCACATCTAGTCACTCAGACATCACAAGCCTGGGAAAGCCTTGCATGCGCGTCTCCTTTCGGGAATCGTCAGCGATGCGCATTCCATCGGACTCTGGTAGAGTTTGAACCCGCAACTAGACTGTTGTCAGAAACTAACAAATGTATTTTCTCCATCGTACAGGAGAAACACAATCGAAGGCCCGATAATTGTCTGACTTTGAAGGCAATAGTCGCATTCATGACTAAATTGGTGTGCTGTCTTATGGTGCCACTAGTGCGTCGGTGCGGAGTGATATCTAGGAGCATTGTCTTGTCTAGGCGAGTCAGGAAATGGTTTTTATGCACCCATGAAGGGTGAAGTTTCAGCTGCAACACACACGCGCTCGAAACGGTAAAGTGAACAACACTGTAACCTTACAATGTGCTCCCGGAGGTAGGCTTCGCTATACCAGCGAAAGCAGCCTAATAAAACTTACGGGTTGTTGGAAGCAAGTCGTGAGGCGATAACAGCCTTTGCGGCGATAGCAATACGGCGCCCATCGACCGATCATCACATAAGGCTACGTAGTCTTTCTGAATTGCTAGCACAGTGATCCACTAACCACTTCACAAGGAAACCTTTTGCTGACTTTTCACCTGCATGAAGGCCGACTGCCGATCGATCGAAGCATGACACCTGCATTGCGGCTGCGGGGTCTGCCTCACGTCCAATTCTCACAGCCGAACGGCCTGCGCTGCTTTGGTCTTGCCCTGCGGTCGAGGCATGACGCATTCATTGCGGCTGTGGTGTCTGGCTAACCTTCAGTTCTCACAGTCGAACGGCGTGCGTTCCCTTCGTCTTACCCAGCGATCCACGCATGACAGGTCGATCTCGGCTGCGGTGTTTGCTAACGTCCACTTCTCACAGCCGAACGACTCGGTGAGCCTTGAGATCGTAGACACACATGTCGCACCTCTCTGCCCCATCTCACTCCTGCCGGTAAAGCAATTTGTGCCATGGAACAGTTACCAATTCGGCGTACCGTGGTACCTCAGCACCTGAGTGCTGCAGCTCTGGAAATGATTAATGACACACGCTGTACATGTCCCAACTCTTCAGGATTTTACGTCATTTCTTGTTTAGTTTCCTTACTCAATTTGGTCATCCACTTAGAAATGTTTGCTAGTAATATTTTCCCTCGCTTTATTTTCTAACTTTGTCTTCTGAGGCATAATAAGCTCCAACGTTATCTCATTAATTCCGTGTTTTTAACGCAGGAAATGCTTTCCTGTTTATGCTGCACATTTGGTTGTGAGCTGTGATTGATCGTTTGACATCGGACGGAGTAACATCAAACTGCTTTTGTAGCTATTGCTCTGCAACGTATTACATAGGTCATACTTCAATTCCTTTCTCACTGTTTGCTTGCTAAATTGTGTTTCGGTCCGTTTGGAAAGTGTCCTCACACAACCGTGATTGTAACTGGCCGGATAGTTGCTGTGATAGTTCAAGACATGTGCGTCGCTTTTCAATAGGATGTTGTTTCCAGGAACTCGTAAGCATGTCTTGTCACGAGCACGGTCTTGGATAGCAAGTGGTCAATTTTCTCCACCTCTTTGGGAAAATGGATGTCCGTAAATACCGTACGGACAAACAGTGGCTCTTCCATCTAGCATGCTTCTCTTCAAAGGCAGACAATGAATTCTAATTTCCAGACTCACCTAGGTGAGTGATAGCAGGATGCAAGTTGCCATCTGATTTAGTGTTATGTGGCTCAACAGAAATTAATTTTTCATCTAGCATCGCAGCACTTTACAGATAGCCTAACCCTTAATCCCATCAAATTTATTGATTCCGTGCTTATTAGCTGTGGAAACCTTTTGTTTTGGGAAGTCATTGGTTGCGCCAAAGTAAATAACGCGGTGTTTGCTGTCACAAATTCGGAACACACAAATTCATTTCAAACGACTTCCCGAATGTGATGTGATTTTGTAACTAAGTAGGCAAGCATTTGGCATTATGCTGCGCGCGTGATTTCCCCGCGCTAAACGTGTGCGATACTGAAAATTCATTTGCCAACTGTGCAATTCTGGGAAACAAGTAGTGAAAATGCGATGAAAAATTAAAAGGCAGTTTTTCTCCACTACATCGTTAAAAACATCTGATGACGAAGTCATTCAGATGCCAGGATTTTATTTCGTCTCGTCTTTGACCATATCGTCAAACCGCTACTTATGGAGTCAACGAGATTTACGTTCAAGTGTGCAAACTAACGATTTGTAGAACAAAGGCTCGCCCATACTTTTATAGTAGACCAACGGTAACTGGAAACAAACTGAGAAAAGCCGTTTATCCCTCCTTATTGTGCAAGCCTCGATGAAGCGGGAGAGCAGAAATCTTGCGCCAGTGAAATGAAGTCAGTCAACTCCCGTTAATCGAGGAGTACGTGTGATCACATGCCATAATACAACCATGAGTTTAGCCAGGGCCCAATTTGGATTCACATTAGCAATTCAGTATCGCATTCTTTCTGCGCTTGTTAGTTGGTCGTCATACAGATGCGAACTAGCATACACACTGTAAGGTTGCTCTAGCATACTGAATTTCTTTAAATTAACTTTCTACCAGATATCGAACTGCATAGAAGCTAACCTGTATTGAAGAGGTCCGACCAATTCTATTCAACTGGCAAACCTCACTCTTTTTGTGATATTCTCTGTGACGATAAAACATTGCGCCTATTTGTGCTCTACGTTGTACGTCACTAACGGAAATACAAAAATGGCATAAATATAGCTGCCTTTGTTTTGTCAAGGTAATTTTTAAAACGTGTTTATTCCTATGCTTTATGTATGTACGGAACTGGAGTAGTATAAGTAGAAATTATGGTCGGTCGGGTGGAATGCGCACTGCTAATGATTTCCGATATTATTTAGCTGTTTACTACTTCTCCATAGGTGTCATGGTTTTGACTAGCTATGTTAAGCTTTAACAGTTTTTTGAAACACGCGCTCGAATTACTAGATTTTCCACTCGCCCGCGATTCAGATTTAATCTACTTCGATGGAGGGACTCGCTCCTATCATTGCAAAGGTGTCAAAAAATTACCGGCAAAATATTTTAAGTCAGCATAATACCGTTGCATTCAACGGCGGAATTTTGCAATCTGTTTATCGTTATCTGTATCTATGATTCGTCTGAGATTGCGTGCTTGTACAGATTTACAGTGAAATATTAATCAAGGTACCATTTTGAATTCGAACTGCACGGTTGTGTCTACCTGGCACCTCATAGTGATTTTGCAAGCTCCGACGCTGCACTAAAATGCCAAGCAGTGCAGTTTCACAATGATCAATCAGACGAAATGGTGACGAGTTGGTTTTGTTAGGTCATAACAGAGGACATGGCATGTACATATTTGCATGTTATTTGTGTTAGCCGAGTAACCTCGAGCGAACAACATGTCAGTATTTAGTAAGCAGACCAAACTGTAGGTGGCAGAATAACATGACATGCGTGGTTAGATTCACATCAAACCACAGGTATTAGTGAAGAGTTTCGTCCCTTCGTAGGCATGGGGGCACATGTGATAGTTAATCGGATTACCTAAATCACAAATAGTAGCAATGTTTTTCATTACCACGTAACACGATTAGGTGTTGCATTCACATTGTCATTTTCACAAGTGAATTTGATTGCTGAACGTAATGGATGAGAATGCACGAACACGCGTTTGTGTACTCCCTGAAGAGAACCGTTGACTTCCTGTAGCTGAAATTGCAACTTTTATGTTCTATGTGCTTAGCAATAGCAGAGATTCTAGTGCTAAATGTAGTGCTTGTAAAAAAATGTAGTAAATATTAGATGGTAAAAGCCGCAAACTGACAACTGCCATACGGATTGATTTTGCCTTATCCTCCTGTATTTCTTTAAAATAGCCCAACAGAATGAGCCAGTTTTATGAATAGTTACATCAATAAATAATGTATTTTGCTGTTGTCAACGTACCTGCGGCCGTGAGTATCTTCAATTTGAAGCGCCATAGCAGTACCATAGTTGTAACAAGCAGTCCGCTAGATTGGGCCTTGAAAATATGGCCACGGAGTGTGCTAGCTGTATGCGTACGAAGGCCAAGTGCAAGCAACCGATCGTTTTGGAACACAAAATATTTTCTACACGTTTTATTACCGTGACAGTGGCATACTAAAATCACATCAGTAGAGCTCATGTTGAAAATGACTATTAATGAAAAATACATTATTTCATAAACGCGAATTTTATTTCTTGACTATGCGAGAGACTGTTTCCCCGTAGGAAATGATCAACTGGTATACAGTTATGTTCGTAAATGCTGTCATCGGATTCCCTACCATATATGGAGCTGCTATGTACTCTTGCTGTTAAGTGGAGCGGACTACGACCTAGACAATACGTTGTGTAAGTCTGGTAATAATAATAAAACTCTATTTGCTCGGGTTTACTAGACATGCTTTTTCTGCCGGATTAAGTTTTAACAACTGTTTCGTATAATTTAACAGCATTTTCCAAATGTCAAGCAGAAATAAAATTAGGGTTCTGAACTTCACGTTTATTCAGTACAATATATTGAATGTGCACAGAATAACTCATGGCATCCCGATGGTGGGCTCCATGTACAGATGGAAAAAGTTTTATTTTCCTTGGGCAAAGTACGAGGAGCAATTTTTTAGTTATAAGAGAAACATTAAAGTTGAAATCATGCTTATTGAATTTAGCATCTTATTTTCTTTAAGACGTTTCTGTACATTGAGGCTTTCTAAGAAGAAATAGGGAAGGACGGATGTATTTATTCATTTTAACTGAGCAGCTGTACATATAGGCCGAGACAGATAGAATGGAAGATTTATTTATTGTGTCTGCAACGGTGGTTGGCACTTGTCTACTGGCTCAGGCGTTTTGGTTTGACTGTATGCTAGGCGTAAACAAGTTAAGAGAAAAAGTGAAAGCAACATGTTGGAAATAGGGATGCAAATGCTGGATGCACAATGGGTTAACTTCACCTTGCTGCCTGACATTTTACATTTGGGCAACAAGGGAAGCAAGGACGATAACGAACAAGGCGAATCGTAAAAGTGAATGAAGATTAACAGATTCGGTCAGCGTTTCCTGCTCAGCTTACTCTTACTGGTTTGACTTTAAGGTAGGCGTACCTGAGTAAGTAGAATATGAGAGTGGAGATATAATGGTTATCTCAATCTCAACTTACAATTCCTCTACAATCGACAAGTATTGCATTACACGTGAGGTGTGCTTTCCCGAGTAAATAAGGAGAGTGGGTCTGGTAGAGAGGAGTAAAGGAGTTTTGTCTACCTGTTAACAATTTTGCAATTCGCCTCTTCAGTAGGGCTTGGACAAGCATATACACTGTAAGATCTTTTATGTATACTTGCAATTAACACAGTCACTTCTCAGCCACCCCAAAAATATCATCTTTTCTATGAAATTTAGTTGCAAGTGCATTTTATATGCTACACCGTCAGGTAGTTTGAAACTGCTCTTCCAAACACCGGTTGCGATTTGCATCCTCTTATTCCCCAAATAGATAGATAGGTATGCTGCTGCCTTTTGTATGTTGAAGGAGCGTGCTTCGGCTCCGTTAATGAAACGTTGCATTCAGCTACATGCCTCCTTCCTTCGGGTTCACACAGGATATGAGGTGCGTGGATGGAACTGTGGGTAGTTCAGCGCAAGCCAACCATGGTCCCTCGGTAGATGCATGCGTCTTGTGGTTGTTCTCCGGAGGCCGCAGTAAGAGCCGGATACAGATGCGCATGTTACGAACCACCTTACAATATTTCACATACATGATGTTTAAGGATATAGGCCGTGAAATGTACCTATTTATGTCCTTGGGGTTTCTCATAGTAATACAAATGTTTTGTTGCTAGCCTCTGTTTAGCTGTTGGCCCGTCTGGGAACGACGCAGATGTGTAAATAAATACTTTACTGACATCAATGAAGAAAAATTAACTTATCATACGAAGCCCGAAAAGTGCAGTACAACGCAATATTCGCAATGACTATGATCTGTGGCGTGGCGCCCACAAATGCTGGTTTTTCCGGGCCCATATAATTACATCGAACAATATTATTGAAAACATGCAGCGGGATTCAACATTGTGCTTACCTTTCCTGATGAGGTGAATGAAATTCTTCAAGTTGATAAAAAGACATTTAAAAACTGATAAGCAGCATAATTAAATAAAAATATTTTCCTAATATCCATTTCTCTACGATGCTAGTTGGTAAGCTCGTTAGAAGGAACGAATTATAGTATAAGCCAGGAAGTGTAATATTTGTAAAATATATCGGTAGGCTTTCCCCTAACCATTACATCATAATTCAACTGGTGAAGGGTAAACATTATAGCCAGGTCAAAGAGAAATTTCACGGGGTTAGCCAATTTAAAACAAGTTGATGGTCCTGATGTCCTTGATCTCCAGCTATTCTAGGTGACGGAGGCTGATGTGACACATAAAAGTATAATGTAACTTTAAATCTGAAGTAGTGATGATCAAGATGGCCACAATGTTTGTTTATGAACCAAAAGCATACGAGGAGTCGAAATAAACTGTGTTAATAGCACTAAGGTATAAGATCCGTATTAGATTCCCGTTTAACTGTAATGACGCCATAATGAGGACTGATACTGGGAGAACTACTTTCTACGCGGAATATGCGGTGCTCAACACAAGCGTGAACCTGTCGTTACCTTCAGCTGAAGTGGACAAACCCGTCGAAGCAACTTAGCAGTGTTTATGAATTTGCTACTAAACGCAGAGACAGCCCCATAGCAAGTCAACATAGTCTCGATTTCTAACATGACTAAAACATGCTTCTGAGGCACCTGTGACTAAATGCATTTTGGTGGCCGTTAATGTGCTACTCCCATCCGATAGTTCCGCATCTCAGTTAGTCACACAAATTCATGAATTTTGGTGTAAATTTGATACTGAAGTGGCAGGCCATACAAAGACGGATAGCCAAGTTCAAACACAAGCAGTTGTAGTACATAGCCCGTACACATGTTGCCATTGGCTACCATCCCAAATGCAATTCGCGTCTGACTCATTTAAAGTATTCAAGAGCATTAACAGTGTCGATACCAGCTGACTTGCTCAAGTGAGGCTGCACTTGACTTTAACGGCATTTCATAGATATCCTTACTGGAAAAGTATTTAATGAAATTGATCAGAGTGTTTTCGGTCATACAGCGTGATTTGAAATGCAGCAAGGGATTTTTTAAAACGTTGTGAACATTATGAGCGATAGTCATATGGTCGTCTATATCTGGATATGGCTGTGTAGAAGAAATCTAAACATATCGCTGCTGTTTGTTATATTTCATGGTCGCATTCATACACCTGAAACCACCCCCCTTATCCGTAATAAAAATTGCACACTTGCGATTGTGAAGTCACTCACCAACATGTGTGCAAACTTTTGCTCATTAGATATGCATTGATTTGAATTCGCTTTCCACTGTCCATTGGATCATGCACAGCTCTTCACATGTTTCGTGTGCAGCTAGCTAGATCAATTTCTCAGTCTCAAAAGCTATGCAACTTTTCAAGCTGAATAGTTCTGAGACAGAGATTGATCGGAAAGGACCAAATTGTGCATATATAATGCATTTCCATGCATACATATCCATGTCATACACTAAAAAGATTCATTGAAATCACAGAAGGTATAAGAAGAAAGGGAAAAAAGACTTTCTTACCCGGCTGTACAAACCTCGAGGCCACCGTTTCGACATAGTGGCTAAAGTAGGGTGTTAAACCTAGTACGCTTCTTCATTCATCCGACCAATGTTATATCATTTCCTTACTCGGCCACGCCGGCTTTCATGCCCACATGGAAGTCGACCATAGATGTTAAGTATAGTCCCCGTTTTCACTCCTTTGACCCCTGTTAAATTCTCAGGTTAACCGGCCATGCCTATCTCAAAGTCTCCATGATCATATGGATGCCTAGGAAGAAGGTCAACATACTACTGATTTTCTTCTACCTGTCAAATATTGCACTATTCCTTTTTAATCATCTTGCAAAGAGCGATGCTTTCTATTGCTAACCCTGTTCCAGGTACCCATGTGCACGTACCAAGTTTGTGATAGATGTACCACGTAATTAGTGTTTGAATACCGCCTACGCTACAGATCCTGAAATACTGGCAGGCCTATTGGCGACATTTAGAAATAGAGGCCTGACACATTCGAAGGAATGACCAACTCGAAGATTACGTTATTTGCTAACGTGCATACCTCCATTACCTACGTTTAGTTACTGTATGCTGCGGAACACATTATTATTATAAATATGCATCATATTTTCTTCAGAATATATTAGATTATTTAAAAATGACTCAACCACGGCAGTCTTCTCTGCTTGCAAATAGAGTAACCTACCCCCCGTTCAAACTTTGCAACATGTCTCTTCCTTCGATTCTCGTCCAAGTACTGCGAAGAACTATTCCAATACGCCAGCAGCTTGGCGTACGGATTGCCTTCTGCTGCATGACGAAACAACCAAGGGCAAGCTGCTCCTGACTACTGTGATATGGTATATTCACACCGCGTGCCGAGTAGATGTAAGCTTTTGATTAACAAAAAGGCTACGCTGGAATACCTTTGCGAATTACCAATCGACATGTGATTGATACCGTTCTTCTAAAGGGTTTGTCTGACCGTTCATTTTTCATTTATCTGTTTCATCAACAAATTTACTTAACACTTGTACAGTGCGATCGGATCAACATCCTAGGCCGTGTCTCGCGCAGTCGAGAAATAAACTTATTTATTTATTTCTTTATTCCGTTGTGTATTTTGCTGTGTGCGTTCGGTTCTGTTGCGTGTCACCGTAGATATCAGTAACGTTTTGTGCTTAACGCAGGTATAAATCATTGTTTTTCGGTGGTTTGACTTTATATTTAATAAGTAATGGGTCGTTGATAGCTAATATAGGTCTTTAACATATTTGTTTTCGTTATTTGTTGTGGCAACCTTTATAAAACACTAAAAAAATTATATCTTACTCAGAAAGTTTATCGTGCCCGTAGCGTTAGTAAACATCGCATGCAGGATACAACAAAGGCTGAGGATAAACACAATAAGAAGATACGATGAATATTTGTTAGGGGACTCCTGCCCTCAGAATAATTATACTGCTACTAATCGCTGTTCCCGCTAACAATGCAGTCTGTGTGAAACCCGACGTGGGTCATCACAAAAGCATATAAATGTAAAGCGTGGATTTATGAGAACACTTTCTGATTTGCTCTCTGGAAGAGATTTAATAATGTCGCAGTGAATGTCTAATTACAAATGTTGCGTAATTTTTCAAACAACTAAGGATAATGGCATGTTAAAACACTAACCAGACAACTGACAAACTGCTATTCTGAAAAAATGTCAAAAATCCTGCAAGCAAGTTCAACATTTGTGGTTAAAATTAACAGAACCCATTCTGCCGAGCAGATTCCGTTTGACTTCAAAAAGCTCCACATCACTGCTGCTAACGCTCACGTAAAATATCACAGACCCAGTCTTAGTAGCACAGTGAAACATGTATCTCTATTCAGTGTCCAGCACATTCAGCGCAAAACGGTGCAGGTTACTTTGAAATAAGAGTCCAACATTTTATTGCAATTCATTTTAAGCGGTCTTAGGCGATGCTTGTATGAATTGTGTATTTCTTTTCAGTCAAGTAGCACGTTCACTTTCTTGAAGGTGGTCAGCTTTTTGAAAGTGACTTGGGCTATTAACGCAATGAGTTATCGTCTTATTAGCTAAAGTTTTTTAAAGGTGAATGCTCTGTCGTCTACTGGGTTGCAGTTTACTACCTTGCATTTTTTATAGTACAAAATAGCTATGCTACATATATACATACCTAAAACTTTTCCCTTATGTAGGCAGGGCATATTACCATTGAACAAGTGGAGCGAATCTTCGGCCCTTTGTGCAATTGTAGTTCTGTTTACTAAGTCACTATATTATTTTTAGTTTTCGTGTTTTATTCCAACTTACGCTCAGAGTACGAAAAGCCAAATACGCACTGTGTTTTCTCAATTCAGTTATAAGTATCGTATAAATAAAGGATCAAATTTGTATGTTTCCAGAAAACCTGTGCGCGGCTCCGTAAGCGGGAGCGGTCATTTGTTCTTTTCTGCAATACGCGTTTAAATTTGGACTAATAGAGACCAACAGAAGAAGCATACGCTTACGTGTCCCGAGAGTAAGACTGATCTGAGCCGGACAAGTGAGTAGAGAAGGGCGTTGGAGACGATCCACACAAAAAATGTACGAAAGGAAGAGACAATCACATGTTATGCAAAACAAAAGTCACCTGACGAATACAATTATTTGCAAGGCTTAACTTCAGTATAAGTTACCCGGGTTGCTCAAAAGACAAAAAACGACCAAAGATCAATCGATAGAAGGGAATCACAAAGAGAGCTACTAGATCACATTGGCATTCTCATTAGGTACAACCTACGCTCATGTGACAAAGCGAAAGAAATAAAACGAAAACGTAACATTGAACAGTATGAAAAAGGCGGTTGGCTCGGACTAGTACGGAAAACACATGGACTTCGGATGAGAGGGGAACCAACCAAAAGGGAATGTGCTCTGAGCCCATCAGGTGCGTTTGCTCAGGGATGGAACTTAAAAAACCTGGAAGGATAGCTGCCACGAGAGAAAAAATACGAAAAAGGCGATAAGCAACGCAAGGGGTAAGAGCAAAACTCTACTGAAGAGCTAGAATTCACGGTTACCTGAGCAGCGTGATCACCGAGGAAGAAATCATACAGCTCTAGGGAAGGATCTGAGGAATATCAAGTCTCCCAAAAATATTACGATTATTATCTGTGTATGCAAAGAACATATAGTTATAGATGCATAAGCATGACACAGAGTTCTGGTTCCTCCCAATTCAGGTTGCATTGAGACTGAGATAGAAACAGATGGCAAACTACATGGTTGCGGTTGGTAACCAGAAATCTTGATGCTTGGTTGCCAAGTGGGATTGGAGAGTTCGTACCAGACGTGGTGATGCGTTCGAGCAGAGCTCGCCGGAAACCTATATGACATACTTGAACATCCTAGACAGAGATAGTGTAGCAATGCGGGATGTGAAATCTTCAAGGCCATATACAAACGAACTAGACAGCGATAGAAAAGCAAACAAGTCGCATCACATCACGCAAATAGGGAGTAGAGGGGACTGATGACCACCAACGCGATGAAAATCAAAGAGGGCGAAGCTGCTTGGTGCTGGTGCAGTGGGGAGTTCTAGCGATGAAACTTTTCCGAGGTAGGTACAAGAGGTGGTAGCGCACATTCAGCGCGTAGGAGGCATCGCAGCCGAGAGCGAGGAAGAGTCCATTGCAAGAATTTCGACTAGCCAGAGAGGATTTCCGCTCTATGAGCAATAAAGTAGGAGGACTGAGCTGAGCAACTTTGGGAGATTTCTGCAGAGAAGTTTTAGGGAATGACAGTGGTTCCTCAACATCCTTTAAGTTCCAATAGCGTTTGCGTGTAGGGAGAGTGAACTGATGGACAAGAGACGAGGTGGCGAGATTCAGCTGATCTAAAAACATCCTTGGGGACATATTGTAATATTCTCTCTATAATATGAGGATTGTCCCGATATTGGTCCAGTCCAGTCTTGGAGTGAAGCATGCAGAGATTTACAAGGCAACTGTAAATGAAGGATCGAAGAATGACGGCCGTGGAAGTGCGAAGTATTTCTCTGTAGCCGTAGAGAATTGTCGAAATTGGAGGCGGCTGTGGAGGAAGAGGTGGAAACGTGTAGCACATAGGGGACATCGAGAAAGGATGAACACGGGGTATACATCAATAGTAATGACGACGGAGGGGGATCAGGACGACATCGATGTTTTCATCCTGACGACAGCACGGAAGTTTCGTGGGGTAATGCGATGAAGAAGAAGGGTAGCAGTAAGTGAAGTTGGCTGGAATGGAACGACCGATGCGAGCGACTTTGTGGGTGTGGGTGAACACGTCGGGATCACGGGCGGCCGCCGTATGAGCTGGATCGATCTTGGTCAGTGAAGGAGGTAGTATACCTGTCGCTCCGAAGTCGCGACATCACTCCTGACTGTCACCTTTAGTCATTTCAACTTTTGCCGGGCGCTTTGGGGAACGCAATGGTTCAGCTCCGTTTGATTAATTGAGGATATATGGGCGTCCGCAGTATGATGCAGGGCAGTGGACTGCAAAAGTGCATCCTTCAGTTATGCTGACGAACCAATGCTTGAGTAGCTGCGGAGAGTTCTGAAATCCGTTTACGAAAGTCCGTGATATCTTTTTCCAGAGCATGAAGATGGTTGATGAGCTTGCGTGCTTGTGCGAAAAATGCTAAAGGTGTGATGATATGAATACCAAGCAGTTGACTGAACCGTTTTGATGGGACTATTCACTGCTGCACCTTGAATCCACTCGGTACACAGAGTGGATTCGTCCTCTTTGCTCAAAACAGAGTTTAGTCTATGCCGCCAACTGTTGTGCTCACGGACGTAGTAAATCTGCAACATATTGGAAGAACTAGTGCGTTCGTATACGCAAAAGGTAGTTATTCTTCATTTCTCCTCCGCTTCTGTTAACCAGTACATGCTTGCTTTTCATTAGCAAATGTGAGAAAGTTTCCCGCCACCTTACCATTATTTGTGTATTATGTCTAGCTAACTGGTCACTTGATTTTCCGCGTGTACAGAACCGACTTCAATATATCTGATTAGCGCCAGTCAAACTCAGAGTAGATGTGTAATATATCAGTAACAACAGCTGCTCCATTAATTGCGTTTGCAAAATAAAAACAGCTTCTTTGTTTGCCATAGTCTCGTTCAAAAAGCTCTTTAGCGCCTACTGGGTTATGAGTGACTATAGCTTTGTTACTCATTGGGATTTATGGAGAGATCGAGGACATGTAGGAAAAATGGGCGTGATCTAACACGTTCTGTTAGATGTATTTCTGCTATTCTTATTTATGGTATCCGTACCAGTTTCTTTGTAATACCACGTCACTGACCACATAAACCGCGTTAAAATTAACCGCTTAATAATTTTTGGAACCAGGAGTAGATAGGCACGTTGACATTTGGAACACAGCGTGTGTGGAAACTGCGACATGCTCAAACGGATTGGCACACGCAGACGTCTGCTGGCTCCTTGGTGAGACATGAGCTGATTATCTCCTTTACATGTTACTTAGACTCAATCACAACTATCTTGTGTAAGCTGTGAAAAGGGTTTATAGTAATGGTTGCTCTATATCCAGATAATACGCACTGGCACACTTGAATACAGACTCGTGCTCTCTGGTTCCCAACAGTTTGCGCTTGCCGAACACGAGCGTTAACTTCAATCGATGCGGCAGCTAACTTCACAAAGAAATACTATATGGTATAGGATATCGGTTCAACACCTACAATGCCGAATGAGGGGAGATTTTGTGTAATACGAAGGGTACGCCGGGGTCAGTAATGTTCCGGGTATTAACTCACATTGTCTCTTGGCGGTTCCTCTCCTTACCTTAAGTTGGACTGCGTGTTTTCGCCATTATCTCCATTTGCAAGTTCTGTTTGCTTTTGTTCATCCACCAAAATCTAACCCTCCTCCGCATTATAAAGGTTCTTTCTTTTTGCCTTGTTCATTCCGCTCTTTCTGTTTTAATCGGCACACTGACAACCGCCCCGGACCAACACTGCAATTTTTGCTGATCTGCCAAATATTGACTTAGTTTTCTATCAATTAAGTACATCTGTTCTCTTTTTGAAGTGATCCATTTAATGGACCTACTTCTTCTCAGTTTGGGGCAGAAAATATGACGATACTTCGACACATTTCGGTCATGTGATTTAGCTATTAATCATTGTACAACGACTGCAGTGCATAATAAATAGTTGTCTGTGTCAGACTCCGCTTGAACTCTGGACAGGAGTAAGCACATTTCTGCTACTGGAAACGTCTGAATCAGTCATGTAACTTGCGCGTTCGTTTATCGACTTGCGTTTTTACCTTGTGATTTTACCTTTAATCATCCCACTGGAATTGTCAAGCATTTACGTCTATACCCGTCACAAACTATCGCTCTATTGAGCATGTCAATCATTTGATTTTTACTCGTTTACCCGATTTTACCCGTTTTTACCCTCTACCCTTTGCTCCATTTTAATGCCAATGGCCGGTCTTACTATCAGCACTTTGATGATCGCGTATGTTGTACTAAGGGTAACACGGTAGTAGCCGTCTTACCAGGCAGACACTTAAGCCCATTGAGGAATTTAAGCTATTTTAGATTAGGTTAAACCAAGTATTTGATGTAGTTGACAAGGTCATCGTGTTTTAGCTTACTATAAATGCTTACTATATGCATTATGTCATTGTCTGTTATGTGAACCATCCATCCTAGACTTATCATCCTATTATCATGTAGGCAAACATTGTTTTAACAACGAAGCATCCATAATTACCTAGGCTTTTCGAAGACAAACTGATGTTACTACGGGGAGGAGAAGCCATTGCTATAAGTTGCATTAGGTAAGTAAAGATCATAGCTCATCTAGATTGCATACTTGTACTGCAAGTCTGTCCCATTTCAAACGCCCTTACCCAGGCACTTTTGCGTTGACGTTTTATGCCGCCTACGTACCGAAGTGAGAGTACAGGATTCCTTTGACTTTCAAGGGAGCAAGGATGATGATTACTGTAAATATGAATCTGCGAATTAGTGATTTACCAGACGGGTGATATCTGTTTGATTCTAGATTTGTAGATTCTCAACTGGTAGAAACTGTCAAATTAGGTGCACACATAAAGAGGAAGAAATATTGATCCGTGCTTTTGTTTCGGGTGATGCGTTGAGGTGCTTTATACTTTCGCATAACTTGGTCTGGCCGGCTCAGTTTCTGGCTATGATTTAAGCACCGAATCATCCAAACCATGGCACTGATTGATAACCTTGATATATCCACGAATGAGTTGATACGGGCTGTTTTGGTAGGATCAAGTGTAGGTGTACGTAACTGTGACTTGTCGAACGCTAAGTAACATAACTGGACTAGTGTTTTCTTGAACTCCGAAACATCATAAGATCATGAGGCAAAACACATGAATTAACTGTGCACTTTCTAAGAGACCAGTAGGAATAAAATGGTTTATAAGAAAGCAACTAGCTGATAAGGATTCTTTTGTTGAGTAGTCTCAATGTTTGGATTTCCTCGTCTATCACGCTAGTTGTAATATAAGTCTCATTAAAACAGTGAACGGAACTATGGTTCAAACATGACTACTGCCTACGCAAATGGCAACTATGCCACTAGGTTAGCCGATTGTCCAGTTTGTTGGTGTCGGAATTCCCACTTGTTATATTTCAATCCCTGTTCTGCAAAATAATGAAGAGAACGGTTCACAGTATAAAGAAGAAAAACGCAAACTACGCAGGTGCCAATGATAACTACGGATGGAAAAGTAGTTTGAGACAACATGATTATCCATACCGTTATATGTCTAACATCTAACCCCCTGATGGGAACATTATTAGCAACTGTGAAGCCATTAGCGCTCTCTACATCATTTCCCCTTAAGGAAATTGTCATAAATAATCTTGGCCTTTTCGCAGTCAACTGCATCAATATAGCATTTAAATTCTTCCTTAAAGAAGACATGTTCTTCCAAAAGCCCGCGTACACATATCTTGAGTCCACGTACGCATATAAGCTTGGAGACGATATGCTGAACACAGCCTCACAAGAGCGACACCTTGAGGTGATAATCCAAGACGACCTCGGCTGTTTGGCGCAATCCTTGAAAGCGTCCAAAACCGCGAACCGAAGTGCTGGTCTGTTACGGAGGGCGTTCGGTAGATTAAATCCCTCCATCTTCCCCCGAATGCTCAATGCGTACGTACGGCCTCATTTAGAGTATATGATCCAGGCTTGGCAAACCTGGTCAAAACGTGACTTGGTTGCATTGGAGACCGCACAGTGACAAGCAAAGAAAAATGTGTATCGTTTGTCCCACCTCCAATATCACAGGCGGCTGAAAGCCCTGGGAGTGTACAGCGAAAGATATCGCCGTCTACGGAGTTACCTCATCCTGGTGTTCCATATTTTGAAGAATTCCGATCACGCTTGCCGCCACCTCCTGAAGCTTGGCTGCAACACAGAATTGAGGGGTCAAAATGGAAACGTGCCACCCAATACAGTCGGCTAGAGTGCTGCCGCAATTATTTTCCCCTTCGAGTTTGTCAACCGTGGAAAGCTATTTCGACTTTTATCGTTACCGCGCCGACGCTACCCATTTCTTTTAAAATCGACTCGACCGTGCTTTACATCATTTACATTACTTAATCTGATTTCTGTTCATTGAGTGACGACAAGGCGCAGACAAGCATTGTACTCACCAACCCCACGAAGTCCCGGTAGACGTATATACCTATGTGTTAACGTGAATTATATAATGAGTCCGCAGATGTGTTATCGACTACTGTGTAACTTCAATGAACTAACCTTATACCCACAAATCATCCCACAGGACTTGTCAAGCCTTGTCCTTTTTATCCGTACTATAACATTGTTTCATATATCACCCAAGATGGTCCTTAACGCTATCAAAGTGCATCCAGCGGGCGAATACGCTCATAAAAATACATACTGTAAGTTGAGAGTTTAATCCAAAATTAGCTGATAGTAATACCGGTGAGTACAGAGAGTTGGATGTCATTGCTTGAGCTTGGATTTGTTACTCAGTGAACAGCACCAGTTAGAGGCGTTGGAGACCGTTGGATGCTATTAAATGACATTAAGTACCGTTATGAGATATCTATGGACGAACATTGCTTCCTTAAGGAGTAATTTGAAAACGCTAAAGATGCAATTGACGGAGTAATGGCATAGTGACTTTCAGTTCAAAGCCACTCCATAATCAAGGTGCCCGAAGTCATGCAGTGGAATTTACCCTGGTGAACATCAGTTTCCCCTGCCTCCAAGCTGAAGTTAGATTGACATACGGAAGGACTTGTTCGCCGCTAGATCCGATGCTGCGTGATGCATATTTGACCTGACCGTTATCAGTTATGTTTTCCTAATTGTTTGACCTTAGGTTTTATATCAGTTTCAATAGAGATGGCTTCACACACAACCATTGCAAATTTGACACCAAGTGATGTTGGGGTGTAAGAATAATCAAAATCACTAGTTCATCGTCATTTATTATACCGTAAAGACTGGAGATTTAGTGTCATGCTATGTGTGAACTTCTCTTTATGAAATGTTGCCTAAAGAGGATGGGTTAGGTTATATAGCAGTTAGGTTTAAATCCGTGATGGCTGGCTATCTTCCCCCATGGCTAATGGGCAGAAGCTGCGCGGTAGTGGTGTAAACTGTTGCAAAATTCAATCCTTCGCGGTCAAGCGTTTATTCGGCAGACAGCTAAGCGAAACTTCCAGCATGTGTAGGAAGCCAACCCCCTCGATATAAATTGCAGGTTCAAGTCCATAACTAACGACTCTTCTGAGTCGATGCGAATCCTCCTATGCGTCAGTTAGACCAACGGTGAATAACTCACAAGAATATAGGCTTATCTGAGTCCAGTAATCGAATCCGTCATGTCCGCCCCTCATTGGTTGTTTGGCTCAGCGTGTTCGACGCCTTGTTTATGGCACAGGAAAAGGAAATGAACCTCTCAGCACCGTTATTTCATGCATCAGCCTCCGATGGCTCGGCCATGTGTTACTCATGCCAGCCCACCGACTCCTGCGACGTGTGTTGCTTGCGCGCCGAGGGTGTGGATAGAAGAAGGGGAGGGGTGGCCAATCGATGACTTGGTCCAGAGGAATGAAAGCCCTCACTTCTGAGTTGGCCTCGGTTGGAAAGTCTCGGCTCCCTGGTTTGGGTCCGAAAGACGATGAACACGTTTGGTTGGACACACTTGCTGATATGGCTAGGAGCCGACCTCAGTGGCGTTCGTACTGTGAGTTTCTTTGTCCCACCCCATCCCTCTTAGCCTCCCCCTCCAACCACGATCTCATTATTTAGCCTTATATAATTTTGCACAGTAATTTTTTGATGCACAGCAGCTGGCTAGTAGCTTACTGGAACGATGCCCATCCGTTACCGGTAGCTCAGCCAGCTTACATCAGTTGCTTTTTTCTCTTCTTTTTCTAGTTATTGCGGCACAGTAGCTGAGGTGTTCCCCACCTCTAGCTAACGTGTATGATGATGATGATGATTGTTTGGCTTACTCGGTTGGTCCATCTGCTCATTCAGTCCTAACACTCAAATCATATCCCCCAGTTTTGTGTTCTTACGCTTCCGTATTGCTATCCACCCGGTACACCTTTCCACTCCGCGTCCTCTTCGCAGTATCTGCGGCCGTGGTCTCCTTGCCCCATGCCATGTAACACTCCACTTCCCATCCACATTGTTGTCTCCGGTCCTGTCGCAAATGCACCCAATTTCTTCTGAACTTTTTCCCTCCAACCTTCATTTCGTATGATTTGGCACTGACCGCAGCCACCACACCTTTCTTTCACCGCTCTTGACTATCGGGTAATGGTTGAACCCACACTTCCTCCCCCATTGTTAGTTCAGGTGGAACCCACGCATCTCGGTCATTGTACCGTTCCTGAGTGGTCGTTCGTCGTCTCAGATTGTTCTGTAATCGTTCGTGCTGTGGTGAATCTAGGCTCAAAGTGTGGCAGATGCGGTCATCAGCGTTATTGTCCTTTGGCTGGATAGGCGCTGCACGGGACTCAAACCGATATTCGTTAAAGGAGTGCCGCGATTCTCTAGTAGTATGAGATACGAGTCGTCGCCAGTTGCTCTAGCCTTTGATGACATTCGCTTAGCTTGCTTCACTGCCTACTCCGTCATTCCATTCTATGGTCTGTGATTTGGGCTGGTTTGTTGGTGCACGAAATCCCACTTGGTTGTGAACGCCTGAAACGCGCCGTTGATAAACTGGGGCACATTGTCTAAGACCAACTCTGCCGCGCGAACTGATATATGAACTTGTTCATTACTGCCTCTGTGGTCATATTGGTGAGTTTATCGATTTCAAGGTAATCACTAAGTAATTCACCGTAAGTAAGCAATCTTTCCCTTTATTACTGAATAAACCTAACATCACGTTCTGCCATGGTCGGTCTGTGACATTATGCAGCATTATTGGCTCCGTCGTCTGCTAGATTTCGTGTGAACGACAAGCCTCACGATTCGATACATGATCCTTTATTTGACCCGCCATTCCTGGCCAAAAGAGCAATTCTCTTGCTCGGATAATGATATAGTTTGCATTAATATGAGCGGGATGAACGTATTTCAGCTTTTCTCCCTGAAGCAATGAAGAGATCAGAATACAGCTTTTCTTGGACAGCGAAGCAGTATAGGCATAGAGTTCATTCAGAACGTCGTAGTTGGGTTTTAGCTCTAGCGGCAGCTGCTTATTTGTCACTGGCAACCCATTTAGAATAACGTCTCGCAAAGCTGAAAGCGATGAATCTTCCTCTGGGTGGCACGTTATTTCCTTTATGCGATCTTCCGTCACTGTCAGGTGTTGTACTAAGTTTACTGCTTCGACCCCTTCCAGATTATGCTCGGGTACTGGCAGATGAACTCTTGACAGTGTATCAGCGATGAACAGGCATATACACAATATGCACGTCGTAGTTTTGATGCCGGATAAGCGCAGGTTAAAGGCGAAGAAGAACGCGGCGCAGTGGTTTTCTGGCTATTGACACAAGCGGTCGGTGGTCGGGACACAATTTTTTGTCTTACTTCCGCAAGTATAATTGTTAAAACACCTCATGGCATCGAATACCGCAAGCATCTTCTCTATCTGCGCACAGCACTGCTCGGTAACGGTGCATTTTCGACTGCAGAAATCCACAGGTTTTCCAATCTGTAAGAGAATAACACCTATTCCGTCTTGGATATTGTGACACTACCTCAAGTGGCTGCGCTGGGTCATAATAGCCAAGTAAAGGCGCGTTGCAGATAAGGTGCTTAATAGTTTCAAATGCAGCTTCCTGGTCTGGTCCCCACCTCCACTTTACTCCATTGTGAGTTAGCTTCCTGATCGGCTTCATGATATCAGCGCTTCTGGGCATAAAACAGCTCAAGATATTCACCATACCGTTTAACCGGTGGATTCCCTTCTTGTCATTAGGAGGCGACATCTCCCCTATTGTCTTAATTGTTCCTGGATCAACCCTCAACTCTTGTGTTTTAGCAAATGCCTATGAAAAATCACCTCGTCTTTCCAAACTTCAATTTTTCATGTTGAAGCTAGATGTTATTTTGCACACAACTCTCTAAGAAACGTTGGAGATTGCCGTTGTGCTCTTCTGTCGAGCCATAGATCAAAACATCGTGTGACATGCATGTTACACCATCTAAATCGTATACCACATACACCGATTGCTTTCGTAATATTTCACTCTACAACTTCAAGCCAAACTGGAAACGCAGCTATCGACAACGCCCGAACGGTGTTGCAATGGTAGCAAGGTAACTGGATTCTTCATCTAAAACTACGTGCCAGGATGCCGAACAGAGGTCTACCTTCGTGAAACACTTAGCTTTGGCCAAGCGCGGCATAATGTCTTCTAGGATAGGTAGTGCCTAATGCTCTGTACGTAAGGCCTTATTCAACGGTTTCGAGTCAAAACACACTCGCAGTTCAACCGGCTTCTTCATAATGATTGCGACCTGACTCACCCAAACGGTTGAATCGTCGACTTTGGCAATCACACCCTCTCTCAACAAACAGCTCAGTTCAGCGGAGGACCTGTCACGCAGTGCAAATGGAACTCTCCTAGCCGGTAGCGCTGTCGGTTGCATCAGAGAATCTAAGGGTAAATGAGTAATTCCCTTAAACTTTCCCAAACCCGGGCTAAACACAGACGGATGTCGCATGATGCCAAATTTGCGGATCTTCTGTCTCATGTTAATGGCCTTCGCTGCTTAACCTCCGGAAACGGCACACAAGTTTACATCTGTTGCGAGCTTCATTTGTTGGCGTTGTTAGGTGGACGAGGACTACATGTTGCAGATTACACTGCACTGCTGGAGCGATTACTTGCGTTGTCACAAAAGCCGCTTTCTCGAACCTTCATCATTGATTTCAACAACCATCCGATTGCGTATGAGACTGTCACCCAAGCATTTACAGAAATCACAGGATCGAGCCAAAATCTTCAAATCAGTGATGCACGCATCGACTGATTCGTCTCGGCCTCTTTTGCGAGAAAAGCAAATACTGCGCTGGTAGGTATTGTTGGTTTGACTTTCACTAAATTCACTGATCTTTCCAACGCCTGTCACCCGATTATTAGGATCTTCGCCTTTGTCGCCGTGCAATGTCTTAAGAACGCGGCTGTGTGTCGAAACATGGCCAAGCGATAAGACGTCGGTTATTCGCCTAAACCCACTAAGGTGGAGAAATCCTCTTACTCGCACCTCCATGGTTGGCGTCATCCGGTTTCGGATTTGCCTGTCACTGTGGCTAGCCACAGGACGCCTGCGCCTTCAGCAGGACCATGGGTGGCTTGCGCTGCCCCACCCACAGCTCCAACCACACACCCCATGTTCAGTGTAAGCCCGAAGGAATAAGACCGGGAGGCATGTGGTTGGGAGCCAGGTTTCATCAACGGAGCCGACCCACATTCCTTCCCAGGCAAACACAAGCACTCCATATTTGGGGAATCAAGCGCACACAAGTCAGTGCCCGGATCGTAGTCCGCTCCACACTGAGTGCATGGATGCGCCCTTCGAACCTAGCATGGCCTCAAAGTCCGTGTATCCCGTCCCCTCCAACAACGACCAACTGTCTTCTGGAGTCAGTATGAATGAGTTAGTGGGTAATAGACAGGTAGGCACCTTGTCAACATGCACATCTAGCGTAGCCACACCGGGGATTTTAAACAACAGCCAATCACTTGAAACTACACAATGAAATAAAATAAATCCAATAAGGTATTACCCTTCCATAGACGCCCATTAATCGTCAAGTTCTGTTTATCCATGTCCAGTGAGGTTGGCTAGGGATCCAAGCAGCATTCGTGTGCCACCGGTGGGGTTCGTCTTTGTCTTCTCTGACACCATGTTGCATAACTCGGTCCTTCACGCATAAGCGTTTATTCGGCAAAGGCAGCTCAGCGAAAATTACAGCATTAGGTCCGCCTCCCATTGGCTGTCTGGCTCGCTCGGTTGGTCCATCTGCTCACTGAGTTGATACTACCATTACACAAACCACTGACGGTAATGTGTTCGATGCCCACAGGGGACCGTGGGAAGGCGCTACGAAACCATCTCCTGGGCCTCTTCCGGGTTTGTAATGCAACTATGCGGCTTTTAGTCCACTTTTGATAAAGCAAATGGAAATAATTCGTGGATTATAGACACGGGTCAATGTTTCGAAAAGCTGCGTTCCATGTTTAATATCTACTATACCTCACGACATATTTAGTCTTGTACTTGTCCCAGTGTAGCTGAACAAATCGCAATTAATGTGAACGCTGTCGCATAATCTGTGCGTCACTATGACTTCGTTCAACACACTAATAGCAAATGATGTAGAACATCTTCGTGCCTGACCGTCAGGTTTGTCTAACGTTTGTACTTTAAGTTTGCACCCAGCCAGGCGCTGGGCCCAATTGAACTTCAAGTAAGCAAGCATGCCGCCATATGTTAACCAACACAGAAGAACGTCCATACTAATTCTACACATATTTGTGTCTTATTTATGTATTAGCACATGTTTTCGTTTCAGTTATTACTCGAACAAGGTTGTTGTTCAATGGGTTTTTCGGTGAACAGGTTCCAGGTGGACAAAGCCTGCTTATTCAACCAAGTACTGTCCTGTAATATTTCGTAACTGCCTTTATAGCTTGAAGTTATTTAAACTTTTGTGCTTTCTCTTCACTCTACATGTATCTTTGTTCACCTGTTCTGATTGGTCTGCCCAGATAATCATCTTGTTTTTGTTCACCCACGCTCCGTTCATCGGTATACTTTCGCTTGTAGCAGTAATATCTATTGTCAGATATTATTAGATTATGTGCTAAATTCAGGATTGGTGGTTACTAGGCATATGCCTTTAGCGCGGTTTAGCTGATCGGTACATGTTCACAGTATCCACAGTATATTAAGCTAAGACTAGTTTTTAAATCTGGACTACACGAATCAGCAAGGTTGTAGTTGAATCACCGGTACATCAGTTGCTTGACAAACGAGTCACTCATAACCGAAGGTCCTTTACTCAATGAGTCAGCAACACAACTTTGGATGAGAAAGTACTCCGGCTGCATGCAAACAAACTGAAAGTGGCCGCCATGCGGTACCTAGAGTTGGTCTAGCGACTCTAGCATTTCTGCTAATTTATTTGTTTACACAGGCGAAAATTCAGTTAACTCATTTATTCCCCTTACTTCTGTAGTCGGTTAAGAAGGCGTTATCATTATTTACTGATTGAGCCATTTCAAACGAAGCCACTGGTTCTTGTCAACGTTTCGTAAGATTTTAATATTCTAAATGATGGCGGTTGACGATACGCGCCAATCGTTAGTTGTAACATTTATATCTTTTCCATAAATGCGCTGCGACTGCCCGAAAGTAGATCTTTCGCTGCCAGTTTGCAGTAAGCAGATGTTTATTTTAACTCAGTGGTGTTGAGAGAAAGCATGATATTTTCACATATGCATATGCATTCCAAAGGCACGCTCCTTAAACACCGTCACGTAGGCTAAACACTGTTTTAAGTCTCATCCCTCACAAGAAGTGGTAGTGAAGGAGTAAATTGAACGCTTACTCTTACGCTCAATTTGTGTTTTGGTAAGTAGCAAATCTGGAACTCCTAATGCATGTTGAATAAATGTGTATGATAACTGTGTAGCTACTTTCTAAAATTTTACTGTTTACGCGCCTTCACGTCTTCCTTTTAGTCATCAACCCTCCTACGGACCTCGCGTTATCTTTACCACTGCATTATCCAAGAAAACTTTAAATTTTATTACTTGGATTCTTCGCAACTTTCGTGTAATCACGCTCCTCTTATTTACAGATGAGTTAATTGAGTAAACTTTGCCGAACCTATCCAGTCACTAAATTTGATTCGGGCTACATTTACGTCTTTTTGCCATAATTTTATATTATGTACTACTTGTGTGTCATCCGTTTTGTCAGCTTTTTCAGCTATTCTGTTTACCTTTTTGACTGCAGGAGCTCATTCATGTAGTCAGGGGCAGTTACTTATTTTATATAGCCTGTAGAAAGCTTATAGTTATACGAATTTTTAGCCGACTCCAACTTCCGTGTTCAGGATGAAAAAAAATAAAGTTTGAACATATCAAAACAACCAGCCCCTAAAATGTAGTTTTGCTATTCACTCAAATTTCCTTATTCCCACTGAACATATGCTCACTTTGTCCTCGTTTACAATCTATTCATAAAATTCCTTCCAACCTGTGTAAGGTTACCATCGAATTAATAAGATAGGTGTGAATATCAACCTCTGTCCCATTCATCCGGCACACTCCAGCAGCTCGTGTTACGAGTCCAAAAATCGCAGAATACACACCGACTTGGTTTACTGTTAATGCATCCCTAGTTCATTTCATTTGCATTGTGGTGGTGTTGCGTTAAACTCGAGAGGCTACAGAAACAAATTCCTTCAGGAATTCCGGCACCCTATTGGTCTATCACCTAAAGCACGCAACGTTATAAAGTTCACTGGCAGGCAATCAAATACTCCCTTACTTAGTTGTGTATATCTTACTCGTTAGGGCAATTCCAAACTTTGAGTTTCACTAAATACTTAATATGTTCAGTTGTTCCAGAAATTATGCTGGATGGCGCGGCATTTCAATTCAGACATTAATTGTGTGTTGAGGTGCATTAGAAAGAGCTTTTGCCGCCGTAGCTTAAGCACATGTGTAGTTTCCAAATGACATCCAGCCAAAACCACTCATTGGCGCTGCAGATAATGCACACAGTGTCCGTTATTTGCTGGAAGTTTACGAATAATCCTTCATAATATTCGACACAAATTCATTAAAAGATGGTTTGACGGCGAATATCCTCGCCGGGAGCAACAAGTAATAATAACCAGTAGGGGAACAAAGGAACTGCTGTATCTGTAACCGACCCGTTCATGCAGAAAGAAATAAATGGATAAGCGATTTATTCCTCAACAACACGAGATTCAACCCAACTTGGTGGTCCAGTCAGTTTGCGCAGCGAGATCACAGAAGCGTACAACTGTCTGAGATGTTCAACTGGGTAATCAATGAACTATACGGATGGAACAACCTATTAAATTCATTGGAAATACTGGGCAGTTGAGAGTGAGAATAATTAAACGTTCAAGTGAAGTAGTACGTCCATTTGAGTAACCGTCTCCTGGGGACTTATCTTCCTGAAAAACAGTACATCAACGGATCTCCTCCGAACCTTTGGATTTCATCTGGTCGTGCGAAGATGTGGCATACAGACAAGTACACCAACGTCGCACTAAACGATGAAGGAAATAAAATGCCGATAAATAGCTCGCATATGTCTCTATAATACCAGGCGCTGTCCGACGGTTGGTTTCATTAAATAGATGCGGAGTATCTCAGAGAGCGAATAGCGTTAAAATACGTCATAAACAACGCAGGTTTCAAAGGAATAGATACAACTATTTGCCGCAATCCATCGAAAAGGAAAGCAAATGATGTCGCAGTTAATTTCGCGGGCCAACAACAATTTATAGATGTACCCGAGATTGTACCCCAGCGCTAGTTTAGTCCAACGTTTTCTCCCATGACTTCATTGGTGTGTTGGCGGTACACCCAGATTAGATTCCATGGTTCTGGTTTTGACAACTGCCATCTGAGTATCAGCATTATAAATCAGTCTGTTGTTTCTTGATCCCTGCTAAATCTTATCTCTCGAAGTTCGTTGAATCACATGGTTGTTTTGGTCTAGTGGAAGTAAAATGGTGTATCCGGATATTTGATCGAAAACGAGTATACCTTTCGCTCAGTGTAGGTGTTCCATGCTGCCGTCCTACTTCTGCAGAAATCAATGCAACAAACTACATGCTATGGTTGCCTAAATGAAGATCATGGGAATCGATATAAATCAAAGCATTTTGATTACAGCAAGCTTTGTTTAGTTAGCTTGGTCTTTCTACAATTTTCGCTATCTATAACACAGATTCGCAGTGGTAAAATCTAACGTATTTTTCAACAAAGTAAGCTGCAGATGAATTTTTATGTAATTTTTCAGCGGTTTACTAGGGAAAAGATCAAGAAAAACTTACCCTTATTATATACTTGATGCGCCTCTTGGCTCCAAATACAGTGTAACGCCATTATTTAATCAGGTTAAGAGTAAGCTCACGAATTACATGCTGACACCGAAAAAATGGCCTATTCAACCCTCAACATTTCACTCTTACTTCGGGGATTAGTAATATTTGTGACAACGCAAAGCGCAATTAGAAGCCTTTGAGAAAACAGACCACGATCCCCTTACTGTCCTCCATTTAAACAGTGTGCATAGCGTATAAAGGAAAAATTACACCAGTTGGTGTCTACGAGGAATCCAGCAGTCGTGTTACAAGTTATGTTTACACAATGTGGTCACATCTGCGAGCATTAAATTAGGCCAAATCAGAATTGCCTTCAAGCAACGAGTAGTTACTGCAGCCATTGTCCTAGTACTCACTCTTTATCATCCATAATTGGCATCTGGCATATAGATGCTACTGTCAAGGAGGCCGCAAAATCCTTAGGTATCTTCTTTATGATCTAGCATCGATTTGGTACTTACAAGCTAATTTGTAGGTGAACTACTAACACTGTTGCTGTACACCCATTGGGTCGTTTTAATGGCGCTGACTGCATTATATCGGCCTTAGTAGCTGTTAACAAAAGGGAAATGTCACTGTTAATATTAGTATCCTAAGATTGTAGGTTTTTGTTACCTATTAAAAGACTCATAGGTGGACCGTTAGATTTGGAATATATTTCTGTGCCTAAATTGTTAATCACCAACATAATTGCTGCCACGGTTTTTAGTGAACCTAAGCCAACCCAGTTAGCCGGAGTGCATCCTAACTGCGGTTGCCCTTCAAGCAGATGTTATAATCAGTTACCTAGTTATCTTAAGTGAGGTGGTTGCTTTGGGTATTTGGTAGAATACTCGCATGCTACGCTAAATAGTCATGAGGTAGTCTACGAGAGGATGGATTACTATATTGCGTCAACACATGCCAAAACTTATAGCAACAAGGGTCATGGGATACCAACATTTGGAAGGATATACGTATATGAATAGTTTCACATAAAGAAGTGGTGTGCTGCTTCAAAGACGGAGAGATCACAAGTAAAAATATATATAAAGGATTTGGTCTTAGGGATTTAAAACTCATGACTCCTGAATGAAGAATGCGTTGAAGCTGGGTAAATTAAAAACTGCTTCAAATTTAGCCATGAATGGAATATCAAATGCGATGAAATAGAACAAAAATGCAGCAGACAAACATATGTTCTGAACACTGCTCGACACAGTATTTTCTAGTACGGGAGAGAATTCGATCTACCATATCTCGTTACTGCGATACTCCAACTTACGTCTGTCGTGTAATAATTATGTTGGTTAGCACCTTACTGACTCGAAATAACCCATCTGTAGTTTATTTTTGTGATGAACTCGCTTATGGTCAAGGAAAAATGTAACCAGCTTCACTTTTGTATATACTTTAGCTAAGAATGCCAGAATAAGGGCGCTGTAAATTGCTGCTTTCAAGTCGTGAATTATCTTCAGTCAAGTAACTGCAATTAACAAAGACTACAAAACAACGTTAGTTAAAGTCGATCGATAACCGATAGTTTTCACAGGACCGCGCTACAATCTGTCGCCGTAGAGTTAACGTCACTGTAAGCTATTTTTGTGCAGAGCGTTAAGCGCTAACAATTGAATACGATGGCCTACAGGGCCTCGAGAATGTGAATTCTTTGACCGTGCATGAGAACATTTAACGACGAATCGGGCTTTACCTGCTGATTGGCGTTCACCAAATGCCTGGTAATTGCCGAAGCAACTGTGCTTCTCAAGTTACCTACTTGGATCTTATTTTGAGTCCACTGTTAATTAGAGGAGGGAAATGCGCGAGATGACAGCGTAATTTCGCAACTTGCGTCTTCTGCTATTCTCAGTTGGGTTAGGGATCTAGTAACTTATTTTTTATTTTACGACGCACATTAACATATAGGTCTGCAAAATCATCATAAATGGACCTGGGAAGATGTCATCTTGTATCATGTTGGATTATATTATCGTGTTCACATCATCCAAGACTGCTAATATATGCGTTTTAAACACACTACGAAAACCGTAATGCTGCTAATAGGTGCTAATATCACTGACCATTTGTCTGCTACAGCTTTGGAAAAATGACACTGGTCAACCAGAAGAAGTGTATCAAGTTCCAAATGGAGACAAAGTATCTTCACTTCGGATGCAACGTAAGCGCAGTATGTAAACTGTGCCCTACGTGAAACACTACTTTCACACTGGTTAAAATGTCGATGCCGTTTGCAGTCCACATAGTGTGAAAACAGTCACGCAGCATAAATAACTGCTAATTCTGCCTGGGTCCTTTATCGTATACAGTGGATGTACCGAGCACGAAATCTTGAGGATAATATGTCTACATGTACTGCTTACAGTTAAATCAGTTTGATAAGGTGGAATTTTCCTGTTCTATAACCCCCAACATAATTCTGTTTCCTTACAGTTGATGGAGAGCACACTTGTCTTGTTCTTGTGTTCCATCAGCTTGTATTGATCCGGCTTTTTTGGCATGACACATGATCAGCTCCACATAGACCACATGGGTTTCTTATGTATATGGGATATGCAGAAAGTGAATTGCCCTAGTTGTGTAGGGAATGGACGCTTAGATAAAATGTCGTATATAAAGAAAAATTTTCTAACACTGAGCGTTGCTACAGGCACACAGGTAGCGGCACTTGTCACTGTGGTGCAATTGATCTCTGATGCATTTATACATGGTAACTTAACTTCCGTCTGCTGGCTCAAATCGATAGTCTTCTGTGATGCACCAGAACCAGCTCATAGTGGAATCTGATGACAACCCTGAAGTTACGTTAACTGATATCTTATTTCTCACATACCGACATACAACGGCACCACCGAGATTGCCATTATCCGGTAGATGATGCAAGTCCGAAGTAGTTGCCTCCGTTACAACTGGTGACGAAAACGGCTTATCCAATAATGGTGAAACGTAAGGCACTTAGCGGCAGGCTCAAGGTTCTGTTATGTCGTATATGCGCGCTATATCGTATACGCGTATACACCGTAGAGTTATCATAGCTGAATCCTTCCGGTATTCGAGAAATTAGTAAGCTTTCTTGTGAAAACGAAGAATTTAAGCAATCCGCATAATTGTTATTGCCACGGAAATAAGTTACCACACGCCAATTGGTGATAGCAATCTTACTTTCACATTTGCTTTACACATACTTTCGGCGACATGTGGAATGCTCATTGTAGCCCTAGCATCCATGACACAATCAAGAACTTGCAATGCTCAAGAGTTAACAGCGACGATCCACGAATCGCGTCAAAAGGTTTCTTAAACTTCCTTATCAACTTAGATTAAGGACCCTAAAATTATGTAGCGGCCGGCGCCTACCTGGAGATCTAATGACCTAGCGGATTTTGAGGAACCCCAACCACATCTGTCGCCACCTACTACAACTGAGGCACAACACGAATTTGAGGCGCCACCAGTTCAACTTAGCCACGTTTGAATGTCGACGAAACCTTTACTCTCTTTGTGTGTGCCAGCCATTGAACGCCCTCTCTAATTACGTTGTTTCCGCCTCAATTTACACGAGTTTATAAAACGCCTTGACGTTGCCTTTACGCACCTACATTACGAGATATAGTCTGTGGGTTTCGACAGAGGATATAGTGAGACGAAAGTTGCACAACCAGAGCTAACCTACACAACTGATGTTGGCCCTTTCTGTATGCCTTTGAGTGAACACTGTGGTGAGTTTACCAAAATCATTTTCACATTATCACTTTGTTTTTTCATCATACTGTGGCTCTCAGCCTGGCTATCCTACGGTACTTGTTAAGCAACCCCTTTTGTTACCCGTAATACACCACAGTTCTATTTTATCATTAGCTCTATATTGGAAGCTAGCATCGGCAGACCTTAAGCGTCAACTAGTATCAATGATAGTATCACTAAGATACTTAGCGAATCACGTTTGGTAAGAGTGCACTATAAGAAAAGAAAGAAGATGTTGATGCGCAGGAGAGGCCAAGGTGCACATGCCGAAAGGCAGCTAAGAAAGCAGTAAAACAGAGGTTAGGAGATAAATCTGAGCGCATACGGTAATGTTTTTCAACAAAACTCAAGAAGACTAACCACATATGAGTTGCTCATACTCTCCAACTGAAGAAATAAGCAAAATATTGTGGGCTAGTCTTGTCACCACACCACGAGTGATAGAACAGCCGCCAAGAAACTGTTTGGCTGTTAGTCTTGTTTTTGATCTACGCGGTTTCCTAAAGTTATCTTTTTGGTTGTCTTTGGCATGAGCAGTGGCTGACTAATATGGACGGATAATGAAATTCTACCGAACCGTGCCGTTTGAAATATCATTAAAACCGCAGTCGGCGAAATTCTAAGGAGCAGTTGGACTGATAAGGTATGGTCAGGAAATATTATATGAAGTAAAAGTACTTGTATTTCTGCAAGGTAAAACCCTATTTCCATTCGACTTCTAATGAAAACGAATGGCCGACCACATTTTCAAGCGCCTAGCGAACAGTTTTGCAATACAAGATAAAGCAGATGAGCGAAGTCAACGTTGATTGCTTGCTCGGTTGCGCCAAACGACCTAAACCTGAACATAATGCTAACTGCTCAAGATGTTAGCACAGAATGAGGTTAGGATAGTCCAAACAGAAGAATATCACAAACTCACAGCTTATGTTAAGCAAGTCTATGTTTCTTCCTTGGCTTAAAACAAACTACAAATGGGATTAGTATCAAGTTGCACACAGGACTAATTCGACGAAAGCGACAGAACGGATAAGAACCTGAAGTTCTCTGGTCTTGTTTGCTACTTAATCTTAGGCGATTACACAACATTTACTTACGTTTGTTGGTCAACCCATTTATCAAATAAATAAATAACTATTATATTCTTCGACGGTGCGACGCACAGAACAATTGAGTAGTCTGATCAATTTGTACAACGAGATCGCATAAATTAGTCAATTATTTGTGTTTGATACACTGGATGGTATATGGGTTTTAGTAGTGAATGGTAGTTTAAATGTATTAGAGAGATTAATAAACTAGTGGCAATAACAAATGCAAATTTAACCAAACGTTGAAGTAAAGTAATGAGACCATCCATGAAACCGTCCCCAGGGGAACTGTTTCCATGCAGGGCATCCCCTCACTCCCACTTCCGTGCTCCAACTCTCTGTAGACCGGTGTGGCCAAATCGCGAAAAGTAAGCCACTGTCTATGTAACAAATGTTTTTTGACCATTGTATGCATACATTCTATGCGGTGAAGCCTCAGTCCGTTGCGTTAAGTGGATCATTTGATTGTGACACTTTTGGTTATACGCTAGTGAGTCAGTGGCAGTATACATGATTATAATACTTAGCTTGGAATCTGTAATGTCATCTCGAAAGATCAGCTCAATCGTGTCTAAAAAGGAAATACAAAAAGTTAAGTACGATGAATTTAAAATATATGGATAATTACAATGTTATGCTGATGGGAAGTCTTGACGAATAATGACGATGGTACAGAGATTTCGGAGAAAGAAGCGTTGCACTGTGGCCATGGTATATAGGATAAGGAGCAGTATAGGTGGTCCAAATGCAATTTGAAGTATTCCAGCAATTATGTGGTCTTTATCGATTTGCGATTTTACCGAGGCCGTCGCGATAACCCGAATTAGACCAGCTTTGTGTGTCCAAAAGCAATTACCTGTCAAGGTGCGGTTGCCGTGTTCTCAATCCCAACAACGATGACCGCAATCAAAAATTTGATTGTCTTGACGGTGCCCTACAAGACGTATAAAAGGATTTCCCTGTTATAATATTGCTACTGACGAGATAATACGAAACGCTAGCATCTGCCAATATTCGTCTTCTCATTTCGTTGTTCAAACTACTGAAGGGAAGTAACTGTTTTAAATTTATCGCAAAAAGCGATCAGTTAAATCCATCCGAATTGCGAAGTTAGTTCATTACTTCTGGGCAATCGATCGCAAAGAAAACATCAGTTGTTGATCAATCAGTGGAGACATAAAAAGGAATAAGTGATATGCAAATGAGGATAAAAAGTTAAAATATAGCAGCTTTCGAGTGATGTTGGAAATAAAATTTAGAGAGAGACTAACAAATTTTGACAAATGACTCCGTTGTTCATTTTGTTTAAACCTGACCCAGACCTTCCTCAAACAATCTAACAAGGTTTATTTACATACTTAAAATGCTTTTTCACTTTCCCGGGTGTCAGGAAAACTAGCATTTTATTGAATACACTTAAGCTTTTTTACATCATATACAACGAGGTAAGTACTGACACAGGGATTTGCAATTAGTAATGAAACAACACTCTCATCAAAAGTCAACAATAAGTGTACATGCTGGGTTGAAAACAACGAGCACCAGGTGGGTTAGTAGCATGCCCCGCGGAATGTTGTGTTCGTCACAAATGACAGAGCGAAGTATTTTGTTTGGTGAAGGCTATGCGGGCCTGCTGGTGTGACCCTGTAACCCTTGAGAGAGCTGCCTTGAATTCTCAGCGCCGCTAGTACTCTGTGCACTTGCTGACTTAAGATTCCTGAGTGAGACACCCTCTGACCTCTTTATATACTGGAGAATGTCTCAGGATAACATTAGTTAGAACCGTGGAATGTGACGATAATGCACAATGCGTGCACGCTCTAAGCTGTGTTAGTTTCACATTGAGTTGGCTTATTAATATACGTATCATCATATAATTTGCAGTAGATAAACAAAGGTTTAAGAGCATATTCAGCACAACCAACTCTTAAAACGCTTTTGGCTGCATATATAACATTTGCTTAACAAGTGCATGCGTGGCGCAATCCGACTGAATGATCTTAGGTAATTAACTGATAGAGCCCTGCAAGAAAGGTTCATTTTCCTGGTGATTCTTTAATTGGGATATAATTTATGAAGCTAGAACTCGTGACCATCCCCACGCCGTCATGGTGAGACTGCTGATCGTTATTCTTTATACTGATTGCAGATCAGAAATAAGTGGACGTTACCATTGTGGCTTTACCGGCGATAGTGCATTTTGTTTGTAGTTGCGCTTAGCTACTTTCAATGCTTTGGAGTGTCATGTAATTCACTGAATCAACTCGAGAAAGAAGAGTTACCAATATGGGTCGGTTTCGGGGTTTAGGGAGATTCGTAGGAGTATTCTGAGTAGCCATCCACCGTTTTCTCAATAGAAAAGAATGCGTCAGTTTAGAGTAATACAAATTACACCGTTGCAAAGATCGTGTTGTACAGAGTTCAGGTTAAAGTAAATCCAGCCGCGTTGGATCATTGGTAGTAAACAGTTGCAGTTAAGTGTTCGCCACTTTTATTCCAACCCATCGAATGGTTTGTGACATTACGGACTTCCACTGTAGCTTCGATGCCACACTGGAAATTGAGATGGAAAACTTACTAGAAAATACAAAGCCAATATTATTTCGGATTTAGGGATATATCTGATACTTTCTACTTCCTAGTCACAGCCGCGTTCATGTAAGATTTGTGCTGTAGTAGACAAAGTGATAGCTTTCAATTTCAGCAAATAGAGAGCTTACGAAGATACTTGAACGTTTGTGCAAATTATGGAATGTGGATGCGTCCCCAAACTTAGGAAAGAAGTGCACGCATTCGCACTGCTTGCAATGTTTAAACAGGGATGACATCTGTCACACGCTGCAGTATCGATAGCCAGTATCAACACGGATTTCCACGATTCATATGCGGCTCTAGTGAACGCTATGTTGAAAGTTCATGTCAGGACAGATAGTAGCCCAAAATGAGCAAGTAAGTTGCAATTCAAATAGTTGACGTTTTCTGCAAGTCCCGGAACTGGATGCTTGGCCGCCACGGCAAGCGCTGTTAAGTGAATGAGTAGATCGGCAGATTTAGAAAGTCGCCTGTACCGGGAGCCCAGAGAGCGATTCCAGGGGACATCGAGTTGCAGGGAAACTTTTATTGGTACAGTAAAAGATTCCCCGTTATCTAGCTATAAAAGAGCGACACCGTGGACGTTCTAGCTAGGGGAACGGAGCAAGCACAGCACACAGGATAGTCGCAAGTTGCAACCGAAACGAGCGCCAAGCAAAAAAATGGTGATGAGCAAGTCAAGCATTCGAACTCAACAATCAGTTCAACAAACCACACCGGTTGCCTAAGTGTACAATGAAATAATTTTAGTTAGAATTTTACACAGGCAAACCGGGGAATCTCCAGATTGCTACATAGCTCTCCCCCAGAAGGGACTGTGTAAGCAGTCCTTCGATAGTTAACCAGGCCAAGGAATCGGCGTAACTGTTTGAAGGAACTGGGAGCAGGATAGTCCTTCAGTGCCTGGTTTTGTCTGGCAGAGCTTCAATACAAGAGGCGGATATTTAGTGACCAAGAAAGTCGGTGGAGCTTTGGCCAAGCTCGCATTTATCGGGGCTGACGGTAACCCCATGTTGCGTTAAGCGTTGAAAAAGAGCGTGGAGGTGATGAAGATGTTCATCGTCAGAAGAGCTGGCGATGAGAATGTCATCTAGATAAGGGATAAACGCCTTCGAGTCCTCGCGTTACCTCAGAATGAAACGCTGAAAAGTTTGGGCAGCGTTGCTGAGGCCGAAAGGCATTCTGAGGTACTCGAATAGGTCGAATGGCGTGATGACTGCTGTTTTAGCAATGTCGTCTGGCGCCACAGGTATCTGATGGTAGGCGCGAACTAAGTCGACTTTGCTAAAGATAGACTTGCCAGCTAGAGCTGAGGTCAAGTCGTGCATGTGCGGAATGGGGTATTTATCCGGGACGGTAACTTTGTTAAGTGCCCTGTAGTCACCACAGGGGCGCCAGTCACCGGATTTCTTCGGTACCATGTGTAATGGTGATGCCCATGGACTTTTGGACGGGCGGATGATTCCCAGTTCGAGCATTTGCTCGAATTCCGCCTTAGCAGCTTTGAGCTTGTCCGGGGCTAGTCGGCGAGGGCGGGCCGAAACAGGTGGGCCCTTAGTGCAAATGTGATGCATGACGTTTGACGTCACAGGAGGCAAGTCGTTCAGGACGCGAACGAGTTTAGGATGCTTGTTGAAAAGTTCTATAAAAGGCTGTGAAGCTTGAGGTAGGACACGAATGGGAGTGATAGCAGCCACGTTGGCGCTAGTCCCGATAACACTGAGCTGTGTCCTAGAGTCGATAAGCTCCTTCCTTTTAGCGTCGACGATGAGGTCGAAGCGTTGAAGAAAGTCTATGCCTATGATGGCGAAAGGCACGGCAGCGATTATGAAAGGCCAGCGAAAGGTTCGCCGGAGGCCTAAATTGAGTGTTAGCAGCTTTTCGCCGAAAGTTGCGATTGGTGTGCCATTGGCCGCGCGCAGCTTGGTCGGCGATGGTGAGACGACCTCATCTGGGCCACGGGGTATAACGCTAACTTCGGCTCCAGTGTCGACTAGAAACTCGGTGCCGGAAGTTAAATCCCTAACGCGGATGAGGCGACTTTGTGTTGGCCGGTCGCGTCCGTCGCCGTTACGGACCGGCCGAGAAGTTTCCCTGCTTCTCGGCGAAGCTGCAAGGCTTTACACATTTATGAGCTGCGGTACCAAAGCGCTGATGGTACCAACAGCTAGCCTGCCTGTTGCTAGACGTAGAACGTTTGAAGGGCGATTTTGATCGGCTATGACGACGACGGTTCATAGTAAGCTGTTGAACCTGGCGACTAAGTGTCGCAACTTGTGTTTGCAGGGCTTCTATAGTTGACTGTAAGCCAGTGATAGAAGTGCCCTGGGACGCGACGGCATTGGTCTTGCTGGCTTCCGCTTGTGGCTGTGATCGCTCAATAACTCGGTCCGCCAAATCTGCTAGCTGAGTGGGCGAAACGGAGCTCACTGTAGCGAGAATCGCTTGGGTGTTTTCCGGTAGCCGATATAGCCATAGTTCGCGAAGTAATGTCTCGTCCATGGTTGAGGAACCAAAGAGTTGCTGCATCTCTTGTAGCAGGGTTGAGGGCAGTTTGTCGCGCAGCTGCAGATTCCTGAAAAGCTGTTGCAGTCGAACTTTCTCAGAGGGCATAACACGCTTAATCGTGGCTTCCTTGAGAGCCTCATAGCGGTTTTCGGTCTGGGAAATGATAACGTCACGAACCTGCATTGATATCTCCTTGGGGAGATAGGACAGAAGCTTGCTATACTTCGCGTAGTCGGAAGTGATTCTGTGGTTGTAAAACTCAGGATCAAGATGAGCGAACCACAAAAGAGGATCCATGTTCCAAAAAGGTGGCACAGAGAGAGATACAACACTAAACAGAGACTCTACCTTAGGGTCTACAGATTCCATGGCTTAAAATAATGACACAAAAAACAGGCTACCGTATGCAAAAATAAACCGCAAAATATGAAAAGTAAATGGAACGAGCTCACCGGAGAAAAGTTCGAAATATCCGGCGCTGAGATTGTTCCGGAGTCGGGGTCACCAATTTAGAGGGTCGCCTGTACCGGGAGCCCAGAGAGCGATTCGAGAAGACGGATCGAGTTGCAGGGAAACTTTTATTGGTACAGTAAAAGATTCCCTGTTACCTAGCTATAAAAGAACGACACCGTGAACGCTCTAGCTAGGGGAACGGAGCAAGCACAGCACACAGGGCAGTTGCGAGTTGCAACCGAAAGGAGCGCCAAGCAAAAATGGCGATGAGCAAGTCGAGCATCCGAACTCAGCAATCATTTCAACAAACCACACCGGAGGCGTAGGTGTACGATGAAATACTTCTGTTAGAATTTTACACAGGCAAACCGGGGAATATCCAGATTGCCACACAGTAAAGAATTATGGGTTGCGTTCTATTCTCTAGTGGCAATTTCTGCTTGAACTGTTTTAGCAAGCAAGTGGTATTGGAGAACAGTTGGAAGAACGGAACAATGGCTGAGGGAATAGGACAACCTTGACCTTTAGAGCTAATCGGAAAAGACAAATTGCTTCAAAGTTAAAAATAAAATATAGAAGCTGGAGTTTCCATAATATTTCAGGTCGTTGGGCCTAACTGATTTCCAAGTAGTTCCGTCATGGTTTTTCGGCCAATTCATGGCCGATTGAAGTGAAGAGTGCAGTGACATTGAATGAAAGCATTATTTCCTCTTCGTCTATTCTGGCACCGCAGGTTGTTGAGGAATTGTTCAGCATTGTTGGCGCTATGTTCGGATCCAGCAGTCAAATGATCAACGTCCTCCACAAATCCTTTGCTAGTTTAAATGATGGGGTTTCGGGAAGCGAGACGATTGGTAGCAGTGGCACCCCATCCTTGTGTACTTTTAGTAGTCCATATAACAATGCAATGTTTATATCATCAACTTTCATTCTCCAGCTATCGGTGGCGGTGGGCTCGTTCATTGTTTGTAGTTTCTTCAGAGTTGCGTTGATCTGGTTGACCAGCTTTGAACTTGCATCTTGATCGATCTGGCGTGATGTAGTTGGCCTTGTTAATATACTCCGGTTTGGCCATTATCACTGTCAGGTCAGGTCAGGTCAGGTCGGATGGACAATAGGGGCTTCCGCCTAACGAGCGTCCAGTTCTTGTGCCGGTAAGTGAATCGGCCCCCAGCACTTCGACGTTGGATTGTTTCTTGCTTCTGCAATGGAATTATGCAAGAACAAGAGCAGTCTCTGCACTTTCATATGCCAGCATCAAGATACACTACATATACCAGTACAACTACAATAGCTCTGGAAAAAGGGTGGACCAACAATTGTCTAAGCCCCTTTTGAAGGCTGCTACGGTCTCAGACTCTACTAAATCAGAAGGAAGTTTATTCCAGTAGTTCACTACTCGGTTCGTAAAAAACTTTGCCCTGATGTCCAAACGAGCTCTGTGATGTTTGAGCTTCAGGCAATGCCCGCGCAGATGGCCTGAGGTAGCCAACTCAAACAGATGGATGGAACGAATAC
>OX104062.1:24517047-24615601 GCA_944474145.2 Dicrocoelium dendriticum | reverse complement strand
TAACTAAGTAGGCAAGTGGTGGTGTGTCAACCCACCGCCGTGGTGAGAATTCGCTAATGTTTGTGTATGCGGACGCCACGTATGCTTATTTCTATTTGGAGTATGTGAAGTTACTTTTGATTTAAAGGTGCCGCTGAGCACTAGGGTTCTTTGATGCCTGGCATTCGGGCTGGGTTTCCAGCAATCATGACCCGGATTTGGAGGCTCTCTAGGCAGCTTTGCAAATTACTTTACGAATATTCATCTGGTTGACAGGTGGTAGACGTTATCACTTGGCCGATACAGGTGAACAATTCAAAAGCTGAAATTAGAAGTAAGAAACGATCAATGGTCACTCGTGTTCGGCATTGGCTTACGAGAATCCGCAGTTCGGGACTTGAGAGCACCACTGATATTCTTGACATTTGTAGCTCCTCTCTCTATGAAAATGTTTGCATCAACTCTTTAAAAAGTGCCAAGTTTAAGCGCAGCTATGCATGGTTTCAGTGTTTAAAGCATATGTGTTTTTGTCGTTAACTGGGTATGGCATTTTTATTGAAATCTTTTTTGGTCTGTATTATTCAAAGGAATGTTTGTGATGCTATAAGTTACTCAAAATCGCTGCTGATATCTAGCTCAAATTTTCCTACATTTTCAAGGTGCGTCGGCATCATTATACTGCAACTGGCATCAATTTGTTTTTCCTTTCTCGATGTTGTATTTTGCGCCAATGGGAGAGCGAAAACGGTTGAATTCTGCTAGCATTTCTGCTGAAAATTTCTTCGTGTGTTTATTGTTAATTACTTACGAATCACGGTGAATATTAGTGATAGTACAACTCTTATTAAGTTAACGACACCATACACGTGTATTACTTAAAAATGTCTACAGAGAACCGAAGTGTTTTTTGGAACAGGGTTTCTGGCTTCGTCATTATTAAGGCGCCACAGCAAGATTTGTCGGAGTAAAAGAAGAGCCTAAGCAAACAGAAATCTAGACAGGATTTTTATCGGTTTACAAAATACCGTTAAGAAATTCCTTGTAGTGAACTAAAAATGTTCAATTTCGAATCAGGTTCAGGCATTTTGTTTACGCACAGGTTCACAAAGTTAAGACAGACTACTGTAACCTCATGGTGCACAGGCAGACTGACGCTACAGTGGGGCTAAAGTAACGAGGTGTGGTAGAGTTTGATTTACAGTAGGTTTACACCCACTGGTAGCGTAAATAATATTTCGCAAATTGGGTAGGTGAATGAGCAGGTCAGAGGGATGAGACAGCAAAAGCTGTCCACCCTTACAGCGGTTCAGCTTCACTAAATGCTGTAGGTGCTGCTTTAATAAAAACATACAATACAAACCGCTGCACTTTACTGAAGAGGTCGATTGCTTAAATAATGAAGTGAACCAGAGTTTGATCTGGAAGCATGTATGCAATAAAGTTTTGTCACTCTCAGTTTAGCCCACGGAAGACCCGCCTTTTTAATATCATATTTCCAGTGAGAAGCCTAGAAAAAACCTCGTTTTCTCCTTTTCCTTTAATGCAAAGGTGTCCATTTCTGTCGCTCGTTATTGTACATATTAAGTAGTTATACGGAACAATAGATAATATGAATATCTACAATTTACATTAACTGATTTTATAAAGCGAAACGTCCCTTAAGCCCACTTGATGGATTAGATCACCGCATCCGCACAATGCACAGGAATGAGTAATGGTTGTGTAGATGCACTTTGCAGTTACGTACTCAAGCTAAACACATGCAATAAAATAATATAAACAAACAATCTAGAATGCTTATTTATGGAGTATTCAGTATTGCCAGGGTCATGCCATTGTAGCATTTTGTTTTCGTTAATCGAAATAGAATTATATCAAGGTCGCTAAATTAGGTCACAAGGGGATGATGAATTAGAGCAATCTTTCAAATGAATGTAATTCCAATAGAGATTAGGTTACTATCAGTATTAGTTTTGCAATGTTGGAAAACTAATGACTGCATGTAGGTAAAATCCAGATTGAATGGAGTCCGTTCACTTTTCTTTAAAGCATTCAGGTTGACGATAACGGTTGGTGCTGTGTAAATCATATGGTAACTGTTGCTGATCGCTGCTAAAACTTGCAAACTGCTCCAAAATTTCAGAATGTATACACAATGGAAAAATTTAACCCATAATGGTGATAATAAAAAATTCGTTTATGAGCTGGTAGTTACCGAATTTATTTATGAGTAGTAAAGCTTTTACACTTAACTTTGCCAGTCAGAACCATCGATGAGATACAGCTTCTTTAACAAATCACATTTAGTAACTTATTTACGATGACCGTTACTGTCCCCCGTAGCTCGGTGGTCTCAACCACCGACTGGTAACAGTCGAGTTGCTGGTTCGAGACCTACCAGGGTTTGATGGAATGCGCACTGCTGACGGTTCTCGAGAGGATGAGGAGTGCATGCAGGGCTTTCTCGGGCGTGTGACGGCTGTCTGTGTCTAAATGTGACGAATTGCTGCCTATATCATTCTACTCCTTACTCCTGCAATATTATTGTCTTGGATGTAAAATTTCACCGGAATCCCCACTATTGCAAGAAGAAAATGACTAAATACACCAATGTTCATCGGCGCACATTTCATGAAGGACAGTACCGTCACGGGGATTACTTCAGTTTCCTGAGGCTGCATTAGCACTAAACTGCTAATCTTGGTAGTTAAAACCTGTTGGCAACCATAGGTCGAACTACAATTGGACATTTATTTTAAACTAATAGTATTTCAATACTTCGAATACTTTATTTTATTGATGTTGGATAGTGAATTGGTGGGGTTTGCATTTATAAGCATAAGATAATTTTCAACCATAACTCCTTAGATAATTGAAGTTCAGGAAATGGCAATAGATAAATTAAATTGATAAAAGGTATACCTCATATTTTTAAACGCTACTACTGCGACTTCCGGAGCAGGTGGGATCACAACCGAAATTCCTACGCTGCAGGTCAGTCGGCAATTTACGACAGTTTCATGATTCACGCTGGTGAATTCCGTTTATCTTCCTTTAGACTTACAATTGATTTTATCTATGATACTGTCCGGTTTCACTTTTAACACGCCGTTCAGGATATCATTACCGCCACAACCTTTTTGGTTTGTTGTTTGTCGAAGAAAAGAGCAGATGCGTGCGACGATTCTATTATGCAGAATTCACACTACTGACAAACATATGAGTAACAAGTATAAGTTTACAGAAGAGTAGCAGGGGGTTGAATGGTATAGTTAGGAATTCGTCACATCTAGACCCACTCAGACAGCGTCCAAACGCCCGGCGTGTGGCGTGGAAAATCCGTTTCGTATATGAGGACAATGGCCTCATATTGATAGGGCCTTATTTATCTGATGTCCCGATATCTTCTCTTGTACTACTTCATGGGATGACAGTTCACATGTTCACAAACCGCATAGTATACATCACACAAGCCTGATGCAACGAATAGAGCGGTGTTACGTAGGTTGCGTGTACCTGGGCCGACATTACAGTTCGATATGGTGACAAATACCCAGACAACTTAAATATGCCATCGTACACGGCAAACTGCTTGGTGGAAGAACAAGTTGCTAATGCTATTCCTGTCAACGAATTCAGCGCAGCTGATTTGCAGTGAGTACTTTCACTACCGTGTACATCAAATGTGCATACCTCACGCGAGGAAGGACAATGGACGCGCGATGTGCATGTTAGTGTTTACGGACCTAGCATTCATAAGCGTCATTGTGGAAGAATAATTAGAGTCTACTAACTTAACGGATGAGGCAGTGAAACCATTGATAGCTACTTGGCCATCTGCAGAAGTTGTAGGAAGTGAGTGAGAAGGCATTGCAGTGTGCAGTTGCGCGTTGGCGTGTTTGGTGCTGGGATGTACCTGTAGTGGCTCATTCCCACCTGGTTTAAAATACCCGCAAGTTGCGGTCTAGGAAGCAATGCATCTTTTGACCACGGTATATAAACTGGCAGCATAGGTTTGAAGAAACTTGCAGTGCGTAACAACCTGGATGTGCCTGAAATTGAACGGATTTGTGCATATTGCCAAAGGAAACCATAATGCGCTGCGCCAAGCAAGGTGCGTAAGGGGTGTTAGGTTGTCACGGAGAGGGAGCAGGAGCACCATAATTATTGGGAGGCTAGTGGGAAACATGCATACAGGTTTGAGGTAGAATACCCGGGGGTGCGGTTTACGAGAAGCAATAACATAAGTCAATTAATGAAACGTTAATGCCCTAGGTAGCACAAGGTTACTAAGTGTTGCTAAGTTGCTGGCAAGTGGAAGCAGGAGCACGATAACTATTGAGAGGGCAGTGGAAATACGATGCCGTGATGCCTTTTTCATACAGGCTCCTTAGTTTTTCTAGCTTGCTTTAGATGGGAGGCCATACTTACCGTGTTCCGCCGCAACTTGTCTAACTATAATTGGTCAGGCGCCTGTTCGTTCGACTGATCTACCTGTGTTACTTTTGCGAAGTGGCCTGACGGGTTCCGAGAATCTTATTGTTACTGTTAGTAGGTTCCAATCGAACGCATACTTGCATAAGACAATGTTACCTCGTATATTGCATTTTCACACTTGTTAGAATGAAGGAGTATGGTTTACTGAGCAGGGGATATCGATGATCAGTGGTTGTTTGAGTGATTACTGCTCACTGGTTGGAAGTAGCAATAGTGGTCAATCTGTGTAGCTGCACCTGATACCAATTGGGGACAAAACCCCTTTAATTTGGGTGCACTCGATATATTTTATATAGTCAAAATGTTAGTGCCGGAATTTCTTAAATTCCATGGTTATTAGCACTGGAGATTTCGGGATTCGAAACAAAAAAACAAAATTGTCATTCTGCGGTATACCCATAAGGGATTCCACAAGAAAATGTTTGCACTTTTGCGGCAATTTATTGTGAAGCGGGCGATAGCTGTTTATTAAAGGAACGCTAGTCCTATTCCACTGCACCTCTGTCCAATTTCTTTGCGTACTATGGAGCAGTATACTAAAACTTGGATTGCACAGAGATTGTAAAGTGTGGCTTTAAAATCTGCCAAGGATATCGTTCTACAGATGCGTCCGATTAATGAACTAGCGCTTGCAGTGCTGCAGCTCACTTGTTCTTAAGTTAGGTGACGTTGAGTAACCTACTCCGAGTTCTCTTAATGAGGTGCACTTGCCTGGTGGGTTAGCATTGAAGGTGAGCACGCTTGGGGACATGTAGCATTTGTGGCACATGTCATCTCACTCTCCCGTCGAAAGTTCCCCTCTCTAGGTTTTGCTGCAGCTATCCAGTACGGTGTGGTCACTATTAGTATCAGTGCGACCGTTCGACATATCCTACAGGTTGAAGAGATAAATAAATAAATAAATAAATAAATGGCTTATCCTAGACGGCGCGAGGTACGCCTATGAAGATATGGGAAGATGGGTAAAATAGGTATAGCGTATTGCATTGGTTCGGGGGTATTATTGAAAAAGTCGGAATGAAGATGGTCTCAAATTTTACACATAGACAAATGTCGTTCATTCATGGCATCGAAATCGGAGATAAGGCTGGTACGATGAAAAATTAGAGAACTATGTCATAAAGCCAACGTTAGGCAAGGTTTTGAAATGCAGTCACAATCGTGTATGTTAAATGTAATACCTTCGTATACTTATATCTGGGTGAAGCATCAGTGTGTCACTCCAGCTATAGCTGGCGTAACGCACAGGATCTACCTGGAACTGGATGGACGATGATAGCGAAATGAATTGCCTTTTGGTGGTCACAAAGCCACATAGATACCAGAAGGCACGCAGCTTAGGCGCTGCGTCACGCTTAGTGATTAAGTGTTCCCAGGTTGCTAGCAAACAATTTCTAAGTACGCTTATGAAATCTTCACGACCTTTAACCGAAATGCAAGACGAATTCATAAAGAAAAGCATAATTAGTCATCGATGCAAATGACTGCAGGGTCGCTGAGTCCAGCAATCTTATTCGGTGCTTTTGGTTAATTAGAAGATAGCAGCCATGCTTGACAACATATTGGGATGCTGTTAGTAGGACTGGATATCCGATGCTGGCGAAAAGAATAGGCATTTAACTAAATAATAAATTCTTCTTAAATACTTCGAGACACACAAAATCTGGAGTGATCAAAAATTTCCAAGCGGCTGCTTCGCAACAGGGACGCTGCTTTGCATGAAATTCACTGTTCGCGCAATAATATATATATATATATATATATATATATATATATATATATATATATATATGGTAGTTAATGTAATGAATGATGCACTGGTTAGGAACGAAATTGTTCATGATGTGGCGAAAGTCTGGGATCATAAATGTGTGAAAGCGTAATAAATATAGTGGAGACGTAAGATAGAAACAGGAAGTGTCATTTTAGTGTACATATCCTAAATAGATTGAAATGATGTGAAATGTCGCTCGGATTAACTTGCTAGTGACAGTTGGTGTGGTCGTGATAAAGTCACGTAGATACCAGAAGCTACTAAGCAAAGGTGCTACGTGTTGCGTGCTGCGATGCTGCGAGCTAAATTGCTCCCGTATTGCTGGTACACGAGGGCTGACGCACACTGAGTAAAGGAACGCTTCAGTAATACCCCTACTACCTTTAACAGAAAAGTAAAAGACTAATTCATGGAGGAAAGCGTGAGCATGGATGCAAACGATGTAAAGGGCTTTGGTTTGTGCAAAGTGAAGCGTTGGTCCAGGTTCCTTAGAAGATAGCAACTGCCTGACGAAGAAATAAGTAGCTCCAGTTCTGATGGAGTAAGGGAATTTGTAGGTGGGACTTGATGTCCAATGATAGCAAAATGAAAGACATTTTTGGTGATAATGCCATGTCGATATCATAAGACTTTAGTGTACTTTTCCGAAGTCAGAAAGTCTTTCGTGTACAAGCTAGCCAATACTCCAGAGGAAGAACCTTCGATGTAACCGCAGCGGCATTCCTCCTTGCTCAATGATCATTTCATCATCTAGGAACACGAAACTGTACCCCCCCACCGGATTCAGCCTCACAGGCACCACCATAATGATCAATTCAGGGAACTTAGCCACGGTTAAAATTTACACTACTGACAAGCTCCTTAGTAGTATGTATTAAGAGCATTTGTATATTTACATGTTCAAATGTGGCGATAGCATCAGCCCGCCGTTCAAACTATAGGTGGATAACTTAGGTCTAGTTTTTTCTTTTTGTATTGTCTGTGTTGGATTTATTCGTTCCTTGGAAGTATTTAGTGGGAATTTAGATACAATTAGTCTCATTTATACTTCTGACTTTTTCGACCAGAAATACTTTTGTTTTCAACACTTGGTTTCGGCGATCTTGCTATCGCTATATTCTCCAGCAAGTGGTCGCAACCTTGTTTTCGGATTATTCACAATGCCGAAGCAATCACCCTGTGGTAGTTGTTCCAACATAGTCGGATAGCATGCAAATGTCCTCACGTGTTTTGTGCCAAGTTAAATGCCACATTTCTTGTGTTGAATTAGCAGTTGAGCATTTTCATCGTCTTCTTGAAATCCAACACGACTTCCTGCTAACTTGATGTGAAAATTTCCCAAACAAGATACAGCCAGGAAGAGTAAAGCCGACATGTAGGCTTCTTCATTCCGTTACGAACAGCTCCGAGTGTTAGGCCCAACAATCTATCCCGAAGAATCTTCAGCTTTCAGCTCAGTCCTCCTCCTCTACCAGTGCAAACTCAAGGGCAGGAAGTCCAACTATTGTGAGAAGCCCAGTTTCACCCGGCATAAATTGTTTACCTTTGTTGTATCCAAGGAGTACTGATGTTCCATTAGATGTAAGATTGAGTGCTGAAGACCAGTAGAAAGAACAAAGAATGAACTTACGAAGGGATGTTGGGCGTTTAACTTCTGTAAACCAACAGATAGCCAAACCACGTGAGGCTGGTAACATACTTTGCCCTGCAAGGTCAAGCTCGTCCTTCCAGAGGCTTTATAATCTCGTGATCTTCCACGCGTCAGAGTACAGCGATCCATCACCCCAAGTGAACTAAGATCAGGATGTCGAGTTTTGCGGTCTACTTGACAGACTGCACGAAGCTGCTGAAGAGTCGGTAATTGCTAGGATTATTACCCGTCATTAAATGCAAGGTGATCAATAAAATCGGCCTAGGAGAAGCACTTTTGTGGACGAAGCCACTCCAAGACTGACCTTGTCCCGTCTATGTAGGCTGAAAGGTTTGAAGGTCAATGTTCGTCCAGACCTGGACCCAAAAGAGAGGGAGCTTCCCGAGTCTGCGATCATAGAGTTGAAAAGACTTACTAGAAAGGGAAAAATAAATCTTCGTATCGTAAATATTCGGGTGGTTTCCAAGAATCTGCGAACCAGAAAAAACAGGCTACTCACACTTCAAGCTGGCCCGGCGGCTGATGCTGCGGCCTGCAAGTAGCCTTCACAAACCTTTGCAGTGTTATGAACAAGCCGCGATGAGATTTGTTGTTTCGTTGCGTCTGAGCAGCCAGATTTAATGGGATCCACAGAGATATAGCTACATTCAGGTATACACACAGTAACTTGAACTCAACGGTTATGGGTGCTCCTGATGCGATAAAGTAACGAATGCCCGTGGTGGTGTCTTGCTCTACATCCGGTCTTCCCTGCTTGGGAGGCTTGTGAGCACCTACCGAAGTGACGATGTTTTGTGTGAGCTACTGTGGTGCTTCATACGCCTCAGGCGCGAAGAAATACTTGTGGGCGCAGTCTATCGCAGCCCCTGAGTCGGTGTTTGGGTTGGCTGCCCAATCTTCAAGCCCACATGAGTCGTCCACATTTTCTACATATGGGGGATTTTAACTGTCCTCGAATACCATGGCCTGATGTGCATTTGATGCCTGGACATGGTGAACTTGAATCAATGATCGTGGATTTGGTACTTGAAACTGGCGCATCACAACACATACGCCAGACAACACGCATAACACCACGCTTAACCTCGTTTTGATGTTAAGGAGCTAAGAACAAGGAGTGTATGACGTTCAGATCTTGGAGCCCCTTCTACAAGCGACCACTCAGTGCTCATAGCTGATCTGGGATTACCTTTGCCGTATTCATGTCCGCTGAAACCAGCTTACAACTATTGGGAAACGGAGTTCGACTGTCTAGGTCGAGCCGCGAGCCAACTGGATTGGTCTCTGTCACAAGCTGCATCTGTGGAAGACTGTTGGATATTAATAAAAGAGAGATTAACATCACTGTGTTTCCAATTTGTGCCCTTGAAATGTCGGAAGTTTGGACCGATTAAGCCTAATTAGTTTGACAAGCGGTATAGAAATCTGGCTTGGAAGCGGCTCAGACTGTGGGACAGATTCCTTCTCTCTCGCTCTGCCAATGAGTACGAAGGGTATAAAATTCAGCGGAACCTCTGCCACAGCTCAAAAAGGAATAAACGCCGAATTTTCGAAGAGCAGCTTACAATCGTCACGAAGATCGTCCCAAAGAGAATATTTGCTTACGTGAAGGGACGCCTGAAGCCGGCAGGTGATGTACCAGTGCTGGATGGTCCCGACAGACTGCCCTTAACCTTCAGCACTGAGCGCGCGGCCGCGTTGGTGACGCAGTTTGCTTCTGTATTTGCCAATGGCCAGGTGACTGTTCCGAGTTCGAAGTGTACCGCTTTTACCGAACTCGACATGCTGGATTGCAACCTTAAAGAGGTATATCTACTACTCGCCGGTCTTGACGCCACCAAACCTGCCGGACCTGATGGACTAAACCCACTGATACTCAAGTCAGTTTCGGTCAGCGTCTGTCGTGACAGACGTTTACAACAGGTCGCTTTTCGGAGGTTCGTTGCCGCTTGAGTGGGAATGTTAGGTGATTAAGCCTACTCCTAAAGGCGGAGACCCTCGCAATGTAGTGATATACAGGTCAATTCGTCTGACACCTATTTTGCCAAAGATTGCTGAGAAAACCTTAAAAGCGGGATTATTGCAGTTGCTACAGTCGAAAAAGATCCTGACGCCTGCACAGCATGGTTTTTTGCAAGGCCGCTCATGCATTATAAACTTGCTTGTGACGAGGCATGCGTGCTTGATGGCAATAAGCAAAGGGAAGTCTATCGAGGAGATATTCATCGATTTCAATAAGGCGTTTGACAAGGGCAGACTTGAAGTTCTCCTTCACTAACTCCGGATGTGTGGTGTCGGTTGCTCATTGCACCGGTAGATTCGCGATTATCTTGCTGGACGAAAGTGGAGGGCACTGGTCGACCACCGTCCAACTAACTTGTATCCCAATACAAGTAGCATGCCCCAAGGCCCATTCTGTTCCTGCTACATAGCGACGATCTATCTAAGCTTCGCTGGTCGCCGTGTTCCTTGTATGCCGACGACATGAAGATTTGGAGAGAAATCGACGCTCCCAACGACTGTGGCCTACTTCAGCAAGATCTCAATCACCTACCTATATGGTCTACAGAAGTTCATCTCCCGGTCAATCCAGCTAAGTCTGTAGTTATGATCTTGGGGAAGGGTACTGACAGCCAAACCTACATTCTTGACGGCCAACCGCTAAATACCATACCCTCCGTGAAGTTCGTAGAAGTACTCTTGCGCTAAGATTTGAAGTTTGTGGCCAACACGAACAGGCTATATTGTAACGGAATGCTCATGCTTTAGGCGCGCAAATGTAGCTTCGACTCATAGTCCTAAGTGGTTGCCACTCGCCTCCTCTCTTCCAGCATTAGACCAGTGCCATAGTACGGTTCGCCGGCATACATTCCGGTTACCCGAGGTGAGGCACAATAGATCGAACGGGTCCAACACGTTGTTACCAGGTTCATCTTGAGTTTACTTGGCTTAGAGAATGAAGACCATTGTGAGAAAATAGGACTCTACAACTTGTCCCACCGTGGGGTTCGAGTCGACCTCATTATGACCTACCGAATTCTACATCGCGAGGACTTCCCCATGCTGATGCCAATGCTGCACTTACGAGGGCTATGAAACACACGCAGACACTGATACAAACTTGTCGTGCGGGATGTGAAGGGATTTTCCTACCCACTGTGTTTCGAACAGAGTTTGAATATATGGAATTGTTTGCTTGAATATATGATGGAGTAAACATCTGTGTAGCAGTTCAAAACGTTATTAGATTTATATTTTACACATATTTGATTCAGAGAACGATTGCACATTACGATGACATGTCACATTTAAGAGTCCTGTAATATAGGGTGTCAGATATATAAAACGCTACATGAGAAAGCTAACGGTATTCACGGCTGAAGATATTTATAAAAGGCTTAATATAATTCAGAAGAGATGTACATGATTAGTCGGGACTTGCTCGATAATGCCGTAATCAGTATTTAGTAGTCATTATTAGTATGATCCACAGAAAGTACAACTATTGCTCCGTTAAATAAGCGCCAAAGCGCACACCGTGCTGATAAATATGCGGCAAAAGCAAACACAGAAGGGGAGTCTTCTTTTTAGAAAGGTAAAACAGTGGGTCAACTTCAGCCATTTCGCCAGAGCAGTGAGAAGACATAAGTGGCGATATGTTAACAGTTCAAGTGTTCTCTTCAGTCGCAAACACAATACAAGCGGGATTCATGGACAGTTATATTATACAAGGGGAAAAGCTGGCACACCAATCCAAATGTCAAAATCAAGACCACGGTAACCTAATTAAATGTCTCAATAGTTTCTGTGCAAAAAACACAGGTTGATAAGCCCTAATTTGCAAGACCTCACTAATTGCCAAGATAATCGGATTGTTATTGCGTAATAACAACTTGAACGCAGTATCCGTGTTCACCTGATGTCGGGTTGCCAAGAGCTGCTTTGTGACAGATGATGCGCAACTCCTGTTAATCCTCGGATCCACGCTGTTTTGTTGCTTCAGCAGTTGCTCCACCCACATCGGCATTTATACAGATACCATCTGAGCTAACTGACAGTTAGTCCTGCCTATGTAAATGTTGCCGCAACCGCAGGTGAACTGGTAAACGACGTGAGAGGCCGAACTGACTGATGAGTTGCTCTGAGGGTCATGAAGAACAAGGCTTCGCGTTATATGTATAAGTCGCAACTGAGCGGTCGCGTAGGTGCGCGTAATGGCGGACCGGCTGTTAAGACCGATATCATTAGATACATGGTCTCCTTTGAACGGCAAGAACAAGTAAACATTCTTTTTCTCTGCGTTTAACACCGGTATTTTCTCCTTGGGAGGGCTGCTGTGGATATGAAGAGAACTTTTCAGGGCACTTATTTGACATCAAGGTTTTGAAGAAAATTTCTCCTTTAGCTTGCAACTTTTCGGGGCTGCATACCCGTCTGGCTCTGTAGAAAAGCGTTTTCACTAGGCCAAGTTTGTATGCGAGCAGGGCAAATCTGGAAAAGTGGAAGTACTGCCCACTCCAAGTGGCCCTGCGATGAACCGTGCGCTCTAGTGTACCATCGGTCTCTTTATGAGTATGTCAAAAAATGGCAGACTGTTATGTTGCTCCAACTCATGGGACACTGATAGATGTGGATGAATTGAATTCCGAACTGTCAACAGCCGCGCAAAATGTTCGTTGCTGGTGAAAACTAGGATGTGGTCTACATACCGCTGGTACAACGCAGCTTCACCAATGCTGGCAGTAACTTGTCTATCAGGCCGAGAAAGATATCTGCTAATACTGGTCTAAGAGGGCTACCCATGGCGACGCCGTCGACCTGTTTATAAGCAATGCCCTCAAACCCGAACGGTATATTTTCCTTGCATAGTAGGATCATATCCCTCAAATACTCCAGCGGCAGGCCAACAGACATGTTTTGAATCGCGATGAAATCATACAAATTTTCAACCGTCTCACGTAGAGGCACGTTTGTGAATAGGGAGTCGACGTCTATTGAGTACATGTGCTCCGCACCCAGTGACATGTGTTCCAGTGTCTCGACTAATTCAAAGGAATCATTTAGGCGATAGGTGGCCAGGAGTTTGCGTACAGCCTCCAACAATTTCGCTAGCCATCGCGCAACGTTGTGATTTGGTGAGTTGTCCATACACATAATCGGGCGCAGTGGGCTACTTGCCTTGTGTAATTTGGGAGCGCCCCTCATTCTAGGTGTCTGAATGCCGGTCCGTTTCAACCGTTCGTATTGCGAGTCATTGATGTAACCATGTAGTAAAAGAATCTGCAGTTTCCTCGTCACTTGTTCCTCTACCAAGATGTTGTTTTCTGGTGTCTTTTCTAAATGGAACTTCCTTCTGTCCCCCACAATAGATTCCATCGTTGCAATGTAGTCAGTTCGGTCCATTATAACAATGCCTGATCCCTTATCCGGCTGCAGAAACATTACGTGTCCCATTTGTTGTAACTCCTTTATCGCCATATAGTTTTCGGCTTTCAGACAGCATCCATGCCTTATCGGCGTTTTCATGTATTGGTTCGCAATATCTAGCAATTTTGCCCGGAACCAACCCGCAGCTTCCATTGATCTTGGCGCCTGGTCACTGAGCTGTTCATTCAGATACTCAAACTGAGCCTGCGTGTTGAGCTTATCTATAGCTTTTGGAGGCAATCGGTACTTCAGTCCAAGTGAGAGAAGTTCCAATTGTGTGCGCGTGAACTGTACAGATGACAGGTTGTATACATGCTTTAAGCACTCAGTAGGGAAGACAGCATTTGGGTCTTTTGCAAGGGAACCCTGCAGGCTGCGGACTGTTTTCGTTATTGTGCAACGGAAAATGTCAGCAGAAATGGCCTCAGATTTAAACCGGCAGACCGACGACAACTCTTTAAGCACGCACGCGAACCGCCTCTGCGTCTCGAGGAACTTTCTTTATCGTTCAAGACAGGCGTCGATGTGCGCCGACGCTAGCCTTGCTAGATTGGTGTTGATAATTGGCAACTTGTTGCTTGACAGGGTTTTGGCAAATCGTCGCGGAAAACAACATGAACGGATACATCCTTCGTAAAATTCTCTTCGAACGCGTTCCACAGTTAACTTACAGCGCAAACATAACAATCGATCTCATGCTCACGCAACGGCAACGGGGAGGCTTCTTTTCAGAAAGGTAAACAGTGGGTCCCCTTCAGCCATTTCGTCAGAGCAGTGAGAAGAAATAAGTGGCGATAGGTAAACATTTCGATTGTTCTCTTCATATCCACAGCAGCCCTCCCAAGGAGAAAATACCGGTGTTAAACGCAGAGAAAAAGAATGTTTACTTGTTCTTGCCGTTCAAAGGAGACCATGTATCTAATGATATCGGTCTTAACAGCCGGTCCGCCATTACGCGCACCTACGCGACCGCTCAGTTGCGACTTATACATATAACGCGAAGCCTTGTTCTTCATGACCCTCAGAGCAACTCATCAGTCAGTTCGGCCTCTCACGTCGTTTACCAGTTCACCTGCGGTTGCGGTGACATGTACATAGGCAGGACTGACCGTCAGTTAGCTCGGAGGGTAGCTGAACATGTGCCCAGGTGGGTGGAGCAACTGATGACGCAACAAGACGGAGTGGATCCGAGAATGAACAGGAGTCCCGCATCATCTATCACCAAGCATCTCTTGGCAACCCGACATCAGGTGAACACGGATACTGCGTTCAAGTTGTTATTACGCAATAACAATCCGATTATCTTGGCAATTAGTGAGGTCTTGCAAATTAGGGCTTATCAACCTGTGTTTTTTGCACAGAAACTATTGAGACATTTAATTAGGTTACCGTGGTCTTGATTTTGACATTTGGATTGGTGTGCCAGCTTTTCCCCTTGTATAATATAACTGTCCATGAATCCCGCTTGTATTGTGTTTGCGACTGAAGAGAACACTTGAACTGTTAACATATCGCCACTTATGTCTTCACACTGTTCTGAGGAAAAAAGGAACGGCTACTCTCACCTCTGAAGACGCAGGGCCACAACTTCATGAACTACTTGATGTGCTCTCATCACTAACTAGGAATGTCTGTCACTGAATTAAGGCCGTTAGTCTAAGTTTCGCATAAGTACGTCGGACCCGGTAGAGGTCCGAATGAAGGCACACCGCTGAGGAGCCGCAGATGGTTGAATCAACGCTGCCTGGTGCTTTATCAGACTTGCCAGAGCCTGCTGATTGTGATTGGATTGTGGTGGATTATCTGAAATTTCAAACAACATCATAGCTGATATTCGACCTGGAACCGTCTCAGTGTGTCTGATCGCTAGTGGTTCTGCAACTCAACCACAAAGCTTTCATGCTGTGGCGAAGGTCAAGTTAAACTCGCATACCGACCAAAGTTCAAGCCTTCATCCGCACACGCGTAGGGACGACGCACATACATGCACGCAGTTACGAACGCAGGCACACCACTTTCCTGGTGCAGCGAGTGAGATGCGGTTGAGAATGTGTAGTCAACTGTTTATTACACCATGCGGTTCACACGCATTATTCCAACAATATGGTTGTATGCCCAATAAAGCATAAACACAAAATTTCATTTACCTGGAAGAAGACTTTTTAATAAAATTCGGTCAAGGTACTTCATTGACCCGGAAAAGACCGTCTTCTACCTGTTGATTGTGCTGGGAGCTGCAGTTACCAAAATTCTGCCCGTTCATTGGTTCATTGACGCGTAGAGAGCAGGAGGGGATACACTTGTCTGCTCCGTCGATTCCGGGGTTATATATTTCAAAATCATCACAAGCGGAGCCGTTTAGAAATATTTCTTAAGCATTAATTTTATTTGCCAACGAATGAGAAATGTAACACAGAGCTCTTCCTTCCGGCAGTAACTTCTGCGTCAATTATTCGTTGTCACATTGGTCAATGGGCTGCTTTTAATTCTGCACTTTGACATGGACTCGGTCAAAACAACTACTCGATCGCACAGAGTTACAACAACAGAAAAGAAGCTAGTGCTTTAGATAATTCGGCAAACGCAGATTCTGGCATATCTCTGAATTTAATCCGAGAACCCCCTTCGGTTTTACATCCTGTAAACTACAGAAGCCTGAGCTTACATACGGAGGAAGAATTAAACCAGTCAGTAAGACTAAGGCGTTATGGATCTCACTGAATCCGCTCTATACTTGACACCATGATAACCTATAGCTTCTTCCTAAATCAATCGAGACCTTGATGCAATTGCTGGAGTAAACATTTCAAATATGTGTTTCAAGATAGCCTCGGTTGTTGCACAAGAATCCAGGCAACGGGGAGCATGCTTGTTGTGTAGAGACGGATTTAAGGGATTAAAGACCAGTCTAGTACACAGCCGTAACTGCGTTTGCTTAGCAACTATATCGACTTAAAGAAGACCAACGTCATGACATCCATGAGTAATATTTTATGAACTGCACTGCTTGTAGCAGAGCAAAGAGTCAATGGCTTAGCGCGCATACACAGTGATTTTCCACAAATGGTCTGAAGATTGCGCTCGACAAAGTCTCCTATTCAGTACTACTATCGGGTCATATACGCAAACTTATATGACAGCAGTCATGTTTTCAAGCTTAAGGTGTTCAGTGCGTATTATGAAGTGGATTTTGATGAAGACATTCTGGAGCAGCTGACATTTCACAGCCCTATTATAATAGTTGGATGTGCTAATGGTGAATAACATGACCACAAGAAATTATTTAGACACACCTAAATGAAATTTAATATGTTTAAGAGCGGTACGGCAGAAAAACTGCTTAGACGGCTGTATGAGGTGTATTGCTTTAGCTGGGCAATTCCTTTCTAAATTCCGGAGAACAATTACATATGTTTCGTAGAGTCCAACAAACACTCCAATTTTTCCGCAAGCAGGTCAGCGATGACCGTATACAGTGAGCATAAAAACGGTAAAATGGTGTATAAGAACACACCTGCTTTATTTGCAATCCGCGTGTAAATTTCTCAGTCGCCGCAGTGAATTTTTCTCCAAAATGCTTCTCCTGTATGCCTCAATGAGCAGAAGGTTGAGGTAAAAACAAGCTTGGACCTAGAAGTAAGAGGACCGTGCAGGTTTTGTTCAAATCTCTTTATTAGGAGCCTCAGAACTAGTACTGACCCAATGCGACTCAGCTTTAGTAACTGTTTTTCAACGGAGACATAAAGTGCCCTTTTCAAGCTAGTAGAACAACAGGCACCTCCAGATGAATGACAATCAGGTACGCTACTCGGAAATAATAAAAGGTCGTATGGAATTACAGCTAACAAGAGAGAGAGTATTAGACACAGTTTTAGCTGCGCTTCAAATATCTGTCGAATCACATTTATTCACAAGATGTCTTCATCTCCAAGAGCGGTTATGCAATGTTGAGAGCTATTTCTTCTGAGATAAGACTTTGAAGTCAAGTGCTGCTCAGTAGATTCCATTGAGTGTGTGCATGCACCATCAATGTGCATTGAGTCTTAACAGTCATAACGTGAATGCCCTGGATGGTGCAAGGCTGAGTACGTTGCGAACAACGCCAGATAACTTTCCCACTGTCATAAATGCGTTGCAGATATTTGGCTTCCAGCAAGCCCTAGATATTTTAATGGAAAGTGGTCTAAATTTTATCATCACATAACGCAAATTTTACTCGTGTCACTTACTGAATCTCCAATCACCGTAGATTTTCATCCACTGGCTACGCATAAGTGAGTTACAACCTATGGTGGCTCTAATTTGCAAGAAAAGTGACAGTAATTTCTTTAAACAGGTTTGGTTAAGGAAAAGCAAAATCTGAAAATCTCTCCTGATTAGTTAAGAGATGGAAGCCAAGACAAGCATTCCGCGTAGAAATAACCGATGCTTGTTAGTGATCATATACACTTGTCCTAATTGCCAACTTTCCACATCGGCACCCAGCCAGTTGGGCACAGGGGTGCGGGTGTAACCTTTTGAGGGAATACCCTACATGGAAACAGGTCTCCTGAAGACAATTCCATGAAATGCGGTATTACTTACTTGAACTTTTGTTTATGTCTGAATCTGTGGTTGTCCCCAGTTTCCCAACATTTCTAATAAGTTCAAACTGTCAATCACTGTAAAAATATAAGTTCTATCTCCACTCAATAAACTGTGAACCATTGTCTACTTATGAAACTTATTATTATACCTTAGGCAAAACATGCAGTTGGACTCTCCTTCGCACCGTCGTTTTGCTTTAGCCTTGTAGGGACACTACTTTGGCAATTTTATGTTGAACATGCTATGTAAACCAGATGAAAACACACGCACACAACTGCAGGCACCCGTCTTCCATGGATAAACGGTTAGAGGAATTTAACATATTTTGCCCCAAGTGTGCCGGTGCAATAAATGCACTACAAATGTTGGAACTGTCTTGACGACCAATACCCACGAAACCATGATGCACTGGTGTGCTATCTGGGAAACTGCAACATCATCACTCCTGAACAGCACGGTTTCCGTCGACAGCGGTCATGTACAACTAATTTACTCATTGCACGCAGTAGTTGGACCGAGGCAGCCGACGCTGGAGAAGGTGTTGATGTGATATACCTGGATTTTTCCAAGGCTTTCGATCGTCTAGACCATCGCATACTACTATCCAAGCTGCAGCATTACGGGATCGGAGACCCTCTTTTAAGCTGGATCGCCAACTTTCTATTTTAAAGGCAATTAGTGGTCAGAGTTCGGAGCTCTTTATCGGACCGCATACAAGTCGAGTGTGGTGTGCCGCAAGCCTCGGTTCTAGGTCCACGTTTGTTTCTGGTGTTTATTAATGACCTTGCACAGGGAATCGCTTCAAACTTCCTAATGTTTGCCGACGATATCAAGATCTGGCGCAGGATCCAGTCGAACGCCGACCAACATGTGCTCCAAAGTGACTTAGATACAGTGTATCAATGGTCGATCCAAAACTTATTGCATTTCAACTTCAGTAAATGCAAGGTGCTTTCCATCCGACATCAGGGCAACTACTCATACCGACTCGGAACGGATGTACTGCAACAATCAACTCTCGAACGTGACTTGGGTGTCCTGGTTCAAGATGACTTGGGTTGCTCCAGGCAATCGGAAATGGCCTCGAAGACCGGGAATCAACACGTTGGGCTGTTGAGGCGGGCGTTTGGACAAATAAACAGCTCCATATTTCGACAAATGCTCAGTGCGTATGTTCGCCCCCATGTCGAATACGCAATTCAAGCCTGGCATCCATGGCTGAAACACGACCTTAATGCACTGGAGCAGCCACAACGCCGAGCATCTAAGAAGGTAACTGGAATGCGCAATCTGTCCTACCAGGAGAGGCTGCGACGACTAGGATTGTTCAATGAAAGCTATCGCAGGCTACGAGGCGACCTGATTATGACATACTTGATTCTGCGAAACCCACATCATGTGTGCCGCCCTTTACTGCAACTCAGCAGCAATACAAACCTGAGGGGCCACTCATTAAAGCTCGCAGAACAATACAGTCGTCTGGAGTGCCGCAGAAATTTCTTTTCCATCCGTGTCTGTCACCCGTGGAATGCTCTCCCAGAATCGGTCATCTCTGCATCGACACTAACAATATTTAAAAGACGGTTGGACGATGCACTCATCCACTTGCACTTTGTTACTTAACACTACGTCTCCATCCTACACCTGGAGTTTACCCTGGAATTATTTGTTGTTAACTGTGGGTGTTGTGAATCTAAGTGGATCGCAGGACTGCAGCGAAGCAAACGATAAGTACTTATTTTCATATTTAAAGTATTAACTATTTTACTATCCTTTTCATCATAATTATTATGTTGATATCCCCACCAACTATCCGACGGGGCTTGTAAAGCAACGCTTCTTAACCCGTATAAATTCATTGTTCATATAGTGAAATCACAGGTACGATCAAGGAACAAAAAGCTTTCGTTTCGGCCAACTTTTTCAGTAAATGTATCCATATGCTTACACAGGCAACAAAACAAACAGTCCGTCATCCAATGGTGCTGCAGGTTCTAGGTATGGTCGATCTTTTGAATGAAACCCGTTAAATTGCAAATGTTGGTTTATATTTTCATCAGTGTTTGAGTCGTTCTTGCACATACACACGATAGTTGAGGACAGACAGCTCCTTGGTGAGAATCCCCGGTTTCCCGCCTTATTTTAATTGAACAAACCTCACCGCCGCATGAGCATGGCCAAGATATTTTCATGATTGGCACCAGGATGCGTTATACTCACGGTAATGGTTTGAAAACGCCGATTGCGATGGATTCAATCTTGGTTTACAGGCGTTTCTTGAAACTTTGGTAGTACCGTTTCAGGAGTTCGAAAGAGTTATTTGCGGGAATCTGGTGTCCAGTTTCAAGCAAACGCCCAAGAATAGCACTATTGATGTTTCTCATTGTGCATTTTAGTAGCGTAGCTGTGTTCATTGTGGCATATAGTTGTATTTCCTGAGGTACCGTGCTCCACAATGCGAATAAATTGATTTATAACATGAACGATGCTGATATAACCCTTAGTCTCTCCTTCACGCCCTGCAAAAGCAGGTGGATTTTTTCGGCAGATAATTATGGCGTAATCTTTGGGAATGTCTGTTGCATTTTGTTCAAACGTTTTCTTCTTGACAACTCTAGATACGATTTTCGCTAACAAAAACCGTAAGTAAATGACTTCTTTGGTTATTAACTGACATCACTGTTAAAACGGGGGTGCGGAATGCTTTTTATTGAAGTGCAGATCATAGCAATTGTTTTACAATGTACGGAGGATGAACTTAGTTTCACTTTTTATTGCCTCGTGGATGCAGATAGCTTTACTAAAAGACAGTGGACTAATTTGTTCTTGTATCTCAATGGCACAAACTTAAGAAAATGAGTGTATGGACCAAACTAGGGTACATTGTGAAAGATATTTCTTTCAAGTCTCCCATTCGGATGACGATGAGAACCATAGCAGGAGCGGGCAGAGCATAGAGCCAGATGCAACGCTATCGGTCGACGGTTAATAACCCATCAAACGAGTACTGTAAGTTGAAACTGCATGAAGGGTACAGATATTACAACTTTTACATGCAAATAGAAAGGTTTAGGTTCAGTTAAGCGTATTACTCGAAAATGAAACGCACAAACTGTAACACAGTAATATGAGTGAAAAGCGATTCCATCATAGAGGAAAATATTAATTCCTTTTATTCGGTTAATTATTTTAAGTGCTTTATATACTCGAACGTACCTGAAACACTATGAATCAATTATGCCAAACAAACCTGCTTAACTATCTGTAATCTATTTGGCGCAATTAGATAGTAAGTAAGACATGTGGATTGCTGTTCTCTTGAGAACGTTAGATTTATACAGCTTGATGACTCGTGAATTTGCAGTGTTTGTGATGCCTATGAGATTAGAAGTGTAAAAAACTTACGTATCTGTTGAATTTATTCAAAGTTTACGGACACAACTGGGTGTTACTTAAGACGCTTAAGAATCTTTTGTGCCTAAATGTGTTTTAAATGCTTGAGCCTGGAGATCTATTGTAATGGAACTGCTCAACGAATATATCCGTAAAGGATTTGATTGTTATAATGACGGTTCAGATGTATTATTTAATAACTCACTCCAGTAAATCCAAGGGAAATCCCCCAGTCTAGCTTTTATCGATACAATTACGATACAGTGACAGCAATTCTGAAACTGCGGCAAGAAACTGTAGAAACATGTAGTCGCTAAGGATCCTGGAATCTTGCTGCTGTCACTGCGATTGCGACGAACGATTGAGGAACGTCAGAATACAACGACACGCACCAAAGCCATTAGGATAGGACTCAATGGGGCTGACTAGGTTTTTTCCCTCCAGTTTTCTACAATGAACTCAATGTAGAAGCGAAATTAACTGGCAGTTTTACTACTGATGGATGGTGTAGTAGAAAATTAAAGCATTGCTGTCACCATCCAGTCACACAAGTCTTGGTTCAAAATGACTCTCCAATCAGTCACTAACCGTGGTACTAAGCGTCGCTCACCGTGACCTGATAGCCAAAGGGGTAGAGGTTTCGGCCACTATTCCAATGGTTGCCGGTGCGAGACTGCCATCTCCACCGTATGAGATCGGATAAGGTCCAAACGTGTCCACGTGTGCGGTTTTCTGGCGAACAATACCTAATTTTCTCCTACTTCATCAGCCGCCGTCTTAGTGTTCCAAATGATGAAGGTTTTTATTCGATGCGAAATGCGGTTTACTTTAATTTTGCGAGTTGAAATTCGGTCACAAAGCATGTGCTCCAAAATAACACCCACATTGAAGTAAAGGATTATTAAGAATCTCGAAACGAAAACTTCTTTTGTTCTAATCAAGAAAAGCATGAGAGATTTGTCAGATGATCTGGTCTTTGCACACCTTGTTCTGATCACAAACAGTAAAACGGTGATTGATGTAGGAAACCCGCTAGCTAATCAGTCATTTGCAATCGGTACTCATCGCACTATCATGGACTACAACTCAATAGAAATGCGGTTGCTGAAATCATTAAAATGTATACCCATGTGCTCGATTAAAACACTGAAAGCGTGGTAGTGTTTATCCCATTGACTTTGTGATTCGCTTGCAGCTGCAGAGAGCTTACGCAGCCTATAATTTTCAGGGACGAATAAATCGCATGATCTGAGAATTCGAGCTGCCTCAACAATCACAAGGCACACATTGAGCACCGATCAGCATGTCACTCTCGCGTTGGCATTCATCTTCGGTCCAACCCACACAATTCATGCTACCATCAGGGCTGAACCAGATATATTTTAGAGTCACTGATGTCCTAAAGCGGTTGATGTACTTGCGCAAGCGCAGCTGCCTAGGTGCAAACAGTATCCATAAAAAATGTTGAAAGTCACAGCCTTGTCTTTATCTGAAACGTTGGCCAGACTTAAAAAGGAAGATGTAGGTCCACACGAGGTGAAAACAGAGGGTCATTTATTCACTCTACAAACGTAGTAATCGTGTGGAACTGGTAAGTTGTCGCTCAGTAACACTAATTCTGATGATATACAAGTTCATGAAGTCACTTTTCACTGAGGTCCCCACATGGTACCTGAAGTTACAAAAGTATCACTCCGAAGTAACACGGATTTCGCGACGATTGGTTATGTACTTGTATCCTGGTAATAACTCGTGCATATTGGACGGGGTCTGTGCATTCTGGTGTAGGAGTAGTTGTCGTCTAAGTCATTTGACCATCTGAATTATCTCAGTGTACTTCCTAAAAACAGAATACTGCAAGCTGCAATCTCGTTGTGGCTGGATAAGTGACTTTTAGTCTCACTTCACCGAAACATGAGGGTTCGCAAGTCCCTATTCGGCCCAAAAGAAGTCAAGTGTAACGCACATCAAGGGTCAGTATTTGTGCCCTGCTCATTCCTGGTATTCATAGATGAACTTTGGAGGGTGTGATCCCCGACTGGCCTACTATTTGCCGATGTTTTAAAAATAAGACCTGTCGTCCCTACCGTGAAGAATCACGTAGACCTAAAAACTGGTATTGGTAAAGCACACAAGTGGCCCATGGAGAAATTGCCCAGTTTAATGCCGTAAAGCACAGTATTCTGGGTTTGCAGCAACAACGTACTCACGACTACTCGCTAGGTCCACAACTATACAGAGCGCTTCTCATGTGTGGTATCTCGTCGTGCTCATGCAAGTTGATGTTGGCTGTTTGAGGCGGATCGGGAATGCAACAAAGCTAGGAAATCAGCTATTCGGCCACCTTCCTTGCGTTTATGGTAGATGAACGCCTGTAATTCTTGACTTTTACGTGGGGTCGCGGTTAGAATACGCTATCCTAACGGGACGACCCTGGCAGAAGTATCATCACACCGCGCTGGATACTGTCCAACGCAGGATGACGAAGCAAGTAAATGGTTTGTCTCGCCTTCTCTACACGTCAGGCTGAACTCTCTTTGTGTGCATAAACCATGTAATCGAAGTCTACCAGGCGATCTCCTAATGGTGTATCAGATACCCAAACACCCCAAAAGGGATTACCACTATCTTGAAACTCAACGAGAACACGTATGATAGGGGCCATCAGTTTAAGCTGGCCAGAGAGCATAATCGAATGAAGTGTCGGCGAAACTTCTTCTCCGAGTCTCGCAACCCTGGAACTCTCTCCAATCGCATATACGTGATGCTCCCACCTTAACACTATTGTTAAAACTAATTAGCAATGCACTGACACATTTACATTACGTGATGTCACATTTGACCGTCAAATGGCAATACTAGTTCGGAATGAACGGTGGATTTTATGGGACCCTTCTTAAACTCCCGGTAGGAATACCCGAATTTTTGCTACTGTAAACCTTTAGGTAAGTCATTTAGCTTGGGGTTCCTTTATCGACCTGATTTTCATTTTGTTATCCTCATCCTAGCGATTCTAAAGGACTTGTCAAGAATTTACTTTTGTATCCCTTGCAAATCTTTGCTGTATTGCAATGTCTTAATATGCAGTCGGATACCACATATTCCCAGCTTATTAGAAACCAACATCATGTGTAGAGAAGAGCCACTGCTGCATCTTCAGAAGCAGCTAACTGTGAATCGGAGCAAACCATGTTGGTGTGATTGGCCAACAACTGGCCAGCTATTCAACCCTTACAATTGTACTTTCGTATATCTGTCTTTGGGGTATTCTTTACAGCAGCTTCTAAATAAGATGGCCCTCTACATGCCTGGAAACCATCAAATTCCCCAGCAGATGAGAATATTTATCACGGTTTGCATGTTTGTAGCTGAAATGTGTAGGAAATGACAGAGTCATCCTCTAGCTTGCATCCTAATTATTCTAGTTGGACATGTCGAATGGCTAAAATGGTACGCTTTTTTGTGACACGGTGGATATGGCAACTATGGCCGATACTCTGTTACGGGAAGGCAAGAACCAATTTGGAAGAGGCGCACCAGCTAATCCTTAAAATGTTAAATTTGTTTCCAGCTGTGATAAACATTTGATTAACAAATACAACTGCGGTTGTTCTAGTACCGGCTTAGGTTGCACCACTCTTGCTCGACAGCCTACAATGTGATGCAGACGAAAGGTATCAGCTACTCGTCAACCTGGATGGTGTAAAAGACCCCCAGGACCAGACGGACTTCATCCAGTCATATTCAAGTCCCTATCGAGTGTTAGCTAACCAGTAGTGACAAACATATTCAATAATCAGTCTCTGGAGGAACTGTCTTCAACGACTGGAAATACTCGATATTGAAGCCGCTTTCTAAGGGTTGTGATCCGGGTAAAGTAGAGAACTACAGACCGGTCTGATTGACATCGATATTGTCCAAATTTTTCGAGAATGTTGTGCTAAAGTATTTGCCGTCGTTCCGCTGTCGTGTTGTTTAGCGTACAGGGCAATGACTACCTGACAGACTGGTTCCCATGGACCAGCGGCGTGCCTCAAGGAACTGTACTTGTGTCACTATTACTTCTTACTAATATCAAAGATCTTCCGCATCAGCTAGAGTCACCATATGCCCTGTTTGCAAATGAAGCGAAAATCTGGAGCATACCTGAGAACCAGGACGATGGCGCTCACCTCCAGCATGACTTATCTCGACTGTCAACGTGGTTCACTGAAATGCAACTCTCTCTTAACGCAAGCAAGTCGGAGTTCATCAGTATCACCAGACGTCCAGCTACTCGATCATGCACCTTGGACGGCCAGTTGCACCAACCTAACACATCTGTCAGAGACTTAGGAGTGCTCTCGCGACATGATATGAGATCACTAGAAAATACAGAGAAATTGTACCTTGCTGGACTTCGTATGCTCTGGGCAATAAGACGCAGTTTCTCCACATGGTCCAAAGGAACCGTACCTCGCCTGTTCACCTCGCTCATTAGACCAATCCTTAAATGCATCGCCCTAGTTCACCATCTGATAACGCAGTGAGAAACAGAGAAGCTGGAGAAAATACAGAACAGCTCAACTAGAGTGGTATCCAGTTTATGAAATCTTCCGTATGAAAAATGTTGTGAAATGCTGGGACTCTACACATAATCCCTCCGCCGAGTACAGATTGACCTTATTATGACCATCGAATAGTACACTTGAATTAATTCCTCATTGTGCGGCTGAGATTTTATCTTGCGGAACCTTGTAACACTCAAGGACACCGATAAAAACTTAGGGTCCTATACATGAAAAAGGTATCGCATCAACATTGTATACAAAAAATGAATTGGAAACTTACGGAATCCACCAACGGGAATAATAATGCGCGATTCTGTACAGTGTTTCAAAACAATTATCGAAGATTATTTTGAAAACCTGTGCTTTTGTGAAACCATACAAATACAATGTAATAAAATACATCGTATACCAGGAAAAATGACACCAATACGGTTTTGTAACAGAAAAAGCATAAATGATTAATTGACCAAATAATCCCGCTGACAATCCGCAAGCAAATATTTTTGATTTTACATTAATCGATACAGCTGTACAGAAACTTTTCTACGCTGTCAATTACGGTCCCAATCGCAATATACTGTTTGTAACGTCAGGTCTGTAGCTTAAGTAAATTCAGTTCTGTACGTATGCTTTTGAATAAAGGCGACATTTGCTAAGAAGTCGCTAGTCATTGAAATGGTAATATCAATCAGCACGCGGAATCAACTTCGCTTAGTTCGCTTTGTGCGTTTTGAAGGAAGTACCAACAGAAACCACTTCTAAGACAATAATGAATTTAGCAGCAAAAATAGTTTATTCCATCTAAAAGCAAGTAACGTTAAGTAACTCCTAAATTAAGACCTGGCGAGATATGCAGTTAAGTCGTCCTGGGAATATGTACAAAAGAACGTCAAGAACCAACCTGATAAGCGTAGAGTTTAATTATAACGGTTTTGGAATAAATGCTTCTTTGGTCCCGTGTGTGATAATGAAATGTAACTAAGCCTTCGGAAGATTCTTCTCACTCTGTATCAGAGAGAACATCTGTACGGAAAACCGTCAGAGATTATTTTAAATATTGCAGTTGAAAGAAATAATTATTGTTTTCTTAAATTATGACAGGAAGCATGGTAGCTTCCAAACTTACCATACTGCAAGTCACACCAATGAAGCAAGGGTGGATCAATAAAATCGGTGGTTATGAGAGATTCCGATTATAAGGAGTTTCCAAACTTCGAGCCTATGGCTGAAAAATTGGACGGATCAGCTACTTTCATGTTATCAGCGCTGCAAATTTTCTATGCACATAAATTATGAAATTACCCCTGCTGTTCCACTAATCCTGCCGGAACTATGGAACCTATCAGTTGCATTTCCCTATTGACTTACCTCACTGTGTTTAAGCAAAATAGCTTGGTACAAATCCAGAACCTCGCTGATTTTTAGGCTGTCACTGGAGCATTCAAGCGAATATGTGTGCTTAGTGCCTGACGAAGCATGACCAAATAAAGCGGACAGCGTCATTTTGTAACGCCCAACGATGTCTGAAGTGGTCATGCAAACATATCTGGAATGACGAGCCAAACTTGAAAATGCTACTCAATTAAAACAACTCACTACTCCGTTGTTAAAAGATGGCTGGCTACGGATGTTTTGCTAGGCGTAATCAGTGAGGGGGAATTTACAAACCACAACCAAAATACGGTGCACAGGTGGAGAACGGTATGAGAATTATTTAGCTTGGGAATTAGCTTGGGAATTCCATAGTTTGATCAGAGCAGTTTTGTCGTTCTTACAAAATAACAATCCGATCAATAGTTCGGCAGCAAACAGAGGGTAAGAATTATATTTTAATACGATTTTTGACCTTGGGCAAAGATATAGTTAAATGATACGGATTTTTAAGACTCCATTTAACCCCTCCGTTTACTGTCATCCTCGATGACGGATTTGAGCAAAGTGGATGATAAAGAAATTAAGCGAAAAGGTAAATGTGCTGACTTCTTTGTTAAGCCAACATGCGTCTGTTTCATTTCAGTTAAACAACTATGATCCGGACGCTCCAATGGGAGGGATTTATTTTCCGAGACTAGCCTCACCAGGACAACAGTGAAGAGCAATACTGAGGAAGTGGAACAAGACACAAAGCGAATAAAAATTTAACCCAAATTGTGTAACAACTGCCAGATGTAAAACACTAAGAGGACGAACGCATGTTAGTACGTGACGGCATCATGTTAGATGAGGCAACTAACCAACTTTGTGCCACATACCGAGGCCCCATCAATGAAGCTGCGATGTACCGCTAACAAGTCTCATCAAGTTCTTCAGCTATTTGTCAGATGATCGATTGTTCCCCTAGCAGTTTCAAGCAGCTTGATGTAACGGCGTAACTTACTGAAGCCAAGGAAAGCAGTCAACGGGCACACAGATGACATGGCTTAACCAACGTAAGCGGTCAAGCTCTTTCTATTAGCCCAGTGAAGCACCAGATGGCATTTTGCTAGAAACCAACTAGCGGACCTCAATTTTCTAGCACAGTGTTCCCACCAGATGTGAACAATACTCTGTAGCATGGCTGATCAAAGACGGCCAGTCGCTTAATGACTTCACTGAGAAGTGACCACTCCCTTGCTCCGCGCATCATAAGAGACGTTATCGTAGCATTAACAATCGACATTTTATTGATAGGCTCATAATTCGCCGCTTCCACAGGTGGTTTAGACTTTGTGAAACTAATCTGGCCTTGCTTATCAGATAGAGAACCGCAGTTGCACAACTATTTAGCTATTTAGCTGTTCGATGCGCGAATCGGTGCGTGCCACCCCATCCTACAACAATGTTTTGTATATAGAAATCGCAAAGTGCACGCCGAAACTTGTAGTACAGCTCGTCAGTATATTCACTCTCGCCTAGCTAACTGCTGCCATAATTTCTACTCCAAAAGTGGTATAGTAATTTATGATCATTTAGCTTGCATACTTCGGAGTACAAGGGTCATTGAGCGGCCCTGGCGAATCCCATTTGCGGTGGGAACTCAGGAGACATATTTCTACGGAGCCCTAACCCCGTCTGGAAGGTCAAGTCGAAGATTCGAGCACCTGAAATAATTTGTCTGCATGCCCTTCTCAATTACGATATACTACAGATTGGTAATATTACCGGAGCGGAGGTTGCTTTTAAGTGAAGGAAGTCATTTATGGAAGGTCATGTGTTAGGATCCTTGCTTCCAATCAGTCTAAGAGAGCAATAGTGTACTGTTTGGAACAAAATCACTACGTGACCCACACATTGTGGTGTGCTCGTTATCTAGTGAAAAATTACCTTAGTAGCTTTCAGTAAGCCAAATCTCTCTTACTGTAGCGACTTTGTGTCGAGCCAACGAACGTTATCATTTGCAGTGAAGTTCACCCTAGGCACAACGCATTTAAGCCATTTACTTAAGGCGATGACCCAGGTAAGGTGAACAATTGTCGACGGATTTTGCTGACCTCTATATTGTCCCAAGTACACGAGACGATCTTGCTAAATGGTGAACTACGTCTGCAGGAATCCATAAACCTCTTAAATTTCGTAAAGCACAGCTTCATGAAGGGCCGCTCCTGTCTAAGTAACCTGCTTTTGACATGATATGCATGTATGTGAGCGTTGATCCGTAGGAAGTCGTTGGATGTGATCCATAATGATTTTAGTAGAGCTGTCGACAAACGAACCCATAAGAATCGCATCAACAAGTCGCGGATATGCGGCGTTCGTGGCTCACTACACCACTGGATAGGTGACTTTTTCATTAGGCGAAAATGGAGGGTACATGTGGATGACCATCAAACGGACTGGAATCCCTCCACCAGTGGGTTACCAATGGATTATCCTGAGAAATATATATCGAGGTATTTGAAGAAATGTAATCGGAAGCCACCTAGGAGCATTGCTCCTAAGAAAGACGTTTTCACACATATACCACTTAAGGGCGATTCCACATGTTGTCTGAAATATGCTGTTGAGAAAACGTATCTCTCGGTCCGTTTGGGAATTGTTCACCAAAACAAGCTGTCGCTTACAAAACCCTTGAAAAATAGACTATCGTCGTTGCTCCGTTCAATGATTGTTTATTCGTACTGGTGCTCCTGTGGTGCACTGTACGTGAGTGGCACTACGATGCGCTTATCTTTGTCGATTCGTGAGCACATCCCGGCATGGTTTTACAAAGGCAAAGTGAGGTCCTCAGACAGCGCAATTAGGTCGCATCTACTTGAAGTTGGGTATATAGCTTCCGAGAATGACTTCAAAATTATCTTCTCACTACCTGACCACTTCTTCCAAGAAGTCCGCAAACAGCTGTCTTCCATCGCCGAGGCTATCTACATCTACTATCTGAGGCCGGAATTACGTGTACAAAAACGATTCATACGACCGTTACTTCTATCTTGGTCAACTGACACTGTTACTTAGTCATTTGTTTGTTACATTGCCTACTTAAGTACTTTGACTACTGAGGTTCTTGTATGCATATTTATCTAATTTATTCGGCTTATCATCTATATCCCTGTCGCAAGTTATCGATTTTGTTCGTTCAAGCAGCGCGAGTTGACGCTTTTCTTACAACCAGTACTATGTAAAAGTCTGGGTCGGTGGAGTGTTCACCGAAGAGAATTCGTTAACCTGATGTAATATCTGATAATGATTCATATATTAAACTCGATTACTCAGTCCCAGCGTGTTTCTGAATTGCCTCAAATGCTTTGTGGACAGAAGTTAGGCAAATATCATGATATTTCTTGGTTTGCAAGGGGCTTTTAACCAAGTGCAAAAGAATGCTTTTGATCAACTTAACAGTGGGTAAAACCTCGACCTTATACCCTCTTGTTTCTCACAATACGTTGCCAGCATATATGGAGCAGTCAACGGATAACTACATAGGCCATTTTGGCTCTTTGATGGGTGGTGTTATTAAATGTGGCTCAATGATACCGCCACTACTCTAGACAGTTTGGACGACTATTTGAACATTCATGTTCATGTCAGGCCCAAACTTTTCACCCTAGATTAGCGGTCTACGCTTTTGATCCGGGAGAACAGCAGGTCATCTCTTAAGTAATACAGATAAATATACAGACAAATAAATGAAAAGATCATACCCATAACTTTGCAAAATTGGATGTGTTACGCATTTAAATCAAAATCCTCGCGGGTAAAGCAAGTGGTTATGGTATGTAGGTGGGAAATGAGGGCAGTGATATACCAAAAACGACAAGACTTCATGACGTTCTAGATGAACAGCCGTTGAAGGAGATGAATGTCCTGTGTCTTCTGTTGGTTAGCATAATAGTTTCCAGAATTACACTGTAGAAACATGTACATGCCCAATACTATGCTATCGCCTCACGGCATTAAACAGAATATGGTGACACCGTCGCTCTCGACAACTCACATGGTGGCTTTTCATTGCAGGTACTCGACTCGAGTTAGAGACTGGGTTAATCTGAGCATTGAGACGCCCAAGCTAGCATGATTTTGGTGTTGATTTAATTAAATATCTCCTATTTCATTAACGCTTCTTCCAGTACCAGCACATGATGCAGTACCGCATGATTTAAAATAAAATATTAACAGTGATGAAAACCTTGTGCAGCAGAATGCGGTTGGCGTATTTTCACGGTGCTTGCAAATCAAATATGAACTGATTCATACTTACTGTTGGACACCACTTCTCCATGGGGGTCAACCTTCACAAATGTCTCACGGGGACAAAGCATAAGAACCGTTAGCAATAACTCTGCAGAAAGCCAATTAGATGAAGGATTTGTTTCGAATAAATTCTGTTAATTTTTGGTCGTACACTAAGGGAATTAAAACAGCTATGCGAAATAAGGATTAAGAACGAAGACACAGGAAGAAGAGCATCAACGATGCTCTAACCAATAACCAGATTAAAACCAGGCTACCCTGTGACATATTTACTTTTGTATCTATACTCAGAGTCCATCATCCTCCCTTATACGTATGCATGGAAATCGGCCGAATTTCCGTGTCAGTTAACTAGGCCATATTTCATTCTCTCCTTACTGAGAATTGGAAACCTTATGTTTGTAGTGCACTGAGGATGTCACCTCAAGTGGTGACGAAACTTTTGCAGCCAAGCACAGCAAACACGCAGATTACCAAACTGTGTGCAAAGTACACACTTCCGCTGACATTATTTTCCCTAACCAAGCATAAATGAAGGCTTTGTAGTATCCATGAAAGTTAAACAAGAAAAATTACGTGTTTCATATCATCATCAACCGTAGGCCTTACTTTTTCTCAGACATGTCAAACTCGTGGTTCTCATGTGCAGTTGGTAGCTGCAGATTAGATGCCCTGCAATTATTTATCAACCAGTCCTCATAGAGTGGTACCGGATAAGTGTTCCTCGGTGCAATTTGATATGAGTTGCGGTGTCAAGTGAAAACACATCTCTCAATATTAGACCAACTGATAAATTATCGTGAAAGCCCCTTCATCCTTGCGACTCCGGGCTACATCTTCTGGGTCGTAAAGGGAATAATAATATGACTCCGGTCTCTAGAGCAGACATCCATCCTGATGACAATGAAAATTGACATTACAATTGTTAAGAGGCAATGCTTTACAAGCTCCGTTAGGTGGTCCGGTAGGTCATCGAAAAACGCTAATACAACATGGAGTTATTAGTTGTAATTTCAAAAGCATAGAGTTATCGAATTTATTGCAGTAGACCTGCACTACGAGTATTTGCATCGCTTCAACAGGAGAAAATTAAATCCAAAGTATTTCCCGGGAGTAGGATGGAGAGTAGCGTCAAGTAGGAAAATTTAAATGGCGGAGTGCGCCGTTCAGCCGACTTATGAATATGGCTAGTGTAGGTGCGCAAACCACTAGTTCGAGGAAAGCGTTCCATGATTAACACACACGAATTGAAAAGAAATTACTGCGGCCCTCCATACGGCTAAACTATTCTGCTAATTTCAGGGAATGACTTTTTAGGAGCGGCACAAGTGAGTTGGATATATAAAATCAAGCATGCCTTTATCAGGGCGCCTCGTAACCGGCGCTATCTACTACTGAATATTCCAAGCTTTTCAGTTTTGATTTATTTGGTAGGTTGCGCATTCTAATGACGCATTTGGAAGTTCCATCTTGAGGCTAGTTCAGTGCAGTGAGGTTGTGCTTCAGACATGGGTGTCAAGCCAAGTGTTGCTAACCAGTGTTCCATGTCTTTGTTGATTTTCTAGAAATGCCCGAGTTATCCTGAACAAGGAAGCAAAGGTAGTGTTCTACGGATGATCGCTGGAGTATTTTCGTTCCTAGCTTGCAGGAATAGACAATCTAGCGTCTTATAGAGAGTACGTTGCACTTGTCCACGTCGAACTGTAGCAGACCACTCATGTACCAAACCCAGGTCACACTGAAGTAATTTCTGCTCGGCATCCGCCTGAATCCGGCGCCGTATCTTGATATTGTCAGCAAACATCAGGAAATTCGAAGCGATTTGCCTGCAAGGTCACTGATGAATACTAAAACAATCGTGGCCCCCAGAATTGAGCCATGGGACCCACCACACTCGAATTGTATGGGTTCAGATAAGGAACCCCTGACTCTGACTGTCAATTATTGTTGCACGGAAAGTTAACGACTCAGCTCAAGGGATGCTCATGATTCCGTGATATTAGGAGCTTGTAAAGGGGAATCCGCTTATCCAAACGCTCGAATGATTTCGACAAATCCAAATGGATAACATGAATGGCCCTCCAGCATTGGCTGATTCGGTCCAACTAAGCCGTTTGAGTAATAAATTTGTTGTGCATGATCGGTGGCGACGGAAGCCGTGCTACTCGGGAGAACTGATTTTAAGCTTCTCTAGGTAACGCACACAAACATCAGCAACGATAGATTTCATTTATTTGGATAGTACATGGGTGGTAGTTTGAACGCTCAACCTGGTTTCCGCCTTTTGAAGCTGAATTCTAAATCCAAGCTCCACTTTGCAGGAACCTGGTTCTGGTCCAAGCATGTTAACACAATTGGCTCATTAGTTCTGCTATTTGTCTTGCCCAATGCCTGGACGAATGGTATCGACTCCTGGGAAGCTGTGATAACGCAGGAACGTCAGTTTTATCGATAGAATTTCATGAGTTAAAGATATGTGAGTTAGTGCTGGAGGTGAAATAACAAAGACGAGTAGCTCACTTGTTGATGAAATCCTCTGAAATGTGGGAGCATATTTTGTCTGCAACGCCTTTGCTGCTTTAATAGATGTTCTAATTGGACCAACAGTCGCGTGGAGTGGAGGAATAACCTGCCTTACCTTATGTAGCCCATTGACATACTTGTATCGCAGTTTTTGGTTAGCGTAGAAAGCTCTCGCCATGTTCTGACGATATGCAGCTTTGTCACCCATAAGCAGTTGAGTGTACTAGTTAAGTAGGGCTACATTTTTGTCCCGATGTTGCAGTGTTTGTAATGGTTTATACTTACGCCAGGCTGCGTTGCGTCCTAGCACGTATTTTCGAGGTATGTTCCCTTAAAAAAGCAACGATTTAAGGTCTGTTGCCAACCCTTGTATTTGTAGCACCCGTAACCAGTTGATTGAATTTGCGACGAATTCTGGCCACACAACTTCCTTGTATATCGGCGAGGTGCGACCTGGTTTTGTGGCACTAAAGAGTTGGGCTAAGCGGTCTCATCGTGTAATGGTGCGCAACATCTCGGGGTGCCCAAGATATTCCGCATAGCAGATGTAGTGAGATCTAATGACTACATGATCACAGGGACCCAAAGAACAATCCGATGTTCCTCGTTGGTTAAAACAAACTCCAGCGAATATGGTCCACTACCTGTTCTAATACTCGTTGGCAAACTGACGTGATTTTAGCGTTAAAAGAACTGGTTATGAGCTCCTGTACATCGAGTTTGAATTGTTCACCGATTGTAGCAGGATTTCCAAACAATATACGTTGAAAGCATCCATGACAAGGACGTATGTTTTTGCTTTAAAGTGCATCTTAAAGCTAATGCAAGTTGACAATCCATTTCTGGTGTCGATGTTTTGGAGCGGTACATTGAAGATACAAGGCAGGGGTATCTGCCTTTTAACTGCGGAAAGCACTAAAGTGAATTGGCGAGATTTAGGTCAAAATACTCCAAGGCCTAGCACTGTAATTTGCACAGGTAATACAGGATTAACCTTTCTGGTTTTGCAAACCTAGCGTTTCGTATGAGTGACACGGACGGCAGCGAAACTTAAGCGTCCGTCATTCAAGTATGCAACCATGTCTCCGTGATACCGATGATATCGCATGGCTTCAAATATAGCGGTATTTTAGTTCAGATTGCTTAATGAAACAGCCTTGAGCATCGATGTAAAGGCAGCACAGTTTTTCTATCTCTAGGAGCTCACAGAGAGCTAAAGATATCAGCTGTAGGAGAATGCCGATTGATGTGATATGAACCATTATTCGCTTTTGATGGCACGATAATACATGTTCATTAGCTTGATTTGGCCAAGGTACTTTTTATTCGGCGTCTGGACATACTATACAATCTAGTGATTATTGTTAAACTGATGCAAATCATCTTCTCAGCTTGGCTCACATCTGGGTTTCTCAAGGCTTCAGCAGCTTTTAATTAAAGTTCAGATGGGAGACTTTCCGATGTTTCCGCCATTGTTCTAACACATCGTTTGCTCCCTGCTCTGACTGAACCAGTAGTTTTAGGATTCCTGGGGAGCTTCGTCTATAATTAGGGAAAGAGCAAGCTTTTAGGTGGATCGCGCTGAAACCTTGTTTACGAAAATTGTCTCACGAGTGAAGCGTCACTGTTTCAAATCGTGCTTAACGATCTCATGAGTATCGTGAAGAGAAAGCGTTAGCACACCATAAACAATGACTGTACTTAGACAATCTAGGTTGTTGTGTCTGTCTGCGATCTTTCTCTTGGATTTTCGAGTGAACAAATGGAGATAAGGATAGATGCGTACCCAATACATGTGTGTCGTAGCGCCCTTGCAGAAAGTAAAATGTTTTGGATATTATTGGGCGATTCAAGTGAGTAATAAGTCTTTCGTTCACCATAGTGTGCAGATTTCGGTTAACGAGTAACTCGCATTATTTTTAAAGGTATGACTTTTATGCTCGGCAAAATGCGCAGTAATTTCCACTGCTCTAGGTTGTCAGCCAACTTAGCCTGCAATATGATGGCGGTACATCCGGGGACATTAGTGCATACAACGGTCAGGGCATTATATTTGGAGCCTTATTTGAGTTGCAAGATATTGCGATGGTTGTTCTTGACTGTGCTAAGTGATGATGGTCTACCGTTTGTCTCTCTATTAGAGTTAGCGGTGTTGGTAATCAAGTAGGCCCTGCATATAACATCCCAAGTGACCTTTGCTGCCATCTCTGCATTTAAAGCTGGAGTCCCGGGGAATTAGAACTCGACGAAGATCTACAAACTGCGAGTTGTTCTGGACTACCTAAAGGATGATAGTTTGAGGATGGAACGGGAAAAATGCGTATTCATGGCACCCCAACTTTATTATTTGGATTTTCATAAAGTGCTGAGGGGCTGGAGAGGATTGAGGAGAAAAGCTGGCCTATCCTTGAGGCACCACAACCAGGAAATCTATACGAGTTGAGGTCGTTCTTGGGAAGGTATAATAACTACGCAAGGTTTGTTGAGCAACCAGCCACGATGTTACACCAGTTGCATCGTTTGCAATGCAAGGGCAATCAGTGAGTGTGGTCTGAGACGAAAGAATTGGCTTTTTGTCAGGCTAAAATTGCGTTGGACAGTCTACAGGTTTTGGCCCACTTTGACCCCGGAAAGTATATGACACTGACATGCGACTCATCACTTTGCGGAGTCGTAGCCGCCCTGTTACAAGCTGACGCGAAGTGTGTTAACAAATCAGTTGCTTTTGCCTCTCGGATCCTATCGCAGACTGAACGAAATTGCACCCAAATTGACAAGAAGGATGTGGTTGTCGGTATTGGTGTTGTGCGTTTTCACGAATATCTATTTGGGCAGAGATTTGAAATACACACAGACCACAAGCCACTGCTGAGAATTCTGTGTGAATCAAAAGCGATACCCCAAATGGAATCGCCCGTGATGCTTCCCTGGACTATACTAATCGCTGCATATCAGCATCAACTAAAATAAATTCCCGGGAAGGAGCACCAGTGTGCCGATACCCTCAGCCGACATCGAGTATAGGAGGTTGCGGGCCACACGCCAACTTTGAGAGAGCTGGTAGGAATAATAGCTTGGTTGGATTATTCGCAAGGGACAACTGGGGAAATAAAACCGGAACCAAGTAATGATCCGGAGCTGTCGTAGGTATGTGAGTATATCCTAACTAGTTGGCCGGACCTAGTGGATAAAAGTCTAGGAGCATTTCGCATTCGAAGAGATGAATTAAGCCTTGAGGGCGGTTGCAGACTTTGGGGCCCTCGAGTCATCGTCCCCAAAAGGTATCATCAAACAATCCTGCGGGCACTTCATATGGGTCACCAAGGAACTTCCAAGATGAAGGCACCAGCACGTAACTACATCTGGTGGCCGGGAGTCGATCAGGAGATAGAACAACTCGTACAATTTTGTGCTAGCTGTCGAGAAAATAGATCACCCCCACAATCTGTGTGAAAGTCTCCATGGCAATGGCCCTCTCGACCGTAGGACAGAATACACATTGACTGTGTACCCATCGACGGCTTCATGCTCTTGGTTGTAGTGGACGCCCATTTCAAATGGATCGAAGTTCGCGCAACCACAGTCAATGTTGAGTCGATCACTGTGCACATCTTAAGGAATATATCGGTGTCATAACCCAGTTAGTAGTAAGAAGACAGCATTCGCGCTGCTTGTAAACGTTTCCTTGCACAACCGATGTTAAAATTAACTGTCAGAAAAAACCGTTGTCTACACACTTAGTCAGATCAATGGATGCTTACGTGTCATATGATTGGATGAAAGTTCCAAGGTAACATAAAAACACACGAGCTGGAAATTGATCAATTTTTACGTGCTATCTGTGGCTGACGTACGTGATATCTCTAACACCCTCGTCGGTTAAAAATAATCTGTTACACATAAAATCTTTTTCTCGGAATGACATTGAGTCGCTGAATTGGGGGACGTGTACGTCTGGAGTGTCTTCGCTCAAGTTCCACTTCTGTGCTCACACCAACGCGTTGCTCTGGTTGTGGTTCCATTGGCTTAGACAAAGCAAATGTATCTAAAAGAACGTGTAGTGTTATTTCGCCTAAACTCTTCTGGTGTATAACGATGCTTGATGTGATTCACATGACGTATATTCAATCGGTTTTGACATTCTACCACATACAGGACATTTCTTTTTCTTGCTTTGATATTTCCGGGAATCCAAAGGCTATATGTATCCCTGTAGTTGACCACAAAGATTGTGTCACGGGGATGAAATATCTCATGCCTGTGCCATGTTTACCATTGAATTGATATGCCATTTTCTGGTCACACTTCTTAGTCTCCTTTGCTGGAAAGATGACATATAACGGTATGCGTAAACGACGACCAATAAAATGTTCCGAAGGTGATTGTCGGTTTGGGAGAACAGCATTCGGTGTTGAACAATACGCGCGTAAGAATAAATGTAAGTTTGTAGCAATAGATCCCTTTTCTTTAAGTTTAAACAGAGCACGTTTGAATGTATGCACAAAGTTCTCAACCTGTCCATTGGACTGGTGATGATAAATGGGACTACCTATTTGTTGTACACTCATGGATTGACAAAATCTGTTGAACTCCTTCGATATGAATTGTGGACCATTATCGGTGACGAGTGTTTCTGGGGACCCAAACTGTGCGAAATAACGACGAAGCACTGCGATTGTTGAAGCTGTCGTTGGTTGAGTGACACAAACTAGTTCTGGCCATTTTGCATTTGCATCAACAATAATCAGCAAATATTGATGATTCAATGGGCCCGCTTAATCCACATGAATCCGCATTGCGGCAACAGCTGAGTTCGGCAGAGGATAAAGGTCAAATTTGATGGCCGGTTTCGCAGCCTGTGCACCTTAAGAGCCACTACGAACAACACCTTCAATATCTTTAACACTATTTGGCCAATAAGCGTAACATCTGGTAAATGATTTCATTCGTGTAGTTCCCTGATGTCCGGCGGGAAGCATTTGAATCCCTTTTACTCCAAAATTTTTGGGGGTCACAATGCGATCTGCTAACAGTAAACAGTCGTTCACTGTTGTTAAGGCATCTTTATGCAAAAAGTATGGTTTAATTTCAGCATCCGATAGAAGTTTTGGCCAACGGTTACGGAGATAAAATATGAAACGTTGTGTACAATTATCTGACCGTACAGACTCACAAATGTCATTGTGCGTAACTGGTACGTTCCGTGTGGACCTCAAATATAGATTTTATCTCAGCGTCAACTTCTACTGATGCAATGAAGGAGTCTTCTTGTGGCTACGGATTTGCTGTGTTAGCAAGCGGGCGCGGTAAGGCCTTAACATGGTTAAAGTGTTCCAAACGGATTTGTTTAATGGCAAAATCGTATCCGCGAAGTATTGTTGCCCAAAGTTGCAGGCGATTTGCGGTGTGAACGTGAATTCGTTTCTTGGTACCAAATGTAGAAAACAAGGGCTGGTGATCATTACATAACGTGGATTTCCAACCATACAACATCGCACTAAAATTTTGACTGCAAAAACAATTGCTAAAGCTTTGTTTTCAATTTGTCTGTACTTCCATTCAGTTGTTGTTAGCCTGCGTGAAACATGGATGATCGCTTTGCCTTCCATCCGGAAACTGGTGCAAGAGTGCTGTTCCAATCGCGTACTCTAAAGCATCATCAGCAAGTATGATAGGTAGTTTGGGGTTATAGTGTGTAAGTGCAAGATTGGAAGTTAAAATGAGCTTTAATCCATCATCTACCGACTGCCAAGCTGATGAACATACCCGTTTTGCATTAGTTTTCAAGAGTTCATTTAGTGTCATCCTTAGCGAGTGCATAATAAGGACAAAGTTATTGTAATAGTTAACTAGTCCCGAATACGACTAAAGTCTTTTTCTGTCTTTTGGGACTTGTAGTTGTTGGATGGGCATAACTTTTGATGAAGCCGGAGGACGAGCACGGACATCAATGATTGAACAAATGTACGAAATTTGAGACATGAAGAACGCGTTTGTGGAATCGCAGCATAATTCTGAAACTTCTGATCTTGTCAAGCACTTCATTTATGTGTGCCTGATTAGCCCAGTTGAAGCGCTGACGATTATTATGGCATGCATGTAAGCCATAGCAAAGGCCAACCCGTTTAGCATTGTTTTTGTTACTTTTTGCATAATTGCCAGAGCACAATTCCAAACGGCAGTCTGTTTTATTGATTTGGATCATTATGAGTATCAATGGTGGGAAAGTGTCTTGATTCCTCTCCAACTTCGACTCGTAAAAAGGCATCGGAAATGTCATTTTCTGAAAATATTTTGCCAACATTTAACTGCTCCAAAAATCATCCGGAATTTGCAGTGGGTATTGGTGACTCTGAAGTGAAACACTGAGTGCAGTTGAAAAATCACCACAAACAAGTACTGTGCCGCACGCCTTTTAACTACCACAATGGGAGTAGCCCAGGTTGAATAATTAACTTTGCTTAGCACGCCCAATTTCTCTAAGCGATTCAGTACAGCATCATCCAAAGTGACGGCTGAATAGGGTACTGGCCTTTAAGACGGACTACTGGCTTTATTTCAGGTGCGGCATACAAAGTAGCCAGAACTTTGGTGCACACTCTAATTTCTGGTTTGAAAACACGGGCAAAATTTCCTGCATGTTTGCTAAAATATCATTTTTCACTTTTGTATCAACGGTCGCGACATCACTTGAAGGTACATTTCGCATGCGCTGAGTTGGAGAATCACAATATGAGCTGATTGGAACATACCATAATTGTAACAAATCTATCCATCTATTGCCTATAAATGTTAGTTCATTTTCTGCTGCAACGTAGAATGTTCGGCTGCATTTATTGTCCCGAAATGTGAACTCACATTTAAATTGTCCCAAAAGGGCGATTTGCTTCCCAGAAGCGTTCCGGGCAATACGTTTTGCGACATAGTACTCTGGTTCGCTAAGGCTTTCGAAGTCGAATATGAAATGATTATTATGTCCGAAGCCGTGTCAGTTTGTAAGGTAACTGGTAAATTGTTAAATAATAACGTGATAAACTAGCGGCCACGCCTCCAACTCGAACTGTATGTAGTGGACACTAGATTTACTGCCTTCTGAATCGGGTTGATTTGTGCCGCTTGGACAAACAGGCATTGTCCCACAATGTGATCTAATGTGCCATCATCTTGAAATTTATGGAATCGAAATTCATGAAATTGTGCGAAGTGTCAGGCGCCACAATTCCAGCATGGTGTAGGTGGTCGTTTAGACCAGCCTCTTTGCTTTGGAAACCTGTTTTGTCCCACTTGGGATTCGATACGTCTATCAACAGAAGTTATGTCGGAATAACAGTTGTTTGACTGTAACATATGTGTATCACGCATTTGGTTCATCATTCTGAGATATTCCATGGTTAACTCCTGCAAGGAAATGTTGCAACTGGAGTCCAGTTTTGATAGTAATTTTGTTCTGATGTCGGAATCCGCAGGCGATGTTAAAAGTGATACAAAAAGCAATGCTTTGAATTGCTCGTCTGATATTCTTGGATGTTGGAACCTTTCACATTCCATATTCACTCTATCTACATATGTCTCAACGTTTTCTTCTTCTGCTCTAGTAAGCTTCAAACAATTATCACGAAGGTTAAATATATATCTCTGCCCTTCAAAAAATGGTAAGCTTATCCCCGGTTTCCTGCAAATTATAATCGCTTAGGTGTTCTGGTAGAATTTAAATGCAATACCTCGTGTGTTTTGAACGTGCAAGTCTTTGCATCAACAGCCGTACTTTTGCTTATTCATCCAAAGCTGAAACATCAAAAATAAAAATGTCTTCAAATATCTTGTGCCAAGCTGAAAATGTATTGTCGCAGTCTGGGTCATAATTAAATGCTCAAATTCCATTGGCCAATGCAACTTTAAGTTGAGTATCACTCCTCCCCACTGAAAACTGATTGTTGTGCTGAAATATTTCTTGAGAGAACTTCAAATAATTTCTGTTATTGATCTGATGGATGCTGCTGATTTTGCAACAATTGCTTGAAAGCATTTTGATAAGCTATCTCCATAGCCAGATTGTTATAACCCGCTTAATGATAAGAAGTCAGAATGGACACAGATGGAAAACTTTTCTTTGCACAACTGATGTTACAACCAACTGTCAGGGAAAGCCGTTAACTACACACTTGGTCGAAACCAATCGATGCTCACGTGCCATGTGGTTGGCTGAAATTTCCAAGCTGATGTATAAACACGCGATGGAATCCATCGATTTTCACCCATGAACTCCCTATCAATGTGTTCGTTGACGCTGTCGAACACTGAACTAACTTTGGCGGATCTGCAACAGCGAGGAAACTTGTTCTTCTTGAGACCTGGTTTACACATTCGACTCCAAGCCGGGCAACTCTTCTTTCTGCTTGGAAATGTACGACTGTCCTTCGGGTGTCTGGGACCGACTACTGCTGATTCGGGAGCGGTGTTGTTGCTGCTTTTACAAGCTTAAACTGCTGCGTCGTCCTTGATTCACTCAGACAGTTGTCCAACCATTGTTCCAAAGACAGGTTCTTTTGTCTCAGAAGTCGCTGTCTGAGCTCCTTATCCTTATGCCGATGAAGATGCTATCATGTATCAAGGACTGTATAATGAAGAATTTGCAGTTACGCGCCAACTGTTTCAGTTCTGCGATATATGAATCGTATGATTCAATTGGGGATCGTTTGCGACCAAAAAATAAATACCTCTGATATGTTTTATTTTTCTGTCCTACGTAAAGCGCCCCGAATCATCTCAGCACTTCCAAAAACTCGATTTCTTCACTTGCCTTGCGCAGCTCCAGTGACTAGAGCACCCTCCTGGCTTCATCACCACAGCGTGCGCGAACATCGCCAACTGGAAAGCCATTGGTTCAGTATCCAACTGGGTCAGCGTTACGAAATCCATCCACTTCGCCTTCCACGTTCTCCTGTTCTCTGGCAGAGTGCATTCAGACATTTTCAGAGCTGTAGGTAGTGGAATCGATGACAGTCCACCAAAAACGAGCGGGTTCCGACGCGTCGGCTTCTTCTCTCACCGTGTTGTGTAGCCCTACGGGAAACAAGAAGACTGGGCCACGACCACAAGTAGTTTATTAAAACTACGCTCGCATATTTGCTGAGTATATCCACTATCTGCGACACACCGCTTCACTGGCTCATTCTTGTTATTTGCATTCTGTCGCTGGCTCTCTTTCCATTGGTATACGCTTGCTCGCCACCGTCATTCTGTCTAAACTTATCTTGACTTTCCTGGTAGGTTATACGATTGGATCGATTGGGTACTCGTCCACAGGGCTGCTCGCTACTTCCCTCGGTCCAATCACAAAATCCTTGGCTCCAGTGCGCGCCAATGAGCTCCTCACGAGTACGCGCTTCTTGGTTTGTGCTTGTGAAACCTGCTGGCGTCTGATTGATCACTTGCACCTTCAGTGGATGATTGCTGGCTGTACTTGCAGAGCATTACGCGGGTGTGCGCCAAAAACTTGCCGCTTGGCCGACAAATCTGCTTCCGACAACATGCTCACGCTCTATCGCCTGGAATACACTTGTCTGGTTCCGTGCAATTTTCCCGGTGGCGTTCGCTTGGCCATCTACTTATCGGTACCATAGTAATTCCAGTCACCAGCATTTCCAGCCCCATTACACTAAGCAGGAGGTAGATGAATATCGATCTGCTCATTAAAACTAAAAGTTCGTTGGAACACACGCAGTGTAGCATTACTTTACCGGTAGACCGTCCAAAGACCAAACTACCCCTGACATCTTTTCATGGACAGGAGTGCGTTTCTTTTCCTCGCCTACCTTGATTTTCCCGCTAAAGTCAGTAATAATGGGCTTCACCGTAGTCAAGTTTATGTCGGATGAAGTGACAACATTTGGTAACTTCCTAAAAACAAGGGATTATGCAAGATATTTGAGAAAAATACACAGTCAAGCATAACCACTGCACTCAACTGCTCAAATATGACAAAGCTGTATGTCAGCGGAACATAGAGAATACTTTAAACACCATCCACAAACTGCTGTACAAGTTTGTTCATTGTCTTCGTAAGGTGATCACGGAATTCGTTCAGTCCGGATGGCTGATGGCCAAAATGTCTATGTTATCGAAGCAGCAAGCGCGTTGCGGCAGCAATAAGCTCCCATATTTCAAAAGTTTTACATTTAAGCTTGATTCAAGCTTTGTCTTCTCTTATCCTAGGCTCATCCACTTCATTTTTACTGCCGAAAACATATTGCAGAAACTGAGGCCTCTGCGCAAACAGAGCTCCTCAGATGTCGATAACATTCGTCCAGAGGAACTATGAAAAACAGCAAGAAATCTGACTGAACGTTTTGCTCAGGGTTTGCAGCGCTTTTTAGATTAGAAACAAGTTTCTACCAAGGGGAAAATCAGGAATAATAACCCTGATTCGCTTGGTAAGAAGCACAGTGAAAGCCTCAAACTACCGCCCAATATCTATAATCCTATTTTGTCCTAAATTAATGAAATCCATCCTTGCCGACACGTTGCTGCGTTAACAAGAGAATTGTAACCTTATTTCTCTTGAGCAACACGGCTTTCGTCGATGAATTTGTTAATTGCACGGAGTAGTTTGACCAAGTCAGCTGACGCAGGTAAGGCTGCTGATCTATTTGGCTTTGTCGAAGATATTCGATCGTTAGTATCACCAGATTCTTCTTACCAATATCTAATAGTACAGGGTCAGAGACCCTCCTCTGTGCAGGATAGACAAGTTTCTTGTGCAACGGCAATTATTTTTTAGATTCAGAAGCTGTTTACCTGACATATAACAGTTTACTTTCGTGTGCACCATGGCTCAGAGCTAGGGCCACATTTGTTTTTGATATTTATTAATGACTTACAGATTTCCTCCTATTTTCTGTCGCTATCAAGATATAGCACATGAATCTGGTGGAAACCGATCAGATCTTGCTTCAGTGTGACCTGGATTCGACACGTCAATTGTCAACCCAAAATCTGATTCAGTTTAACGTGAGCGAATGCAAGATGTTCTCAAAGGAAATCAGAATACCAGTTATGACCATCTAGAAACGTAAGTAATGCAGTGATCATCCGTCGAAAACTACGTTAGCAGGTTGTTCAGGAGAACTTCGGTAGTTCCGGGCAATCTGATTAAACATATAAATAAGACAATCAACGCGTCGGGCTTTTAGGACGGTTGCTCAGATAAATCTGGTTGTCGGCATTCTGGTTCGGATTTGCCTGTCACTGTGGTCAGCCACAGGAAGCCTACGCCTTCGGAGAGACCATGCGTGGCTTGTGCTGCACTACCCACAACTCCAACCTCACACCATATCTAGTGCCAACTCGTATACATAAGACCGGGATGCATGTGGATGAGAACCAATTTCACTAACGTATCCGGTCCACACTCCTTCACTGGCAAACACAAGCACTCTGTATTTGGGGAATCAAGCGCACACAAGGATATGGCTGGACCGTGCTCCGCTCCACACTGAGTGCATGGAACCACTACTCGAGCCTCGGACAGCCTAAAGGACCTTGCACGCCGTCCTCCCTAACAAGGAACAACTGTCTTCTGGGGACCAAGTAGTTCGTAGTAGACATGTAGGCACCTTGTCAGCATGTACACCAAGCGCAACCACAACGGGGATGTCGAAACTTGTCAGTCAATTGAAACGACATTATCAAATAAAATATATATGTTAAAGCATACGGCTATGCCGACATAACTCTGAGTTAAAGTAGTATATCAAGTACGTTCGTTATCAACGAATCCGCGATAAGTACAAAATGTTCAGAACTTATTCAAAAATGCCACAAACGAGATAACGTTGACGAAGATAACCAGAATTCGCTTAAGAAACGTGTTAATAGAGGACTGTTGAAGCAAGATAAACAAACCAATTAAGGTGGAAGGAAGTTTATCCAGCTTAAGAAGACTTGGCTTAAGTATACGTTAGGTTATCCCAGCTGCGGTGATGTAGCATCATGACTGCAAGATCAGCCTCGGCCTGGGCTACTCGGCCAAACAGATATATGCAAAGATATAAGTATATATATATAAGTTATATATATATAAATATAAACATATGAATCATCGTACTAAGAGGAATGGCTTGTGCTGAGATTATGCAAGCAACACGGTACGGATTTGCATAACGAAGCAAGCGGCTAGCTTGTACCGAGCGAACGAATTAGATGAATGTACGCCTAGGCGTCCTCGCCCTTCCGCTGATTGGTCCGTATTTAGCAGTGCTGGAGTTTGTTTGAATGAATTAAAAGAAAAGCAACGTGAATGCAGAAATATCTTCAGTTATGGAAGTGAACTAGTTAGGTACATCAATGTTTCTACAACCTAAAGCTGCTGTCCATTCGCTGAGCCTGAATGTCCGAGTTCTGAGACAATGCTCAGTAAACTTTAAGCGTCATCGATACGTTTCGTGTTTTGCAACTCGGCAAACCATATTTAAATATTTGTCTTTGTTAAACTCCAACCGCTGCCAAAGCCTGTCTATTCGTATGGTGGGAGGATGATAAGTATGAATATTTAAATTAACGCTGCGCTGAAGCGGAACCACAGACAAATTCACCTAGAAGGAAACAAGACAATTCGAGAAAACGTTCAGTCCTTATGAGTTAAGAGCGTTAATTGATGGTAAATTTGATCAAATTTGATCACCGTATTATCATTTGCAAGTAGCAGAAGTTTCGCTGTAAATGTGTTAAGGTTTTCATCCCACTAGATCATAAGCTACATAGCGCAGCCTAGTCCGGAAAGCATTAGACGCCAACTAGCCAGCAGCTCAGCTTAATTAACGGAAAAACATTCCAATTGCTGCTTTGTTATTAACCTGGTAGTATCAAGTGTGGTGCAAGATTATGGATATACTACTACCGAATTTTATAATATCTTGGTCACTAAGTTTCACGGCGATCAAACATGCTTATGTTCCTTTTAGGCCAACTACTTATTGTGCCGGAATTACTTCACATCATCCAACGAAAATATGAGCTAAATTGACTGAATCGGTTATCAAAAATGTATGCTAAACTAACTTGGAATAGAGCAGTCATGGAGGTTTACTGCAAAAAATATGAAAACAATTTGCTCGAGATTTTTAGGAAATGCACTAAAACATTAATATAAGTCCAATATACGCGTACACGTTCACTGCATATGCAGTCTAATTTAATTAAATTATAGTCCGGGCATTGTCTTTGGAAATAAGTGTTAGCAAACACGCCGGTTTTAGTTGGATCTCATCAGGCTTACACACTACAATTGATACGAATAAAGTATCAAAATATCAGACAATGGCAAAGTTCAAATGTCTAGGTTATACGAATGATGATGCTAGGTGCTTGTTACAGAAGTTGTCAAGGATACACAATTAATGTGTTCCGCAAAACGAGTCATTGTGACGAAACTCAAAGTTAGACCAAGTAACCGGGAAAATCACCTTTGCGCACACAAGCCTGTGTACTGGATGCGCATAACAATCACTTCGGCTGTAGCTGGTAACCGATATCTTTTCACTAGTGTGTGACGTCTAGGTTGGAAGTAGATGGGTCGGAGAAACTGGCAGGTAGCGATTTGCTGGTAGAACAAACTAAATCTGCCAACGCTTCGCCCCCTTTTTTGTCACACGAAAACGCAACCAAAAGAAGCAATGCTTTCGGATTCTCTCAGACCGTTTCCTTAATCCTTGTATTTTGTTGTTATATCACTTATTTCACTTAATTATTTTCTAAAATCCACAGACCTTGTTAGCTCTCCAGAAAACGAATCTCTATAATGACCCCTCTTTCTGATATCAACGGAAATGGTGCTCCGATGTTGCCACAACTTATGCACAGAGATGCTATCAGAGATAAGTCTGAAGGCGATCGAAGCCACACCACTATTAGGCGAGGGAACACAAAACCAGAGAGAAGTTGTCACTAGCCCCACTGTCTTCATTTACGAACGGGAACGCAGTGAAAGTCCCATGCCGTCTGAAGAGGAAGGAACAGATATTCCGTTGCAAATCGATCCTGAAGGACCAGGTACTGGGTGCTGTATGCAACAGACCGAAACCGCCCCGGAATCCTTGAAAGAAACCTATCCAAAAAGCGATTGTCAGCCGACCTAACGAGGGTCGGCGTAAATTCATGTGAAGCCCATGCATGTTCAAGTACGCTTCTAGCATCCGCTGCTCTCAGTTGATTTTATACAAACGCCCATGAACTTTTCAGCAAGTTGACAGAACTTCGCTCTCGTCAAACAGCACTGTATTGGGAACTCATCAGGGTAACCAAGACATGGCTGAACGACAGGATAACGACGCTCAGATCGCTACCTGATATGCCACTCCTGAGCAACGACCGGCCCACAAAGGAAGGCAGCGTGATTAACTACCACGATTCCGACCTTTTCATCGAGCGCGTAAACTACGCTCTAACGCACTATAAGGTAGCTTACTCCTAAGAAGCCTAGTGGCTATTGTATACCGTCCACCAATGTCCAGCTTAGATATGGATCACGCACTACCTTCCGCTTTGAAGAATCAAATGGAACGGTCTTACCGCCATATTCTTCTAGTAAAGGAGTTCAAGCTGCATGGCCTAGAAACTCCGGCCAATGCAGATGGAAAATTCAAGGCGGTTCTGCTAGAGCTAGCTGCTATTTCACAGTTGTAGAGTTATGCAATTAATCTAGCGCGTTTCAGGACAGGAAACAAACCGGCCAGTTTGGACCTCATTTTTACCAACGAGAAACTGATGATCGACGTAGTAACGACGTGCACTCCTCTGGGCCGCAGCGATCACAACAATGGTTTTCCAATACTTAGTTGTGCAGAATATCATGGAAAGTAATGGGGAATCTTACTTCATGACCAAGTATTTTAACCTATCCGAAATCGTTATTGCAACAAGCCAGTCTTTCCTAACAGAATGGGCCCCTAAAGTGGCATGAGGAGAGTTTGTCAATAGATTCAACGGGCTCGTGGCAAGCACATCAGAAACCAAAATCCACCGACAGAAAAGATGATGTCATTCTTATGGTGCAGGACGCGGAAATGCATAGGCATTGAGGGAGTTAGCATGGCACGCTTACATAGCCTCTCCGAGGGAGGACAATTGGAGCGCCTGTACAACACAAAGGAATTATTGTACCAAGCCCGCCTGGAAGGATAAAGAACCAATAAGATCTTGCGCTAAATGTTTGCTCCAACCCAAAGCTGCTAGAAAGATACATTAATAAACCCCGCCGCTTTAAGTGCAGAATTCCCGCTTTGCACACAGCATGCAGGTTAGCACAAATGGCACAAGAGTCGGTCAGCTTTCTTGGACAACAAAATGTTTGTAGATTCCAGAGTGGGCAACCATCCTACACCATGTTTACACAGTTCATGCCGTCATCAGGCCCTAAATGCAGCTGTATTGAAGTGGATGATATCCTTGCGCGATTACAGCTCCCCATATGCGGATGGAAATCGCCCGAACGGACTGCATTTTAACGCCCTGAGCTTAGCAGAACAGTTAGCAACACACTTTCATCGATGTCTTAATGTGTTGCACTTCATCAAGATGGGGAAACACGGATCATCACTCCACTCTACAAAAGTGGTAGCCTTGCATAACCAGCGATTTATCGTTCGATTAAACTTCTTCCAAGATCATGGAGACCATTGCAGCTGGGGCGCTCATAGAGTACCAGGAGAATAACAAGATTCTGGTTCCCGAGCTGGAAGGATTCTGCAAAAATCGGTCCTGCACCACTTATCTGTTGATAACTCGTGCAAGTTGGACGGAAGCTGTGCACGCCGATGTAGGAGTGGATGTAGCCTTCCTGGACTTTACAAACGCATTCAACCGCCTGGACCATCGCATTCTATTACACAAACTGCAGACTTATATTATCAGCGATCCCGTTCTAGGATGGTTAGAAAACTTTCGTTCAACATAATCTGCATGTAAGGGTTCGCAGTATCCTGTCAGAACCAATCAAAGCTCAGTGCGGCATACCTAAGCGCTCAGTATTCGGGACACGTCTGCTTCCGGTTTTCATATATGATCTTGCAACTATGTTGTCTTCAAACTATCTACTATTTGCAAATGATCTGAAGACATGTCATGCTATCGCCTCAGGGCAGAAACACAGCCTTACAGGATGATCTGGACAAAGCGTATTCATGCTGCATTTTGTTATTTATTGGTGGTAAGAAAACTTCACCACACCCCGTGTGCCTTGTATCAGTACAGTCTCAGTTACAATCAGACTAGAGTTTTTCTGTGTGGCAGAACATTTGTCACAATCGCTTGTTTTATACCACCTACATGTCCCGTGATTCATTGGGATCGATATAATCAAATTAGCACTCAGCCGTGATTTGAACTATAATCATCACAACATCATCACAACATCACAAAAATCAAATTCTTGGCATACGCATGCAGGCTACTCAAAAGTACCGCCTAGGGCCGGAAATCCTACAGCGTGCTTTTCATGAGTGCTATTTTGGCGTGCATATGCCAGAGGACCTTGGACTTTTAAGGCAGACTAGAAAGGCCTCAAAGAAAGCAAAACCAACACTTTGGCCTTTCTCGTAGAGCGTATTGGAATTTTGACGTCTCCATCTTTGCGTAAATGCTTGGCGTTTACGTGAAGCCGTACACGGAATCCGCGGTTCAAGTGTGGCAACCCCGGCAGAAGCACCATCCCACCACACTAGATATCGCACAACGCAGGGCGACATAGAACGTTAGTGGTTTGTCCCGCTTTCCCTAGACACTCAGACTTAACACCCTCAAAATATATAGCAGACATTAGCGCCGTCTAAGAGCAATTTCATAGTTTAAATCAGATCCTGAGAAACTAAAAACCGAACATGCCATTTTCCTTTGAAGCTCACTCAAAACACATCTGTAAGGGTCATCAGTTTAAGCTTATCACGTAATACAGCCGATTGGGATGTCGACGAAATTCCTTCCTCTGCGAGTGTCACAGCCTTGGAAGGCCCACCCGGAACAAGTAGTTATTGCTCCTACTTTATCCCTTTTCATAAAATGTCTGAACGATACTCTCACTCACACTACTTGATATAGTCTGTGCTACACCAAACCGCTTCTTGAATCATGTAATTCACACGAATTTTAATGACTCGGATTTTTTCGATTTTTATCCTCACCATCCTACAGGACACGTAAAGCATTCGTTTTCTTACCCATCATAAAGCATTGCTCCATTAATCCATTGCCTAATTATTTTTCACTTGAAATAGTTCAAGTATCTCGTTTTGTTTAAAGAAAAAGCACTATGTTAAGTACTACGCAACTCTTGTGGTAGCCCTAGCAACAGTGCAGTCCTCTGATGAATGTTGTTTACGTGGCCTATGTCCTAGACGCTTATGGAAAATTCAACGACAAACTGGTATAAGTAAATCAATATGGCCTTGAAACAGCATACGTCAAAAGATCATGACACTACTGCATCAAGCTGGAGCTTCCTTGGTGCTTCTATTCATTCATATTAGGAAAATTGGACGCAAAGATGACAAGCAATCGGGATAATTGTTTCCAAAAATAAACGTATGAATAAACGCAATGGCAAGTTCTCGTCACCAAGGTAAGCATTCATATCTTATCAGTTGCGCGATGTTACGTTCACAACTTTTCATCTTCGCTCTTATATAAGACGTTGCTCGAGATACTTTTGATCGGCCTAAATTTCTTCTATCCACTAATTATCCAGGTCAACTATTACTAAAATTAAGTACCAAAAATGTTGCTCCACTTCCACGCTCACGCTATTTTCGGCATTAAAGTCCAAGCACTTAAAATCTACCATAGTCAATACTTGTTCTCAGTAGCGAAGGAAAAAAGCTCAGTTACTTACTGAAAAACTACTTAGACGCTCAAAAATCATGGAAAATAAACGAGTGTGGGCTGCTCTCCAGACCAAGTAAATGAACGGAAATTGTTTTGATAAAAAAGGCTGACTATTTTGATAAGGTGAAATATGTCCTTGGCCATCGCTCAAACTTTCGTCAAATAGTGCATGAAAAAGACATAACAGTGGAGATAAAAATGATAGTAAATAAGCTGCTATGGTACTGGAAACTAGAAAACGCAATTACCAGCGCCACATCCAAACACTTTCGGCCCACAGAGGCGGTGATTTTGAGACTTAATGACTTACTGAACCTTCAAAAGAGGCGCATCTCTTAAGGTCCATAATGGACATGTGTACCTCATCGTACCACGCAACAGCCAAGTGGTTAGGCAAGCTTAAGTATAGGGTGATAAATGTAATGTCCATATATACCCATGAACACACTCTCAGATTTTCAAACTTCATAAGACCGTTTGACCTTACCGGAAAAGTGCTGTTTTCGTTGGACGCTGTGTCACTGTTCTCCAACATTTCCTTAGAAGAAACCAAGGACAGTCCATGCATCATTCGGATGTCAGTCTGCCGAAAACTAGATTGCAACAGCTTTTCATTATGTGTACTTCAGTCAAACGGAGTAATATTGAAACAGGAGAAAGGAGTGGCAATTGGCTCACGGCTAAGACCGTTGTGAGCCTATGTGTACATGGGCAGGTTAGGAGAAAAGTTATCTCAGCGAAGTCATTAGTGGTCTACGCTGTTAGGGGCTATAGGCGGAGGATTTATAGTGTGGGTAGAGCCACTTTCGTCCACAAAAATATTGGTCTCCTTCTACTGCGAAGCATGATACTTTTAAGTTCACCCTAGAATACGAATACGTTGGCACGATGTCGTACTTAGACGCCCAGATTAACAGAATATTAGGATGGCCAATCTAATGCAGGGTGTACAGAAAAAACTCTTGAAAGAATAAAGAACATTTTGCCAGCTTTGTCTTACTAAACAAGAAATGGAGCTTAACTAGATGTTTGACCGAAAGTGCCAGAAGGATTGGTGGTGAGGACAAGCTTATGGTTTAGATGAATATTTATTGACCTTTTCGCGAGAAACTGATACCTGGAAAAGATCGCGCAGAGAAGTATGGAGTGCTGAGAAAAGAAAGCTAAAATAATTTTGTTTAGTAAGAAATTGGTTTAGGTGTCATTGCTATTTAATAGGGATGGAATGGCGCAGGCAACGTCCCAGAGGATTACGGAGGTCATTGACGATACCTACAAATTCTACAGTGGGCTTCACACGAGTGCGCAATCGGCCTGCTTGGTCACGATGAACTTGTTTGGGTGTGGCAGACTGAAAATGCATCAAAGAAAACAATCAATCACTTCGGTCTTTTTCGTAGGGCTCTCGGGAAATTTGACGTTTGCGTATCTAAAAACGTTTGGCGCGTACGTGAGGCCGCAAGCGAAATAAGTTATACAACTTTGGCGACTTTGGCAGAAACATCATTTCACCCAGCTTGATGCTGCACAACAAAGCGCGACGAAGAATGTCAGATAGATGTCCCTCCTTCACTCTCTACTCATGCAGTAAATTATAAAAATGCATAGCGGACGTCATCGGGGTCTACGGGGAGGTCTCATAATGATGGATAAGATCTTAAAATCCCTGAAAACAATTGCAACTTTCTTTTGAAAGTCAGTCTAACCACATCTTTAGGGGTCATCAATTTAATTCGGCCACCTAGTACAGCCAAATAAAATGTCGTCGAAACGTTTTCTCCCTCCTTTTGCCGAAAACCCGGCAACGCCCTCCCGACGCATCTAATTAATGACGTCAAATTATGCGTATACAAAAACACCTTGATGAATTTCTGACCCATTTAGGCTAAGTGATATAACCCATGGCCATCAGATGTTTGCACTGATTTAGAACACAAAGCCTTTATAATTTCTAGCAAGAATACTCCCACATGTGCTAATGCGAACCACCTGGGGAGGTAGTTATCCCCCGGGATCATTTGTTGCTACTTTTTTAATTTTCACCCTAACCATCCAACGAAACATCTCAAGCAGTTACTTTTATTTCCGTCGTAAACCTTTACTCCATTGCTTCAAGGTTACGGCAAAGCTCTACTTCAGCACCAATCGTGATGCATCGACGCGAGCACAAAATTCCTTGGATAATTTCTTTCTGTGTATATCCCTTCCCTTGTTTCTATCGAGGAAGATATGACAGAAACAAAATAGGAGATTAAGAGAATCCTTGGCTCTGTAGTTTGGTGACGAAAACACTGAGATTGCCTTGTTCGCAGATATAGTTTCTCCTTCCACCAATCCGATACTTGCCAGTTTTTCCAGCCCATCTACTGCATACCTGGACGCCACAGACGAGTGGTAAGATAACGGTTATCAGCAATAGCCGAAGTCCTTGCTACCCGCATCCAGTACGCAGGCTTGTGTGCGCAAAAACCATTTTCCCAACTACTTTGTCTAACATGGCGTCTCACCACACGGACCCATGTTACGGAACAAATAACCGATACGTTCTTCACAAATTCTGTCATTCGTGTAATCCAGACTAGTGAACATTACCACGGTCTATTTTAATTTTTCCGATTTGTTCCCGCCAGTTTTAGTGCATAAGCCTGGTGAGATTTACCGAAAAAAAGCCAGTTCGCTAATTCTCGTTTCTAAATTTAAAAATGCCGAATTCCTTTCCTTAGATTAGAAGTTTTAGGGACCGCCTTCATTTCTCAGTATATTTTGTCTTGAAATATTTGTTTTATGCAAAGAAATTAAATGCAGTGCTTTGTGTTTATGCGAGTTTGTCATTAACTAAATTTCTTGCCAGGAGAGTGTAGTATGATGCTTACCTTTGTGATAGAATGCCTGTTTTCCAGTTTTACTGTATATAACGTCTTGTTCAGTGAGAGTAGATGTAATTTCCTCTCTTTTGCTTATTAATGCCTTGTGCACTGGAAATCAAAGGTTAACGGGTATAAGACCTATATTTGATTTGCCTAACATCTCTGAGAAGACCACGTTTTGTTTCGGTGAAGTTACTTACAGAAATCCAAATATTTGGCATGATCTTTGTCGCTTATCTGCCTCGCGCTTCAAAAATGCACACTGTAATATCCCGGATCGTAGTTGTTAAAATCTGCTAGTAACCGTGGGTAAGACAAACATATTAACAACCAGTCGACAAAGTTAAATGAATAGAGTATAACAGAATGACACGTTTTTTCCAATGTAATACAAGTAGCCTAGTTGGCATATTTTATCTATCCAATACATTCTGGCCATCAGCTGATCACGAGATTGTGGATGCTGCAAGCTAGAAGCGGAAATGAAATAAGATCTAGCGTTACAAGAATGCGTAAAAAAGGTAATGAATGTTATATTGCATTCCTTCTTCTTTTATGGATATTTCATGAAAATTTGTACTTTTCACTGTCGTCAGTATTTGATTAGCAGTAGCGAAAGTTTACCCTCCGTAACTGAAGTCATACTGATGCACAAAGTATATTTCAACTGTCTTTCTGTGCAACGAGGTGTTTTTTATGACATAAGATTAGTTACAGATAGGTATTGCCATTAATTTCCTGCCTTGTTAAATTTTATCCATACCGCGACAAAGTTGATAAGACGTGACATTCAGTCGACCCAATGCAGTTCACTTCTTCTTTGATGAGCCCAGCTATCATCCTTTAGAACAAGACTGCACTTTTACTTACCAAGGAAAACTAGAATCATGACTGCGAATTGTCAAGTGTGGGTGCATACTAATGCATTGTTGGTATATATGGTGACCGACTGTAGGTAAGCAGTCAGAAAATGGCGCTTGTAAACATCACCACCTTGCACTGTTTGTATTGAAAGAAAGTACATAAAGATGTTGGTTTCCGCCTGGTAAATTTATTCCTAGTGATGCATTCACTGATAATGAGAAAGCGTGACGCATTCGTTATTTTCTTGAGCTCCGGTGTGCATTACGGTGTATCTGAGCTGAAAAAGAGGGAAGGATAGGATGGCATTTCGTGAATACCGCGATATGTAACTGAAACTAATCTTCCTTCCAGTAATAGTCATGGTGATAGACACTATTACCTTTCCTCTGAAAACTATGCCGCCCTACTCACGCAAATATGCTAGCAAAAGTTAAGTTCATTTAGCAAAATCTGAATTACCTGAACATTGATTTCATTCTATCCAATTGCCGCCAATTCTTACGGTGTCATGCATCGTTATCTACATTAGACACCTTAGCTGGATGTTGGAAACACCGCAGCTACTGTGCCGCAATACGTAATAGAAAAAATGCAACAGACCCATGCCAGCTGGTCTACCATTAACGGATGAGCATCGTGCCGGAAAACTACCGGCCGGCTATTAGGCAGCAAATAGAGTTATTATGTGAAAGTGTATTAGGCAGATTAGTGAAACCTTGGTTGGAAGGGGAGGCTAAATGGGATGAGGATGGACAAAGATACTCACAGCAGGAACGCCACTAAACCCGGCTCCTAACTACATCAGCAAGTGTATCTAGCCAGACCCCGAACAGAGAGCCAAGGCTCTCCCATAAAGGCTAGCTTCAAAGTGAGAGCCTTCATTCCTCTTGAATGAATCATTGCTTGGCCACCACTCCTCTTCCTCCATACACACCCCAGGGTGCTCTAACAACGCAATTCGCGGGAGTCCTTGAACTGACATCCGCAGCACGTGGCCCAGCCATAGGGATTTGGTGTTGAGATATCTATGCTGAGTGATTCATTTCATTTTCCTGTGTCGTAACACAGGCATCGAACACGCAATTTGCTCACGCTGTGTTCCCACCAGTTGTGAGTCAAACTTCAAAGGCGCCGATGGTCGAACGTAGCTAGCCTTTATGTCCGCTAATTTAAGGGGCCAGGTTTCACAACCGTACAGTAGGCTCGGACGTACGGCTGCATTGCATATTCAACCATTCAGCTTGACAGTGATGTCGCACCAGCGCCATAAGTGGCGTAGGTCAGCAAAAGCGCCTCGGGCTTTGGCTATACGGTTCCTAGTCTGATCTAAAGGCCCACAACAGCTGAGACAACTTACCAGGTCGTTTAACATTTGAACGACTTCTAGCTGATCCCCACCAAGGGTCAGCGCAGGAAGCTGTCCAGGCCAAACTTGGAGGAAAGCTTTGCAATTTGAGGGTGCGAAGGAAAGCCCGTAGCGGATGACAGCCGGTGCTAATCTGGCCAATGCAGCTTGACACGTCTGTGGGATGTCACAGTTGAGGGCAATATCGTCAGCATAGTGTAAGCCAAGAAGTCGTTCACCTGGGAGCAACTTCAACCTTCTAAATTCTGTCCTGTGAACTTGATTTCCATTACTTCGTCAATAGCGAAGTTGAAGAGGAAAGGTGACAGCGGGCACCTTGTCTCACATCGCTAGTTATATTGAAGTTTGGAGACAGACAGCTGTAAGCCAACACTCTGCCCGTGCTACGCGCGTATAGTGCGCGGATAATAGTTAAATATATCTCGGGCGCACCTTTCCTGAGTAGACAATCCCAAAGAGCACAACAATCCACCAAATCGAATGCCCCTTTAATATCGAGGAACATGACAGCGTTAAGCCGCCAATATAGGTGACTGTGCTCCAGTAGCTAATGCTAGGTGAAGATGTAATCAATGCACACACGAGCTCGCCAAAACCAAGCTTGCTCTTTCCGAATGAGAAGGTGGGATATTAAAAACGCAATTGTACTACTAACGCTGCAGCACAAACAATATAAAGACTCAAAATAGTTAGCACGGTGCGTTGTTTCTCTTTCCATCCCATAGACTGAGCGATGACGGGTAAATACTTCGGAAAACTGTTATAAATGACCGCTACAGCATTCAATTTTAGATGTCTATAAGCACTGCCTAAAAGAGAACAGCATAAGGAAATGCGATTCTTGCAACAGTCTTATGGTTGCCGACGGTAGTACAAGTTTTCTAAATCTGTAAAAAGCGGAATCAAATATTGAAATTTACTGAGCTACCTAGACTGTTTCGCTGTCAATATTAAGTACAATCATCTGGTTATCTGGCGTTTAGATGTGTGGTGCTGATCAAAGTAAATCCCAGTAAAGGCTCCAGCAAGAAAAAATTCAGGTAAAAAATAAAACGATCAGCATTTGAACAATGCGGTTTAGCATGATTTATTAAAGTGTCAAAAGCTGGAGCAACAATAGACCAGCGATACGATACAAATTGACATAACCTACACAAGCGGAATTTAGTCATTCTGCATCCACACCATTTGCATGGTTAATAAAATATTCTATGATTCTATGCCAGTTGGTCTTGCTTATTGAGCAGCTTTGAAAGGTCATCGCATGCTATACATTTCCCTTGTGTCTACACAAGCCTGCTCTGGTTAGAATCATTGGTCAGAGCTCAGCAACTCATTTAGGCGCGCAAAACTGTAAAACGGTTTTGCTTATCGAAATGTCCTACGTTGTGTTTCTTGTTAATTTTTGCGTTGTAATCCAGCGTCTAAATGAATTCTTTGCTTTGTGCAGTTTTAGCTGCAGCTCTAAACTTTGTTGATCATGATTTTAACGTATTTTTATTCTCCATATCTATTCAGCTGGTGTTTACTTATAATCAGTATATTTCACTAGTTGCTGTATCTGGAGCTTTTCCACAAATTGTTTTCCTACGCGCATCAAACGCAAGCTTTGTTTATGAATATGATGTCATCGCAATAACTGCTTATGTTTAACACGGAGAATTCGTGAAGTGAAACCACGAGTGATAAGTAAACTTGGTGATATAAATTCATTAAAATTAGGCTAGGCTAAAAATATCATAACTACTCGCGTCTGAATCGCCCGCGTAATTTCCACTTTAGTCTTTCTCCTTATACACCGGAAATGTGTAAAATAATACGCATTAGAAATTGGTAAATTCTCAACTTGGCGTGACACGAACAAGCTGGGTTAGTCCAATCAAATTATTTAAAGGAATGTTAGTATGCTTTTACTTACAACTGCATAAATACGTTGTGGTTCCAATTCCATTAATCATGCGCTATTGATTTCGTTTCTAAATTCGTCGGAATCCACCACGATTGCAACAAGTTTAGATACGTTTAGACGAATGGGTGGCACAATAACGCAAAGTTTAATGAAGGACGAATGGTGCGGGGCAGTCGGGCTATTTATCGCTCTACCACATTTGGACTCGGTGCATCTAAGTATTTTCAAAAGCCAGACTGTATACACTCATTCTTGACGAGCTCCTTCCCACACTACTGTTATGTCGATTATAAAACTCACGGAATACCAACTTCACACCAATTTCCAATTTTGCATTTCCTCACTCCGAACTCAAGCTTACAAATTCCATGACCTTACACTTTACACCTCAAATTTTGACCTCTTCTGGAAGCCCAGTTTAAGTGCCGTTTGAAAACAGCACAAATGCTCTATTCCCTAACTGTATACCCTAGCTCCAACGGAATCCTCCTCATCTGATACTGCAGCCATTGTCTACCCGATAGTGCGCCATCGATCCACCAGAATTCCACCATTGTTGCATTGCGTGCCACCAAAAACAGCGCGCGATTGATAGCCTTCCAGTCTGCTGCATCGCCCGCCGCTCTCGGTCAAGGATTATAACTATCGCCGGTAGTCATCTGAACGCGTGTGCTTTGATTAACGCGTAAACTGGAATCAGCGTGCACCGGCTTTGTCAAGTCAGAGCAGGTCGGTTTGCTCACAGGGTGTCATCCAAGTAAACGATCTTGACGTGAAACTGTTGACAGTAGATTTTGTCCACCTGCCCCATTTAATCCTAAACAGGACTGTCAGTGTTCCCATGCGACCGATAATAGACATGTCTTCTTCTGTCTTTCATTCAGTCACCAAGGGGATTGAAAATTTGTACTGGTAGGCAACTAATTCTCTATTCATACTATGACAGATACATACGATTTCACTAGGCTAGTAGAGCATTTAAACGTAGATTAATTGATGTTTTCCTTTGATGTACAGTCGCTTTTCACTAATGTATGCCGTTCGAAACAGCGAATATTTTTTCGTGATGATCTCACTGAAAGGAACCTCAACATTGGTATACCTGTGCAAAAGTTGAAAGAATTGATCTTCTGATGTACTCTTAACGTACAGTGCTTAGTTGCTGGAATTTACTGCTACCAGACAAATGGGGTTGCGATGGGCTCCCCCTAAACTCCCTCTTGGCAGAAATCTTCTTCGCAACAAATTCAGCATGGACCACTAATCAACCTGATCGCGCCACTCGATTTATTTGTGTGGATGACACATTTGTAGCCTGTGATTCTTCCACTGATTACAGCGATTTACTAGACGAATTTAACAGTGTGCACCCGTTATTAAAATACGACAGTGAAACTGTAAAAGACAGGAAACTTGCCTTCCTAGACGTGTCATGGCGCTGTCGAGATAATGGGTTAAATGAAAGAAGTGGAGTTCCAAAAAGTGACGTGGGTAGGTCAGTACATCCACTTTCACAGCTGTGTGCCAATGAGATAAAAGCGAAACTTCTTCCGATAGCTCTTTTATTGCGTAAGGACCATCTGCAGCCCAGAGACGATGTAAATTGAAACCCAAATTATCCTCAGTACATTACAGGATAACTGTTATCCTTCACATATACTTAAAAAGCACTCAACCCTGCCCCATTCTACCAATGCTGTTAGTTCATTACCGAAGAAGGACGTGTTTCTTAAGGTTCTTTTTAAAGTGGATATTGCGTTTAAGCTGTTGAGGACAAAACTGTCGACCGGTAGGACTCAAACATCCACCAACCAACCATAAATTGCTCGCCGATACCAGACGGTCGATTTCTCAGCGTCTAAAGGATAGGCTCCCGGTCCGGTTCGAATCTTTCTTCTTAAATTAATTCACTTTCACTTGTGGTGCAAGGTACCTCGGATATACGACCGGGCGCCTCTCTCAAAGGATCGATGAACACTGCTCTGCTACGCTACGAATAAGCGCCATAAGGAACATTAATATTTCGATATTTGAGCTTTTGGTGGGAACAGGAAACAAGACTCAGGCAAAGGAATGTTTCAAAGCCATATGTATTAAAATTGAGACGATACTAGTACTGAAACGATACAATAAAGGAGTTAATAAGCGCCTGTTAATAACAGCCGAATCCATCACAATCAGAGTTTTGAAACCAGAAGTTTTCAAACAACGGACGCTGATGCAAACCTTAGTCTTACCTTGAGTATAAATGCACTGCAGCTCGAATATCTTACCTCAAACATACCAGTCGACCAGCATTTTTCGCCGCGGCTCTTTCTGCTCTCACCTATCGTGTGTGCTTTTCAGAGCAGAACATCCCAAATGACTAATGTGTTAATGAATGAACAACAATATCAAAGCCAATAAATTGTTTAGATTTCGTACTTTTTGCTAATTTAGATTCAGCTTTCATTACACAATCGGTTTTCTAATTTTGAATTTGTAAATATAAATGTCTGATGAGTTTTATGGAAAAGAATGTTCTTCGCGCAATTGTGTACTTTGAATTTCATGGGAATTATTCACGAATAAACGGCCTTAGTCTAGATCTCTAACTGCTCTATATTTTGTTCCACCTCACCCCGTTGCTGATTGCGAGATTAACAGTTAGTGCCAAGTTAATTTGGGCATTACAAATGACCATCGTGCATTCAGTACTATTCTATTTTACTCCCGCACATCTGACATTTTTACTCCTCAAACGCTTGCGATCTTGAGTGGAAATACAACTATCGTCTCATGACAACCGTAAACCCGCCTTTCATGAGAAATAAAGTGCCACTGGCCAAGCTCTTACCTTGACCAATATCACAGCGGTCAAAATAAGTGTAATAATCGCTCTCTGCACTACACAGGGCAGCATTAAATGGTTGGGATTGCAGGACATATTAAATGAGCTTGAAAAAGATGAGAGTTTTAAAAAGAAGTATGGCTGCTCTTAGGCCTCTGATTCCTAATATTGGTTCACTTCTCCACTTAAATAACTCATCTTCTAATCCGCCATCCGACCACCTACATACAGCTGGTAGCTTTATTTCCGGGATTTCCACTGAAGTGTCTGAACAGGTTATTCGTGCAGTTAGTGTTATAGTGTTTAGTGTTCCAGATAGGCTAATTCGGAAAAAGGTGAAACACTTAAAACAAGACACCATCGGGCTTCATACGCGACCGTTTCTGCTGAACTGAAAGTGCGAAATTTTAATACGAAATATGTCAGTTATAAAAGCGACAACCGAACATACGATTATTACTATCAGGTCAGGTAAGACAATATTTGAACCGATACATACTCTAGTTCCAAAAAAGCAGAGTAACTACACCTGACCCCTAGCAAACTGGCATGCGAACTGCGTGTGATAAGGATATCTAAAGGAATTTTTCTGAGTAGCTGATCTAGATGACTCCGCGACTGCGGTTGACTGCCCACCAAAACAACCGATCTTCGGTAGCAATACCACTCCCATCCAGAGATCTAATAATATCACAAATAGTTATACTCCTACGGATTAAGTGGTAACTGCGATTCTATCTACAGATCTACCTAAGGCCGCTCAGGTTCTCATCTCACTGTTGCCCAGATAACGCAAGCCTAGAAAAAATATCAGCATTAGCGCCACACCGATGCTACCTGGAAACTAATGAATAGCAAAAAAATTATTTGATACGTTGACACGCGCTGCAGCTATAACAAAACCGACAAAGTCACTTCCACTAACTCGATTATGTAAAGGAGGTCGGCACCTCAGAGCACACTCATGGCTTTTTAATTTCTGCTACTTTTCTAGCAGACGGAGTATTAAACATTCTTACGGATTACTCCAAATTGAAAGGGCGGTTTTATCACCAATAATGCTAACGCAAAGACGAGCCAAGTATCCGCGCCCTAGGTAGCTATTTCTTTCTGATCCTTCTACCGTGAATTCTTTTCTTAATCAATTCGCTCGATCTCGCCAGTTGACGTAGTACAATGAATTAAAGTGTAGTCATACTTCTATTTATAGCCCAATAGACAAACCGACCATATTTGCTACCAAAACACCCACCATAAGTCTGAGAGTGACGGCTAATTAGTGTCCCAAACTACATTCAATCATTTGCACCCTATACATACTAAGCTCCACTTTTATGTTTATCGGCGGCCATTTGGCAGTCATCCCCAGTGAATCAGCTGTCCTTGCAATTCTTCTAACATGTCGTCAAGAACACAGATATACCTGATGCCAGCGGTGTGTATTCCAACTGTCCTCCTGCACATTCCTCCACTACATGGGATGATGCCCTTTGTTCAACCATACGCAAAAATTCAGTAAACCTGCCAAGGCAACATGGATATGTTAGACTACTTCTCTTGAATGCTCGGTCTCTCAATAACAAAATGCAGCACCTACGTTCTCTACAGTTTCTCTCCTGTCCTGACATTTTACTTGTAATGGAGACTTGGGAGAACGAACATACTGCTGATACCCACTTTTGCACCCCATTGTTCAGCAACTTTAATAGAAATCGCACATCCCGCCGTGGGGGAAATGGAACTATATATATATACAATAAGCAGAAGGTATCTTCTGTGTGCCACCCACTTATAGATGCTCTAAATGACTCTGGGTGGATTAAAATTCAAGTAAAGCGCAAGACTACCCTTATTGGTGATGTGTACAACCTACCACACGGTCGTAAATCGCAGATCAATGGCCAAGTGGATGTCTTCTTATATGCCACTAAACAGCCGGCAACAGAAAATTATTAGTGGCGAATTTATATGTTTGAGATTACCTGGTATCCACAGTGGTCCGTATTAAAGGATCCTCATTTTGTTTCGCCAATCCATATATTTGATTGGATTCAACAACTTTCCTCGCTGACAAGAGCTTAACACTCGCCAGACCTAATCTTTACAAAAGATATGTCTTGGAAATAAATGCATCCTTCCTACTATTCCTGGCATTGACCCAAAGATAACAGAGATCTGCTTCAAAGGAATCGAGTAAAACCCCGACGCATTTAACAAGATTAAACATTTTAGTGGCCATTAAAGATTAATTGGAAAGACTTTGCAATCAAAGTGCGATCTCGAGGCTAGGATGACTATTTTCTCTATCCTAAGCCACAACATGAAACTGACTTGTTATAAAAGTGCAATATCGTGTCTAAATATTCTCTACCAGCTGCATCACATGCAGATTGCCATGAAAACGAGACAGACCAATATCCGATCGCAAATATTACGAAGTCCAATAAGCTACGATATAGAGTTAAACAGGCAAACAATAGTATTCAGTTAATTCAGCAACATAAAACAATGTTCTCCTTAGAAACAAATCGGTCCTCAAAACGTCTCAGAGACGAGGCCAATGCTTGGACTCCTTCAGTAGAACAACGAAAATAACTAGACAATTACTGCTCAGGAGATACTTCCGGCATGATTTACCACCTTCCCGTGTACTACTTGACAACAGCTTTTTTGCAAACCCGACTCAGATGTGAGGTTTTCATTGTATACTTTTCATCGTTTTTCACAGAGTCGTGCATAGTACCGATGGTACAAATCCCTGCTAAAACTGCCGATTACATCTGTACTGCTGCATTTCAGCAAGTAGACATAATAACTCTGATAATCTCAATACGAACAAACATTTATTCTGGCCTGGATGGAATACGGTCCGTTATGCTCAAATCCGAAGGGCTTGATGTCCCCATACCGTTAAAAGTAATTTTTACATTAATCATGAAGACTGGGATTGTTCCAGATATGTGGAAATATTTGCTGTTTTCACCACGATATAAAACTGGCCCACGTGTGTAGAACCGTACAAAGCGTAATAAAATCAAAAACCGTCGATTTCCTATCGTCCCGGAATTTGAGCAACACTTTCCAGCACGGATTCTTGAGAAAATGTGCATGTATTACTTGCAATGTACTATTTCTGAACTTCGTTACTCGTCCCATTAACCTTGGTCAGTGCCTGATTATCATGTTTCTTGATATAAGTAGAGCGTTCGATCAGGCAACACATGGAAATCTTCTATCAAAAATACATTCGTTTGGTGTATCTGGCAACTTATATTCTTGCATAGCATCATAAATTTACGGTCGACATCAGGTAGTTGAAATATTAAGGAATATTTCCACGAGTAGACAACTCGTTGTTGTACATTAACGACGTATTTGATATCATCAGATACGGCAAACCACATAAATTCGCAGATGACATTAAAAATTGTTTAGGAATTCAATTTGGATAGTTTCATTTACGCACTAGCCGAAATCCATACAAATCTGCACGAGCTGGAAACTTGACGCAGCTAGTGGAGAATAGAACTCTCATCCGAGAAGTGCAGCTGCATATGTTATGTGTACACTATTGAAACAAATGCTTTAATGCTGGAGAACAAAGACTTATCCACCTGTCTCACAATTCGTAATCTAGGGATAAACTACTTGCGCTCCTCCAATTTCGCCGAACAGGCACAGTATACTGTTGTTAAAGCCAGTAAAGTAAACATGCTAGTAATAAAACCCGTTGTTTATTAAATCCAAAATGTACCTGTATAACCCTTATTCGATTCCTGTTCGCATATTGCTCAGTTAGATAATCCAACCCGAGCATAAGTGAAAAAACGGCAGCTGAAAAGTACAGCGCCAGTTTACGCAGCGATGAATGCGAAAGTTTGGTGATCTTACCTACAGTTAACTGAGATGAAACTAAAACCCCTGACATTCATATTCGATATAATTCACATAGGCGTTTTTACTTCAGACATTGAGGTTGCATTTCAATCTTCCTATAAATACAAGCAATAGAGATAGCACGTTACAAATCAAAAGACAAGTTAGCTTAATTTCAAATTCCTTTCTTAACCTTTATGCAGTTATGTGGAATAAATTACCAGAGATTTGGATCATCTGTGGCCCAAGTAGTGTTTTTCGTACTCCATTTAACGTAATTTCAGAGAGAATAAAGTAAATGGAATGCTCGACATCGACGTTATCAAAGCCATATTGGATGAGGTGGGGCCGAGCACCATTCAGCAAACAACAAAATTCTCATATTCGAAGTCATCCCACATCTGCCACATATTGATGTATAAAACAGCCTTGTTCCGCACTTCTAACTAACTCTTCTGTCCGGAAGAATCAACGGACAAATACCGGTGTGTTTATCGAAACCCATCTAAATCACTCCCTACACACATCGGCTGCCCCCTATAGGTGACCAGCCGAAATTTCGACATGTGAACAATTTACTTAGGAACGGATTTTCCGTAAACCCTTCTTGACGGTTCAAATACAAATATGATCTGATTAAACACACGTTCGTCTTCCCACTATCGAGACATACATCTTTCATTTATATTTGTTTAATTATGATTACCTTTTTACACCTACTTTCATGATAAAATTTTACTATATTTCCCAGAGGCGAAAGTCCAGGAACAGGAAACCCGTATCATTTTTATCGATACAAACGCTTCTACTTTTTGAACGCAAGAAATCCTGAGTAATCTGAATTTATTTGCAGAAATGTCTAACATATCGATACTTCGAAGAGGCATTCGTTTTCGATACTACATTTACAAGTTGGTCTGTTTTTTTTGCGCAACTATTTTATATTCTTCTTCACTTCACTGTTGACCACAACTGGGTCGATCTCCTGTGGTGACGGATTTACGCTTAAATTAATGTTCATGCAAGGAGCCTTACCTTCGCTTCCCTATCAATAAAATCTCCTTTACTCAAATAAACAGTTGATGGTAAGGGCTACTTAACTTGAATCTTCACAGTATATACACAGTAAAAGAGTCCTTAACATGAATTACATAGCCGATGGCTTATATGCTGTAAATGTCACACCGGTACACGGTCAGTTGGGACATGGAAATGTGCGTGCAATCCATCAGGTGAATAACCTGCATGGAAGATCGAAAGGAGGCGGTCCTTGTATTGGTCATATTACTTCACTTATACTTGTTATTTATCTAGAAATATAAGCTTTTAAACCTCACCAACTCCCCTTAAGATGTAACCGACCGATAAGCTATATCAGCCAAAATGTTTGAGGATGCTTTGAAAATCTCAAAGAATAAAACACCTGTTCATTGCAATTTTGCGTACACCAGGAATCACATTTTCCATTTGTATTTTACCCTGCATAGACGACGAATATACCGTTGCTTTTCATTGGCCATAAATTCATACGGCTAATGCAAGAACATGGTGCTACCTGCAATTATTTGATCTGGACCAAATATGGACGCAGCTTCTCACTTTAGAAGCAAAATACCCAGCAATATTATTATGTTTAGGAGATAGTTGATAATATGCACAACAAAAGTATAATTAAAAATTCATAACTTTGGCATATTATAATAAAGTAAAATAGTGAAATTCGTGAGCAGACATGAAAACACGCCAAACAGTTAAAATGGTAAGCATCATGCAAACAAAATCAATTGTAATTAACGACCTACCTTACCCAAGGGGTGAGCGATGATAACACAGAACAAATGGGATTGCGTATATACATTGTGTGGGTTTGTTGCAGGGCATTAACAGATAACACTTACACTGTTTCCAGGTCAAGCAGGCACACAAAAATTTTATCTAGCTAGATTATGGAATGGCGCTATATAAAGCCCAAGGAAAAAATTTACATTTTATACCCACCAGTGTGCGCATGCTTTTCAAATACCATTATTGGTTATGTAATGTAAGTAAGAGTACAGTAATTACCCATAATAAAAAACAGAAGTTAAATCCCATCTACCTAACTCATCGATGTGCCCATGTTAACAATCTGTGTTCAAAAATAAGCATTTTCACTCAGAAATTCTCCTGCGTTTGTAGTACCCTTGGAAGAAACTTGCTAGCTGGTAACTATTGCACGCTATCCTACGTAATAATTAGGAAAGAAAATTATTTAGCATAAAATGCTTTCCGATCCAAGTTTACTTAGGTTGTTGTACTTTTATTGTATTAAAACTGAAATCACTGTCTTTTTGACAGCTTATGCATTGTGAGAAATCGTTAGATTCGTTGTATGCTGCATGAATTTTGGTCCAGCCGTCAGCTGTAAACATTCATAGACCTATTTCTAACAACAACCATTGTACCCGCAAAATCTGACCTGCTACTGATATAAAACTGTTATAAATTTCTTTCCTGTGTCCTTTGAAACTACAGCCTTAATTATTCGTGCTATGCAAATACAAAGATATTTAGAAACACATGGTTATAACCATCGAGGGCGGCGTACTTCAGCGCAATATGAAAATGATTTATGCCACTTATGGCATATTTAATTCCTAACAAGTAATATTTCGCGATTGTAATTGGCTAGCACCAATTTATCGACTTTCCAATTGCACCAATATTTGTATTCTTTTGAAACGAAAAGACTGTATTAAAATTCAGTCTGCCACTTTAACATTCACTTTGATTTTTGTTACCTCATTGCCTTGCACTAGTTGATATAACATTGTTCGTGTTCAGTAAATGTTTCTGCATAGCAGCCTACTGTTTGTTTTAAAAATGCCTTGCATATTGCCAATGGATATATTTTGCAGCTAGAAGTATAGCGGATTCCAATTGTATCCCAGCGTATGTCTAGCAAGCTTTAGCTTGTAACCCAAATGTACACTTTAAGAACCAGCCTAAGATAAATGGGCGTAAACGAGTAGTTTGATTTTTTATAGTCTCATAGTTTACTGTGATTGCAATAGATGTAGCTGCCTACATGGGCGTGTCTACAACTATAAACTTTTAGAATGAGATCCTTAGGTAGTGCATATTGAGTGAAGGATATACACGAACTAAAATAAATTCAGGGAAAGCACTGGGCTACAACATATATATATATATATATTACTTTATTAACACACGTGGTACTACCATGTGTTATCCTGATGACACGAGGGATCAGTTTTACACTCAGTTTTCCTCCTCTGTGCTGAAGAGTGATAGGCCTTTCTTATTGGATGATTTCAACGCGCGTATCGCACATGATGCTGCGTTGTGGACAGATTTAATCGGTCCGTATAGTATTGGACAGTCATACGAAACGATGTTCCGCCACTGTCACTGTGTGCTACTCACGGCCGGATGATCACCAAAACGCGCATTGCCTTGAGTGGGAGCGATACAGCAGCTTGGTCACATCTACGCGTTGGTCACGCCCAACTGCTCTACTATAACCCCGTACGCCAGCCTGATATGCGTGAAGTGCGTGTGACATGTGTATGCTAGTTGAACAAGGCCGCGGGACCAGATCATCTTTCGCCAGCCCTCTTCAAATTAGGAGGCTCTGCTCTTGTTGATGCTTTACATGAATTACTAATGAAACCGTAGTAGCAGGAGGCTGTCCCAACCGGCTGGAGCCGCTCCGTTATTGTTCCCATCTTCAAAGGAGGCTCGCTTTCGGAATGAGGCAACCATAGAGGAATCAGTCTGAGCTCCATCGCCTCCTAATTACTCGCCTCCATAAGCCTTCACCAAATGACTGGCGCTCGTGAAAACCAGATTCGTAAGGAACAAGCCGGGGTCGTGGCTGCATTGACCACATCTTCACCTTGCGTCAGTTGTTGGAGCATTGTCACACATATTGGCGGCCCATCGTAGTCATGTTACTCGACATCAAAGGTGTATTCGATTCGGTTGATCGATACGCGCTTTGGAATTGTCTACTCAGGAAATGTGTGCTCGAGAAATATGTAAATATTATCCGCGCATCATACGCGCGTAGCACGGGCAGAGTGTGGGCTTACGGCAAGCTGTCTCCACTCTTCAATATCTCCGTTGTCATCTTTCCTCTTCAACAACGCTATTGACGAATTCCTGGAGATTGCGTTTACAGGACATGACTTGGAGTGTGTGGAGCTACTCCCAGGAGAACGACTTATTGACTTGGAGTATGCAGACAACCTTGCCCTCATTTGTGACAGCTCCCAGACGTGCCAAGTCGCGCTGGACAGATTAGCACTGGCTGTCAGCTGCTTCGGGCTTTGCTTTGCACCATCGAAATGCAAAGCGTTCCTCCAAGATTGGCAGGGATCGTTTCCTGCGCTGACCCTTGGTGGGGATCAGCTAGAAGTCGTTCGGAAATTCAACTACCTGGGAAGTTGTATCAACGCTCTTAGGATCAAAGACGAGATCACGAACCGTATAGCAAAAGCTCAAAGTGCTTTTGCTAACCTTCGTCACCCATGGCGGCGGCGCGACATTACTTTCGCCCTGAAGGCTAGAGTGTACGACGCAGCGGTTGGTTCGACCTTACTGTACCGTGGCAAAACCTGGCCCCTAAGATCGGCGGACATAAAGAGGCTAGTTATGTTCGATCATCGGTGACTTCGCAGTTTGGCTCACATCTAGTGGGAACACCGCGTGAGTAACGAGCCTGTTGGACGCCTTGTTTACGGTACAGGAAAAGTAACTGAACCGCTCACACCGTCATTTCGCGCACCAGGCTCCGATAGCTAGGCCACGTGTTGCGCATGCTATCCCACCGAATTTCACGATTTGCGTTGTTTGCTCACCGGGGATGTAGATGGAAGAAGAGCAGAGGTGGCCAAGCGATGACTTGGTAGAGAGGAATGAAGCCCCTTACTTAGAAGCTGGCCTCGGTTGGAGCGTCTCGGCTCCCTGGTTGGGGCCCAAAATATAGTGAAAATATTTGGCTAGATTCACTTGCTGACACGACAAGGAGCCGACCTCAGTGGCGTTTCTGTTGTGAGTTTCTCTGTCCCTCCTCATCCTTTTTAGCCTCCCCCTCCACCTACGAGCTCATTTCGTAGAGTAAGACATAATAATTTTATTTTGCCTAGTAGTTGACTGGTTGCTTAACGGAACGATGCCTATCCGTTGCTGGTATTTCAGCTGACATGCAACTGTTGTATTTATTTTCCTTTTTGCTTTATGTATTGCGGCACAGTAGCTGAGTTGTTTCCAACCTCTAGCTGGTGTATAAAGGTGAAATATGTCGACAATCGTAATCGCGGAGCTGAGCGTGGCTCTTATCACAAGTTGGTGTTGACAAAAATTTATATCTAAATTCGTAAATGTGTATATTGCTTGCGTGCTGTGAACCGGCGCAAATTTACTTTTATTTCCCTGGGTATGTTATGAAGAGGATGCAACTGGTGTTGACAATGGCTAGGTAGAATCCGTCAACTCATTTAGTGACCTGTGGAGCCAAATCCGTCAACACTTGTTGGCTGCTGCCGAGGACACCATCAGACGTGCAAACTGTAAGCGGCTGAATTGATTTGATGACAACAGTTCGAAAATTGACGCATTGGTGTTGGTGAAGAATGAAGCATTCACTGCGCATGTGGCGGATCCTGTCTACTCCGTGGACGAAAGTCATTTTGGCAAACTTCTACGGTGATTAACTCGAGAGACCCATTGCATCAAGAATGCATGGTGGACGGAGAAGGCGAAGCAGATGGAATGTTACGTCGAACGCTACCAACCTATGGAATTATTTGAATCCTATAAGGTGGTGTATCGATCTACGTTGCAGCCACTGAGAACGCTGCTCGATGCCACTGCAGACGCTGTCTGCGAGCATATTGGAGACATAATGCAGAATTAGCGCTTGCGCTCTATTTCTCAAAAATACGTTGTGCTATTGACTGAGCTGGGTTGTACGGACTGCAAGAACAATAAGTGCAGATGTATCCTGCCGGCAATTCGACACTGCAGAAGACGCAGACAGGATTCGCTCAGCTCCGAAATCGCTAGTGCGCCGGTCCCAAAGGGACACGGACAATACGGCGGACCTGCATCGGTAAATGTGCTGCAGCACTTGGTCAAACCCGTGTGGTCTTATGTAAAGGTACCGGCCGACCTGAAGAATGCCTTTGTGCCCCCACTCTACAGCGGCAAACGGAGCAAGTGATGTGTCACGAATCGTCCTGGCTGCAGTTTCTGAGTTATCTAACGTAATTCGCACTTAAAAGTTAAACAGTGGAAAATTAGGTATCTACATAAATTTGTGGATCACAGATGTGATGAAGGGATAAGTTTAGATTATACTTGAAATACGGTGATTTTCTTAACTGTTCTTTTTAAAGACACAAGAAATAACTGGTTTCTTGACATTAGAATTTAGAAAGAAAAGGGAAAGCAAGCATGTTCTGAGAAAATAAATATTTGTTTGGATAATTGAATCGCCTTGTTTCATATTTCCTTCAAAATTCAATTAACCATTATGACATTTTATATAGCACACATGTACCAAAATGTGTTGTTTTGCCACGCTGGTTATCCAGCGTGCGCACACGTTGCACGGTGTGCGCAGCAGATCAGCCTTCTTAACCCATTGACAGAAGCCTCTTTGTTTTTGCACTGATTCGGTGGTAATTAAGAGAAATATTTCCTAATTCTACCTACAACATGCAGTCGTTGAAAACATACAATTCGGAATGCGTGGATTTTGGAAAGACGCCATCTTAATCGAACACATTAGCAAATCTAGAGTGTAATGTCACTAAACTCCGGCCTGCTGGCAGGATCCCTCCCGCAATGTCAATTCGGATGCCTCACACACTGCACTCGATTTTGCATAGTAAAGTGTATGGAAAACGTGGCGCTCTAATACAATTCACTTTTAGCGCTGCATGCCCTGTTGTTCGTGAGATGATAGTGTCTGAACACTAAGGTGAGTCATCTCATGTTTGTTACTTGTGAAACCCTCTTATTTGTGACCCAATCTCGTCGGAACGTCTATATGAGTGATCACGCAAGTAACCCACTCATTCTTGCATCCTGCTGTGTTTCAACTTACTTCACATCGTTGTGTCGCACTGTTCCGTTGAGCAGCCCCAATGAAGAACGTGTCGTTTGCAACGCCGCTTAGGACGCCATTAGTTTACATGTGTCACTTTGTAGCCATATTTACTAGGTGTTTAAAAATAACTGCAGATTATTAGCATTTGATGTATCTGGAACTGCAAATTGTTGAGATTCTACATTTTGGTCACGGTAAATGCCTGTAAGTTACGCAGGTATGGAATATGTAAACCCTTACTGAGTTGACTCTGGTCGAGACGCCTTGCTCAAGTCTGGAAAGTGCGTCTCCGCTTATATATATATATATATATATATATATATATGTATGGTTGGCGGCATCCGGTTTCGGATTTGCCTGTCACTGTGGCAAGCCACAGGACGCCTGCGCCTACAGAGGGACCATGGATGGCTTGCGCTGCACCACTCACAGCTCCATCCACACACCCCATATCCAGTGTAAACCCGAAGGAATAAGACCGGGAGGCATGTGGATGGGAACCACGTTTCATCAACGGAGCCGGCCCACACTCCTTCACAGGCAAACACAAGCACACTGTATTTGGGGAATCAAGCGCACACAAGGCGGTGGCTGGACCGTAGTCCGCTCCACACTGAGTGCATGGAACCACTCTTTGATCCTAACAAGGCCACAAGGACCGTGCACCCTGTCCCCTCCAGCAACGTCCAACTGTCTCCTGGAGCCAGTATGGACGATGTAAAGGGGTAATAGACAGGTAGGCACCTTGTCAACATGCACATCAAGCGCATCCACACCGGGGATATCAAACAGCAGGCAAACACTTGAGAGAGAGAGAGAAAGAACAAAAGAAAAACTCGATTAATGCATAAGGAAACGGTGACATAAACCTTAATTAAATAGCATATGTAATAAGTTGTTTACAAACCAATCCTAGATAAGTGCACGAGGTCAGAAAGTATAGTTCAAGGAATGCCACGAACACAAAAATGTTATGGAAATCGAATACAATTGGCTAAGACGATGTGTGCAAGTTAATGGAATAGAGTACAGGGAGATATTTATATGAGAAAGAAAAGCATTAAAGTAAAAACTATAAACCCACCACCTGAAATAAAGAGACTTAGCATGCAAGCACGCGGTTAGTAAATCGAATTCAGCGTGCCTACAAACGCTGCGCCGGCTCGCCGTAATGCTCTGCAGGACCCGTCGTCGCTTCTGTAGTGGCCCCAAAGGGCCTAGCTCATGGCCCGCTAGACATTTATATGAGAAGGCATTAAGGCAGAACCGAAAACCCACCACCTGAAATAAAGAGACTTAGCATGCAAGCATGCGGTTAGTAAATCGAATTCAGCGTGCCTACAAACGCTGCGCCGGTGCTGCATACGTTCACTGCGGGACCCGTCGTCGCTTCGGCAGTGGTCCCGAGTGACCTCTCTCATGGCTCACTAGGCCCGCCCGACTAAGGCACTCGCGACCGCATGTTCTACAGCACCATGCGCTCGATGTCGATGGAGTACAATTCATCGGTGCTTGCCGCTTCCGCACTTGCCGCTTCTTCTCTGCATGCATGAGGGCTTTCTCCCGCACTTCAGCAACTGCCTTCGTGATGAGATCGCGCCATGCACTCCGATCAACCGCCTTCGATTCCCATGATCTGCAATCAAGATTAGAACGTGTAAGGCTCACTTTAATCATGTCCTGGTAACGTAACTTTGGTTTCCCCACGTGCCGCTTCCCTATACTCAGCTGACCGCATAAAAGCTGCTTCGGAATCCGCGTCGAATCCATACGGCTCACATGACCGAGCCATCTTATGTGTCGCAGTAAAAGTATGCCGTCCACTGCATACATCCCACTTCGGCGCAACACTTCCGTGTCTGCAACTCTGGCACCCCAACCGATCCGCAAAATTCGTCGCAGACATTGCTGATGGAACCGCTCGAGATATCGCACATCCCGACGGTACATCGTCCACGTTTCACTGCCGTAAAGAAGAACGGACAGTACCATGGATTTGTACACCATCAGCTTCGTGCCAATGCTAAGCTGATGGTTGTTCCATACTCAGTACTCAAGCTTCCTGAATGTCGCTGCTGCCTTCGACACGCGATTACGCAACTCAACGTGTAGCTGCTGATAAGTGGACATCACACTCGCAAGGTAGCTGAAACGAGAGGTGATTTCCAATACTTCAGCACCAATGCTGACTCACGGCAATATTGAAGATTGCACCTCCGGTGAAGGCTGAAAAAGACAGACAGTTTTGCTTGTGTTGATGGTGAGCCCGAATTTGGCCGCCGTCGAAACCAGAGCACTAGTCGTGTGCTGCAACTCATCTGCGCTGTGTGCAAACAATGCACAGTCGTCAGCAAAAAGCAACATAAGGATAGTTGACTTACAGACTAGAGTCCTCGCACCGAAACGACGGATGTTCAGCAACCCACCATCATTTCGGTGCTCCACACGAACACCGTAAGCACGAGCCGCATCTAAAGCACAAGATAACATTGCATGAAGATATATATTAAACAGGGCAGGAGCTAAGACACAGCCTTTCTTCACACCAGAGACAACTGCAAAGTCATCCGAGGTCTCTCCACTTAGCTACACCCTCGCTCGCATACCACTGTGCAGACATACAATTAAACTTACAAACTTACGCCAGATCCGCCTTCACATCGTGCTGCTTTAGGCCGTGCAATGTAGGCCAGTCGATCTCTGAACGGTTGTTCAAGAGACAGTCAAAATTTTTCCGCCAGACCTGCATTATGTCTGCAGTCTGCGTGCAGGTAGCGCCTGAACTACCATCGATCAGTGTCCTCAGCGGCTCCAATCTCGGTCCATACACCGCCTACAACGAGTCACAGAATTCCTTGTGTTGGCGGCGTTCGGCGTAGCATTCCATCTGCTTCGCCTTCTCCGTCCACCATGCATTTTTAATGCGACGGAGCTCTCGGGTCAGTCGCCGTCGAAGTTTGCGAAACTGACTCCTCTTCCCTAAGTCACTAAGAACTGCAACATGTGCAGCAAATGCTGCATTCTTCTCTGACACCAATGCGCCGATCGTCGCATTGTTTTCATCAAACCAATCAGGCCGCTTACAGTTTGTGCGCCCGATGGTCTCCTCGGCAGCAGCTGTCACCTGGTCGCGAATGTAGTGCCACAGGTCGCCCGCTGTGGCTATGCAGTCCACATCACCACACAGGCGTGCAGCCATCGACTTCTCCAGCTCAGTACGTTTCGCCACAGTACTGAGGGAGAGAATGTTAAATTTATGCCGATTCACGGCTGGAGTGCAATACATTGTTTTACGAAAATATATGTACAATTTGGTCCGAACCAATTTGTGATCAGTACCACACTCAGCTCCACGCAGTACACGTGTCATGCGCACTTCACGCATATCACGCTGACGTACGATGACATAGTCAAGCAGGTGAGCGTGACCACTCCGTGGGTGCGTCCAAGTTGCTATATCACTCGCACTCAGTGAAAACTGAGTGTTCGTGATCGTCAGGCCGTGAGTGACACACAGTGAGAGCAGCCTGTCACCGTTTGCATTGGCTGAACCAATGCCATGCACACCGATAACATCAGTCCACGCTGATGCATCACGCCTAACGCGCGCGTTGAAGTCACCCAGCAGAAATAGTCGGTCGCTCCTCGGCACAGACTGTATCACGGAGGATAGCTCAGTGTAGAACTGATCACGCGTGTCATCAGGATAACACATGGTCGGACCGTACGTGCTTATAAAAGTAGCAAACTTACCTCTTCCGAGTCGTAGGCGAACAGTCATCAGTCGCGCGCTGATGCCTGTTGGTTCACCCACCAGCTGGCCGTGGACGCGATCGGATATTGCAAATCCGACTCCATGTTCACTTGGTGCTGAGGCAGCGTTCCCCACCCAGTAGCATGTGTAGCCAGCAACTGCTTCATGTAACTTACCTTGCTCAGCCAGCCGAGTTTCAATGAGCGCCGCAATATTGATGTGGTAGCGCGCCAGCTCCATTGCGACCAGTGCAGTGCGTCGCTCCGGGCGCTCGCTCGAGTTCCGGTCCAGCAGCGTGCGCACGTTCCAGCACCCGATGCTGAGTGCTTTGCGCGCAGGCAAACGATTGCATTGGTGGGCAATCGCATGCGAGGTGGCTGTTGTGCTTCGGAAGTTTGCTTGAGGGACCTCACCCGGAGCCTTTGGCTTAATAGCCTGACCCACATGGCAGTGGGTGGTTTGGAGGTTTACTTGAGGGACTCCGCCCGGAGCCTTTGGCTCAATAGCCTGACCCACAAGGCAGTGGAGAGCAGATGCAGCTCGGGAATGTGATTGCAGGGACAGATGGGGATCTGCTTGACGGCCGTCACACGCAGCCTTTGAGGTTCTGGAACAATTATCAAATGTTTTGCGACCGTAATTGGATATGCACCTGCGACCACGGCCAGACGCAGGTGGGTTTTTGGCGGGTTTGCACCAATTTGACCAGGGGCTGCCTGGCTTGAGGCGGTCAGTAGCAAACCATTGAACACCCGGAGGTGTCCTACCACCGTCAGAGACAATGCGTGGCACTCGTGCTCTACGCCAATCGAGCTGTGAGATTATAACCCGTAACCTGTTGTCTCCTATGGCTAGGTTTTACGGGAAGAGGGCCATCGACCACTTCCTAACCTCCGGAGAGGATGGACTAGGATACTGCCAGGGCGCCCAATCCTGACAGGAGAACGACTCGGGTCCTCAGTCAAAGCCTTCGATTAAATGAACACCCGAAAGGCAGCGGGTCTAGCACATGGTCAGTTAGCCGACTCATGCGGATTGGTGTCCTGGATCTTAGCAGGGAGAAGGGCGAAACCCAACTCCCTCCCAGCGGTCGCCACATGGAGGCGCCCAGGACATGAGACTATGGCGCAACAGTAGCAGCAGTGGGTAGACCATCTGTCAGGATCTAGCCGCCACCAGCCTCAGCGCACCATAGGCTCCCCGCCATATATGGATATATACATATATATATAATATATACATTTAAAGCATTCTCATATGATATATTCTATAAACTAACGTGTCATTACACTTTATGTGCACTCCTGCATAGATGTAATTTCAATCCTAACCGATAGCCCTCTGTTTCCGGTGTTTCAATTGAAAGTACACAATGCTTGTAATCTTTTTCGTTTTTAATTCCTCCGTATTACACCAAGCACTTAGGGTTCCAAGAATATAGGCACCAATGTCATAGTGTAGTGGTCTATTTTCTTATAGTTTACTTTCAGGTTTGCAACTATAGTGCATAAGGAATATGCGGCCAACGATATCCCCTTTCCAAATATACGGTTGGCGTATTATATTTCCCCGGTTATTTGATCCACATAAGACTTTTTTCAGGTCATCCGGCCCGCCATGTAAAAGGTTTGATGACCTCTGGTCTAGATGTGATGAGCACTAGCAATTCCGCGGTATAGTACGCTTTTTACAGTGAAGCACTTATGCGTTTCTCAGTAATCTTCAGACACCATTGAAATGTAGTTGAAAGTTAAATCGGCTTAGCGTGGACTGTCAGCTTACGATGTAAGGCCTTGATACCCGTGAGTACCCATAATCCACAAATCTATAGTCTACCTAAGTTGTAGAAAGCAGGAATGCTTTTGAGACTAATCATCTTCATGATTAATTCATCGTACCATGCCATTGCCAAACGGCTGAACTGCATGCCCGAATTCGTAAGCAAATCCTTAGAAAAACAAACAGCCAAACACTTTTGATCACTTTCTTTTGCAAATACCTAAATTTGATCGGAGAGGAAATGTGGTCCTCTGATGTTCGTTCTGTTTTCATCATCACTTTGGTTGAAACAGTTGAGAACTTATGCGGGTTTATAACAACACAACTTTCGAGTTCAGCTTCTCAAACAATTACGCACAAAACATCGTTTCACTTTTTAAGGAAGCTTATCTGCAAATTGACGGTGTTGCGATGTGCAGCTCACTAAGCCCGTTATTGGCGGATGTATTTATAGATATGATAGAAAGAAAAATGGATTACATCATACGCTCCGCCACTCAGTACACGCCTTATTTTGCTAATCATGGATTCCAATGTAAACATTGCGCATGCGACCGAAAAGCGCAAAGAAATGCATTAAAAGCCTGATGAGTAAAGATGAGTAAAACAATCGCCTTTTGCATCTAGACGCGTTGATTACACGAGGGCCAGAGAGTTCCATCAGAAGGTCTGTCTACAGAATGTCGAGCTGGCTTGGGCAGTATTTGATTGTACGAGTTTCGCCCCAATCCAACACAAAAGCTATCTTATCCGGATACTATTTTGTTGGGCCCATATGATCTACACCCTGGACATCACAGAAACAAAAAGTCATTGCTATTTAACACGCTGCAAAATAACAGTTATTCGCGAAAGTTTGCTTAGAGCTACTGTTAAACAAATATCAAGATTTTGTGAGGAAAGTCAAATGAAGCCAATTTTGCTCAGCTATATTTCAAAGGTACCAATGTGACTAAGGTCACCGAGAAACACATAAATGCCGCACGGTAAAAGTGTACAATACTACGGAAATGCAGCTACTCATCTCGACTAGACTTGTGCTAATTTGTTCGAGTTAGACACTGATGACAAGGCAGTGTATGTCCCACCGCGTATAAAAATTTACCAGCAGCTCTGGGTACAGTTACATCAGGCGCACTAACCGGAGCCTACGTTTCGGAATCAAGAAATATCTTAAAGTGGTTACGCATCCGGGTGGGCTCTGTGACGCCGGAATCAGTGGGCTCGGTAAAGCGAGTTACCTCAGCAGTCAGTAGGGTCCTGCTGACTACTGATCACCGATGAAATGTTGATGACTCGTTCACAGTCCTAATGCACGACTAACGGCCCCGAATACTTAGGCTACTGGAAGCTAGCATTATTGGTTGCAAACGGCAGCTGCTCTACGTTCAAAAACTGATGGCAGTGATGTTAAGCCAATTAGTGGTGGACACTGTGTTTGGCTAGCCATGATCACCGGTTGCTTGATTAGAAGGCACGAAATGACGTCGTCCCCTCACTACCTACGCCCTCCAATTTGGGTGTATATTTTGTCTGTCGATATGTGTAATAACATTTTGTGTGACAATTAAATCAGGTAGATACACGCGTTTGTAGTTTTGCATGGAAGCTCGCTTAGAGGGAATACTTGATGTGGCTCTTTATAAACGTGATTTTGTGAAGAAAGTAAGGCACATTTCATTGCAGTGTTTGGGATGAAGACGAATAGTTGCCAGTACCAATTTGTTCTATGAACTTGCATTCTACATTGTCCGATATATTAGTCCAAATGACCCACTTCTCGTATCAGATTTTCTAGAATAAGCCATAAGTTAATTACATTCCAAGTCAAAAAACACGTCTTCTCGCAGGTCGAACTTATATTTATACATACCCTGTATAGTTTTCTCAGGCACTTGTTTCAAAGGGGCACTGATCTCTTCTAGTTGCTAGAACTGTCCGTTTTGGTATTATGCCTTCGTTAGTTTAGTCTTCCTTGCGCGATAAACCTGTAACAAAAATTAACAAAAAACATTTGCTTGTACAGCCCCATCGTATGCTTGCTTACTAGACCAAGCTGCATGCCATATCTCAAAGCAAATGTCTTGTCATATTAACCTTCAGCTCCTAGTTAGAGATCCGGTTATTCGGCGTAGCCCAGACGTGCCATGAATGCTTACTGTTTAACCATACTGGTGCACATCTTCATGTCATGAAGGCCGTAATACTGTACTATGCCTTCACCCACCCAAAAGTTTCTTCCTTGGTGAAGAATCCCTTAAATACTTCATTGTGGTTCTGAAGTAGTCAAACGTCAGCACATTATACATGTGCTTTACATTGTCATTGATTGCCAGATAGAGATACTTTGTATTTGTAATTAATCTGTACAGCCTCCTAGTTTTACTGAAGGCTGCATTATGAAGATCTTGCACAGGATTCCAAACGAATATCTTCATAGTGATGGATTATATCCAGAGATAAACAGAAAGGAAAAAAGCACGAAGATAAATTTTGATTACACTGAACGTTTGGTCAACAGTTTGGCCGGCCTATTAGGTAGTCCGCCTTTTCATTTAGTCAATACGGGTTTATCAAAGAATCATTCTGATGATTTGCACGGTTTAAGTCCTTGTTTTCAGAAATTGGGTGCATATTCAGACCAAAATCTGAAACTGTGCTCTTAGACGTCTTTTTTCCTCCCCAGCCTAATTCTCTTACCTTTTTGGGTTTTTATTGAAATGGTAGAGATAGGGGTGTACTACCTTCTGGTTCCACTTTGGGTGGTTCGCCGCCCATATATACTGCGGTTTCTGGTCACTGAGACAATCCTTAGATAGCCATATCCTCAGTGAGTAACTGCATTGTTGACAGCTCATCAATTAATTAAGCACTCTGAATCAAATCGGAATTTTACCAATCAAGCAAAAGCGTAATGAAAATTTTGCACTCCAGGACATCGATAGCTCATTTTATCAGAGTGATAAGGTATTGCACAGAATATGTAGAAAGTTTCCTGTTAAAGAAAGTATGATACAACCTGCAAATTTACTGATAAAATTTGACGTTACAAACGAAAAAGCAGCTCGCCGCAAGTCACAATCTTCTTTACTCTAAGAGTAGAATCATAGTATATCGGATTCCGTATAACTTATGAACATTGTAGAGCTTAACACAGTTAGCAATGGCGACAATTACCATTAAGACCATTCACCGATACCGAGTAATTATAAATGAACTTTGCCCAACCCATCGTGTATTGTACTAACTAGAAAGAACTGGAAGTCAATTAGCGAAGAACGAAGCGATGAACCGCATGACTCACAGAGAAATCGCAAGTCAAGGCCAATAACTTCAGTTAAGCAAAGTGACGGTCAGAAGTTAAAAACAAATTAATATTCATGGTATTGAAATAGTGAAAGCATAACCGTAGAATCTTCACTACAGGGGTCGTCCCCTAGAAGGCAGATGGAAATACATGTTCCATAAAAGTCAGGTGGGGGACAATAGGAAGGCTGAAGAGTCGAGTTCAGATAGCAGGCACATGCCTGCTTACGAGGAAGGGTCGGATGCTGAATGCGATCGAATTGTGATAGAAAGGATGAGAAGTTTGACGGGGTAAAATTAATGGCGAGGCAGATGAAATGAGCTCTCCTTGAAGCTCATGTTTATTGCCACAGATCAGTTCTGCTGGTGCTCATTGCATCTTAGCTTGGATGCTAATGCCTAGACCTAAAAGCACAAGGAAACTGTGTTGGCCTCACTCAGGATCAGATGTGGCACGGAGCGTTGCCTAAAGCTGTCAGTAAAAGCATTCAATAAACTCTTAGCTGCGTGTTGATATACCGTCGTGTGAATATGGTAACAATCTTAGGATTTACAGAACGCATCGTACTGTGTAGATTTCAAAGGATTCCAGCGCTCTGTTGTGACGGCAGATGGGCGTCCGTAGTGGGAGATCTACCGGCCCAATAAAGCGTGGGCGACCGGTTCGACCGAGCAGTCGGGTACAGGAATGGCTTATAGCCATCTGGTGAAGCGGTTGACACGTCAGTATATATACGAATCTGCGAGAAGGAGGTGAACGGCTGGTCAATTCTAAGCGTACGAGTGAGAGCCGAGAATCCGGAGCAGTGAATAAGAATAGACGGCTGCATGTTTGTCCGTGTATCTTGGAGCGCTGACAGTTGACATCCTGGAGCACAGTTACAAAAATCTTTGTTCACGCTTGGCCAAACAAAATGCCAGTGACAAACTCAACGTGACCCATTTAATAGTTGCGCGGATACCAGAACGAGATAGTGAGTGAAGGGCGTCGAAGACCCTGCGTCTGAAAAGGCGCGCATGATGGGTTTCGGATAAACAATAGATTGGTCGCAAAGGATAGTTCCATCGGTAGTTTGGAGAGGAACTGATTGCACATGCAGTAAGGTGAACTGCAGCGTGCGTTGGAGGTCTTTGTTCTGAGCCTGGGCCGATGCCACGGCGGAATTGTGGACAATAGGCAAAGAGTGAAGGGTGAGGTTGATGCGAGAGAGAGCATCAGCGACTGGGTTGGCGACACCTAATACATGACGTATATCAGCAGTGAATTGCGTGACAAAGTCTAGATGTATGTTTTCCCTTGAAGAATAATTGTTGGATGAGAAGATAACAGCAAAAGTGAGAGGCTTGGATTTAGTGTAGACTGTGAAAGCTCGGCCATCTAATGTGTGTTGGAAGGGACGAATAGCTTATTAGGTTGAAGCGGTTCCATACCAAACGCGCTGCCGCTGGATTCCGCTGTTTGCAGGCGTTCGGAGCAAAAGTCGTTTAGTTGCTACCTCCCACCAACATGTTGCTGAGGCGCGGCTCCTACCGCACCTTCTAAAGCGTCAGTAGTAAGAGCATTGGGAAGCAGCCGTTTTTGAGTGAGGGGGGAGAGCGATGTTTAAGATAGCATCAGTGAGCTCGGTGCGCCGTGTCTAGTAAGGTAAACATATATTCGTTACATCTGAGGAGGTCATTCAGAGGCTGCATGACTTGAGCGCAGCGGGTGATGAAGCAAGTTTAGTAGTTGACTAGACTGCAAACTCAAAGTAGGTGCTTAGACGAATTCTTGCTAGGGATTCTTTGATGGATTAAAGGTTGTCCGTAAGGATCTCGTTATCAGATGATGAGACGAGATGGCATCGGAATGCTACGGCGGACATACAAAGTTAGCACTTGGTTGGATTGACGGTGACGCAGTGTTTGGTGGACAGGGGTAACAGAGACTGAATAATGAACAATGCATAGTGATCATACCGGGTTAACGATCAATTACTTGACAAGTCCTGCATGATGGTAAACGGAAAACTACAATATCAAAAGATATGTGACTTGTCTGTTTGAGCATTCATCTAGAAGGTACGCCGCTGAATAATTGTAGTGTACTTGGGAACTGAGTGCGAGGAACGAGGCAACTTGGGGACAGTTATAGTTATTGTATTCCTTGAGATAACTAAGCACGAAAATACTCAAATCTGTACCGCCTCCACAGTTTTATGTGACCTATTAATCAGACTTGAAGGGATAATTATTATAGTTCCATGTAGCACAATTTAGGCAATGAAGTGATGGAGGCCAAGTGTAAGATCCAAATGTCTTTGAACTTATCAAATGGGATGGAGGAGACAACTAACCTTGGGAAAGAGTTCTAGCGTTGGAAAACCCGGAGAGAAACATAATTCCGCCGGGATTACAAGGGGTTATACTGTGCACACGATTTCAGCGGGTTACCTCTGACATCGGTGTTACGGCTGTCAGCAATGGACGGCGTATGTGATTAGGGTCACACATTATTTGGTAGACTAATATGAGGTTGCTGCGCAGCCTTCAGTAGTGGTCACTAAAACTCAAAGTAAGTTCAAGCTTTGATTGAAGGCCAGATTTCGGAGGTCATAGATGTTCTTTGTGGCCCTGCGTTGTGGGTTCTCTTGTACTTCTAGGTCCCCCTTCAACCAAAGTAACTGAGGTTAAATGCTGTGATTATAATGAGGGCGCAAGTAAGAAATGGGTACCTTGGGAGGATGGGTGGATGAAAATTCGGAAGTCTCTCCGCAGCAAGCTGACGTGCTGGTTGGCCTTCTTTGCAGCTGTCTCTGACTGCTTTGAACAGTTAATTTCACTTTAAATTAGCGCACTAAGTTTGCGTACTTAGGAAGTTGTTTGCAATACATATGACTTAAGCCTATATACTTACTTATATCTATAAAGCAATTGAATAGTTTGACATTTTTCCACATTGGACGGAATGTATTCAATACTGACAAGCTTGAAATCGTGATGAGGTCACGCTAGAGCTTTCTGTGTTCGTTCGGTTCTTTGATCGCTCGCCAGAACTTGATGTCATCCGCGAAGAATAAGTAATTGAAAGCAATTTTCCTCGCCTGAACGTTCGTGAAAAGTAAGAATAGATGGGGCCCGAGTACCGAGCCTTGTAGTACGCCGCACTCGACCTCAATTGCGTTGAGCAGGGATTCTCGTACTCTCACCTCCAACCAACGCCCCTGCAGGAAATTGCCTATCCAACCCAGCACTGGGTCACCACTGCCATTGAGCTGAAGTGTATAGAGAAGAATTTGATGGTCTATGCGATCAAACCCTTTGGGAAATCCAGATAAGTTGAATCAATTCCATATTACCCATCACGGGCTTCAGTGTAGCTATTGCGTGCGATTTCACGTTATATTATATGAGCGTTTTTGCGGGAAGTCATGTTGCTCTGGTGCTATCATCATGTAATTTCCAAGGTACTGCATGAGTACATCAGGGATGATATGCTGCATAAAATTAGGAAACACAGGGAATATCTTTATGGGACAGTAATTGTTTAGGGTAGGGCGAGTACCTTCCTTCTTTAAAAGTGTGATATCTCCGCGCTTCTATATTGTTATAATATGCTTCTCCTACGTACAGTGCGATAGAGTATAGTCAATGGTTCTAAGAAATCACTGGCTGCCGCACGTTAAGCCTTTGGTCGAATGTTATGTACACTAGGTAAGCTGTGGATACTTAGGGACAATAGTTTTTCTAACACCGTTTCCGTACTAACAGTCGAATTGGATGGAACTGACGACAGAAATATAGAAAGAGGGACAACCTTTGGAACATTCACTTACTGATACGCTGGTAATTAATGGAACCGTAAGTGATCGGCCGCTTTCTTTTCTATGGCGTGCACCCGTCCGTCTTGACCAGTGCTAGAATTCGGTGTTGCAAATTATGATTACTATTGTCGTGAATATATAAGAGTTTGCGGTCCCTGTAGAAGTTCTCCTCCTGCTGTTGACTTACATTGTCCCATAGGATCAAGCTCACAGAGAATTTACGCGGTGCCACATGGACCTTCCAAGTTACGGAAATTGAGGTGTCCTAATGACCACTGCAGGCTAATTCCCTCAATGACATTCATTTACGTGTTAGGCTCTTTAGAAATGACTTCCTCCTCTTCTGACGGTGGAAGGATATCTGCAGACGCGTGCGTTGCCAGTGCACTAAATGTCCTTTTTACAGTGTCCCAGGGGATGTCTGTGGTGCATTTAGTATAAAGGTGCAAAAGACCTACTTAACAGGCGCGGATAACACATATTCTGCATAACATATATGTTTCAACCGAAGAATCACATGGTCACTTCGACCAAATGACGTGTTTGTAATTAATCCGTCCACCATGCATCATTCGATGGTGCGCACCAGTTCACCTATCCACGGCTTGTTAGCACTTCGAAACCTGGACGGCAAAGTCACGTGGTTGTGCAGTGGGTAGCTGCAAATTACCCGGGGTAAGCAGGCTTTGATCTGCACGATATTGTTCGCCGCTATTTCCAGGAGGTACATAGTAAAGTCGTCTACGATAAGAATGTGACTGTATGAGTTGATCGAAGCAAAGTAAGGAACGTGGTTTAGTTTGAAGTCCATTTCGCACGTCGTTTGGTGAACGATAAATCTAAGCTCCAAGACGTGTGTCATTGTTCCACAACCATAGCCAATACCGAAGCGAACCTTGGGTACGTATTTCTGCATGGTTAATACTTTCAAAATCGAGCTTAGATTGTAACTGGGGATTACGTCACCATCTCTTCCAGCTCTATCATTCCGAATCAGCAGCAGACCGGGTAAATTGACCTCAGAATCTCAGGGCTTAACCAGGTACAAAAACCGAAAATAAACTTCTAACCGCTGTGTCGGGCACTGCTCGCGGAGCTCAATAGCGCAGTGGTCAGGACGCTAGTCGACAAGCACTATTCGCCGAGTTCCAACCTCAGCTCAGCAATCTATACCTACTGAGTCCAAAGTAAAACGAAACCCTCGGTCGTAGAGTGCAGGGATGGGACAGAGACACATGGAAACCATCCACGCTTCCGTAAGTACAATGAGATCCCGCGGATATGAGGTCTGGCGTTCTCAAAATCTACCAACGTCTAATAAGATTTTAGCGTTAGTATACAAAAATGATAATGTTTTTGTCGCGAGAACTGTGTGGGTGGACAAAATATTCGTATTCAGTATTAAGCTTACCGTTCATCGGTTAGCAGCTTATTAACACTTGCAAAACTAGCATCAGTTCTGCCACAAGCAAAGCGTAACTTCCCACCAGGCCGAAGGCTAAATGATCAATCGCCAAGTGCCTGATGCATACAACGGGAAAGTTGTAGGTGGACCTCTGGTGACTTTATTCGCATCTGTGGTTCTACTGGTACGGCATCGTGTACATGCCATCATAATCAAGGTGAGCTAAACGCTAGACGTGGCTGACGCAGCGGCCTGGTTCGCAGCACAGTACCGAGGAAAACAAAGTCAGCACGGTCAACCTGCAGCTGCATACGAAAGCTTTTGTGATCCACAATTGTGCCGCCAGATGGTTGGCATTGGACTAACATGTAGTAAATGCAGTAAGAAATTATATCCCAAGTATTTAAAATGGAGTGTTGTGGCAGTGAAAGAGCGGCACTAGACACCACTGTAGTGTGCAGAGTGCTTAATAAATTCACACGTTAGGTGCTTTGCTGTCTAGTCAAAAAATTTTAAACTAACTACCGATATGCAGTGCGCGACGCCTGACCCAGCATTCGAATGGGAACCAGCTGCATCCAAACTGCACTACCGACACTTAAAGTATGCACCACCAAAAAAGATATTAGCCAATCGATGTGTTTAGATAACAGTATAGAGTTAGCGTACCCAAGTACGGGAACTAGCAAACAGGTGCGCATTCACTGTCTCTCCATGTCGGTAAATTCTATAGTGTACTTAGTGATTTTCTCATATGGATATTGTTCGTGGCACATGATGCTCAAATGCATTCGGGTTTGTACAACGCTATCACTATCAGTCGTCATGGCAAGTAGTTTCATAATAAGTTTAGCGATTACTTCCGCAAATACTCCAAAGAGCTACAGAAATTACAAATGCCAATGCGACTCTATGTATGCCATCTATTGCACCCCCAGAGAAAGAACGCGCGTTCACATCCAAAATTTTCAATGCAAGTAAGACGTAGAATCCAATGAAGCTACTATGCTGCGACTTGCCAAATTCACAATCAACCTCTATAAGGAACATAATGTTGGATGACCATAATCAATTAGAATCAATATGTCAAGCGCTGGAAAAGCATGACGATCCGGCGGGTTATTTTTCGCATCGTTCGCACCCAACTCAGTTCCCCATAGCAAACTGAGGCTACTTCAGGTTGGACATCTGTCAGGTAAGGATTTTCAACATACCGTCTTCGTGCTTCTTTATAGGTGTACTTATATTACTTGCTATTCACTAAAGTAAGCTTCGGCAAAAGAAGTAAATGCAAGGAGAATATAGTAAGCTAAACGATAAAAGATCAAACATTGTTCGTGGCGGTCCCGAACATCCATCTTACCACCAACCGCAAACCAACGATCATAGCTTAAAAGACTGATGCTATATCCGTGATTCATCCGCTCTACAGGAATTGCTTTCTAAGCAAATGGCAACGCTGCTCAAATCACACAAATCTAAAGGGTTTGGTCCAGTTGCGCAAGATATCCTGCGCCACGCTAACACAATTTACGCACTACTTTGGCTTCAGAGAAACAGCTGGTGCAGTGGAATCCAGCGAGTTATAGTTGTGTCGTGATGCTTGTACTTTTAAACTGGTGAGCAATGTTTTCCCCAGCCTCCCAAAGAATCAACAGAACATAAGTCTCAACTACTTTCGAAGGCGTAGTTAGCAGATGCTCACTGCAACAGCCTTATATGGTCGCGGGATCTAGTCTAGAGATTTATCCAAAGTTCAGTTGTCAATCAAGAAACTATCTTCGGTGTAACAACTCAGGAAATGCTTGTACATTAAGATGCACTTCTTGCCTTAACAACGCGGATATTTTGCACCAATTCCTACAAGGTACTCTCAAAAATTGACTAAGCGCTCTTGTAAAAGGTTATTTGCCCTAGTACCTCATAATAGAAACCGCGATTTGGCAGAGAGACGTGATTACGGACTCCTGGATCACACTAGCTAACATGTCACCCATGCGCAACGACCGACAAACTAAAAGAAGGTTTGTAACTAAATAGTTCCTTTCCGACCGCTCTGTAAACTTGTTATGATGCCGTCTATACTTAAGATGATATATGTCAAGTGGCGTACGTATACCTCATAAAATAATTCTAGACAGCTATGTATGACCTACTGGTGTGATCTTACAGCGGCTTGCGCCTGGTGGTGCGTTACGGGCATTTTAACTTTACTTGGATGTCAGTTTTCCCCACCCTAACCTAGACAAATTCCTGTCTACTCTTTCTTTGAAGCAACATTCAAAGTTACAGGCAAATTCTCAATAGCCCCAGCACTATAATTTACCCTTCAGAACATGATCAAATGCAACATACGGTAGACGAACACCCATTGACCTTAGCACATCTAAAATGTACTATTACAAATCACTGGTTAGTTAGTTTGTTTTCAAATATTGATTTAGCGTTATGATGCATACCCTTGTGTACTGTGGACTGACTGAACTTTTAAGCGTATTGCTTTTATTTGACTCTGAATGAAACTTTTTCACTTGTTGGACTACACTTTCGTTAGTAGCCCTTTAATTTTTGAGACGCATACCGGGCGCTTCAAATTGGCTAAAATAATTCATGTATGTTTTTCTCGACCTCGTTGAGATTAGTATTATAATGGTTACACTAATCCATCGTAAAATAGAACCATAGTCCGTTGTTGGCAATGAAATTTGGGTTGTCTCTGGTTTAAACGATCTTATCCCACACGAGAAGGATTGCTAAGTTATAGAGGGAACTAGCGCCTGCGGCCATTTAAGGCAAGTACTTTAAGACATTCCTGCAAGAGGTCATCTCTGGTCCACTACTGTACAGTCTTAGTACCTCAACAACTCGGGTACTATAGGAAAAATACAGCCATTTTATTCTTATATTTAGCAACGACAGCCTCAAGGTTAACGCAGCAATAGCGTGCAAATCTATAGACTGCAGCATTAATGTAACATTAGTGTGCCGCTTTATGTACTGCGCAGAACAACTTAAATATAACACCAAAGAATCTCACGCTACAACTAATTGTGATAACATGCCCAGTTCACTGGTGCAACAAGCTGGATTTACCTATGCGAATGGTCCTCTGAAGTGGCTTAGGGTAATTCTCTGCCCATTATACAGGTGAGTGAAAAACACATCAGAAAGTAAAATCAGCCCTATAATAGGTTAAAGTCATTTTTACTGAACGGAAGAAATAAATGGATGGCATTAAGGGAGCCGGCCTGGCTCGCTCAAATAGTCTTACGAGCATGGACACAGTAGACGTCTGTAGAACACCAAAAAATTCTACGTCAGGCTCGTCCAGAAGGATGGATAAATTTAGCAGCCAAAACATGGCATAAGTTACTCTACTTCATAGATACATTACGCGTAAATAAGCCTGCTCCGAACACGATATGCAGTTTAGCACAAAGAAGCAGCAGGTGACCAACGGTCCTGGAGGACATTTTAGACGCACCTACTACTTTTATCCCGCCTACGTCACTTGTACAACCATCAGGACCCAACCACTTTTCCCATACCATTGCGGATGTATTAAAGTGGTGGAAGTCACTGTGCGCCCAATCGTTTATTGATAACTATGGCATTAGTACAAAGGAGTTGAAATTGACTGCCAGGGACTTAGTAGATCTGCTCGTTGTATTCTCTTTACGATGTCTTAACCACCTGATTTCCATAATGTGGAAGCAGGGGATCATTACTGTAAGCTACTTTGGTGGTGGCCGTACAGCACCTAAGAATTATCGGTCGATACAAGTGCTGCCAATGATTTCAAAGATCACTGAGGCACTAATGGAGCAGCTATAGAGTAATCAAAATGCTCCTCCGGAGCTGCACGGATTTCGCACAAATCTGTCCTATAAGTCTTATCTCCTGATAACTTGTGCGTGCTAGACGGAATGTATGAATGCTGGTATAAGAGTAGAAGTCTACTGCCTTTATTATCCAAAGCCATTGGACCATTTGGATCAAGTCATTTTACTTTGAATACTAGAGAAATATACAATCGAGCGCACCATTCCAAATTGTATAAGTATGTTTCTCCTTCATCCTTATCTAAAGGTGAGGGTTCGCAGCGACGTATCTGATTTACTCGGCGTCCACTGTGTTGTCACAAATGCTGGACACTCGTACAACGCCTGTTCATTGAATTCGTAGATAGACTCATCAGGATTCTCCCTTAAAATTTCTAACACTATGATCAACAAATATGGTCTGATATTAGTGTAGTGAGGACATCATCTGGCTGCGCACTGATATGTGACAATCATGGTCCACAGAGAACACGCTGTCATTCAACACCGCCAAATACAAAGTGTTGAACATACGCCATCAGTGTATTCACGACTAATGTCTATGACCACAAAGTTTACAGCGCGCTTCTCATGAGTGCAATCTCGGTGAGCTAGCTGAATATGCAATTGATTATTTAAAGTAGACCGAAAAGGCTTCAAATAAGACAAAACAGATATTTAGCCATCGTTGTGAGGCGTTTGCAATGTTTGACGAATCATTATTTATTACAATGCTTGGCTTGTACATGGGGCCGATGGTTAATACGCTATCCATGTGTGGCAACCCTGGCAGAAACACCAGCTCAATGCATTTGATACTGCATAACCGGGGGGGGGGCGAAGAAGGACCACACTAGATTGACCCACGTTTCGTAACAACTCAGTGTGTAATAGGTAAAATTTTGAAACGAACGTTCTCGGCGTCTACGGAGAGATCTAACAGCGATGTACCAGATCTAAATAATCCACAAAAGACTTGCCAATGTCTTTGAAACCATGTTAAACTCATAGCTGATAGGCCCTCCGTTTCACCTAGCTACACAATATAGTCGAATGAAATGTTAAAAGTTGTTTTCTTTGTCTAAATGTCCCAACTCTGAGACACTCTAACAGAGCATGGAACTGAGGATCATACATTATCATTATATAAACAACGTTTAGTGTTACGGTAATACATCTACATAGCATACTATAACCCATGCCCATAAAATTATGAAAAGTGTGCAGAGTGAAAGTCAACGGTGTAATATTCCTCTTCAACTCCCGGCAGGAATATTCGAAGCTGTTCTACTGCAATCCTATTAGTGGGGCAGAAATCTTTCGCGTACTTTTAACAACAATGCTTTTTCTCTTTTGTAATTTGCACCGTAACCACCTAGCGGGACTTGTCAAGCGTTTTCGCCTATTAAAATATTTCCATATTGTTTCATTTTAGTCTATCCTTGTAACTTTTCAACATGCTTATTTGCACCTCCTAGTGTTTATCATGGATAAAATAACTTCTCTAATACGCAATTTGAGACATACAAACCAATTTCACCGTTTACATTATTCTTCTGCCAGCTAAACCAAATATGATGCTGGGAAAACAAATGATAAAGTCATAATAATGGCTCTTCTAATGTTATTGTATCAAAGTGTTTATAACTTTAAATACATGGTTACTAAATGAGTGCTTCTTCGTGGGAAGGAGAATAAGATAGCATTAAATATATTACAGATTGGTATTACCTGTGTATGATCTATTACGTTTCTGAGATTTAAATTGCTCCTAACAATGAAGCTGTATTATTGAAATGCCGAAGGCCAATTTGATAACTTCAAGCCAAACTATTTCTAACTACATTTAGACACAAAAGATGAAACATATGACTATCACGCGACTACTTTTAAAATGTCTGACTACTTTAGTAGCTAGGCAGAATACATGTACTTATTTAGGACAAGAAAGTTTTATTAAAAAGCACGCACATATATATCTAAGTGCAGGTGTGAGAGACAAAGGTTGTTTCTATCCGTCATTCATTATTCGCGTGTCATGACGTTTTACGCCTGTGCATGCATGAAGCATTGGTCACATATGGTTGCTGATTTTTCGCTTACATCGTTTTCCGTTCCACAAGTTCGTCTGCGTCGCTTAATCCGTTATTTCACAATAAGAAAATATCAGTTACTATGATTGACATCAGTGGGCATCGAGTATTTTCGTAGCTTTATAGTGCAGCATAATAATTAACCTCAAGTAATATAAATTCATAAATCTTTCAAATTATATGTAAGATAATCTCGGTCTTTGTACATGCAGAGAAGTTCAGCCAACGATGCAGCATTTGTAGTGGATATTAATATGATTTGTTGAACACAGCAGGCTGTAAGCTTTCCTTTCAAATAAGAATTAACTTACATTTTCCAGTTATTTCCTTCTATGCGTCATGTTCTAATTATAAAACCTAGCCGTTATACGAATTGTGTAACCGTTGTTTACAACAGTTTTATATTTCTTTCACTGCCATCGCGCGGCTTAAATTATTGCAATTAATACCAGCGCAATCTAGAACCATCAGCTCAAGGAACATATATATAATGTAGGGTAGATCCATCAAAGCATCTAGCAAATAAACTATTTAACGACAGAACCAAACGTGCACGCAAAACTTGCAAACCCACTACGTGGGAGGCATACCTTACAAATTCATTCTTGTAAAGATGTTTTTAAAAGCTTTCTTTATAGGATTAAAGTATTAACAAAACGTTTTAGATAATAGCTGAATAGACTGGCTGTGGCAATCCACAAATGCAGGTTGTAGTGGGCGAGGACTCAACTTGTGGTGTTAAGATTTTATCAAATACGTTGTTCTCGTTAGTCAAAAAGCAAGTGGTGCATCTGGATCAGGCCTCTGCGTTAAAATTAATTAGATCCGTAAGCTAACTTTTATAATAAAAAACGAATATTTTTTACACAACTCATTCTGACATCTTGTAGTAATTGCGTAAAAGCCATTAGTTCTAGTAAAATTAAGAAATTACAACCAACTGAAGTTAACACTTAAAACGGTCAGTATAACTGTTTAGATTTTGATAACAAAATAATTAAAAGCGCCATTTCGGGAACAATGGTTTGCTTTTAATTAATTAGCATATCCAAAATGGTTGTAACATATTTTATGATGATCAATACAAATGAAACATTAACGAAAAACAAAAAATCATGGCGCAATTTTCACTGTCTCTCTCCATACACATTCATTTGATTAATTTACCAAAAACCTTAACCCGTTGCTTGGAGGTTAATGTTTGATCATTTCGATGTGCGATGTTCGATCTTGTCAATGAAATTATCTTTCTATCTCTAGTAATTTGCGTTATTATTTACACATATAGATACCTCGCAGAGGAATGGCTGCAAATTATTTTTCTTCTTTCTTTGGACTTCCGCAGGAAACAATATGTAGTTAGTTAACAAGTATTATTCTTGGGATACCCTGCTGTTCTTTCTAATGTGCATTGTTGTTTTCAATGTAGTAGTAAGATATATATATATATATATATATATAGGCTTCCTTTGGCTGTCCTATAAAAGCTGCAGTCATAGGCAAATCAGGCAACGGATATCACCATATGTAAATCTCTTTATTTCATGTGTTTAGATTAAGAATATAAATAACGCACATAATAAATTTTGAGCGCAGAAATGCATTTTTTGAAAGCTGCAATGTTATCACATTTAACTTCGCTGATATATTTAGCAGAAGCAACCAATTGTGCAGATGGGGTGCCATCTTGTCAAATAGTTAATGACAATATCTAAATGCTGTATCATCGTTGCGAAATTTGCAAAGCACAATTGAAACAGTGGATTTAGTGTAATATACCAATGGTTAATTTGAGGTAAACTCTTAAATCTGAATGCTATTTGGATAGATTTAAAACACTCGTTGACCTTGAACGAATTGAACAAAGCTGCGTTCCAATCGGTATTCTATGGACACGTTCTTTTGCCACTGTTCTCAGTTGCATTTTGTCACACGAACGTGTGTTTACACTCATTAGACCCATATTCATCTCGCCATCCAGTGCACTTTATCTTTCTGATCTATCTTGTGTGGATTGTCTTTTATCTCCATATTGCGGTTTTTACGCATTTCCGAGGAATTTTCCGAATCACAAACCACACGTAAATATTTGTGGTCACAAACGAAAGCCAACTGCACGTTTCCTCTGACGAATCAGCAACTATGGCCGTGGACCGTTCACCAAAGTATCTATCGTACATGTAGTGTCCGTATTGATCAGTCGCTCTGTTTGCTGCGTGAATGATCTGGCCCGCGGGGGCCAGACGCACAGAAAGTAACGAGTGCGAACATGCAAACCATTCAGCACACAAGAGACCGGCAGTGAACCATAAGCGCTTGGGTCTATATGGAAATACCATCGATCGACTCAATAAAATTTAGGGAGCCCATGTAACCGTATTCAAGTCGAAAGTAGTTTGTGGTCTTCCTTCATGCCATAAAATGTACGGATCAGAATCCAGTGTAGCAGTTGCCAAGGCAAGTTCCATCACAAATGTTCCAAGCTCAGAGTGTACCAGCTGAAGATATACAACAGTAAACCAGATTCACTGTGGTTCTATTCAGTATGTATAGTCATCTTACTGGTAACTATTGTACTTGAACTATTAAAGAGGTACAATGACTAGTGGCAATGCTTGAGCAAATGAAGAGCAGCAAAAGCGATTCATTTGCAGAAAGCGTGACAGAGTAAATCAGAGTCATTACCATCCAGCATTGCATTGGAACTGAGAAAGAAGGCTAGATGGCGCGCAAAAAATGAATCATCTGTGGCCTTATACGCTAATACTACCAGTTGCTCAAAAATGCCTGAAACAACCACCTCTAGTCCGATTGCACTGAGCATGTCCATGGCCTCATACACCCTCCAATCGGTTCCAAATCTTCTGAAGGGCTTTGACACTAGTGGTGTTTGAAACTTGACGGATATCAAAGGTGACGGGAACCTAGATTCTCGGTCACTCCCACTGTACCCATAGTACATGGAGAAGATGAAGCTGTACGCAACCAGACTCCATCAACAGATAAGCTGGTCGTTTGGCCTCAACCAGTGTTGCAGTATTATACCAGCGGTGTCCTGCAGCAACTTTCCAAAATCAACCTCAAATTCCTTTAAAGGAAAACAACTCGATGACGTGAGTCAGTGAAGCTCCATATGCTACACCATGGGTGTTGTAACTAATCTCGTAATTTTGACACGAGTTACCCGTCACCCAAACTCACAGCACTACTATGAACTAAGACTTCTCTGAGTAGTTCTGACTTCTGCGAATGAAGCAGAAGCTGTCCTGTTGTCGACAGCTTGCCTACGGAATGGGTCATGTTCCATCCGCCTATTCCCGGATATTCCGTGGAACGTGCACATAGAGGCGAAGCACTACTTGGACGAAAACCAGAAGGAATTCGTATCCAGGACCATCCTTTTACATGGTGTTTCCGAGGCCAGAAGTCATGATGAGCGCATAACGACCACACACGACTAGCAGCAATGTTGCTACATTCGCGATACCATCTCCATGGAAAACGTCGTTGCGAAATCAATCTCCAGGCTGCGCCAATTGCCAAACTAGAAGGGATGTGTCCCGAGGATTGTAAAAGCGGTCCTTTAATCTAGCCAATTAACAGTAATGGTAGCAGAGTGATGGTATGTGGGCCGCAGCAGCTTTCGTTCTGAGCTCCGGATCAATGCAGGATATGCTAAGCAAACACACGAGAGCAGCCACCTAGTCAGGCCAAGTACTGACAAGAGTTCGGATCAATTCAAGCAACTAGCCTACGAAACTTGCAAACACACCCCATACATTACTTACAAAGAGAGAAGCAGAGGTAATGGTAGGATCGCTGAATCGGACACAGATGAGTTCGTCATCCCTCACCCAAAAAATAATTAGTTGCCGACATTTTACCGTACGGCACAGCCTTGTATCTAAAAACCAATCCCAGGACTCACTGATAAAACGGCGAAACTTTCCTGCATGTACACCGATGCACAATGTCTCCTGAACAAGCATGCCGAACTGCTGCTACGTCAAGTGTCACAAGCTTGAGAGCTCATACTCTTTAAGGAAACCTCCTTGCGTTCAGAAATTATGGATGTCGATGTCGCCATAAATGATATGTACTTTTTTCGAAACCATCGACTTAGCAAAGGGGACGGGTAATGCTATACTACCGCAACTACCTGCGGTGCGAACCGGCGTCCAATCTTGAAACGCTGATCCTAGACTCACTCTGGTGCAGTCTGCGACTGAAAAGTAAAGCCACTTATCTTTTGGTCGTTGATTATCGTCCTTCAATATCCACTCCAGAGATGGACTCCGCTTGGCTTTATTCTTGGGAAGAGTCCTACGAGAACGGTGTAGTCATTTTCTTATCTCTGTTGAATTCAATCTTCATGATTTGGATTTTCCGGCATCCCCACCGAGCAGTTTAAGGCCGATCTGCAAGAGTATATTGTGAACATTCCGCTCTTTGGCCACGTCAGTTCACTCACCCGATCTAGCTCCATAACTAATCCATCAGCACTTGATTTAGTGCTCACGAACGGAGAGCTCATTGTTGAGGAAACAAGGCTGGAGAGCTCCCCGAGGCGAAGCGAACATGTAACCATAATTTACGACTTCATGTGTTATGCGGAGTATCCACAAGCACGTATTAACTTGTTTCAAACCATACACAACACGACATACTGGCAGGAATGGTGGGAGATGCCAGCTGGGATTTTCCAAACGACTGTTCCATTGGCAGTGGTTTGTTGGATTTTACTGTCAAGTTCAGTGATGTGATTAAATCTGCATCGGTCAACAAGCCCCTTTTTTCTGCAAGGGCTTAAGCATTTATTCGGAGTAGAACCCGAAAACACATGCAGTAAGAGACACGTAATAGACGCTACGTGGCATGTGTATAGAGCGAAACCTAGCCCTGACCACTGAAGTAATTATGTTGTGCATTTTAATCACTTTACCACACTTGTGCGCTAGGACACATTAATACACCAGCGGAGTCTAGCAGAAATATTTGTATTAACATAAACCTGTTGTACAGATATGTGAGCAGCCTTCGGAATCTGAACCGTCGTGTTCCCCCACTCGCATTAGCGGATGCATGCACTCAAACCACCGAGGATGCAGCCAATGTTCTACGGCTAAAAAAGCCCACATCTTTCCCACCTTCTCCTAGCAGTTGTAACATGCATGTCCCATTCGCCTAGATGCCAGAATTTTACACGTCACATTTAGTTCTGCGACCATTTTGGAGGAAGCTGCTGTCGTTGCGCACCCATAGTTCCCCCGTAGGTGACAATATTCCTTTAAAATCAGGTGGCAGCTACGAGGATAGCTGAACCTAACAAGAGATAGTTCCATAGTTGCCTGGACGAACAACAGGTTCCTGGCATGTGGAAACAAGGTATCATTACGAAGAGTCTCAAACTTGGTAGCCCTTAAAGGCCAGCCAACCATCCCCCAATTACTCCTCCCGGTGCTTTCTAAGGTGATAGAATCGATTATAGCTAAGGCAGTAATGAGCTACTTGGAAACGTTTAATTTCACAACACCTGAGCAACACGGATTCCGTCAGCATCGGTCATTTACTACGAATCGACTGCTTGCCTGTGGCAGTTGGACCGTCACTGATGTCATCTACGTAGACTTTTCCAAATTATTTGGCCGCACAGATCTCCGCATTCTTCTCTAACTGCTGCAAGCATGCGGATTTGGAAAACCTGCCCTTGTATGGATCGAAAACTGCCACTTTCAGCTGCACCTTCAGGTTCGTGTTCTAGGTTCATTTTCTGATCAAGTTGGCCTGAACTGCGGTGTGCCCCAAGGGCCGGTGTTGGAACCGCGGTTATCATTATTCTTCT
>OX104062.1:24475783-24516933 GCA_944474145.2 Dicrocoelium dendriticum | reverse complement strand
AAGGGCATAAGGAGTCACGTTGCCTGGCGACTCGTCCAATTTTGACCAAGAAGATGCGTAACAATGCCAGATCGTTCAGGCGTCCCAATTTGACCAGATCCATCACCGCAACATTCAAGGTTGACGGGGCCAGCAAGCGCAAATACACGATTGTGAAAATTAACGGCTTCCAAGTCAAGTTACAAATTGACACGGCTTCAGATATCGCCCTGATATCTCATGACACTTAGTGCATGCTGGAGCAAACGACACTCGATACAAACGCACCACACGGCACGGAATGCTTCAGGAGGTACGTTAAAATTGCTTGGTGAACTGAATTGTCGGGTAAACTTCCGCGATAAACAAATCCAGACGACCTGTTTCGTGACAGACCAGCCGAGGTTAGATTTGTTGGGGCTCGACTGGATGGATGAAATGAAACTGCTTGATCAAACAGTATATGTCAGTCACCGCAAGTCAATCTGCTGTCGCAGCCGTCACCGTAAAGCCTGATGTTTCAAAGTCAAATTACCGAGTTAAAACGACGTCACGATGCATTGTTCCAATCTGGTCTCGGATGCTGCAACATACCTACTGCCATATAAAACCTTAAACCAGATGCTAAGCTAGTCTATAGACCAAGACCCCCGGTGTCCTACGCAACCCAGTCCTTAGTGGAAGCCGAGTTAAACCGACTACAGTCTGAAGGGATAATCGAACGAGTTCACTAATCAAAATGGGCAGCACCTATCGTGTTGGTAAAGAAAGGAAACGGTAAAGCCCGTATTTGTGCTGATTTCTCGACAGGTTTGAATTCTGTGTTGGAAGATCATCAGTATCCCCTGCCAGTACCAGAAGACCTGTTCAGCAAACTCAATGGGGGGAAATGTTTCGCAAAACTTGACTTAGCCGATGCGCATCTGCAAATCCCAGTTGCCCATTATTGGATGATAGAGAGCAGAAGGAAGACACTTTATCAGCTCCTTCACTTCAGTACAGAACATTGCTGACAGTAAATATCCACCTCGGACTTTTTCAGTACAACCGGCTGCCGTTCGGAGTGAAAACCGCACCGCGCATTTTTCAACAAATAATGGATACCCTGCTGAGCGATATCCTAAATACAGCAGTATACCTGGATAATGCGTTGATTGTGGGCTCAGATTCGCAAGACTTGATACAGACGCTGGAGAGAGTGCTTTCGTGTTTCGAAGAAGCTGGATTCAGACTCCGGGCTGAAAATGTGAGTTCCTATTAGAAAGTGTCAAATTTCTTGGGTTTATCATCGACAAACATGGCCGGCGCCCGGATCCCGCCAATATTAAAACCATCAAAAAGATGAAGCCCCCAGAAGACATTGCAGAGCTCCGCTCGTTTCTTGGGCTCGTTAGCTATTACAGCGCTTTCTTACCAAGCCTTCATCAAACCAGAGGTCCGCTGAACGAGATACTGACAAAAGACAAGGGTTGGAAATGAACAAAGGAGTGCCAGCAGTCTTTTGGTGCAGTCAAAGCAGCGCTCACTTCTGACCTACTAGACTCACTTCAATCCGAAGTTCAAAATTGTCGTTGTTTCGGATGCTTCCAATTATGGTATCGGTGAAGTTATTTCCCACGTTTTTCCGCATGGAGAGAAGGCTATCGCGCACGCAGCACGGTCACTAGCGCCAGCTGAAAAGAACTATAGCCAGAGAGAGAAGGAAGCGCTCGCGATCGTTTTCACAATGAAACGGTTCCATAAGTTGCTGTATGGCAGACATTTCACGCTCCTGACTGACCACAAGTCACTTCTGTTGATATTCGGGTCAAAGAAAGGAATTCCGGTTTTTACGGCAAACCAATTGCAACGATGGGCGACCATACTACTGGCCTACGACTTCAGTATACAGTATAAATCGACGCAACGAATCGGTCAAGCTGATGCCCTGTCTCGTCTTATCAATTCACATCCAAAGGAGAAGGATGATTGTGTGATTGCAGCTATCAGTTTCGAATCAGAAGTCCAACGAATCCTGGCTGATAATGTGAGAAGACTACTAGTAATAGCCGACACCATTCTTATAGAGACATCACGGGACAGAATTTTGGAGAAAGCGATGCAGTGTGTACGAACCCGTTGGCCACATAGAGGCATACCTATGGAGTTGCGGCCGTTATACAATCGACGTGGATCCTTGTCAGTCGTGGACAATTGTCTGATGTTTGGAGATCGAGTGGTGGTGATAAAGAAATTACAGAGGCAAATATAGCAGCAGTTCCACACGGGGCACCCTGGTACCAGCCGCATGAAAGCCTTGGGATGCAGTTTTGTTTACTGGGCAGAAATAGATTCAGAATTTGAAAAATTTTGCCAACAGTGTGGACCTTGTCAACTTGCAGCGAAGGCCCCTCCTAAGTGTCAGTGGCAGTCTTGGCCTAAAGTAGAAAAACGGTGGCAACGAATACACTTAGACTATGCAGGACCAACCAATGGACAATCCTATCTCGTTTTGGTAGACTCATTCACCAAGTGGCCTGATGTGATCCCGGTAAACAATCCGACTGCACAGCACACTATCAACGAGCTGGAGAAGCTGTTCCGATATTTCGGCCTGCCAGAAGTGTTAGTGACAGACAATGGAACACAATATACCTTGATTTCTTTTCGCGAGTGATGCAAATATAAGGGAATTCAGATGTTCTCAAAACCATATCATCCGCAATCAAACGGACAGGCGGAAAGGTTTGTGGATACGTTCAAACGTGCACTCTGTAAGGCAGGGAAAAGAAGGGGCGCACAGGATGCAATTCAGCCTTTCCTATGCATGTATCGGAACGCTCCGAATCCAAACTCCCCTGATGGGAAAGCCCCCACAGAGGTACTATTTGGAAGGAAGATCCGGACGTTGTTCAATAATCTTTTACCGAGAAGAATAGAAAAGCACGGCAACAGTCACCTGGAGGAAGATTGCAAAATCAAGCTCCGTAACTTCAATGTTGGTGACATGGTTTACGCCCGGGATTTTCGAAGGCCGAAAGGGTGGTCGAGCGGAACGGTTATCGGCTGCAAAGGCAAAGTTATCTACGAGGTGACGGTTGGACGTGAGAGATGGATTAGGCACATCAATCAGTTGAGACCGAATCATGGCAAAACCCAAGGTCCCCAAGAACCACCAGCATTACATTGGGACATCCTACTAGACACGTTCGGGCTGGAAGATGAGAGTTAGCAACCAGGTGAGACGAAACAAATGCCGCAGAAATCAGATGCACAATACAGGCCGGCTCGGAAACGGAGAAGACCACAATGGCTGCAAATCGATCCCCGGGCGAAAAACTACGAACACAATCAAGTTCGAAGAGTGTGCAGGCTGACTCAATTCGGAAGGGGAGGTGACAGCTGGGCGAGAAAGCTGATTGCCAACACTCGCGTGTTTGCCACAATTCGTGCTTGGGAAAGACCCTGCGAGCGTGTTGCCAGGGCCCAGCCGAAAGCTGATGAAATCGCGCGTCAGACATCACGTGCGTTGCCATGCACCGGGTAGGCGGACGAAGACTGGAGTGCCCGAGCAAGACGGTGAACTGGACAGACGGAGCGGACAAGCATGTGTGGAGCGTGGGCTTACAGCCAAATCCGCCTGGTGATGTTTGGAGGGTTGGTAAGACCGATATATAAATATGAGCGTTCTCTGTCCTAATACAACTCTGGTCCGCTGGCTGCTGTCTTCCTTCCTGTCGGGTTTGCCAAGGCGTCAAACAGAGCACGCGTAAGCGAGCAGATTTAGCAGCAGGCGTGAATCAACTGGTCGATTGCGGGCGCAGCGTTATAACATACAGGTGGGTATATACCGGTCACCCGTTTGCTCTAACCCTAGCGTTCTAGTTGCTGAAACATGAGAACGCCCGAAACCTAGGTTTTGTTGAAACCGGCGAAATGAGTCATATGGAGCCCAAATCATGTGTGTATGCGTGCGTAGTGTAGTTTTCTGTCAACCACTAGATGCCGTAAACATAACATCACTTCTATCCCCTATGCTCATTACAAATTTGATTGCACGCATCCTCCAACGGTCAGATACATTCACACTATTTTGTCAAATAATAAAAGCAAATGCCTGGAACAGCAATTCTTTATTTTCTTATCACGTTAGTTAATTTGCTAGGGGGTCTGATTTTCCAAACACTTGTCGACAAGCTACGTCCGTGCATTGATTAATTTGTGCAATGACATCTGTCAGTTAACTGTTCGGAAACGTGGAACAGATGCACTCGCCCAAGCCATCATATTTGTTTACTCACCGGTATCCCTTCTGCCTTATGGTTGATACGTTATGTTCACATATTCTCAGTGGATACACACTTCCATCACTCTGGTGAAATGTTGGCTCCAGCTCGAGAGTACGCATTTCCATCATCCTGAATATACACCTAAGTGAACGCGTACTTACACTCGTAGTTGGCTCTCCTTTGTTATTATTAGTAAGATTATTATTATTACAGATATTTCATGCCCATTGCGCCTCATTAGCTGGGCGGCAGGTTATGTACAAAAAGCAGCATCCACCATCTTTGTCGTTCTTCGGCATTTGAAGTACCGATCCACTGTAATGATTTGGGAACTTCGAGGAGTGGAGCTGCACTCAAACTACCACATCCACTATTGCAAAACAAAAATACTATTTTCCCCGGTGTGATGTCCCAGGACGATTGAGGAACTTCGTTCACTCTGCTTCAACTTCCTAGTGGATACGACACCATTGAGACCGCAAGCGCACAACCATTGGCAGCAACAGGAAGGAGCCGCTTGGAAGTTCATACAGTCATCACAATCAGTAACCTAGTACAGCCGTCTCACTGGTAAACCAAGCAGAGTAGGATGGTCGTTTGATCAACGAGGCCAAACGAAAAATGGAAAGGCGAGCGCGTACCAAAACCAAATAGGTGAATTATACTACGTACCATTTATGAGTAGCTCAGTGTCGTACGTAATTTATTTTTTGGTGGCATACAAGCACACACACGAGCTCGGTTCCCGTCCAGGCTAGATATTCAGATGTGATTGGGAAACATGAGGCGAAAAATCTTCATACACATTCCCAAAACCATGCATTTCTTCCAGGCCTAATTGTTTGAGAAATTACTACAGCTCGAACTCGGGAGTGGGATCAGTAAGTTGTGTCTATTTTATTCACTGAGGGGAAGCAGAGGTCACCGGGAATAAGAAACCACCACAACACGTGGATAGAAAGTTGAAGAGAAGGAATAGGAATTCAAACAGTCTGAGTATTAGGGAAGCGTGATTCGACCGCAGATGCCAACCGAGTTGGGCAGCACACCAAATATATTAACCGGTACACAAAAACTAAGGTAGGAAGAGGTAAGCATACATGACTGGAGAATTGCTTGCCATCATGTGTGATATGGGTGGGCAAAAGGGGAAACAGTGTTCGTTCTGGCTTCCTGTTTTCCGTCGCGTCGACAGCATCTCGAAGTAGTGTAGGTGTCTCCAATTCTGCTGCTAAATACGGCGTGACTGTGAACGGAGTGACCCGATCCATTAATAGGATACCACGAAGGCAGTCGATGGGGATGAAACGAGAGGATGACTGCCGACCGGAAGAGAAGCGAACACGCGTCTGAATTCCAAAGTCGGCCGCTACGAGTAAGCTTTCTTGAGACAAGAAATAAAAACAAGTAATATTAGCTCATGCATATGAGGCGACCTGAATGGTAAATCCTTGGTTACAGCAGAATATTATGTCACGTGACGAGAACAGACAAAAGAGTATAAAGCTTACAGCCGATAGAGCGACAGAGAAAAGGATGGGCCGTGATGGTGAACAGATGGTAGCATCAGAAACAGCCGAGAACGTGGACGCAGCAGGAGGTTCAACGATCATCCAGAGTAAAAAAACAGTGGGCCAAAAAGAAACGAAAAAACGGTGAAATTCCTGCAAACATTAATAGTGGATGCAGTTGACTTTGGTGATGGGTATCAAAATGATTTAGAACATTGAACGGAAGGAAAACATTTCCTTGGAATCCTCATTATAGGATGTTAGGCTGCCATAAAAGAAAGGGACAGTACTTCGGATGATGCAGATGGGTGCAAGCACTAGCTTACTTGCAGAATCCGCACATGGAACCCATCAGACGTCGGAAAGAGATAGACTGTGGGATATCGACGGCTATGATGACAAGTTATCCTTACGGTCGTTAGCGCAACGAATGACGCATAAGCACTAGAAATCGGATGTGAATTAATCGCATGAAGCTAGATTCTGAATACGGAGATTACGGTAGGAAGTGTGGGCATCTTGGGCGTAGACACTGCTTACGATTAGACAAGTCAAGTTGTGGTGCACTATTCTGGGAACGAGCCTCTCCAGTTAACTCCATGGTCTTTATGAATAGAGTTACCAGTTCAAATGAGATGGCATACTGAAGACGGCAATCGAACAAAAAGTTAGCTGTGTCGACAACAGATTTCTGGTCAGCGCCAAAAAAGTACCTGAGAATGGTAAGTTGGTCAGTTATTGAGCAGAAAGTATCCGGAGGATAAGCGTCCATCTGACGAAATCCGAGTCATGCCGTCACGACGTGGGGAAGTCAAACAAACGCCAAGTGCGGTGTTAAGAGAAAGCGACGACAAAAAATATCCAACGTTCTAAAGACTAACTGCAGTCTGATCCAGATGTTAGCGAAATGATGTAGCCACAGATAAAACGATAAAGAGCCATGTCGTTATAAGTCACATGAAACATTCGTGGAGGCCGAAGACTGATGGGGAGTGTGGTGTCAAGTCAGAAATAGAATGGCTCAGACACTTGGCATCATATTGTTGTTGTTGTTATATGCAAGTATGATCCTGATACCACGTTGCAAGACCGGCGTAAACATGAGGAAAATGGTCAACAACGAAGTTAAAGGGAATTCAGAAACATAAACAAAAATAATAAAGGGATAAATAATGAGAAGACGATAATAGATTAAAGAAGTAGACAAGCGGAGCCACCATTGGTTCAGTGACCGAATTCTTCTTCAAGGCGCGTTTTGCCGCTTCGGTGGATGGTCCCAAGGACTCTGCTTAGTAACAGACGTGCTAGACGACCCAAGTTACGGAGGGGCAATGCATCAGTGTCCCTAAGCCATATGGTTACTTGATCAGCCTGAGAATTGATCTAGACATGTGTACTGATGAACAACACACGCCAGGGTGGGCGGTTAGCAGGTGCTCGGATAACGCGACCTAGCTAACGAGTGCGATCCCAACCAGAAAGAAGATCTAGCCCGATGATTCACTGGCAAACACTAACTAAACGATATTGAGCAAGCATCGGTGAGTTGAATGCATAAGTATGCAGTGAGTGAGCTCGATTCATGAGGTAATACACCCACAACTGGTCAGAATCTCGAATAGCCAGCTTTGGCTGTGGACAAATCAAAGTCATAATGACTTTACCACAGTGGGCCGGAAGATAATTCTGGCAATCATCAGGTCAACATCGTACTCAGTTGCCAGGCACACAACGCTCTACTTTCATGGAAACCAGTGTCAGATGGAATGGCAGTTGCTCGCTTCAAAGGTCACCCAATGAATTTGATCATAATCTCTGTCTACGCACCAACCCTACCCTCAGCGGAAAGGGACAAAGACGTATTTAACGATACTCTACAGACAGTGATAAACCATGTTCCAAAACACGACATCATTATTGCTGGGGACTAGAATGCACGAACCGGTCCTAGGAACGAACAAAGCCGTCACATACTCGGGAGATACGCCCTTGGAGAGCGCTGCGATAATGGAGACCATTTGCTTAGCTTCGCTGACCTTAACCGGTTGTGCGTAACCACTACTCGCTTGCAGCATCCCAGGAAGCATCTACTGACGTGGTACTCCAACGATGGTCGTACAGCAAGCCAGGTAGATTATATCTCAATCCGATCCCAGTGGATGTCCTCCATTGATGACTGTCGAGCGTACAGAGGGGCTGAAACAGGCAATAAAGGTGGTTTGGACCACGTGCTCCTGCGCGCCAAATTAGGAATCCGCTTGAAGGAAGACCCTTCCACCAAAACGTATCAACACTGCTCCACTGGAAAATACTGACTGCTGCCGATCGCCTTGAGACAGCAATAGAAGCGACAATTTCTGCCAGTGCACCACGCTTCGTACTTGCAGATGCTTCTGTCGACGCTCGTTGGTCTAGGCGAACCTGGTCAGTTCTACGCGCCGCTTTATCTACCCTAAGCTGTACCTATAAGCCTGTGAAGAACTGGATCACTGGAGATACTATCCGCTTGTCTGCTAAAGCGAAATAAGCACGTCTCACGAATTCCCCAGAATTCGCAGTTCGGATGGCCAAATCATCCTTGATACGGAAGGAAAACTTTCCATATGAGTAAAGTATTTTAGCAATCTCCTAAACCGCCCATTACACACCCCCGCACTCATGTCAGCATCAACCCAGTCTGGATATGACGCGGATTGCTCATCGCCATCTCCCACAGAAATTGCGGATATCGTTCGTCCCCTGAAGCCGAAGAAAGCTTCTGAAGCAGACAGGATTCCAGCCGAAATCGACAAGTCTTGTCTGCCAGCGATTCTTGACCATTTGCACGAGCTTTTCTGGTAGATATGGGAGACCGAAATCTGTCCTTGGTGAAGTACCTCAGTATTACTGCCATTTCCCAAGAAAGGTGACTGAACTGTTTGCAGTAATTATCGCGGGATTACCCTAATCGATGTGGCGGCCAAAACCTGCGCATGAATCTTGCTTTCCAACTTTGCCAATGAGAGGAACCTGTGAACTCGCCATAACCAAGATGGCTTTCGTCCAGTCAGAGGCTTCACTGACCAAATCTTCACTCTACGTCGGGTACTCGAATACTGCTAACAGTTCCAGAAGCCCACGTTTGTTTGCATCGTTCATTTTCGAGTTGCCTTTGACTTAGTTGACCGTGAAACACTCTGGAGAATCCTACTTGCCGATGGCGTGCCGATTAACTTCGTTAACTTGATGAAATCATATTACCGTTGCAAGAAGGTCCGGATTCGGGTCTACGGATAACAAACAAAGGAATTCGACATCAATACTGGAGTCCGGCACGGTCGCCCACTTTCTCCAGTGCTATTCAACTTCGCAGTCGACTGGGTTATGCCTCATGCCCTTAAGGGCTATCGTGGTGTTCAAGTTAGCCATGACGTCTAGCTGTCAGACCTGGAATTTGCTAATGATATCGCTATCCTAGCAGAAGATCCTATATCACTACAGTCACTGCTAAATCGGGTCGACCAATCAGCCTCTATGATCGGGCACGAAATTAACATCAGCAAGACGAAATACTTCTGATCGCCAGCCACCCAGTGCATCCCGTCGCTCTCCTTACATGGACAACTCATCGAGTCTGTTCCTGAATTCAAGTACCTTTGATCTACTATTCTCCCCAATTTTCAGGCTACATCCGAAATCCGGAATCGTATTGGCAGCGCCAGAACAGCCTTCTTACGACTGAGAAACAAATTGCTGCGAAGGACGGAAATTAGTATGAGAACAAAAATCCGAGTATTCTCAGCAAACATTGGTGCCATTTTACTCTACATCCTTGTGCACATTACTTGAAACAAACTACGATTGTGTCTCTTTTTCTATGAATATCATGTTTTTATACTCATAATGGTTTGTGATATACGATGTAATAACTGCGCAGGTCTAGTCGTTACATCACCCAAGATTGCGTCATACTTTTTATGGTTAGTAAGGTTTTTATTTCAACTTCTTGTTTTTTGTGATTCAGTCATTGTTTGAGATGGACGTGACTCCCAGATGGCGCATAAAGATCGTGACCTTGCACGAACACACAGACAAGACCTACAGGGACATAGCAAGAATAGTAGGCGTCAGTCCGGCAACGTCAGCCGTGTGGTCAAAAAGAAAAAGGAAACGGGGTGCATTTCGCCAAAAGGCAATGGGAAATGTGGTCCTAAGAGGAAAACCACTGCCAGGAATGACGCTTACCTAATACGGGAAAGTGTTAAAGATCCTCGAAAGACTAGTGATGCGTTAAAACGTGATTTGGGGGAGAAAGGAAGAGAAATCAGTTCCTCAACGGGATCTGGCCCCGTGCCACACATCAAAAATGCGCAAGATGTTTTTCAATACTAATCAAATAACCATCTTGGACTGGCCTGGGAATTCACAACATTTAAACCCCATTGAAAATATGTGGTCTATTTGCAAGCAACGCCTTCGTGGCATGGACTGTACGACAAAGGAGAAACTTATTCAAGCTTTAATTCAAGTTTGGTACAGGGACCAAAGATGTTGAAATACGCCAGATCCGTCAGAAAATGTCTTTTTTAGTTCTGGAACAGCTCTTCTTTGGAGAACTTCTTCATATTGTGGGGAGCGCATCATGCCCTGGACTGGATGCAAAGCGCCGACGCCGTAATAACTAAAGCACCCCCAAAACATCTGCTTTTGTGGGTGTTTCACAAAGTGTGGGAATCACGAACCTTTTCTCCCTCTGACCTCCGAACATACTGACTTCTCTGACCATGAACATAGAAATGGCTTTCATCGCTGAATAGGACTTTTCTCCAATCTTCTTTTGTCCAGTTTTTGTATTTTAGTCCCCATTTGTAACGCTTAACTTTCATTACTTTTGTCAGAAGTTGTTTTTTCACAGGCCGTCTGGCTTTCCGACCAACTTCCAGGAGTCGCCTGCGAACCGTTGAAAAACTGATTTCTCTTCCTTTCTCCCCCAAATCACGTTTTAATGCATCACTAGTCTTTCGAGGATCTTTAACACTTTCCCGTATTAGGTAAGCGTCATTCCTGGCAGTGGTTTTCCTCTTAGGACCACATTTCCCTTTGCGTTTTGGCGAAATGCACCCCGTTTCCTTTTTCTTTTTGACCACACGGCTGACGGTTGCCGGACTGACGCCTACTATTCTTGCTATGTCCCTGTAGGTCTTGTCTGTGTGTTCGTGCAAGGTCACGATCTTCATGCGCCATCTGGGAGTCACGTCCATCTCAAACAATGACTGAATCACAAAAAACAAGAAGTTGAAATAAAAACCTTACTAACCATAAAAAGTATGACGCAATCTTGGGTGATGTAACGACTAGACATGCGCAGTTATTACATCGTCTGATTCACAAACAATGATGAAATATCTATTCCCAAAATAAAATAATAAAATAAATGCCAAAAGGGCAGCTTTCATGTATAAAAACATGATATTCATAGAAAAAGAGACACAATCGTAGTTTGTTTCAATTAATGTGCACAAGGATGTATGTATGCGCAACGTCGCCGCTGCGATCCGAAGACACCCATAAGCTGGAAGTTTTCGACCATTGATGTCTAAGGCTTATCTTGATAACGCAGTGGTATGAGCGTATCACCAATGACGAAGTTCGTAAACGCTGTTACGGTCTTCCGAAGCTCTCAGCGCTCATCAAACGTCGCAGAGTTTATTGGTTCGGTGACGTCCTCTGCAGACCACACATTGACTACACTATGGCCGAGGTCTCGCCTTCGCCTTGCTAGGGTTGGTGTTGTCGTCGTGGAGACAATTGAAAACGTGACTCGCTGCAGGGAAATCGGATGTTAATCTTCTGGGACTCCATGTTGTGCATGGTGCTCGTCACTGGAAAAATCATTGGATAAGTATCTGGGTAGAGGTTGCCGCCGACCGTCGCTCTTGGGCAGCTGCAAGCCGGGATACTTATGAAGCCGAATCATCTTGTCGCAAGAGCTGGCCGCAGTAGAGTAAAGTAAGCACACTCACAAACCCACAGTGGGAAGCCAAAATCCTGTCGTAGTCTGTCACAGATCGTTGAGGCATTTAGCTCAGTTCGGCTGATCAACCGGTGCACCGAAGTGCAGGGAACCTTAACTCACATCGTCCAAATAAGTGATGATTTTATAAAAACACACAGGCCTTACAAGTGCGAGAACTAACACCTTGGAGGACTAACACCAACGAAGGCGGCACAGATATCTGGATAGGCGAATCAATCGACCAATGCGAGTGAGTGTAATGATGGTGGAAACAGATGGTACGTCAACCCAGTCGAACAACGGCACACTGATTTGTAAAGGTGCGAATCCCTCTGTCAATTTATCTGGAAGGGACTGCAAGAATCTCGGTCTGAATCCAATACCGACATACACTCTGAGTATGCTAAGTTTGACCATTGAATGCCCAAAAGAACCAGTAAAAATAATAATATAATGTGTCAGATGTACGCCGTAACGGCGCTTCGCTGTCGCGCGACCACCACCAGTCGCGCACGGGCTGAGTAGACGGCGAGGACGCCCACCCCAGTACTATTGCAGAAATAGAATGAGTGGAGTCTCGCATGAGGGATTGCGTAAAGAAGTAAGGATAAGAAAGATTGATGGATCCCACGTGTCATTGCGAACCCGGAAGACAGGGTCCCGCAGAATTCCAGGTTGCGGTTGGGGGAAAGAATGGAATATATCTGGAGCAACAGGTAAGAGTAACAGGTGTAATATCGACATTAGGCTTAGAATAACGACCGTAACAGCTTCCTCGCATACATGGTATTGAGCACTGAATAATAAAAATGTAAATCCAGAAGATAAAAATCTATGTTGCTCCACCGAAATATTATCCGGCTGACCCGCGGAATACCGTCACCTATTGCCGCGCATTGTCAGCAGATTACAGTTTTACAACGTCCTAATCAGGTATAATGCGCTCCCAAAGTTTAGTACGCGCAAAGTGTGTCTAGGAATTTTTTGAACTCCAACACCAAGTTCGCCCGGATTATGGTAACTGGCGAACTGTTCCAATATATCCCTACTCGACACTCAAAACATAGAATATGAGCTGTGCTTCAGATACGGTACTATAACCTTGTACTGGCACCCGCGTGTACTGCTTGGTGCGCGCATGTTTCAACGGCCTTAGCATAGGTATGCCAAGCAGATGTACTATCCGGTGTGTCAGTACGAAGTCCATTTGCGACAAACAATACGCCAGGCTGTACAGCCCGTCTCATGCATTCGTGAGACATACCCTGCAAAGTGGGGATGATCGTGTTACCAACGCATTGGACACGTTCGATCTACTGAACCTCGCCCCAAGTGACCGAACAACTGGAGATTGAGTCGTACTCGAGCAATAGTATTATAATTAAGGAGAAGAGACAAGTGGCTGTCTAGTCAAACTAAGGACAGAAATTGCGTTTGATCGCCCAAAACATGCGCAGTCCGTTCTCACTTTGCCTGTTCGTGTTCACGGACTTTAAATCGCAGCGTGAGAGTACGCCTATGTCCTTCATAGAAGGTGTGGAATGTAGCGCCAATCACTACTCTTCCATAGGCACATAAATAACGACTTGACTGGGTTGGTCGGGAGATCAACATCTGCAGACCATGTGGACAGGCGATCGAGTTCATGATGAAGTACGCTGTAGCTATCGTGACTACCAATTACTCTTCATATCGTCTGCAAACAAGGCATGTGGATTAAAAAGAAAATTGACCCTAGTAATGTGCCTGGGGGTATGCCACCGGTGAAAGAATACCAGCTGATAAGATGATCAACCAACTGAACCCTAAAGCTTCTCCTGATATGGAAATTGCTGATCCACTGGTACAGTGAGTCACCAACACGCACATCCTCAGCCTATATAGGATGAGCTCATGGTTCACCTAGTCGAGCGCTTTGTTGAAATCAAAGTAGATAACGTCAACTGATTGATCCAGGTTCAGTGCTTGCAATTATTGATGTCGTGTCACTACCTGGTCGTTCGACTCTAGCAGCTGCAGCAAACTCTTCTTCTCAAGTACCTTGGCCGAAACCGAAGTCAAACAGATCGACTTCATCATCCAGCATTTGCAGTCGCTCGGCGATGAATCTTCTGACAGCGATCTGTTGAACATGTCAGTCATAGAAGGCGAGATGATAGCCGATAACGGCCTGAGAATTAGCGGGTGGGACATATCAGGACAGGCACGTTGAGCCAGAACATGGTGTGGCGTAGGTACACGAATAATGCGCCGTCTGTCTGCAATGAGCTCACCTTCGTAAGGAACAGTGAGTCGTCGCAGTACGACAGGTATTGGGGTTTTGTACCAAGACTGATGCTTCAGGGATTTTAATATAGCATCTTTCGACCATTTTAAAGGTGCGAATGACAGTCGACAATTCCCGGCCTGAGGGTATAATCTAAGCGCACCATATAGTGTTGAATAGAGTGGCTAAGCCAACAACAACAGCAACAATAGGCGATGAGACCTGAGTCCACCATCACAATCAACTTCGACCGCGACACGCGGAATCTCTCCCCCTCCCCTCCCCACGCCAGCCAGTTTTTCTGTGCACCTCCGCTGCACATCTTGTTGGATACGTACGGAATTGCAACAGAACGTAAGAGGCCGGTCGAAACCGCCCAATCGCCGCAACGTCTCGATAACCCGCCTTACCGACGAAGGAGAACAATCCGATTACCGAAACAACTCCAGGTCAATCCTCGTTAAAAGCGGTACACCCTACCTTCAGGGGGGGTGTTATAGGAATGTTAAGTGATTCCGCAAAAATACGCAAATGCGCCTCGGACTCCAATACACGGACTACGCCACGCGGCGTCCATTTCCAACGCACAACGCAGCAGCCTCTAAGCCCGTCCAAGTCAGTGCCCAGCAGGGACGAAGTGAAAATGGTCTTTTGTAAACCACAAGCTCGGCGTGGTGATTAATTTTTCCCACAAAACGAACCGCTGTGCTAAGCTTGTTCGGCCTTTGTGGGTCGTAAAAGAACTCCCAAGGATCCGCCTTGCATCTGTCGTTTATCTTGTGCGGCTGGTAGGGACTTACGTGGGTCATGTGGTCGTGCGTCAGTCTAATGGGCCGGCTTCGCGTACTTCGTAAGTGAAACTAGTTTCTCGGGGAGCGTTCATCGATTCGTCTGGTTTCGCGGGCACAGTAGGTTAGCCGAATCGCGCGTTGACTAGGAACCGTGCAACAAGCGTCACGTGCAAATTTGTGGCTAAGCTACTGCTTCCAAGAGAAGTTTAGTACACATTGCTAATTGGTTTTAACCATAGACTGGTAACAGCTGAGTTGCAGGTTCTAGCCACACAGAGGTCAGATGGAATGCGCACTGCTGACGAGTAACGGGTGAATGAAACGGCCGTCAAGTGCATTCCCGAACGTGTGTGTCTGGCTGAGTCCAGATGTGACGAAAGTTTGTTTATACCTTTGATCAATCATTGGTTAGTGCATTTTTGACCTTGTATTGCAGTGGGTCCAACAGGCAGGAGCAATATAGGCGCAAGTAGCCGTATGATCGGCACCAATGGAGTCAGATGTGTCCCATTAATCATGGTTTCGGACAGCGCATCAAACAGTTCGCATGAGCCCAATACTGAAATCTAAGATCACGGCTACCAGTTGTTTGGACCTTCTAGTTCTCGGGACAGAGTCTTAGGCCGCACAAGGCTAGTCGGTGCTGACTTAGCTCTGTACCGCACGAGGTGATTAGGCTTGTGTGGCGCACGTCACAGCCACCGTCAACAGTCCAGTTTTGTCCGCTGTCGAAGCGTGGCACATCGGTTAAGCTAAGCGAGTAAGCACGTTTGTTTAATCGCTAGCAGTTAGACCACGGTGTGACCGAAGACAGGAAGAAGCTAACTGCTACAGAGTAATGAGGCCACGTTACATATACTTTTCTTGAAGACATGTTTTGTCGCAATATGATTACGGCAACACGTAAAAGTACACTAGATGCATGCAACGTTGCCAATATAACAAAGTGGACGGAGGGAATTTAGGGAGCGATCATCATTCTGAGGCGGTGGAAGGATAACAAAGCGCTGATAACCTCGTAGCAGCATTCTTGCCGTGCAAAGTGCACTACTCAAGACTGGATGAAAATGCATATTTCGGTCAAAGTGAGGTTCTTCTAATTGTAGGTGTCGAACAAGAACGATGCCAATACATTCCCTTTGGGAACACTGGGATCCCACCAAGACGCCGCAGACCATATCGAGTAAGAAGTATTGAACAAAAGGACTGCGCAAGGATATAGAGCAGCAGATGGTTTCACATGTGAAGTGAAAAATGTTATGCCACATCCACCAACTATGGTGCTAACGAACCGGGATATATACAAATGGTACGCAAGAATTCCAAACGCTTCAGATTTGTTATTCATCGCACCAGACCCGATTTCGGCTCTGGATCAACCGATTTAATCCTTATAGCGAACGAGCTAAATGGATTGTTAGGTTAACATAAGTTAAACTCCACCAGATGAGATGTACTTTACGGTGTCACATTTACAGAAATCTCGCGTTTCGAACCAGCTTAACCGTGTCTGTGGAACTACTAAGAAATGAGTCGTAACAAATATTACAAGGAATTAAAATTACGACCAAATTCCTTGAAGATAGTAGCACAGGAAGTTATTAACAATGCCTCGAGTGTATGTTCAAAGGCGATATGCTTCTCGCTTCCCAAAACTGTATCGAGAAGTTCGGAGCATTGTGTCATAAAAAAGCGCATGCGTAGCAGAGATCACCAAACAGATGGACGACGAGACATTTCACAAATTTGAACGCGAGAAGAAAACGTGAATAGTAACCGCAAGTGCGCATATGGGAAGACTGACCTTCGATGATAGAGTTGTGGAATCGCCTGAACACACTGGCTGAGAATAGCAAAGTTGGGATCGAGACAATCCAAAGAGGCTAGGAGGAAAATGTATGAAGTTACTGCGTCGGTGACCAACACTATCATCGTCGTCATATGTTGCTGCCGCATAATGTCAAAATAAAAATAGACTTTATACACCCGGATGGATGCACTGCCAGCACTTTGTACCATCGATTAGTAATGTACCAAAATAGCAATGGAAGAATTCCATAACTGTATAAACGAAAAAATGGGCACTGATGTTGATCGAGTAAACGGTCCGCACAGCGCCGATGACTTTCGTTGGTATTTGCTTTCTACGGCCTTTTTGACAGCCTTTGAGCTGCAATCACTTGGAACGCATAACGAAGCAATGTAAACACTATGTCGTCGCGCACCGCCTATTCACCTCTGCTGTAGCATTAGAATCGTTTCGAACACAAGTGAATAGCCGCTGGGATGAATTCGATTAGACCGCGCTCAGCGTGCGCCCTGGTGCCAATTTAACTTCCAATGCATACCAACCCAGAGTAAAAAAAGAACAGAAACAAGTGTGCGGCAAGCTGAAGTTTATTGAAGACGAAGAATTGAGTCAATTGCATTGACATACACCGTTATAGCCCAAATGATCAACAGCGTTGACCTCAGGTCAACATTAGTCTGTTGATCAATGCGTTTCCCGTTTGTTTCGATTTTATCCTTTGGCACTAGCTGGTTTTGAACCTTTGACATTAGCTTGCTTTTACAAGTGGTCGCGAGCTTGGTTGATCTGTGCTCCGGGAAACGCATGTTCCTAGCAGACTTGTTTCCAGGAAAGACGTGAAAAATAAGAGCAACCGCGACTGGAAGATGAAGCACGCAGTCGGAGTTGCGTTACGACGTTGAGGCCTTCAATTTGCGTTTCGGAGACACGACACATGGCAGTCACAAAAGAGCTGCCAGTTGCGAAGATTCAAGAACTTTAGCTGAAATGGGGCCCTTGGATTGAAGGATGAGTAGGGGACGTGGTTAAAATCAAATGGGAAGTAACGGATGGTCGTACTTTGTTTGACCAATAAGAAAAGTTGTAAAGGATGAGAAACATTATAAAGAACCATGCTTGTTTATACACCCAAACGGATACGATAGCTGTCCATGGGACTCTAGATTAGGATGATTTAATAGAAAATATAACACTACGATCGTAAGGAAAGTCTACACCCCGGTGCAGTGGTGGATAAAAACGCACTGAGTGTAGAGTAAAGGAGCAAAATGCGATCGCAGTCCACCAATACATGTATTGTAGGAAATGGAAAAAGATGTATAAAAGCAATTAGCTGCACGGAGTGAATAAGGGGCAAATAGCGGAATAGCGGTTCACTTCATTCACTGCAACAAAATCAAAAAACCGCAATGAGTTGAGTTGCCGTGGCGTATCTCTCTATGGAAGAAGTCGGGAAATCATAGGAACAAGGATAGCCAAAGGAAAGTCATGCATCGAAAATGGCTGGAAAATAATGTGGATGCGTTGGACTGAATGAATAGTTTATAAGAGTAGGAAATAGAGCGTATAAGTCAATGAACACTTCCCGATATAACAACCGGTATGGCGTATAACCAAAGGTGTGATTGGTCGGATAATCGTATCAAGCGGAACGAGAGGACAGTGGATTTTCCAACCGCGTTTACGCTCCAGTGGGAAAAGAATCACGTAGTGGAATATCGCTCCGACAACACGGTCTTAGAAGTTGGCGATGGAGTGGAAGTTCTGCTGCTTAGTGAAGATTTCACAAAGTCAGAGTACGCGGACGGCGTAGCGCCTCTTGAGCTGGATACATCCTTCATACAATAACTTTCGGAGACTGGTAACAACCGCTGCATTCACTTGTATTTCTTTCGCATCTTCAAGCTGCACTACTTTTATAGCAATGGATGGTCAAACCGCCGGTTCTGTGTCATCAGAAATCCATTGTTTAAAGCGGATGGTCGTTTCACTTACATAGTCGGCTGCATCACCACTGGCGGGAAAGACACCGAGGAAGTTACTGCACGTGTCGGCAATGATCGCATGGTTTCTCAAAGTCCCAAACATCTAGGGAGATAGTAGAATATCAGTCTGTCAGTCAGGGGTAGAATCTAAAATGGTGCAATGCAGCCGACGTTGTTGTATGGATCCGAAACACGGCCAATTCGTAATAAAGACATCGGGAAACTGGCCGAACTTAAGTATTGGTGCTTAAGTAGCGTTGAGCATATCGGGGGGAGGGTAAACCGAGTAGCACGGAAGTCCGTCAGCGGATGGACCTACTGAAAGATCACGTAATACCGAAACTAGCGTTTGAGTTGACCGTTAGCAATAAACAACGAAACACCTTAGGCAGCATGGACCGTGGGATGATACGATGCCGGCTTCGCATTCCCAACGACACAACCATAGCATATCTCCATTCTGGGAAAGATAAAACAGGACTTGGAGTTCCGCTGGTGAATTCCCTAGATGAGTGGTTCAGGCAGTTGGTTCACAATGAATCATCTACTGTGGACCTGCGTAGCACTAACCTGCTTGTAAGGTTAAGAAAGTGATCCATTTAAAAGCGGAACTCCTTGATGCTTGGCTTCAGTCGTTTGTGGGCTCGTCGGACTACCGTTCAGTCCATCCACAGCTACAAGACCACAAAGCAATTTATGGCTCAAACACCATGGGTTTGTATTCCTGCGGCTATATGTAAGGGCTATAACGTTTAGGGGTGGTGTTCTGTTTACAACTGTCCACGCTATGCGATGCGAATCGCGAGTGTCTGCAGCCAGAGCGAAGCTTTTGGTCACATACGGCAGCAATGTGATGTCACACCTAATGCCCGGTGTTGCCGCCAAAATCGAATCGGCTCGATCAATTTGTGCGGCTGTGCGGATCTCGCACCCTCATTACACCAATTATCCCTACGGATTCGGGGCAATGTTAACAGGATTCAGTCATGCTTAAGGGTCAATGCCTACCTGTGATTAGTTGACCTGCGTATGGAACGAAAAGTTCGCCAAGCATGACACCGTTGGTATTGGTGCTTTCGGTCGAAAGGCGATGGTGGATGGCCGCAAAGTTCGAGAGGATCACCCGGTTCTTCACTTGGCCCTTGTCATGCAGGAACGCGAACACATATTCAAGAAATCCACATCTGGCCTGCGACTCACGAGCTTGAAGCCCCGGGCTATTCGGAGCTCCCTAGGTCATATTCGAGGACTTTACTGTATGCCAATCAATGCTCCGTCTTGCCGATGCACTATGAGGCAGTATGCGGAAGCTCTCATCCGGGTGGACCTTCATTACCGATGAGCTGGCGGGGCCTTTAAATCACCCGTTGTCTTTTTTCTGGAACAGCATTTTAAACTATCTACTGCAGACACATCAGTTTTGCAAGAATAAGCTGACAGATATTTTGTACAAATAATTTCCATGGTCATTGAGATCAAGCTACCCTACCCAAATTTCGAATACAACTGCCGAGATACCACGCACGAGCCCCGGTCTGTTGCATTTGGACACAAAATTTTACGTTAACGAAAACGTTATGAAGAAACATTTAATAAAATATTGCCCTTCTGATTGGATGAAAATCCCGAAGATTTAGTTCCGCATTATGCGATTGTCGCTTGATTAGGTGTCGACAGTGCACCTCATTTTGTCTACCCATTTGTAAACTTTTACATTTTTGATGACACTAATGTAGCACATTTACGGTTGATAATGCAAAATGCGGAAAACGCAGCCGTTTGAGTGCACAAAGCTTTTGTTGACTCGAATTGATTTGCAAAGGGCACTTGAGTCACCAGCGCAGATTGCGAGATGAAAGACAACTGCTTCGTTTCATGCTCCTTCATTAAATGTTTTCACTATTAACAGTTTAGTTTCATGGCTTTCCTCCGTCCATGGTGAATAGCGAAAAAGTAATTCTATTGTACGGCAAATCTTATAATGCATGCTCCCTTAACAAAACTGGACACACCACATAGGTTCACCCTGCATTTGGGTGCAGGCGATATTCCGACGACCGGTGAACATTGCTTTCTGAGTGTGTGCTGTTCTACGTATGTACCTGCTAACTTAATTGTTTCAAATATACATCTAAATGGTGTTTGCTAGCAGATCTAATAGTTACACACTGGAATATCTAATAAATTCGAAATGTCTGTGATGGTTGGGTCATGTTCTTCGAATAGTTTGCCAGCTAGCAGCTTCGGCGCCGTTACTGCGTAAATCTGAAGGAGACTACGGGGGTGGAAAATCGATTGTAAAGTAATCGACGAAATTGGCCATGTCGGTGCGTGCCGTCGTCCTGGATGAAGGCATGGAAATCAGCCATAGTAATGGTTTAAAACGGTATCCAAAATAACGTATTTACTGAGTCAATGACGCTGCCACATTCGGTTCCTCGCAAGTGACTGTTAATTCCCCAATTCGGTTGGTCTCATATGCCCCTTTTCCATTCCACACTATGGTTAACCTCGTCCGTTCATTGATTGGAAAGTAGTGTAACACTACTTTCCAATCAATGAACGGACGAGGTTAACCATAGTGTGGAATGGAAAAGGGGCATATGAGACCAAACCATGGCAACTGGATCCCCTGCACCATGGTGATAAGACCACAGCTCCAAAATGAACTATATCGCAGTGCAGAAAAATACTGTTCTAAGTGAAACAATTCCAATGTGAGAAGCACCGCTTATGCTGGTTATAAAGTGGATAAAACAATGGATAGAAGAGAATAATCACCGAACCACAAACAGCGGCGAAAAAAGACCCCAAAAACAGAAGGATTTGCGTGCTAACGGTGATTGATTCGGCATCAGCCAAGCCGAGTTGGAATTTGCTCCCTTGCTGATCGCTGCGACTTGAACGATCTATCAAATCACAGTACCACACTTATTCGACGCGACGCGCGTCATAGGTGATTGCATCGAGATATCTGGTTAAATATCACAGGGTGAACGCCAACTGACCTGAATCAGTTGAGCAAGTAGATGGACCAAGAAGCAGATGAGTAACTGTGCTATCTGATTTGCTGGGCAGGACGAGCGCCTCACATTGATTTCAATCCATTTGGGTGAGGGCACCGACAGCGCTGTGGAAGAGGAATGTAATTTAGACTTGTCCAATATGAGGGGATCAAGAGTAAGGCCAGCGAGGAGGATTTCACGGGAGTGAGTACGAAACGAGAATTCGCAGCCACAAGGCAAATGAAATGCAATTCGGACGTTGTCCATGAGAGAGAGTAAAGCTGAAAAGACCAAATGCAACACACAGGTATGTGATGATGAAATGCAACGCGTGCTGGAAACCGGAGGAGAGAAAATGTAATGTGCAATTATAGATCAGACAGAACAAGGGGATCGAACAGCTTCACACATGCTGAAACTGGATCCTTGTGACCGTCGAGTTTGGTGTTGCGATTAGTCCGGGACGCATGGACAAACAGAGAAATCGTCAGCTAGTAGAACGGGCAGTTATCAACTGACAGAGAAGCAGAAAACCAAGGATCGACTCACTGTGTGCGATTAGCGAACCTCCAAACAAATCAAACAATGCGCGGATCGTGGTCGCACTCATGGAAAAGGAGTCACTGCATACGAATAAGCCAAGTGGCGACATGTCTGAGATAGAGGGATCCTAAATTCGTGTTAAGATAGAGTTAAAACCAAGGCCGGAATAAGGTTTTCATTGTCTATACGGAAGTATGACAAAAGCCAGAGGCAAAAACGACGATGAACACACCATTAACGTGGATTGTTAAAAGGAAACCTGCTTCTCAAGCGTCGATGGCGACCAGAGTAGGAACAACAGCTGATATTGGTACAAAGAGCGACATCGAGGCAACCCAAATACGCTCGATGATAAGCGGTAACGCCGGCATTGACGGGGTGAAGCACACGAGGAAACCCAGGGTAATTCAAAAGCTCAAAGAAACCACAGATGAAGCAAACTTCATGTCGTCAGTGACAGTCGGCGATCGGTTACTTTAACACGCGGTAGACAAAAATGCAGCCGCTGATCAAGTGGCAGATCCGCCGGACTTGTGAAATGCAGGAATGCTGGTGAGAGAACCAATAGATGAGCAAGAAAACTATTTGAATCCTCCGCAGTTGGATTAGCAAAGTGGGGTGTAGCATGAAGGAGCACGATATGTGAAATTTCTTCAAAACTCAAAGTAAGCGAAGCCCAGCAGAGAAGGATCCGACGAATGTCGTTAGTGTAGGCCACTCAGTCGTCGAGCAGTGAATCTAGAAGATCGAGGCATCCAGACAAATGGCAGCCATTCGAGTTGATAACAGAGTAAAATGGGTTTAGATAAGATTAGAAATCCGTTTAAGGGGAATGGCAGAAGAAGCTAGAGGTTTACATGGTGGTGCTGTCTGCAGGATATCCGCTGCATGACCAAAATGGCAAAGCGGACTAGAGAGACTTCACTAAAAAGTAAAATGCGTATGAAAACTGGCAAGAGGTTCATATGCTGTCCTCAACGGTGCTAGTCAATAACGGAAACAGAGTGCGATTGTTGCACAATCGGTGTACAAATAAAAGTTGACATATCGATGGAAACAATAATAATAACTGGAGGAGAATATAACCACAGAGAGAGAACTCGCTTACGCATGTTGATGCATCGTAAAAACAGTGGCGTGGTAACTATTAATACCGCCAAGTGCTGTGGTAAAATTTTCGTCCTGACAAGGAGCAGGAAAGTTGCGTGAAGGCTACACAATGGGCTCAAGGTAAAGTGCACATTAGTTTTCTATGAAATGGTTGATCGTTTGGAACACCGAGGTAAGTGTGGTGTAAGTGACTACAAGAGGACAAATAACGGGATTGCTGGGAAGAACATTTTCACAGGTGACACATGGCGTAAAGGTGTCGTTGGTCATACAGAGTAACATTAAAATATTTAACTCAGCTCATTTGGAAAGTTTGCTATCTAGATAAGGTAAGGAACAAGCAACTGCCACATGCCGCCCGGGGAAGACCACCCCACCACCCTCGCTGCATCTCTGACCGCAGAGTCTGATTAGTTCGATCAAGAGCACATACGTGGGGAGCTTCAGGGACAATTTATCCGGAATTGTGTATATGCATGCGGGGTGAACTGAATATATAGCCCGAAATGGACAATAACCGTACAAGGTCAGAGAAACACTGAACTCCAGAAAAATCACCGGACACAAATGTAGCCCCGTCCGGACTCGACAGTAATGTGCAGGCCAGTGACTCACAGAAGGGCACGGAACACCGCCCGAACACTCTCAGAAAGTGGATGAAATCACGAGGGGGTGAATCGGGCCTAGAGTCGATGTATCAAGGGACACTGCATGACTCAGTGATCCAAATCATCCCCAGGGTTGACAAAAGTGCTGGCAAATGGCCAGTTAGCGCGTTGGCAACAAGGCCAAGCGTCCGTTACCAGACAACCATGGTGTAATCCGAAATATGCGACGCTTTGTCTAACGTATGCAAACGCGCATAAACGACCTCGAAGTCGTCAACATAGCTAATTCATCACCGGTGGCATGCATCAGGTTGGAAGTTGGTCTCGATAACAAAAAACCCATGAAATCACCATACATGTGGATTTCTTTAACAAAGTGTACGAGCGGCATCATATGCTTTAACCGCTCCCAGTTTCACCAGCCTGGGCCAAGTCTAAAACACAAAAGTCCGATCGCACATCAACAAGGCAAGATTTTCGAGAAACCATTCTGGGTCACAACTGAAACTGGCTTTTGATAGGAAGATAGCTGTCCCTCTAATATATTTTGCGCGGTCCAGCAATTAACATAATGGAGCAACAAAAGATGGCACCGCTTAGGAAAAGAGTGAATAGTTAGAGGAGAAGACACTCTGTGACTGTGGTTGATTATGGTAGGAATCATCTGTTCCGGAGATTTAGTGGGGAAAGTCACGTTGGATTGGAGCGGCAACTGGTGATAGCCAGTAAGCTGGTCGTGCTCGCTTACCACTAGGGAAATAATAGAAAGCGAAAAAACTGCTAACCAGTCGACTTAAAGGACTGAGTTGATTAAAAAGTGTCTGCAGAGCCCATCTTCAGAAAACGAAAGCCAAACACGTAAATTGAAGATTGGAGTGAATCAAGCGAAGTCAGCGGTGGGAAAAAGGAGAAAATAGGACAGATGAAGGACATTGGTTCTGAGCATTTTATCCGATCTAGGAATCGAAAACAAATAAAAGTGAATAACTATATATATATATATATATATATATCCAGCACTATACCAACAACAATTCAATTGGCTGAGTGCCACAACACGTTAGAGAAAGATAACAAGTGCGCCGGTGGCCGAAAAGATTGCACTCCTGGTTTGCAATCCTTAGGTCACCGATTCCAATCTGCGTATACTCAACCTATGTGCGATCGATGGTTGCCACGTGGCAGCGAAACGTCGACAGTGTGCCGGCCTACTGCTGATGACTTACTGCGTAGGGTTCTTGGCCATATCCAGTAGCGTTTGCAACTAGATGTGCTGGCGATCCTTGGGTCCCGATTCCGGAAGCCAGCTTCGACGTTTGCGTCAGAATGCATTAAATCCAAGTTTCATATTGATCTTGTTGTCGCTTCCAGCCTACGCCTGCGTTCGAAAAGAGGCCACATCGTGGTGACCGCTGAGTAGACATGCGAAGCATGTACCCAGACCAGCGAAGTCTCCGTAGTGACATAGTGCTAACAAGCGGACGGCGGAGTTTGTCAGATTTGCCTCCCATGGATCGAATCGGTTGGAAGAGTTTGCGGGAGCTTCCTGAAGCGGCTGCATATTCCATCTCAACTATGTGGTGTCTGCCAGAACTCGCGATTCTTCCTGTAAAGCTGTCTGAGCTCAGCACCTGTGGTTCTGCGCAGTGTGTTGTACACAACTCCAGCGGGAATTGCTCGACGGGTTTCCACTCATTAGACTGTGCAAAGATCCAATGGCTAGCAGCCCGTTTAAGGAAGCCACAGACCGGGATAGCAGACTCCCGTGAGGTGCTCTGAATCTGTGGCCAGTACATCTCAACATCAGAGAAAAGAGGACGCAGGTTAGGAGCTCATGTGTTCCGAGATGCGAAGAAGACATTTGGGGTAACGAGCTTGTCTGTGTCAAGCCGTTTCCGGCGACTATGTACGGCGCCTCCAAAACGCAGAACGAACTTAGCTCACACGAGCACATGATCCGAGGTTATGTAAGTGTTCCACAATGACATGCAGTTCGTCATGCAGCCTCTCCAAGGTTAGCTGATAGACACGTGATCAAGCTGCGTCCACCTTTGACCAGGCGCCGGAGGTCACTAAATGACACGTTAGCGCCAGGAACGCCGGAAATTGGTGCCCGAAAGGGTGTTTGTGTTGTAAGTTTCTTTGTCCCTCCCCGTCCAACCACGATGTCAGCTATTAGGCATAAAATAACCTTTTTTGCGGCACAATACCGACTGCTAGCTCTTCGAAACGATGTCCATTCGTTACTGGTGACTCAGCAGGCGTGCTTCTGTACCATTTGTTCCTTTCTTTTGTATTGCAGCACAATAGCTGTGTTTTCACTTGCAGCTAACGTGTATATTGATGAATGATGATGCCCGAAAGGAACAAGCCGTAGTCGGCACACCGTTGAAGGAGGTGATCGTCCTTGTCTGTCCTGTGGTTGTGCTGACCACTAAGTTCGTGTTCATGAACCACTAGTCTACCGACGTGCGCATTTAGGTCTCCAGTGTCCGTGCGGCGTTTCTTGCGGAGGAGGTCAGTGAGTCGATGGTAAAACTCATACTTAGCTGTAACCGGGCTACAGTCCGTAGGGGGCGTACACCGCTACAATGAATAAGCAGCGCTTATTGCACTTATGGCTGGAAGATCGCGTTGAGCTTTATAATTGGACTGCATAGAGAGACAGATATTAATTGAAAACCAGTCAATGATCGCCGCCTCAGCACGTGCGCTTAACGCAACTCCTACGCCGACGCAGCCAGAGGCTGTGGCTTTTTCAACTCTAGATAAACGTAAATGTGCAACCTGAGCTTGATGATGGTAATGTTAAGCGCAGCGTTGTGCTGGAGTACAGTAAACCGGTTTCGACTAGGCAGCAGACATGGATAGAGAGTTTCCAAGGTGCGCCCAAGAACAGTTTGTGGTCCCAACTGCATAAGCGTTCAAAATCAAACGTAGCTAGCATGAATAGCGAACGGGTTGCAATAAAAGCCTAAAATGTCGAAGCTGAATTGCGTACCATCAGCCTTAAACGGCTCAGTTATGCATCCAGAAATATCTTTTTGTAATGTGCTTCTGTAAACACGAAAAGGAATGGGTTTACCAGGAACAGAAGGGTTGAATAAATTTAGAACGAAGATGGTAGTTTGCGATGCGGTAAATTGAAGTTTAGCATGTCAAGCCGCCAACAACTCGGTCGAAGAGAGAGTCCAGAGAGCGAGAAGCGTGCGCAGAGAGCTGCAGGTGCATCATTTCATGTGTTGTGTGGGCATACAACTTCCTGGTCGCCGAGACCGAGGAAGGGGGTGAAGAAGAAGGCATCAGCAGTACATCGGTACGCAGTACCGACGCTCCGTTCGGTGGCTTATTTTGAAACACGCTTTTGTCTCCAAGCGTTGACTTCCGATTTTTCGGGCTGGGATTCGAAAGTAGTAGAGAACGAGTTCAGTTCCACTGAAATAGCGGACAGAGGTAGATCAAGACACACGTCAGCTCAGATGGTTATGCAAGCGACAGTGTCGCAGCAGGCCTGCTGAACTGCGCGTCAAAATGCTCTGCCAAGATGGATAGTTGACGAGACTCTGAGTAGACAAGCTGTCCATCTTTCTCGACTATTGTCTCACCAACCGATGGCTTTCTCAAACGCGTGTTCCGGATGACCTGGAACAGCACTGGTTTTCTCTATCTCCCGTTTTCTTGTAACTCACCAACTCACCCGATCGAGTCGAAGACTCCTTGGCAGACGTCGCTTCAGGGAGTTACCGATACGCCGAAACTTAGTGCCAACTGGAGCCTGTTTGCGCGTTCCTGTCAAAATGATTAATGCCTCAGAAATCCACTCACAGTTACATCACAAGTTGGATGCGAAACATGCGTCAAAGGCATTCTTCATGGCACAATTGAGACAATCCCAATCAGCGTTCGGCTCACCAATCACATTCATCACTGACGTTTGGTGGGCCAGTTCGTCATGATAATGCTGAATAGAAGGTTGCGAGTTCGAGTTACAGATAAGGTTAGAAGATGGACGTTTCTTAGAAGCAGGAAGAGTGAGCGACATCTGTGCGCGCACTAGAGCACGGTCGGAATCAAGGTACATGCTCCAACTTGACCGACAGTCTTGGACTGATGCGTGTCATATGTAAATAATGGCAATAGGCTCAATTTGGGTCCATGTCATGGAGCAATTCGGTGGGCGCTAGTGACGCGATGTGGACGTTTGTGCTGAAAAGCAGTGCTGTTAGGGTAAAGGTTGTGGTCGACGCACAGCTGCAGAAATCGATCACCATTGTTTGTTCGGCGTGCATCGACCCCGAAGCGTCCTCCCAGGCGTCGTTCAGTCTGAAAGACGACTTACTTGGGTGTTTGTCACCAGCAACAAGCAAAATGTCAGCATTCATCACCGTGCGAAGATGAGGCTTCGCGAATGAATCGGAGATGACGAAAAGGCACTTTGTCGTCAGACGGTGCTTATTAACCATAACGGAGGTTCGAAATCCAACAGCACACACGTGGCTGCCCACCGGCATAAAGTCAAGTGGATTACTTTCAGCATACTCGCTGAGGGCGGTACCATCATCGTAAACACCTAGGGCCATTGACCCAGTATCGTCAGGACGCGAAGAGTGTAGTTATTTTCGTCAGAGGCAGAACCAGAGAGTCAAAGATTCGTCACAGCGTTCATATTTTATATGCGTATTTCGGAGACAAAGCCCACATCAACGTCAAGGGAGTGAAAAGTGAGAGTTAGTGCTGTCTGCTAGCAAATCTGACTCAGACTGCGGACGTTAAAGAAACGAAAAGGTAACGAAACTCTAGATTTGATGGACAAGTCACATGTATCAAAGGTAGCAGCTGCGATATCAGCTGCAGTCTCTCGAGCAATAGAGGAGAGGGAAAGTTGAGAGTAAAACAAGAACTGAGAGAGTATTGTCGACAGATTCAACGGAGCGGATGATACCCCCAGGTGCCCATTTCGAGAGAGAGGGATTTGTTCGAGGTGCCCTACCTCCAGCCGCTGACTCACAGTCTGATCCAAAAGGCATTGAAGTACAATGAGGTACATGATCTTAAAAGGTTTTGATTACAAATCAGGTTTTGTAGGCTTTATCATATTTGTATTTCTCTACAGAAGCATCTGAAATCACAGTCCGTACCAAACCTACTCCGAGATACATGGAGGTTTGTTTGTGAGACTACACGGAGACTTTGCTCAACAGCCTGACCCAAAAGACAGTGGAAAAAGGCAGAAAGGAAGGCATAAGCCGTACGCCGGTAAGGATAATGACGCTTCGCTGCCGCTCAACCACCACCGGTCACACGTGGGTTGAGGATATCGCGAGGGTCGTCCGGACCTACACAGACTCGAACACGCGCCCGCGGATTGTAAACCAAGTTTGTTGTCCTTAAAGATATGAGTCGGACTCGTAATCCATTAAATCAGAAGGAAGTCCATTCCAAATGCTTACGAGGCCATCAGTAAAAGACTTCTACTGAGGTCCTACGTTGTTCGAACTCCAAACGACATCCGCGCAAGTGACCAAAAGCATCAACCTCACAGATTGGTGGGGCTGATGCCACTGAAGCCCTTGATTATCATAAGCGTTTAGTAGATCACCTGTCAAGGTGAACAATTCCGAGAAAAACAAGCCCCTTAGACGATCTTCAGGTAACTTGTCACGATGATCTTTGATCAGTCTTGTCGCAAATTGCTGAATAATCTTCATACAAATAACGTCACTATGTGGATACAGCGCCAAAGCCTAACCACATACCTTCAGATGTGGCCTAACTACTGACTCACACAATGACAGGAAAACTGATTTGGTGTTACACAGCGCTCACTTGATGTAAAACAACTCTCGTCGCGCTTTGCTGGCAACACGGGGACAATGCACAAAATTCTTGAAACTGCTAACCATAGTTACACCTAAATCACGTAGGGTAGAGTGGGGTAAAACGCCTATTGCAGGTAAGAAGCCCATCCATAAATTTTTCCATTGCGATCCATTTTCCACTCCAGATAGTAGCCTCGATAGTTTCGTATTCGCTTCCCCAGCGTCTTACAAAAAATCAGCCACCGAATGCCCCTCTTACCGGTAAATTGACCCATTACCATATTGTACACGCTCATTTTCACCTAATTTTTGACATGTCATTTAAGAATATATGAATTTGAAGAAGTACAACAACTACATTTTCTATTATATTTCACAGATGCGCATTAAAGTATAGCTCGAATCAACCCCTCTGCCACGTTCTACTAGCATATGGCATGTAATACAATTAATTATTTTGAGCTGCACCCATTGCCGGTAAGACGCCCATGGGCAGATTTATTTGTATTTCTGGGACGATTGAGAACAGAAACGCAGCCGAAGTTGGAGAAGGCACCTAGTCAAATGATAAAGACTGTGGAAGCAAAGCTATTTGATTTGACGACCACAGACGTTCGATGTCTGGTATATGACCTACCAGAAACAATGAACCTACATTATCGATTCAACAATGAGACTAAATCTGCAAGCCGAAGTTGGCTAGAAAGATCTCTAATACGAAATCCTTCTATTTCAGTTAGAGGTCCTGAAGCAGTCAGTCCTTCTGGTGCAACTGGATTCAACAAGGCAAAAGTAGACCGACTCTACGACTGTTTACGATCAGTGTTGTGATCTCATTCATTTACAGGAAGTAGGATAAGGAATATGGATGAGACTAGTTTTTCGTGTGTTCAAATGCTAACAAAAATTTTGCCTCCGTAGAGAAACTGCACCATAGGGAAAAATGGCAAAGTATGAAAGGGGAAAAGATGTGACCATTATTTTGCGATGGGGACACATCCTGCCAGTGCTCATATTCCCGAGCTTGGTTAATGGATGGTCCGATGCTGAGTAATTCAAGATAGCTTAGATGTTTCATTGTTAACGTTAAACCTTCGATGACAGAATCTGCTTTGTTAATACTCGATTGCCACTAAAATTATGGGACTCCTGTTGTTGTAGAATTGGCGTCTACTAGCCATGGTACCATATTGACATTACCACCACATTGTACACATCTTCTCCAGTCTTGCGATCGCACGTTTTTCAAGCCATTGAAGTCTGTATTCAATATCTTTGCTGATCAATGGATGCTTAATCATCCTCCTCACCGAACTCCATCTTTTGATCTGGCCTCCATAGTTGGATAAGCTTTCAACAAATCAGTAACCGTTGCTACTGCTACAAAGTGCTTTGAGCGCTGCAAAATTTGGCCCGTTAATCCATTTGTTTTGAACGAGAACGATTTTGTTGATGCCCAGTTTAATGAGCCACTGCATATTTGTGCCGATCAAGTCATGCTTGTTCGCTTGCCTTCAACTACGCCCCAAGTGAACGCCACAGCACCAGATGCTTCTGCAGTATGTAGCATTATCATTCCAACCTCCGAATCTATAGATCATGAACACATGCATTAATCTTTAGCCATGACTTCATCTGCTTACGGTAGGTCTGATTCCTTCAATGTCAACTGACGTTCAAAACCTCGCGTTTTGGCAATACCCCGCTATCAGTGTTGACTGAAATTTAATACACTGAAGAATTTAGTGCCACTACGAAAGCAATCATCCCAAGCAGACAGAAAGGATGCGGCAAAAGTGAGGATGCCAAAATAAAAATAGCGTCACCCTCTATAAGTTAACTACAACAAAAGTTAAAGCAGCACGCTGTATTTGGGAATCAAGTGCAGACAAAGCGGCGGCTGGACCGTAGTCCGCTCCACACCGGGTGCATGGAACCAATCGTCGAGGCTAGCACCGCCACAAGGACCATGCACCACGCGCCGGTTCTGCCTAGGTTCTCTGCAGGACTCGCTGCCATTTCTGTGGTGGCCCCGAGTGGCCTCGCACATGGCTCACTAAGCCTGCCTGACTCAAGCGCTCGCGACCGCATGCGCTGCAGCATCATGTGCTCGATGTCGATGAGGTACAATACATCGGCGCTTGCCGCTTCTTCTCCGCATGTATGAGGTCATCCTCCCGCACTTCGGCAACTGCCTTCGTGATCAGATCACGCCATGTAAGCCGATCAACCGGCTTCCAATCCCATGACCTGCAATCAAGATCAGAACGTGAGAGGCTCACTTTAATCATGTCCTGGGAACGAAGTACGGTTTCACCACATCCCGCTTCCCTAAACAGCTGCATCGGCATCCGCGTCAAATCCATACGCCACACATGACTGAGCTACCTCAGATGTCTCAGCAAAAGTATGCAGTCCACTGCATACACACCACTTCGGCGCAACACATCCGTGTCTGCAACTCTAGCACCAACCGAAGTGCAGAATCCGTCGCAAACACGGCTGATGAAACCGCTCGAGATAGCGCACATCCCGCCGGTACATCGTCCACGTTTCACTGCCGTACAGAAGAACGGACAGCGCCATGGATTTGTACACCATCAGCTCCGTATCAACGGTAAGCTGGTGGTTGTTCCACACTCGGTACTCTAGCTTCCCGAATGCCGCCGCTGACTTAGAGACACGGATACGAAGGTCACTGTGGAGCTGCTGATCAGTCGATATCACACTCCAAAGGTAGCAGAAGCGGGAGGTGGTTTCTAAGACTTCAGTACCAATGCAGATTCGCGGCAATATTGATGATTGCACCTCCGATGAAGGCTGAAATAGACAGACAGTCTTGCTTGTGGTGATGGTGAGCCCGAAATGTGGCCGCTGTCGAATTCAGAGCACTAGTCATGTGCTGCAACTCATCCGCGCTGTATGCAAACACACAGTCGTCAGCAAACAGCAACATACCGATAGTTCTCTCACAGACTAGGGTTCTCGCACCGAAACAACGGGTGTTTAGCAACTCAGCATCAATACGGTTCTCCACACGAACACCGTAAGCACAAGCTGCATCAAAAGCACAAGACATCATTGCATGAAAATATATATTAAACAGGGCAGGAGCTACGACACAACCTTGCTTCACACCAGAAACAACTGCAAAATCATCCGAGGTCTCTCCACTCAGTTGCACTCTCGCTCGCATACCACTGTGCAGACATTCAATTAAACTTACAATCTTACGCGGGCAACCAAACTTACCCAACACCAGCCACAATGCCTCGCGGTTCACCGTATCAAATGCCTTGGTGAACTCAATAAAAAGCGAGTACAATGGCTGGTGTCGTTCTCTGCACTTCTCCTGCAACTAACAAACCGTAAACACAATATCCATAGTGCTGCAACCCGAACGGAATCCGCATTGCGCTTCCGTCACGTTAGGTTCCACAACCTGACTGACGAGGCGGTTAAGTAGGATTCGAGCAATCATCTTGCCCACACAACTCAGTAAGTTGATGCCACGATAATTCGTGCAACATTGCTTGCTACCTTTGCCTTTGTACAGTGGTAGCACTAGGGAATCCCATCGTTGCTTGCCGCTTCCGCACTTGCCGTTTCTTCTCCGCATGCATGAGGGCTTTCTGCTGCACCTCGGCAACTGCCTTCGTGATCAGATCGCGCTATGCACGCCGATCAAACGCCTTCGATTCCCATGATCTGCAATCAGGATTAGAACATGAGAGGCTCACTTTAATCATGTCCTATATATATATATATATATATATATATATATATACCCAGTGGTCCGGCGGTTTTCATGAAGCTTGAGTACAGTGTTGATAGTTGTTAGATTTTGGAGAATGAGACAAATATTTATGATGAGGAATGAGACCCAAGAAACTGCAAACTTTGGATTAGAAATTGCCTGTTGGTTCCCTCATAAGATGGTAACTAGCAGCTGTCCCGATAAGACGGTGAAACGATCCATCCATAGATCAGATCTAGCAACTGAACGAACCAGATAGGCAGTGGATACGAACGTAACGGATTTAGTTATTTGACACGGATTGGCCGACATTCGTGTGTTATTCACCGTTTGTTTAAGTGAGTCAAATGAGGAACCTCATCGACTCTGAAAAGTCGTTAGTTATGGATGTGCATGTGTAAATAACATAGAGGTGTCTGGCTTGTTAAACATGCTGTAATTCTCGCTGAGTTGACTTTGCCAAATAAACGCTTGTCCCTGAAAGACTGAGTTCTGCAACAATGCACATCTTCAGAAATGTGATCCGTGAGATAAGCGCAAAGAAACGCCTACTCACTTCACTATCTCTCATCCGTAGATCGTGTATCTGGATAGAGTTTAGAAGGGAAGTCTCTAGATACAATACGGAAAGTGCACAAGCATTCACATAGTTTATATTTATTGGCAATAGTTCCGGGAGGAACGGTCAAAACGAACCCTAAACCGAGAATCTGCAATGAAAAAGTGGTTCAGTCATCGATCAAAAAATCCTACTTCGGAACCACGTGGTTTTCTCAGAATTCAAACAGATCACAGTGCGTTGTGCTGGCACTGTACTACCACACGACCACCAATAGTTGCGCGTGGATTACTGTGAGGTCGATCGGACATTTGTAGAATCGAACACGCGACTTTTGAGTTCACAAGTCAGACGCATGAACCGATCGGTCGTTCTGATATAAACCCAGACATTCATGCCTGGAGGTATCGAAATTGACACGTTTGATTCATCGCCAGAGTGAGAAAAACACGTATGTACATTAACTATGGACAACGGCGTCCGTGCCCGTGTTTGTCTGTTGAAAAGAATGGCCACAGAACGCCTGAGTCAAACGCAGGCTTGAGGTGCACTACACACACAGACTAGTGGGATTAAAATAAATGAATTAATCTTTTATTTCTCGACGATGCGAAAGACTATTCCCACCTAGGGAACGATCAATGGGTCGAATGGGTACATCAGTCTTCGGTAAGCCATACACTCTTGGTGGAAGAGATGATTTCGGGTACGCGTTGTACCATTTTCCCAGTCCTAGATGCTCCTTTAGGTTCCTTAAGTAATTGCCAACCTCTGCCTTATTTTTATTCATCACTGACATGATGGACTTGTTATCGATAATCTTATTTGGTCCAGCCACTAGGTGCTCCTCCATTTTTTCCTAATAATCTGACTTGTTTATTATCACTGCGGTTTTGCCTTTATTGGCTTTTGTGATAACAATGTTCCGATCTTCATTTAAGGCAGTTAATGCGACATGTTCCTCTGGCGCAAGATTCGGCTCCCCCGACTGCTGAAATTTTATAATGTTTGCAAGCTCCGCACGAATCTGCTCAGCCGTTGAAGCGAGTAACTTCGTTAAAGCAGTTTTAAGACTAGGAATAACTTCTTCGGCTCTTATCTTGGATTCATTGATAGTAAATGTCAAACCCCTCTGCATCATCTCATGCACCAAGAGTGTATGGATTAGTGAAACGCCATTTGCAACAAATTTCAAATCCTCACTCACGGGGTACTACGTAGTGGATTGGGACGGTAGGTATTCCTTATAAAGATGGAACTTCGGAGGCCATTCGAAGGGATTTAAATAAAGAAAACATAAGGGGAATTTTAAAGTTGAATTTGGGGAACCCGCAGTGTCGTTGGGTTGCGATACAACATCTACTGAGACCTCGGTTCACTTTGACGCAAACCCCGGTCATTCCGATCGCGAGGACCGTATCCGAAATGGAAATATTTTGGTATTGCTTCTCCCAACAATGGTATACCACGACCGCGGTTTCGTCCTGGGTTGGGCTCATCAGTTGGCGATAGCTTGAGCTGGGGCGGAATTCAGAGCCTAGTAGTTCACGGCTGACGCCCTGAACAGTACGCCACTGAGATCCGCGAGCAACGCTTGGCACAGTGGAAAAGCATTCAAAAGTTGAATTTGGGTAATTTTCGAGAAAGGTCAAGCGCTCCGCTATACACTGGTACACTTAAAAGACCCATTTCCCGCAGTTAGAACAACCAATGGCGTCTACAAAATTAGTTGCAAAGACTGCGCACACGTGTACATCGGCCAAACCACGAAAGAGCTACGCACAAGGATAGCAGAACATAGGAGGCGTATAACACGGCCACCGAGAAAGGAACTTGAATATTTGGCTCTTCTAAAGAGTTCTGCAGTAGCGATGCACGCGATAGATACAGGTCATGAGATAACGCCGAAATCGTTAGAAAAGAATTGCGATCAACTCCCCAGAGGCTGACTGCTGAGGCGGTTGAGATTAACAAGATGAACAGCTACGTGAACAGAATGGACAGGGTAGAGCTTTCGAGCGTGTGGTGAGCTGTCTTAACCCGATCGGTCTGAAGAGCGCCAGCAGACAGATCCAAAGCATAGAACGAACATCACAGCATCCCCGCGCCCATCGTTAACAGGGCTTACGTGTGTGACCTTGTATGGCGAATCTCTTGTGATCGTACCAGGCAGTATTCGGAGTGATACGTTGAGCTGTAACGCGATTGGTCTTCTGTCTGCATCCCATTCGTCGCGATTATCACCCTAGTTCGCTATAAGTGCTATACCAATCCCTGACTGGTTCACTCGGCTTGACGAAGCTTTTGTGTCAAAAGCGAAACGTTGCTCACAAACTATACCAACCGCTAGTTCATCTGTTGATCGTTTTTCCGAGCTTGGTAAAGGGATCGCATACGTTTTACCACCATGCGAGGTGGCATCTTCAGTGTGGTGATAGGCAGTGTATAATCCTGCTTATTGAATGGTCAGTCCGTCATCCACGGGCAGGCAACTTTTGAAGGTGGCAATTCCGATTTGCGCAACGTGATCTCTGCCCATTTGCTTCCGCAGCTGAATCATGTCTTGCGATTCGCCGGAGATCTTTCTTTCTGAGTTGATGGTACACGGGGTCGATGTCGATGCGCATGTTGATCGAATTATTAAAGGAGTATCATGCTTCTAAGAATTCTCTTTCTTTCTGTGTTGTTGGTTGAGCTACCAGTGTTCCAAATTATTTTGACCAACCGCTAGTTTTCAAACCTTTCTGAAATTATGAATCAGATTGGTGATCTATGAGGAAAATAGGGACTTTTATTGTTAATTCTAACAAAAGCAGTAATATTTTATGAAGGAGGAGCCATCGTACCTAAAGTGAGAAGTGGTAAATATGTGCGCACTCTTCTCCTATCGTCACACAGAATCTTGAATAGTCAGTTGTTCAGAGGCCGAAATTTAGTGAAATTTATCATTTACACTGGTTCATCGAGGATAGTTCTGAGACTGGGTGGCATTTTTCTTTCAGTAAGTGCTTGGTGTTGGTTTCCGCAACAGCTTTGATTCTTGTTGCCACAGCGACCTCATCATTGCAAATAACGATGCAGTTGTCCCGTAGAACGCTATTGTCCTGTACGAAATTATTCACCATTTCGAACATCTCATCCGCACTGGTGTTCGCATGTAGAGGCTCACAAAAATGCGTGTCCTCTTCCAGGGATGGTTGATGCTGGTATCTTACAAGCACAAGTAGCACGGCAAGTTCTGCCACATGGGTCGATTGGTCTAGTTGTAGAGCGAAATGTGCACATGTGATGCGTGAAATTAACTCCTCTATAACAGCAGTTCTAGTGTCATGATCCTTTAAGATACCGTAAAATTTGGTAGTGGTATTACAGACTGCTATTTTTCTATAAAACATGCACCGAGCCATTTCGTGGACATTTGGATTGACGTTTCCGGACTAGTATGTGAGAACGATTCATCCTGTCATCACGGTGAGATTACATTACTTTGCTTATAGGTGACAGTTTCCTGCACTCACATTTTAATTCCTGCTAAACTAAGATTCCTTCTTGTAAGGAGCTTCTTTTACATGGAACATGTACAAGGCTAATGTAGACCATCACATATAATTTAACAAATGTTCAGTGCACTTTTATCATCGAACTATAAAATAAAATGATCAAGTCCAAAATCTTTCTAACGGAAGTATCACATCTCGGTGAAAACTTACGGACTCTCGAGGAGTCCGCGGACCACACTTTGAGAAACACTGCTGTAGACGCAGAGAACATCACGAGAACATGAGATTTTGGCTATTATGACTTGCATACATAGTCAGTCGTCCGTTGTAATTTCAAACAGGACTTTCCCTACCTAAATTGCAAAATAGCAAGAAGGAACATGTTAACAGACAATCTATGAAACCAGTGTTTCACAAACAAAGGCAAGATAAGGCGTAAAATCGTTCAGTTCGAATAAAGACAACCGATAATTTCATCATGGTAAGGCGACAGTAGTCACAAACTCCCACTGCTTGCATATATTGGGTTTCAGCTGACGAATTGCTGAAACCATTGCAAACTGTAGCAGACAAGCACTGCTCTGTCGAGTAATGATCCTGACCGATCCTCGCGGGTGTTGGAAAGTGGAGCAATCAAGGATATGCCAGGCGATGGAGGAAGCGGGCAGGTTTGGGCCGTTTTTCATCAGATTATGTAGGACATGTTCCGGAATCAACATGGATAGCCTCCTCATGTACTTGCTACCACAAATACGAGTAACTGATCATAAAATCAAGAAAATGCACTGAACCAAAATGAGAAGCTTCTGTCACCTGCAAACTGCGGTAAATGGGTTTGTAAAGCATTCAGATGAGTATTGAAAACTTTTCACTGCGTGTTTGTGTTTCGGCTTCTTCAAATCAGACCAGTGCGAAAGGCAGATGAGTACTAACGTGTTTATTAGTTGTGACGCCGTGTTCCAACTTGACGTACTTGTACCAATTGACATGACGCGGCCGAGGTGCAGCCAATGCTTTGCAGCTAGTGTTGCTTTTTATACATCTCAAGTAACCTGCTCATCGCATGAATGAAAGCTCTTAAACTTTCGCAACACCACTGTCAACATTTGCAATCGGGAGAACAATTGTACGACTGCTGACAGAAAGCGTGAGGTTGCAGCGATGTTTTGCCCAACATCGCTTCTCACAAACGGTCTCATCTACCGTCGAACTGTTTAAAGTGAACAATTCGTTTAAGTTTCCGTCTGATTAAGCCAAGCCGCAATTCCAGGGTTCAAAATACTCCAGAGCAAAAGTCGGACGTCTCGTTAAGATCGCAAGATCATTTCCGAAATGCCAGGGTACATGTAATACAGCCATGACGTTAAATCTTGCAGTCTGTTTTCTACGATTCCTGAAGTGTATGCCCATGTAAGATTCCATGCTTCTGAGGCACACATCGATGCAAGTTGTATTAAATGTTACCATTGTGTTATACCACACTTTTTGGACCTCGTTTGACAAATTAGAAATTATCATTCGCCACCATGTATGTCGCTTTTCCTATGATATCTGCGTCACAATAATGACATGTTAACATTCACCAAATGATGCACCATTCGCTCTCATTGTACCTAGCGCCAGAGTCTGTTGCTAATAGATTCTTCATTTTCATTCAGAAGTATTTTTCACACAGGCTTTCGGCATGATGCCGCATTTGTAAATGACCCAAACCAACTACTAGGGAAACTACAAGTACGCTTGCCAAACTTTATGTATTCCTTGCGAATTGTTGTCTATATTTTTAAATTAGTCTTTGACAAATATTTACGGTTTATTTATTTTTACCGGTAATCATTTTATAGCCGTTTCTTACTTACTTCGATACTATGGTTATTTTATTTCCTCCCTGAGTCCACTATGAAGTGGGACTTCTGAACATGTTTCAATCGACTAATGAAGTTGGATTGCGCCTCAGCGGGAGTTTGAAAGACTGACTCGGCCACTAAAGTCCCATTTCCGCCTTCTGGTCAGACTGCGCTGGTTCAGATCGACGGGACATCAGTTATCGGAGGATCTAACCCTTGTACAATCTTCTGCAGTTCTCCCGCCCTCAACAACGTGCATGTGCAAATCTGTCACGAACATAACACATTTCCTATCAAATATGTGGAGGAGATTTAATGAAAAATCCATAAATATTTTGATCTTTCCCTAATGTGAGGATAGTCTTTCGCATCGTCGAGAAATAAAAGCTTAATTCATTTAGTTAAATCCCGTTTGATACTGCAGTCAAAATGACTTATAATCTCCCCGAATTCCCTGAGAGAAGGATAAACGGCGTAGCAACCGTCTTCTAATGCTCAAATAATACAAACTTAGACGTCGACGTCGTAACAACGCGTGATCGTAGAAGTTGATGTCTGCAAAATAAGCTCACAACTCTGCCTATCAGAAATATAGTGTATACAGCAGATGGAGAAATTACATGGCCCTAAGGCTTACATGAACCGGGCCAAAACAGTACATACGGAGGCCTATTTATTTTCATGCATGGCCGACTAATTGGCGCAAGTTTAGAACCGGCTGGTATCACAGGAGAGTTTCACTACAAAGACTAATTTTGAATTAGTTGACTGCAAGAATGCATACTGATGATTCGATAAGCAGACGTGTTGGTGATATTTGGTCAATACATGAATGCGCCAGACAGGACAAATGTAAAGGAGACAACTAATCGCATTACAAAAGTCCGCTCAGACATTTGATGTGTCGTTGGGGCAGTACAACCTCGATTAAGGACAGGGTAGACAATGTCTGCGATCGCGCGGTGTCGTTGTACGGAAACGAGTCCCGATCGATATGCATTGGTTTTCGATAACGGGTATTCGCGGAGGATAGCTCGTAGGGAATGGGCATACAAGTCCTTCAGAGCCGATGTTAAACATCGCGTCTTAGGTAATACAAGACTCACTCGCGGCAGGCAAGTGACGCTGCGCCTACAAAGATGGCTAAGCCACGCCCTACATATACCCTGCAAGCTGTTACTAAGTTGCGCTTTAGTCGCTCGTACAGGATTGAACTCCCGGACATGAACCGACAACTGGTTAGTTCGACGAAACGCTACGTCACCGGGCGCGTCCCCTGGTTACGGATCGAGGAACACCTTCCTTGCGAAGGTAAATGTGAATACCCGTAGCGGAGCTGTATGATATCGGGCGCGTCCTCAGGTTGCGGATCGGGGAATACCTTATATGTGGAGGTAACTGCGAATAAGTCTCGTCTGCTTTGCAGGCGAGATGAGTAGGCAGTCACGGACAATCAACGGTAGCGTCTCAGAGCGTGGGGAGTTCTGGGCTGGTCACTTGGTTCTCCACTAAATACCACAAGTGCTCGTACGGCGCTGTGTCAAAACCAATGTGTAACTGGGGATGAGTATCTAACAGAACGCGGATGAACAACCTCGCTAGCCACCGGCTTCTCTGTGGACTGCTTCCGAACACAAAGGCGAATGAGCGAGTTGGCTGTCAACGGTCTTCGTGAATCACCCCGCTGCCTTGCGGGTCAGGTCTCTAGACCAAAGGCTCGGGGTGGGGTCCCTTAAGTCAATCCTCTACCACGGCCTGGGCAACCGGGAAGTTCAATGACCACACAATACGTGGAAC
>OX104062.1:24148681-24475283 GCA_944474145.2 Dicrocoelium dendriticum | reverse complement strand
TGGGTGAACATGCATTGGTTTGTTGGCTTTGGCTGGGTTTCTTGGTGGGGCGGGAAACCTTGTTTTGCGCTCCAGAATTCGGCTTCCACTCGTGCCGGGGAGTGGAGAACTTGACGGGAGACTGATTACGTGGGTCTCTTGCAGCTATGCAAACCCTAACATGATAATGGGTTTTTTCCTTTGAAAGAGCGGCTCGCATATCGGTCATACATGAGGAACATTGGGGCAGTGATTACCTTGCAGTCTGTTGAAACTTAGCGTATTTGCTCACCGGCCATTACTTCCGGTGGAAAGAAACTGAAGAAGCGAACAAGGCGGAAAAGCGAAACACAATGAAAAAACTACACAATGAAACTCCCCCCGACCCTCAAACAACACACAAGAGCTCCAGGCAAAACCCCCCCTGTCTGTGCCTAAGTTGTCCCCGAAGCGTTACCCCCAGCTCCTACTCTGGGCCAAGTTACTCTCTTTTGCTAAGCGAGTTCATGCTGAAGGAGAAAAAAACGCGACGAAGCGACGAACGCCGAAAGCAGCGAAAGCTCCCGAGTGTCGCGTGGTCCGATTGACGACCGTCGTTGGTGGCATCTTTCGCAGCCGGTTAGGTCTGGCGGGGCGGCGCTGTCGTGCGATACAGAGTATGGAATAAATGGCCAGCGCCTTGTAGCGGTATCGGTCTGGGGGAGCGCTCCGCGCTTCGCTGCCTCGTGGTAACCATCATAAGCTCTCATTTCCGGTATAGATAGGGGACTAAACGGGGGCGGTCTCCGACGCCAGCAGTGAGAGACACACAGCATTAGTGTGGGGAATACAGACACCAGAGATGTGGTACAGTCTATTCATCCGTCTTGACATAAATGCCTTGAAGGGTTGGGCTCCGCTAGTGCACTTGGAAAAAACATGGCAAATCAAAATTTTATCGGTCGGAAGTGGCTCTGATTTTCCGCCGGCCTCTGGAACCCGCATGGACTGCTTACTACCATGCGCTCCATTCACTATCGGCTGAACCGCTGTGCGCGTGTCTGGGGACTCCAGCTCGCTCAAAAGTTGAACGTGAGATCCCACTGTTTAAAGTTAAATAAAGCTGCGAGACTAGATGGTCTACTTCCAGCCCCCTATCAAATTCAGGGGACCTGCTCCGGTGGATGATTTATACGAGTTACTAGTGAAAATAAGCGAGCAGGAAACTCTCCCAACCGACTGGAGCCGCTCCGTCATAGTCCCAATTTTCAAGGGAGCCTCACGATCGGAATGCGGCAACAATAGAGGAATCAGTCTGATCTCCATCGCCTCCAAATAACTTGTCTCTGTCATCCTTCACAGACTGACTGCCACTTCGTGAAATGCAAGCCGGAATTCGTCGAGGTCTTGGCTGCATTAACCATATCTTCACTTTGCGTCAGTTGTTGGAGCACCGTCACATATATTGGCGGCCCACCGTTGTTGCGTTCCTCGACATCAAAGGTTCATTCGATTCGGTGGATAAACGTGAACTTTGGAACTGTTTACTCAAAAAGGTGTACCTGTGAAATATGTAAATATTATCCGAGCATTATACGCGCGTAGCTCAGACAGAGTGAGGGCTTACGGCAAGCTGTCGCCGCCCTTTAATATCTCCAGCGGTTTGAGACAAGAATGCCCGCTGTCACGTTTCCTCTTCAACTTCGCTATTGATGAAGTCATGGAAAGCGCGTTCACAGGACACGAAGTAGAAGGTATGGATCTGCTCCCAGGAGAACGGATTCTTGACTTGGAGTTTGCTGACGATATTACCCTCATCTGTGACAGCTCACAAACATGCCAAGCAGCACTGGACAGATTAGCACTGGCAGTCCGTCAAAACTTCAGGCTTTGCTTCGCATCCTCGAAATGCAATGCGTTCCTTCAAAATTGGCCTGGATCGCCTCCTGTGCTGACCCTTGGTGGGGATCACCTAGAAGTCGTTCAAAAATTCAACTATCTGGGAAATTGTATCAGCGCCCGTGTGATTGAAGATGAGATCACGAAGCGTATGGCAAACGCTCGAGGCGCTTTTGCTAACCATCGCCACTTATGGCGCCGGCGCGACATCACTCTCGCCCTGAAGGGTAGGGTGTACAATGCAGCCGTACGTTCAACCCTACGGTACAATTGTGAAACCTGGCCCCTTAGATCAACGGACATAAAGAGGCTAGTTACGTTCGACCACCGGTGCCTTCGCAGTTTGGCTCACATCTGGCAGGAACACCGCGTAAGCAACGAGCGTGTTCGACACCTTGTTTACGGCACAGGAAAGGGAAATGAACCACTCGACACCGTTAACTCTCGTACTACGCTCAGATGGCGCGTCCACCTGTTACGCATGCTAGCCCACCGGTTCCCGTAGGGTGCGCTGTTTGGGCGCCGGGGGTGCGGATGAAAGAAGATGAGAAGTGGTCAAGAGATAACTTGGTCGAGAGGAGTGAAGGCACTCACTTCGCAGCTGGCCTCGGTTGGAGCATCTGGGCTCCGTGGTTGGGGTCCGACAGACGATGGACACGTTTGGCTGGAAACACTTGTTGACATGATGATGATGATGATGATGATGATGATGATGATGATGATGATGATGATGATGATGATGATGATGATGATGATGATGATGATGATGATGATGATGATGATGATGATGATGATGATGATGATGATGATGATGATGATGATGATGATGATGATGATGATGATGATGATGATGATGATGATGATGATGATGATGATGATGATGATGATGATGATGATGATGATGATGATGATGATGATGATGATGATGATGATGATGATGATGATGATGATGATGATGATGATGATGATGATGATGATGATGATGATGATGATGATGATGATGATGATGATGATGATGATGATGATGATGATGATGATGATGATGATGATGATGATGATGATGATGATGATGATGATGATGATGATGATGATGATGATGATGATGATGATGATGATGATGATGATGATGATGATGATGATGATGATGATGATGATGATGATGATGATGATGATGATGATGATGATGATGATGATGATTGATGATGATGATGATGATGATGATGATGATGATGATGATGATGATGATGATGATGATGATGATGATGATGATGATGATGATGATGATGATGATGATGATGATGATGATGATGATGATGATGATGATGATGATGATGAATGATGATGATGATGATGATGATGATGATGATGATGATGATGATGATGATGATGATGATGATGATGATGATGATGATGATGATGATGATGATGATGATGATGATGATGATGATGATGATGATGAGGATGATGATGATGATAAGCGGTGCGGTGTTGTTTATTGTGCAACGACCAGCTGTCGTACGCATATTTGAACAGCTTCTTGGAGATTGCGTGATACACTTTGTTTGAAGCCTTGTTGGACGCTGCTACCTAATTTCTCCCAAGCGCACATCCATCTGGGCACCCAAGGGTTCGCTTCGCGTTAGGACGTCAGTTTGGTAAGTTGTTGACCCGGAACTGTCTGGATTATTCTTTAACCACATCCTACTGACCCTTGGCGCACCATAAGCTGACCGAAAGGCTGGGTCGAGCTGAGGCGTGCCGTTTTTATAGGTGAGGCCTTCGAATCGGAAAGAATGATTGCTCAGGTGCCCTACACGACTTGATTTAGGTAAATACTTTTGGAGCTCGAGCATTAGGGAGCCTGTTTACATATGTTAAATTTTCTGGACACTTCGACAACCAATTGGTCAATCAGAGTAAACTCAAACTTGCATTTGTTCACTATTGCTGCCTTAATGAATTATGATTAAGTGAGCAGGTATGCAGGTATCAGTATTACGCCGGTACGTCGTACCGACGTTACGCTGTCATGCGAGCACCAACGGTCGCATGCGGATCAGGGATCCGGTGAAGTAACCCGCACCCAAGTAGGTTAGGTGAGTAAAGACGACGGTTGCCAATATTTCGGCATTAAAAAGACTCTGGCTTAAGTGGACTAAAATGAAGCATTGTCTAGAAACGTAGACACAGTGCGGACCATAGAGATGCACGCTAAGCCAAAACGATACAGGTGTTCGCGAAGCATGGTAAAGTGAGATCCGGTATTCCCATCGTAGAAGAAAACACACACGCTTTAAGGGTGACTGCGTTTTGACGAAGAAAGTATCACCGTGTAATATTGGTGCAGGCGTATGGCATGCACTCTATGCACCCCGGTATCCGAGTACGCGCTGCTGTCTAGGTGTGGGTGGCATGAAAGTGTCCCTGCTAGCGTACAACCGCTTGCGAATGCGCGACAGCGAAGTAGCAGTAGGAAATACCTGTATACTATTAAGAACCCATGGAAACAAGTATGCTTAACATACCAACCTAAAAAGAACGGGTGGGGTGCTGTAAGCACCATAAAGATAAAAACCGTTGATTCCGAATTCTAGTGGAACGAAGTCCATCGGTTCACGAGATTGGGCCACAAAAGTGTGCGGAAAAAGGAACCAGTGGAGTACGCGGGTATAAATTGCCACATCGATCGCATACTGGTTTGGCAGCGATTGATGCGCGCGCCAAAAGACTAAATACGCACGGAGGAGAAGAGCCAGAATACGCGTGAGAACAAACAAACCTACGCTGTAATGTTGCCAATGTCCGCTGATCTCCCACAGTGAAGAATTGTACACGTTTGGAGTAATGACTTCCTGAAACCCGCGGCGCCAGTACTCCGACCGTATAAAAGAAATAAGGGTGTTGTAAATGTGGGCGCCGGCAGGGAGAAAGAAGCAACTGCCGGGGGATAGTTCGTGGAAAAAGAACAATTTCTGTTCCACTCCGAGCTTACGATGATCACGTCGAGCAGCTTCTTCCTGTGGATGAGAGAAAACGATGGAAATTCGTGCCACAGTATGTGAAGAGAGCGAGAGTTTGGGCTAATCATAACTGGTCAGGGTTGTTGCAACCAATCGATAGAACACAAAATACAGAGTGGGAGCCGTGTCAGAACACAAGGACTTGCCTGAAAATGCTTCCACTCCTTGAGGCGTTTTGGATCGGGGAAAGAGATGCCATAGACACGCTGAAGGGATTCCGCGTCAGCCTGACCTTCCCAATAGGCGGAACTACTTTTCGTCACCATCATGGCTTTCACACATCCTGAGAAAGAGGACACACAAAAGGAAAACGAGGAGACGATGAAGCAGACACAAATATCGCAAATGTACTTGAAAACAAAGTGATATTACGAAAGGGAACAACGTGTAAGAAATGTTTTAACGGAAGTCATCAATGCCAAAAATCGAACTTGCGGAAAATGCAGATATCAAGGTCAGGTAGCTAAAATCACGAGCACCGTACAATCGGTGATAGTAAAAGCCACGCATAGCACTCACCTCCTAAAATTATGGACAGAGCTAAATCAACGACGTTCGCGGTGCAATATATGGAATAGGTAGAACACACGGATGGGTCGAACAAGCAAACTCTTTCTCCATTCTCACTCAAATTGAAGAGCTAACATGTGTCTGCAAAAACGTAAGCATACCAGTGTGTTGGATAAAAGGGCCAAACAGTTGATTCCTCCACCAAATCGCCCCATTCCCAGTATTCAATCGGATCGAAAGTTCACTGGGTGTGCGTGAAACATTGAAGCATTAATCAGTTGAACACGTGAGTTCCCCTCACGAATCCAACTACTTTGTGTGTCTTTATTACTGTTTCCACCTCTGTTCCATCTCGTAACAGGCATCAGCAATAAGTCCGTACACAGTACCGACACTTTGCTGCCGCGTACGTGGGTTTAGGAGACTGCGAGGGCCAAACACGCGCCATCGAATTCCAAAGCAGGTTCGTGATTACTAAGTCAACGGGCCGGTTCCATCTCGTTAACACATCGTTCGCGCTTACTGACTGAATTAAATCGTGCACGCTGTGTACATGCGCCATCGTTCATGATGGCTTCTCGGTTAGTTGTTCATTGAGCAAGGGCCCTCTATTTGTCTGCTTTCATCTTTACTCGATGTTCAAATGGTTGTCACATACCAAGATTATGCTTCTTTTCGTTCAGAGTTCTCAACGCACTGCCTATCATTCACTCCGCTATTTTTTCTCGATTGGACACCCCATGTGAAGGACAGTTAACATTTCTGGGTTGTATAATCTGATCCGAAGTCTAGTCGGATCGATAGAAGAAAAAGTTGGTGGAAGGATCACCGGAAAAGAAAGTGCAGTTGATCTCGTAGAAAAGGTTCAACGTCGATTTGAATCTGCTTAGTACTAGATGGCCGGATAAGTTTTGCTAAACCATGTCACTCCGTTGAGGATATACCCATAGTTATTACTATTTCAAAAAGACTCACCGGTATGACGCACGTGTGGCCCGCGACAAAGGTCAATCAGAGGTCCACATTTGTATACGGTAGTTGTGGGTGTGGCCACTTTGTCTTGAATGATACGACATTTGAATTTGTTGTACGCAAACATAGCAAGCAAATCATTTTTGGTGACTTCCAGTCGCTCGAATGGTTGATTTTCTTTGCAAATTCGTCGGCACACCACATCCAAAACAGCGTGGTCATCGGGGCCGAGGCCCTTGTGAACCCTGTGTGAACATAGAAAGGCTTAGAACAAAACTTAATAGAGAACACAGGTAGGAGCAACGGTGATGCACACCGATGTTACAGCAGCCATGAATAGCATGTGAGTATCTGTATGCAAAAAGAAAAAAGAAATCCCAGTGTCGAAGTGACGAAATCGACCGTTCGTTTGTCGTGCATTAGAAGAGCGAGAAATTCGGTACACTTCAAGAAAATGAACTGCCATAAACCAAATCATGGATACGAGTCAAATGAAACGTTCGTCAGAGAGAGGGAGAGTGGTACTAAGTGTATCGACATGGTGACCGATAGGATGACACATCATCCGGAAGGTTACAAGTAAACAACAAGTAACTGGGTCCTACCTTTGTGCCACTCATGTAGGATGGTAAAATTTGTTAGCAGTGCGAAACCAGCATGTAACCAAGCTGTTATTCCAAGAGCTAAAGCCCAAGTATCCTATCTAAACGTAGGATCAGCCTCCTCCCTACAACTTACAGCAGGTTCAAAGAGCCTGATCTAGTGACTGTGTACCAAGGGCAAATAATTACAGAGAACAAGAACGACCACCTAGCATTATCGTGTCGCGGCCACACTTGGGATCCTCCTAGTCATAACAATGGCTAGAGATGGGATGATGCCTTTTTCTACCCAGGGAATATTCCCTCAGTATACAGTGCGCCATCCAGATCACGACTATACCACGTTCATCATACCACTGTTCATCTGAGTCTACGGCTCTATTGGAAGATTACAACAGCCAGATTCTACAGCCACGTAAAAACGAACCAAACCATTTTTGGATCATACGGCGGAAAGTGTGCGGCCATAATTGCATCAAAGATTCACAGGTCTCACTTTTCAAGTTATCTAATTTGTCCAGCGGAATACAACAGTACCGGATCTCCAGCAATCACTCCCACCGACTAGGCTTTCTCCTCCGACTCCAACGCCTTTCAACTCCTCATACTAAAAGTATAGATGTATCGAACTCACACGAAAGTATTACAAGGTCTCTTGTTAACGCCCGCTCACTTAACGATAAGATGTTTTCTTCGCCAGATCGAATATCTCTCAAATCCCCAGACTGCTATGATCACGGAATCATGTCTCAACGATCAGACGCATTAGTCACAATACCACTTATTCTAAGATAGAATAGCTACTCAAGGGGGCGTCCCAATGATAGGGGTTGCATTACTTATATAGGTGAAACGATTTATTCGTCGCTGACTCAGTATGGATTGTAGCAGTGATAAATAACGGCAACTTCCTCATCGGATGTGTCTACAATCCGCCACATTGCAGCAACATCAATAGTAGACAACTAGATCTCGAGGAGCATAGACAACTATTAGTTGAAGGCGACTTCAATATGCCAGAAATTGGTACACTTATACCTCACCACGCAGCCTGTTTGAATTTACCTCTAGCATTTACTCACAAGGTTGGGATCAATAGGTTCCATCTCTGACAAGGAATGGCAACATCCTTGACCTAATCCTTACCATAGCCCTCCTAAATGGAAGTCACTATCCTAGATAATCATCCGGGTAGGGATCACAACCTTGTGGTATTCAACGTTATGTAATCTATCAGAGCAAGGCCGAATTTTGCAATACGTCTTACCGGACATATCGCTGGATGGATTGGGAAATATTCGCATCACTGCTAAGGTCGAATCAATGGGAAGCATACTAGTTTACGTGCGACCCTGAAATAGCTGTTGAAGCATTCTATCAGAATAGAAATAAATATCTAGACATCCTTGCCCCTGAAAAGAGACAGAGACATCACAGAAATGCAGAAAATACAATCAATCCCGCGAGTAGTAAATTGAAAATCAACAGGTTAGTCAATGCTTACAAAAAAACATAATTTAACCCCACTGTATCAACTTCACAACCTATTTAGCAGATTGGAAGTACGTCAAGTGAAAAAGCGCATTTCGGAAGAACGCCTTACGCTCTCAGGTAGAAACAAAAGAACCTTCTTAAGCTACTTAAACGTAAAGGAGGTTGCGGAATGTCGGCACTACAAATAGTATGCTTCCTACATCAGTCCAAACTGAGGTATCACAAGCCTGCCTTGTGATTCGAAGGCGCGTGTTCGAGCCCGCGTAGAGACCGGGTGACCCGTGCAATATCCTTAGCCCACATGCGACTGGTGATGGTTGCGCGGGAACGAAGCGTCGGTACTGTACCGGCGTATTGCTGATGCTTTTCTTTCTTCCTGGAGCGAAGATTCCCCGATTATTCGTGATATTCTTAACCAGCACTTCTGTTCATCCATTAGTTATGTCCCGCACCATACTGCTCTATCAAACTTGCATTGGGCCAATATTGTGGAAACTAAAGGCTTTACTCATGAAGAAATAAAGAAGACCCTCAGCTCGCTAAAGCCCTCCATTCACGATGGTCTAGATAGTATACTTCTGGCTCCCGATATCCAAAACCTGCTCACGTTATCAACTAGAGTCAGCATGCTGAAATAATTCCGTGTTACAAAACAGGATCGAGAGAAAATGCAGTAAATCATCGTTCAATTAGCCATACCTCTATTCTGCTTAGTCATAGAAAAGGTTGTAAAGGAAAGGACGTATGGATTTTCACTCTCCAGAAATCTTATTAGCTCGGTGCAGCATGGCTTCGTAAAGCATCTTTCTTGCCAGTGATGTCACCTGGAGTTATTCAAGCACATCACACCCTATGTTGTGATATTTCTCGGTATGCAGAAGGCCAGGTATCGCGTGAAAGAGTTTTGGTAACCTTGGCATCATTTGGTATCACCAACCGCTTACCCTCCTGCCCTCCATCCTAACTTAATTGAAAATCACCTATCCTGCCGCAGCCCGGTAACCAGTGATGTTATCCAAGGCAGTGTCCTTGATTTTTTACTATTGCTTATATAATACAATATGCATATATATATGTATATAACATAATATACAATAACGATGTTATGAATGCACTTACCCATGGTTGAACTTACATGTTCACCGATGACATTAAAGTTGTGTACATCCTCGGCGCGACAGAAAGCAGCGTACAACCTTAACTAGATGCTCTTGAGTTGTGATGCTCCACAACAAAGACGAGCTTCACAGTTGAAAAGAGCAACCTTCTATCATTCCGCTGTGACATTCGATCTAGCCCACTGACCTACTTTGGTAAAGCGCTTATTTGAGGTACTGAAGTCCTTGACTTAGGATTACATCATTCTAATAGTCTGAACTTTGCTGAACATATACAGACTACTGTCGCAAAGGCTAAGGTGAAAATGCGAGGTCCCTCACACTGCTAGATTCAACAGATTTTGAAAGCTAAGATTGTTCAGAACATGTACACGCTCAATGCTAAAGTACTGTTCTATCATTCACTGTAATGCATGTTAGTGCGATGCATCGGCACTGGAGCGCGTTCAACGTACATTTATAAGACTGATTCTTGGTTCCACTAGCAGACTTAAGTAGCCAGAAGCCTACAGAACGCTAAAACTGTATCCGTTTTGGCTCAGAAGGCTTATTCATCACCTGACACTCCTTTACAATGTGAGATGTCGAAAAGTTCATGTGCCGTTATTCTCCTCAAGTACAACACACCTGACGTTACGAACTACGAAATAAAGGGTTCACCAGATTAAAATACGATCAAAGTTATTTAATAAATATGAAACCATTTGGAACAGGCCCCCATTGTCTTTAAGATCCTGTGTGTTCCCGCATGTATTTCGTGATCGCATAGACGAACTGCCCACCATAGACAAACCGATTGAGTTATTCAGAACAAAGTTAGCTTAAGGTGTAGCGCACTGGAAAAGACCAAATGGCATAGAATGTGCACTAAAATGAGGAAAACAACCAATACTAAGTCAAATGAACCACCAGTGCCTTTCGCTAATACTAGCACCGGTCAATCAGCAACTATATAAGACTCTATTCTCCATGTAATCTGAATGGCAGATATTATTTGCCTTTATCAACTCTTAACGATCTTCATTTTACCGATATTGCCTTTACCAAACCTCATTTAAAATCCAATTATACTGTTCAACATGACTTTTGGAACAGAAATGAGACAGGATGTTTCTAGTAGTGCCAAGTGAGCTGATTATAAATATGCAAGCCAAATGTTTCTATCATGTTGGGTTTTTGTTTAATTTCAGTCATTCATTTCAGGTAAAGCAGTGCCTTCCATACATCAAATGCTCACCTGTGATTGGTCCATAGGCTCCTGTAACCGTGTAAAAGAAGTTATCTTAGATATGGTATACACTTGATACGCAAAGTCTATTGACAGCTGTGTTTGAGATCTTGATCATGGCTCAAAGACGTTACTGTGTCAATGACCGAAATCATTTTTGTTACCTCTGTAGACAGTTGACCACAAAGTCGCAGTGCAGATCCATTTCTTCACTACTGAAGTCTGCCTACTACGCATATTTCGGGATAAAACTGGGAGATCAGGATAATAAGTGGGCACCACATATTGCTTGTGTGTTGTGCAATCTTCATCTGACTCAGTGTCGTAAGGGTAAAGACAAGATGCCCTTTGCAATCCCATGGTGTGGAGGGAGCCAAAAGATCACACGACAGACTGCTACTTCTGCCTACTGGTGTCACTGGAATCTCCAACTGAAACAAGGACAAAATTCATTACCCCGATCTTCCATCAGCCATTCGACATGTTCCACATGATTACACCTTACCCATTCCAGTGTCTCCAGTGAACATGTCACTGATGATGAGTAATGATTCCGAATCGTTAACTTCCCCTGATTCTGACATCTGTGAGAAATTTGAAGGTGATGTTGTCAACCCACATCTTATTTAATACTCAGAGCTGAATGACTTAGTACGTGATCTGGGCTTGCCTAAAGACAAGGCCGAGTTGCTGGCACCTCAGCTGCAGCAGTGGCGTGTACTTGCTTCAAACACTAAGGTTGCTGTATACAGGAAGAGAAGTGTAATGTTGTCCGGTTTCTATGATACGGGAGGAAACTAGTGTTACTGTTCCGACGTGGAAGAACTGATGAATGAGTTTGGTGTGAGGCATATCAGTGATGAATGGCGTTTGTTCATTAACTAGTCTAAGAGTAGTCTTATGACCATACTGTTCCACAGTAGGAATGTGTGCCCAACTGTGCCTCTGTCACATGCCATCAATATACTCGCTGCACTGAAGTACAATAGGTACTGTTGGAACATCTGGGCCGACTTCAGTCATTGGACTCCTAATGAGTATGCAAGGAGGTTTCACAAAAGCTTGCTGCTTCTTGTGCTTATGGGACAGTAGAGCAACTCAACAGCACTACCAAACAAAATTGGCCAGAGACGACGGAGTATGCTGCAGGGCAAAATAAGTGTAAAGCATACACCAGTTGTGCAACTTCATCAAAGCCATCAAGCAAGGTGGTTTTGTGTTTCAGCACCTGAAGCAAATGTTTCCGAAAAGCAGCAATGTGAAGCTCAAAGAAGCGGTACGTATTGGGCCTGATATTCGCTGGATAATGGTAGACGGTGCTTTCGAAAGCTAGTTGACTTCATTTGAGCTAGAAGCGTTGAGATTATTCAAGGCAGTGTGCACAGGATTTTTGGGCAGAACAAAGGCACAGAACTATAAAGACATCACAAAATGCTCATTGCGGACTATCGGGCTGTTGGTGCTTGAATGTCACCCAAGATGCACATGTTGCATAAGCACCTTGACATTTTCCTTTAGAACTTGGGATCCATTAGCGATAAACATGGTGAGCGCTTTCACCAAGACATTTCAGTCATGGAGCAGCGCTACGGTGGCAAGTACACGGTTTCTATGATGGGTGACTTTTGTTGGTTTCCACAGCGTGAAGGCACTGGACCATACAAGTGACGATCACCATTTCCCAGTGCCAGGCTGCCGTCCGTAGTTGGGGGCGAATGTAGCAGTGACGTTTTATACGTGTTTGCCACGTACATGCATACTGTACAGGTTGTGATCCAGCACATTTACATTTATTCATACGATCTAGACTGGACGTTACTGAAAATAATCATTTGCTTATAGCAATGTAACCTGACGTGCTGGGCAACATCGGAATACATTTCTACGATCGGTGGAGTTTATTCTACAAAGCAGAGACATTGGCTTTTCTGTTATAGAAAATACATTTTTGTGGATCTGGGTTATTAGCCATTATCTTCTTCATATTTGGCATGTAACTCCGTCCAACCTACTGTCTGGAGAAAGGTCTACGCAACGATTCGTATTTTAGTGGCGAAGTTTTGCGGGAAGTGAAGATACTTTGAGTGTGAACAATGGTATCTTGTTGTGAGCTGATTAACGTGGTTTTTTGATTTTACACATTTACATTCTCTCTTATTGCCCTGTTAGACATAATTGGGCTGATTTCATGGGGTGATGGATTGATGCTTCCTGGCTAACAATGTTTCGCATGCAAGACAAAATGCCACTGGCTCAGTGCCGTCAAAAATGTGCCATGCTCTGAGCCGAATAATAGGATAGGCGAAATGGCTTGATAGGCCATAACTTATGGATATAAAAAGCCCTAAAGATGTGAACAAGATGTGTTATCATGCATACTATTACACCACACTGCCAAATGAGGCATGGAATTGCGGGCGAAACCTTCCGTGGGAATACCGTGCATGGAAGCAGATCCCCAGGAAACAGTTCCACGGATGGCCATGTTTCAATGTGTTATTGTTCACAATTTATCAACTCTTCTGATACGTCCGACTTGAGTCTAACCTAAATTCTTTTGTAAACGTGATGAAGAAGGTTCAGTCATCAGTTTTATGCGATCTCGCTGAAATTGTTTGATCAGACCACTGGGTTGGATTGCGCCTCATTTTGTCGATAAATAGACCAATTTTACTGCATCTCCGTCTGAAAAACATTTACCGATAGCCTACCAGACTACGGAAATAATGAATGTCGCCACTGTTACAATGTAATAATTTAAATACGTCGTGCCTCGAGACGCTTCCCGAACCGAGCAGGTAATATTCTGCAGTTACGATAGATTAATTCATTTAATTCAACTGACTTCGCGTACGCAGTGAAATGAAAAGAACTACTTCAGTATGGACAATGCGCGAACACATCTTTGTGGCCATGAACATAAAACTGCTTGGATGGGAAAAGCCCAATTCTAACCTTTCGATGGTTCAGGAAGTCAAACAGCCGTTTCCGAAAGCCATGCAACCAGGAATTGTCTAAAACCGGTATGTTAAAAAGGGGAACAGTATAGCCCCAAGGGGATCACACTCGTCGTCATGAGGACCGGACATGACAAAAGAATGAATTAATGAATATATATATATATATATATACTCTCATGCAATAATGCTTTGCATTTTTGGTATTGCTTGTGATTACGGTGTTCGTGTGGAACACCGTATTGATGGTGGGTTACTGAACATCCGTCGTTTCGAGGCGAGAGCCCTAGTCTGTGAGACAACTATCCGTATGTTGCCGTTTGCTGACGACTGTGTGGTATGAGCACAACGTGGATGAGTTGTAGCACATGACTGGTGTTCTGGTTTCGACAGCGGCCAAATTTGGGCTCACCATCAGCACAAGCAAGACTGTTTGTCTTTTCCAGTCTTCACGGTGAATGGAGTCCGTATGCCTGCCCCAAATCCAGGTTGCCGAGTAAGTGTTGGAAACCACTCCGAGATTTTGCTAACTTGGGAGCGTAATCACAATCGCCCTGCAGATGACGAGCGAGCTGCGCAGCCATGTATGGAAGGCGGCTGCTGCATTTGGCAAGCTGGAATGTCGTGCGTGGAACAACTGCTAGCTCCCTGCCGGGACGGAACCGCTGGTATACAAGTCTATGGTGCTGTCCGTTCTTCTATACAGCAGCGAAACCTGGAAGCTTTATCGGAAGCATGTCCGTTATCTGGAGCGTTTCCATCAACAGTGTCTGCGCTGTATTATGCGCCTCGATTGGAGTGACCGAGTTACAGACACGGTGCTCCGACGCAGTGGCATGTATGCAGTGGACTGCATACTTTTGCTGAGACACGAGTGGTGACCCGGGCATAATAGCCGCATGGATTCGACCCAGATACTGAAACATCTGCTTTATGGCTGAGTGAAGGGAAGCGGAACGTGGGAAAACTGAAGTTACGTCCCCAGGACATGATCAAAATGAGGTTCTCACGTTCTAATGTTGATTTCAGGTGTTGAGAATCGAAGGCGGTTGATCGGTGTGCGTGGCGCGACCTGATCACGAAGGCAGTTGCCGAAGTGCAGGAGAAAGTCATTGTGCATGCGGAGATGAAGTGGCAGGTGCATAAGCGACAGGCGCAGATGGGGTGTACGCTATCGACGTCAAGCGCATGGTGCTGTAGCACATGCTGCCGCGAATGCCTGAGCCAGGTAGGCCTAGTGAGCCACGAGCGAGGCCACTCAGCACAAGCACCGAAAGGACAACGGGTCATGCTGAGAACGTAAGCAGAACCGGCGCAGTGTTGGTAGGTACGCTGCACTCGATTTACTAACGGCGTGCTTACGTGCAGTTTGTTTATTTCAGGTTTGCCATATTTTGTTAATACTTAATTTTAGCAGAAAAGTTAACACAACTTTGTTATCTCATTTTAATGTCTATGTGAATAATCTACTTCCTTACACGTCGGTTAAAGGAAAAATGGAGGAGCTCAAAGCCAGCGTTCAACAAGTCTTCCAGAGCATTTTGAGGACATCTACAATGGCAAAGTTGAAGAGGAATGGAGAGATAAGGCATCCTTGTCGAACCCCACTGGTGACAACAAAAGAAGGCGAAATCTTGCCATAAGCCCTAACTCTACCCGAAGTCAGATTATACAGAGCACGCAGAGTGGAAACGAACTACCCAGGAATCCCATTCCTCAACAGATAGTGCCACAATGTAGTCCTGTCGACAGAAGCGAAGGCAGCACGGATATCCAGGAACTCAACAATCGTTCGCTTTTGATACACATGGCGAAGCTCGGGAATCTGGTAGAGTGTGAAAATCTGATCGATGTAGCAGCGACTAGGGCGGAACCCAGCCTGTTCTTCTCGCTGTAGTGATTCACGCGTTGGGGACGGCCTGCGAAGAATGATGGACATCAGAATCCTGCGAACGACGGGAATAAAACTTATGCCCCTGTAATTAGAGCAATGTGCACAGGCCCTTTTTGAAGATGGGTACGACCGTCGACTCACTCCAGGATGATGTAACCTCCTCTTTTGCCCAGGATTCTGAGAACAAAGCGGTAAGTTCTCTAACCAGTGAAGAGCCTCCATCTTTAAATAGAGCAGGAGATAGACCATCAGGGCCGGTTGCCTTATAACGCTAGATTTCTTGGTGAGAGGTAGGATCAGTTGGGATAGTCTACTCATCACCAATGTGCGCCCCAGGGGAAACAGATGGAGCTGGCGGCCAGGAAAACTGCGAGCGAAAATGTTCAGCCCATCGCTACAACCGCTGTTGAAGATTACTGATTAGGGAGTCATCACCTTCGCAGATTGTTTCACTTACTCCTGATCTGAAGTCTTCGGTTACTCAAATGAGGTGGAACAGTTTTCTTGTATTAATAGAAAGATCAGCAAGTTCAAGCTACCTAGCATGTTCAAACCACCAGATCTCACGGTCCTTCTGTAAGCTCCAACGCAACGCTCGATCGAGGGATCGGCGTTCCTCACTACAGCTGGTGTCGGCAGGGATCAAGCGGTGTCTCTCCATTAGCGACAGGGAGGCAGTGGTGATCCAGCTACAAGGCGGGTGACAAGCAAATCCACAAATGGCAGTACTGGACGAAATTAAAGCGTCTCTCACCGTCATCATTATACACCTTAGCTATAGGTGGGAAACATCTCAGCTACAGTGCCGCAATACATAAAAGAAAAAAGGGGGAAATGCAACAGGTGCAAGGCAAATGAGCAACTGATAACGGATGGGTATTGTTCCGGTAAGCCACCTGCCGGCTACTACGCCGCAGAAAGGCTGGCTTGCCGAACAACCTCCTCGTGGTGCCAGCTGGGTGGTTCGGGATTTTACCGTTCCAGCAAATGGTTCGGCGGCAGTGTTCCAGGACGTGGTGGGTTTTCGCCTGGCAAGCGTTCTCCCTATAAAAAGCCACATATGTCCGTTTAACAACACTGTGACGTGGCGGACGTGACTCGCCACTAAATAAAGTCACTGCCCCTTGCTTCATCCTGGCGAAGCATTGTATTCCCGCAAGTTGATGCTGTAATTTCGGGGAGCATTGGGCCCCTGTTTGGCAAAGGAACAAACGAAAGGCGTATGAACTGATCAATCAGTCACCGGCTCCCAATGGGCGCGATTCCCTGAATTCGCTCCGCTGCCTTGCGGACAGGCTATTCAGCCAAAGGCTCGGGGTGGTGTCCCCTAAGTCAACACCCTACTTCGGCTTGGGCAACCGGGTAGTATTTCGCCCTCTGACGAAACCGTGGACTTTGATGTGTTGTGTTGTGTTTTCTTTTACTATTTCTGTACCTTGTTTTGCGTTCCATGGTTTCCGATGGTGCAATGTCTATTCATAGACTGTTGCAAATATATATATATATATACGCCGCAGAAAAAATAATTTGTGTAAAATTATACAAGGCTAAATAGAGAGATCGTGGTTGGAGAGGAAAAATAAGAGAGATGGGGTGAAACAAAGAAACTCACAGCATGAACGCCACTGAGGTCGGCTCCTAGCCATGTCATCAACTGTTTCCAGCCAAACGTGTCCGCCGTCTTTCGGACCCCAACCAGGCAGCCGAGACGCTCCAACCGAGGGGAGATTCGAAGTGAAGGCCTTCATCCCTCTCGACAAAGTCATCGCTTGGCCACCCCTCTTCTTCCATCCACACCCCCGGCGTGCAAACAACGCACCTCGCGGGAGTCGGTGGGCTGGCATGCGTAACTCGTGGCCGAGACATCGGAACCCGGTACGTGAAATAACGGTGTTGAACGGTTCATTTCCTGTGACGTAAACAAGGCATCGAACACGCTCGTCACTTACCCTGTGTTCCCGCCAGATGTGAGCCAAACTGCGAAGGCACCGGTGGTCGAACGTAACTAGCCTCTTTATGTCCGTTGCTTTAAGGGGCCAGGTTTCACAACTGTACAGTAGGGTCAAACGCACCGCTGCATTGTACACTCTATCCTTCAGGGCGAGAGTGATATCGCGCCGGCGCCATAAGTGGCGAAGATGAGCAAAAGCAATTCGCGCATTTGATATTCGGTTCTTCATCTCATCTTCAATCACACGGGCGCTGATACACCTTCTCAGGTAGTTGAATTGTTGAACGACTTCTAGGTGATCCCCACCAAGGGTCAGCGCAAAAGGCAGTCCAGGCAAATTCTGGAAGAACCCTTTGCATTTCGAGGGTGCGAAGCAAAGCCTGAAGTTTTGACGGACTGCCAGTGCTAATCTGTCCAGTGCTGCTTGGCATGTTTGTGAGCTGTCACAGATGAGGGTAATATCGTCAGCATACTCCAAGTCAAGAAGTCGTTCTCCTGCGAGCAGATCCATACCTTCTAAGTCGTGTCCTGTGAACGCGATTCTCATGACTTCATCAATAGCGGAGTTGAAGAGGAAAGGTGACAGCGAGCATTCTTGTCTCAAACCGCTGGAGATAATAAAGCGCGACAACAACTGGCCGCAAGCCCTCACTCTGTCTGAGCTACGCGCGTATAATGCTCGGATAATATTCACATATTTCTCAAATACACCTTTTTGAATAGACAGTCCTAAAGTGCACGTCTACCCACCGAAGCGAATGCACCTTTGATATCGAGGAACACAACAACGGTGGGCCGCCAATATATGTGACGGTGCTCCAACAACTGACGCAAAGTGAAGATATGGTCAATGCAGCCACGACCTCGACGAAACCCGACTTGCTCTTCACGAATATGACTTTCACGAGTGCCAGTCAGTCTGTGAAGGATGACAGAGGCAAGTTATTTGGAGGTGATGGGGATCAGACTGATTCCTCTATGGTTGCCGCATTCCGATCGTGAGCCACCCTTGAATATTGGGACTATGATGGAGCGGCTCCAGTCGGTTGGGACAGTTTCCAGCTCCCACAGTTTTATTAGTAACTCATCCACCGGAGTAGGTCCCTTCGAATTTGAAGAGGACTGGAGGAAGATCACCTGGTCCTGCGGCTTTATTTACCTTCAACTGTGCGACCTTACGTTCCACTTCTGAGCGAGAGGGCGAATCCAAAGAAACAGCCCAGGAAGCGGGGATGTCAGTGGCCGGTGAGAAACTTGACCAATCCGACCGATTAAGTTGCCCTTCAAAGTGCTCAACCCAATGCTTCAAGCATTTTGGCAAGTTGTTGATAGGCCGTCCACTCTCGTCACGTATAGTTCCACTAACAGCAGGTCTTTTGTTGCTCGTTTACCGTATCAGACGGAATAACTTGTGATGGTTAGCAAGAGCAGTGGCCATTTCCATCCCTGAAGCACGATGAGACCACCAGGATTCGCGGTCTCTCTCCAGGCTAGCACGAAGTTTTGCCCGAAGCTCTTTGCGAGTTTCACTGTGTTCGCAATGTGATCAATTTGCCTCCATGGTTGGTTCGGGGCTGGTGGGCGCCAAGTCACCCTCCGGCAGGTGCTGTGTCGGAAATTAGTGCTCGCAAAAAATAAGCGAGTATCTTCACACCAATGAAGTAACCGCTCACTGTTATAATTACGGAAGTCTACACCATGCTGACCGCCCAGATGCAGTTCATCAGTGAATAAACTTCCAACTTGAACGTTCAGATCCCCAGGCAGCACAACAGTATCCGAGTTTCTTCTGTGGCGAATGAGTTCGTTCAATTGGTGGTAGAAGTCGTCTTTTACCGAATCACCGCTAGAGTTTGTGGGCGCATAGGCAGCGATGATGAATAGACACCTGTTACTCCCGCGCGACTTTGAACTTTTGAACGAGCCAGCCAATCGGACCGCACACAACCGGCTACTGATTGGAATCCAATCAACAAGAGAAGCTTCAGTCCGGAGACTCAGGGCAATGTCAAAACCAGCTTGGCCGGTGATCGAAGCTGCATCGTCACCGGATAGGCGCAATGAGAAAATACTGCTGGTGTCACCTGAACGGGATCGCAGAGTGAGCACAGAGCTCGAGTCTTGCGGGCGAGTCTCTGATAAGCAGCAGATATCGATCGAGAGGGTCTCCAATGTTCAGGCAAGTGCTGCCTGTTGACCGATCTGTAGCATTGTGCGTACATTGAGACATACCAATCTGAAGGAGGATCGAGGGTTCCAAATGGAAGTCGGAGAACTGGGCTTAGCCGCTTGGTTAGACATGGGATTGTCGACAGGAGAGGAATGACGCTCCGCGTTCACATGTGAGTTGAAATTAGAAGATAAACGACTAGCAAAGCATGTTGGGAGAGTGCCAAGAATCGGGGGTTGAAAACTTAGGGGATAAAAGTGATGTTGGAACGGGACCATAAGGGAGAAAAAGCATAAGATGAGGAATAAGAATACGGGAAGGCTTGAGCAGTAGCATCCAAACCCCTATCCACCCTGCTCGATGCAGCAGATAGGGCACCGTTGATTATCCTCTGCGGTGGCCAGAGCATCAAGAAACAGTTTGGAGAGAAATTCATTGTATTGCGTGGGCGGGATATTGTCAGGTTGCCCAGGCCTAGACAGGAGAACGATTCGGGTTCTCAACCAAAGTCTTTGGTTCAAAAACCTGACCGCAAGGCAGCGGGTTTGGTGGTGGGCTACAAGGAGTCCGTTTCAAGGAATAAGGAGCCACCCTCATTCCAACCCCCCAACCTGGAGGACAGGAGGCAGTTTGTCTGGCCTCTAATCATTGACCAATCTGGTATGAGTGACTCTGAATGTGCAAAAAATGCACCACCCAGTATAGCTCAATGGATCCCTGAAACACGCAAACCATCGCACCACGATAAGGTCCAGCCTCACTGCGATAGTAAGGCGTCTTTAATGCGCATTCATTGCGAATTGAGACCACTGTTAGAGGACGAAGTAAGTAGTGTTGACAGTCTGGTACTTGGCTATCGTCGCAAGATGTTGCAGATTTTCGATGTTCGATCGGTAGTGCGTAAGTCTGGATGATCTTCCGAAACGCATGCAAACTTTGGCGCGAACCAGTGCGTGATTGGAGTGCGGAAAAGTTGACCAATACGATCGGCAGTCTGTTATGCTTCCGCGCCATCTGTAGCTTATTGTTAGGTGGTCAAGCTGGGATCACTCTTGTGTTTGAGAAGGCGGAGGCCAGGTAGCAGTCTGCTTTTCGAATGACGAAAACTTGTACTCGAAAGAAACAAGCGATGATCAGAACAGAGTTAGCAGTTTCTTTCCATTGTCTGATCTGCTGCGACCGAGGTAAAAACTAACCCAAGATGGTGCTCGCTTGGAGGCAGGCGGCCCACTCGTGCGTTAAAATCTTCGGCAAGAATGACAATGTCACACATTTTAGCGGAACGCAGCTCAGGTAGCTGTTGGTAAAAGCAGTCCATGATTGCATCCGGGCTGCCGTCTGTAGGAGCGTAGACGAAGATGACAAACAAGGCACGCGTAACATCTCGACGCTTACTTAATTTACATGAATCTCGTGATTGTAAATAGCCGACTGTTGACTGGGATCCAGTCAAGCAGAGCTGATTTAGCCCTGTGACTCAGTGCAACCCCAACCCCAGTTTGGTCAGAAGCGGTGGTCTCTGGGTCTCCGGTAAGGCACAAGGGTTTGCCGAAGATGTCATTCTGATGACGGTACCGGCGTCTTGCAACCTGGTTTCGGAAAGGCAACATATGTCCCCCGAGAGTGTCTTAAGGGTGCGGGCCAGACATGTTTGTCGTCCGATTTGTATCATAGTGAGCACATTGAACGCTACAAGGCCGAATGAAGAACCAGGAAGAAGGAAAGCTTGGGCTTCGGTTGAATGGGAGGATGTTGTGACCACCGGGCTCAGAACTCTGTTGGATACGACCGGTGAGCTGTTGTTGACGGTGACCAGGGAAGACATAAGTGAAGTTGAGGAAAGGGAGGTGGGACGATCTGTGAGCAGATGTTGAGCAGCAGACAGTGAAGCCAATAGATATAGCAAGAGGGAAAGCAGTAGTGTAATCCATCCATGCTTCGTCAGTGGGCGTGATACTACCCGGTTGCCCAGGCCAAAGAAGTTTTAAGTCCAAAGAGTGGTTCTATGAAGATGGTTTGTGTGTGGAGCGGGCTACGGCCTAACCATCGCCTTGTGTGCTCTCGATTCCGCAAATACAGCATGCTTGTGTTTACCTTTGAAGGAGTGTGGGCCGGCTCCGTTGATGAAACCTGGTTCCCATCTACGTGCCTCCCAGTCTTATTCCTTCGGGTTTATACCGGATATGGGATGTGTGGATGAAGCTATGGGTGGTGCGGCGCAAGCTACAGTGGTCTCTTTAGGCGCAGACGTCCTTTGGTTGGTGGCCGTAGTGACAGGCAAATGCGGAAGAGGAAGTCGCCAACCATACAACACTATCCAACGTGTGTGTGTGTGTGTGGCCGCAAGTGTGATTGTGAAGGGTCGTACGAAGCATGTAAACTGGCGGTTTGACCTTCCTCTTCTAAAGGTCGCCGAATAAATAGCAGCAAAAAGCATAAAAATGGGAAAAACCTAATTCCAACGGGAGAATGAGGAACGAATAAGCAAATTATTGCGAACGTCGGCATGACAGAAAAGTCAATTATTAATGAGAATAACGAAATATCCACTTTGAGTGTATTTCATTTGGAAAGAGCAGCAAGTAAGTGATGTACGAGCAGAAACAACTCACTCTGGTAACCACATGTCGTAGTAGAAACCAGTCTCTATCGGAGGTCCGTAGCATAGGTGTCCACCGAACACTTGCTCCATCGCTTCGCCAAGAATGTGAGCGGAAGAGTGCCAGAACACATATTGACCTGAAAAGTGGATTGGGCGGTACATACAAATGCACACTGACACTGGAGAGGAGACGTAATCAGGTCATTACGAAAAATGAGGCTACCCTATCAATGGAGCAAGGCATGAGGGTGTGTGGGTGTGAACAATTGCAAATACGTCGTAAGTCTGCTAAAGAGGTGGGTCGCAAACTTGCTGGGGCGCAGTAAGAGCGTAGCCGTGTGGCTTACGCGAAGGCAAATAAAAGGCCACAAAGTATTCCAAACATAAGAGGTGCGAGAAAATCGGACCAAAACAGTTTATGGTTGACAAGTTGAAAAAGCTGCATATATCGGAAGGGATGGATAGTCTCAAGGAGTAAGGATCATGGTAGAAAAATGGATCTGATAAGGAGAAGCATATTAGAATTATTATTCATCAACAGCAGTACATCAGCCAGCTTCGCTGCCATAAAACCATAACGACCTACGGAAAATCTTAATGCCTTAAGAAAACGCTCAGGGTCAAGGCGGCTACATCCTGTCAACAATGACATCACAAACAGCTGGCTATCGTGAAAAGAAAAGGCGACTTTCATTGTCCCGCGTCATAATCAGCCATTACCCCGCACATAACTCGGCACCGAATACACATTAAACAGGCAGTCCGACTACAAGACGGCGATAGACGCGCCACTGGTGCCGACTGCGAGCCATGTCCTGTAAAGTCTCGAGAAGAGTACAAGGCGATTCGCGTGGACTCCAGCCCGGAAGGCGAGACTGATCAACGTCACTCAGTTTGGTCGTCAGTGACTTCATTTCCCGCTGCCAAGTCAACTTTTGTCCACCACGAGCCTAGGGCCACCATACATCTGGCAGACTAAACAAGGCGCTCCTCAGTAAACAGTGACCGGGCATACGTAGTACGTGCCTAAGCCAACGCTATTCATTCCATGTTACCAGTTGTTCTAAAGAACAAGTCTGATATTCACTTCCAAGTATTCGCCTATGTACATCATCGCTACGGACACGCTGGTGCCATCTGACACCAGCAATGCTCCGCAGACAATGATGATCAAAGAGTTGAAGGTGTCTCAAATCTTCAGACCGAAGGGATCAAGCCTCACTCCCATAAAGTAGGACAGTCCTCAATGTGGTCTTATAAACAAGGTCTTTCAAACGGAGGGGAACCCCTTTCTGTCGTCAAAGATAAATAAATAAATAAATGGTAAATTCCTCGACGGTGCGAGGCCCAGTTCAACAGATTGGTCTGGTCATTATGTACAAAGCGATCGTTTGGGACGGACAATATATCTTCGAGTTCTTTTTCAGAACAGTACCTAAACTATTTTGTGGGGCTGATTAATCGGTTGCATCTTTCAAATAGATGGATTAGTTGATGATAATAATAATATTAATAATAATAAATGAAGATAAACTTCAATGTTCTGATAAAGTAATACGGTCAACAGTAGATTCGTCTCCAGGGGACCTGCTTTCATGCAGGTTAGTCCCTCCAAAGGTTTTGCCCGCATTTCCATGTCTGTTCTGACCGTGTTGGTGTGGCTTTAAAACAGGTTTGCGATCACCAAATGTACTCATGTTTAGGGCTTTGTAAGTATATATATATATATATATATATATATATATATATATATATATATATATATATATATATGCAAAAGGCTTTCGACCGCGTGCCACACCAGCCACTGCTGTCTGCTCTAGAGTCATGTGGAATTGGAAATCCGCTGCTTAACTGGTTCGACTCATACCTAAACGATCGAACTCAGGTCGTTAAAATCGGTCAGCAACATTCTACACCGAAGCCAATAACCAGCGGTGTCTTCCAGGGAAGTGTGCTCGTACCGCTACTTTTCTTAATCTATGTAAACAATATATGTGACCCAATCAAACATGGACATCCATTTCTGTTTGCAGATGATGTCAAACTGGTTTACTCATTTCATCCGGATCAACTACATATGTGTTTGAGAAACATCTGTGAAGACCTATCCGCACTAACTATAGCTAGTGAGCGCTTATTAATGAAGTTCTCTGCAGTGAAATCCCAAGTACTTGGGTACAGATGCCGCATCCCAGAAGGCTCCATTATACTTGCCGGAAACGTGATCCCAACGTCTGAGTCAGTTCGGGACTTAGGAATTAGGTACTCCAACTCTTTCAATTTCTCCGAACATGTTCTTTATCAAGTTGCGAAAGCGAGGCAGCTATGCGGATATATCACCAGAACTTTCTCCCTACCTGAAGTACGACTTGAATCATTCAAGACAATTGTACGACCGACTCTGGAGTATTATACTATCCTTCACAGCCAATTGAGAAAGAAAGACAGAACGGCTCTAGAAAATGTCCAACGATCATTTACCAAACTTCTCATGGGACGCTGCTCAAACCTGACTTATTATGATCGCTGTCGAAAACTGCAGCTGGATCCACTTTGGCTGAGACGCTTAAAGAACAACCTCGTTCTCTTCTACAACATTATAAACAAACGAATTTACGCAGACAGCACCGCACTTGAACTGCGGAAGACTGCAGTCTACCCCACACGTAATGGCGGCTACTTGATACGTACAAACCTTTCAAGTCATAAAATTCGATCGAATTTCTTCTTAGTGAGATACACTTATTTGTGGAACAAACTACCCCTACAGATACGCATGTGTACAAGCCATGTCACCTTTCGAAATCTCCTTCAGACCTTCCTCACTATACCAAATGCTCTGAAAATATTTGACTCACAGCAAACACTAGAAACACTGACAGAAGTTGGTATAAAAAACATTTGATAATAGCTTACAGCTAGCTTACCCACTACATATCATTACATACCATACCAAATCCTGTGTCTTTGCAGCCTAATAGTCCCTTCGTTTATTATCTACTCCTAACGATACAAACATCCGTAACTTTTACATATGAGTTGCGCGGGTCTAGGACTCAAGGAAAAGTAAACATGATTCGAAATGCTATTAGTAAACTTTTAGTTAATGTTATGAAACGTGTTCACTATACACATGATCGCTCCCACTTATGGGGCCGTGTACCGTCCGTCGGTAAATATACAAATTTATATATATATATATATATATATATATATATATATACAGTTAGGTCATATAGCTCGTACCATCAATTAGTTTTTGAGTCAAGTACTTTTATTAAGCGTCAGAGTGTCTATGGCATCTTGCCTCACATGGGTTCATCTAGTAGTTTGGAAGCTAAAATCTGTCACCTCAGGAGATCGACCCAGTCGTGGCCAACAATGGAGTAAAGAAGAATATAGAATATGAGGTGGCAGATAGGTATGCACGGTAATGATGATAAGAAAAAGAAATTGCTGTATGTAACGTCAAGAAAGGCCGACAGATTTCTCGATCAAATTGTGCGGTGGAATCGCCGTAATAGATGGGTTGTTCGGATTATCGATATGCGAGGGGGTTCTGAAAACAGTCTACAGGTTTATCCGACAGTTGTTTGTGTTCGTAAAATACAGCAATTGCTATCGCAGAGCACTGATAATTGTGATCTGCTTCTGGGTTGTTGCTCTCGGGAAAGTGGAAGAAATATTTAATATTGCAAGACGAATCTAAAGGATAGAAAGGTAAACGAAAAAACCTGTTTATATCTCGACGATGTGAGATACGGATTGTGGCTGATCTGGTTGATAAGGTTTTTGAACCAAAGGCTTTGGTTGAGAACCCTAATCGTTCTCCTGTCTATGCCTAGGCAAACTGACAGTATCCTGTCCACGCAATACACCATGACCTTTCCTTCTAACAATCACTTGATGTTCTGGCCGTCGCAGAGGATAATAAACGACGCCCCATCTGCTGCATCGAGCAGGGTGGATAGGGGTTTGGATGCTACTGCTCAGGCCTTCCCACCTTCTTACTCACCCTCTTGCGCCTTTTCATCCGTATCGTCCCGTTGCAACTTCACTTTCATCCCCCCGTTTTCAATCTCCCACTTTGCTTGAATAGTCGCTTGTCTTCTAGTTTCAACTCACACACAATCGCACGGCGTCGCTCCAATCCAGTCGACAAGTCCATGTACAACCAAGCGCACAACGTCAGTCCATCCGTTTCCCTTTGGAGTCCTCGATCCTCGCTAAGACTGGTATGCCTCAACGTGTGCAGTTTGCTACAGATTAGCCAACAGGCAGCATTCGTCCGAACACACGAGACCCACTCGATGGATATTTCCTGTTTATCGGAAACCCGCCTGCAAGATTCGAGCTTCCTGCTTACTCTGCGGTCCCTCACATGCGACACTGACGGTACATTCTCATGGTGCCTGTCTGGCGATGATGCAACTTCAAATACGGGTCAGGCTGATAACCGCATTGTTTGGAGTCCCCGGGCTGAAGCTGCCCTGATCGACTGGATCCCAGTCAACAGCCGGATGTGCGCCGTTAGGTTGGCTGGCTCCTTCCAGGCTTCGAAGTCGCGCAGGGACAAACGGTGCCTGTTTGTCATTGCGGCTTACGCCCCCACAAACTGTAGCCCTGACTCGGTGAAAGATACTTTCTATCACCAACTTAACGATCTTCGTTACAGAAGCACGGATACTGTGGTGCTTGCTGGTGATCTAAACGCGTAAGTCGGAAAATTGTCCTCTGATGAGCTTCATCTGGGCGGCCAACATGGTGTAGGCTCCCGTAATGATAATGGTGAGCGGTTGCTACACCTGTGCGAAGGTGCTCGTCTCTTTCTCGCCAGCACTAACTTTCGGTACAGCACCCACAGAAGAGTGACTTGGCACCCACCAGCCTCAGACCAAACATGGACGTAAATCGGTCACATCGCGATTAGTTACCGCTGGAGAAGCTGTGTCCAAAAGAGTCGCTCGATTTGGAGCACCAGCGTGGACTCCGATCACGCTCTTGTGTGTGCTGACCTGCGGGTGCATTTCGGCGGACGTCCGCAACATCGCTCTGAGCGCATTGATACCAGCCAGCTGGCGATGTCGGGTGCTCTGAATGAGTTTCAAACTACGCTGGCATCTGGGCTGAGTAAGCGTCCATTAAACACCGTCGAAGATCACTGGTCGAATAATCGTCAAACCTTACTACCAGCAGGCACGTCTTCACGTGGCAAATCAAATTACCAAACTAGACATTGGGTCTCTACAAAGTCTCTGGAACTTATAGATGCTCGCCGAGGTATTCCGGCTGGAAGCGAATACAATGAGACTGGCAAAAAGCTCAGGGCAAAACTGCGTGCTTGCCTGGAGAGAGACCGCGAAGCCTGGTGGTCTCATCGTGCATCGGAAATGGAAACAGCCGCTGCCGTTAATAATCATCGTAAGTTATTCCGTCTGATACGGGAAACAGGCAGCAGGAGACCTGGTGTTAGCGAGACAGTACGTGGCGAGAGTGGACAGCCGATCCACAGCTTGTCAAAACGCTTGGAGCGTTGGGCCGAACACTCTGCAAGGCAGTCCAACCAATCTGAGTTATCGCTTTCTATTTCGGGTTTTAGGTGCCCTTCTTCATGGGCCATCTACTTAGATCCGCCCTCACGCGCCGAAGTCGAACGTGAGATCAAGCTGTTGAAATTGCATAAGGCCGCAAGGACAGATAGAATTCCCCCAGCTCTCTACAAATTCGGGGGACTTGCTCTTGTGGATGATTTACGAGAGTTGCTAATGGAACTTTGGGAGCAGGAAACTGTCCCAACCAACTGGAGGCGCTCCGTCATAGTCCCAATTTTCAAGGGAGGCTCCCGTTCGGAACGCGGCAACCATAGAGGGATCAGTCTGCTCTCAACTGCCTTTAAATCACTTGCTTCCCTCGTTCTCCACAGACTGACTAGTACTCGTGAAGGCCAGATCCGCGAAGAGCAAGTCGGGTTTCGTCGAAATCGAGGCTGCATCGACCACATAGTTACTTTGCGTCAATTGTTGGAGTACCGCCATGTTTATTGGTGACCCACCATTGTCGTGTTTCGCGACATCAAAGGTGCCTTCGATTCGGTGGATCGATGTGCCCTTTGAGACCGTCTACTGAGAAAAGGTGTGCCTGATAAATATGTAAACATTATCAAAGCGCTCTACACGCATACTTCGGGCAGAGTGAGGGTTTATGGCAAAATGTCGTCACCCTTCAATATCACCAGCGGTGTGAGACAAGGTTGCTCGCTGTTAACTTTTCTCTTTAACTTAGCTATTGATGAAGTCATGAAAACAGTGTTCCCTGGACACGACCTAGAAGGTGTGGAGCTACTTCCTGGTGAACGACTTATGGACTTGGAGTATGCGGACGACATTGCCCTCATAAGTGACAGCGCCCAAATATGCCAGGCTGCACTGGCTGTCAATCGTATTGGGCTATGCTTTGCTCTATCGAAATGCAAAGTTCTTCCCCAAGATTGTCAGGGACCACCCCTGCGCTGAACCGTGGTGGTGATCAGCTAGGTCGTACAGGAATTCAAGTACCTGGACAGTTATATTAGCGCCCGTGGGATAGAAGCTGAGATTACGAAACGTATGGCAAAAGCTCGAGGTGCTTTTGCCTATCTCCGCCACCTGTGGCGCAGATGTGACATTACTCTCGCCCTGAAGGGTAGAGTGTATAAGGCAGCCGTCCGTTCAATCCTCCTATAGGATTGTGAAATCTGGCCCATCAGGTCGACAGACATAAAGAGACTGGTCACGTTCGACCATCGCTGCCTTCGCAGCTCAGCTCATGTCTGATGGGAGCACCGCGTGAGTAATGAGCGTGTTAGGCGTCGCGTGTCTGGTGCAGGAAGAGCGAGTGAACCGCTCAGCACCATTATATCACGCACCAGGCTCAGATGGCTGGGCATGCCAGCACACCGACTCCCACGACGTGCATTGTTTGCGAGCCGGGTGCGCGGGTGGAAGAGGAAGAGGGGTGGCCAAGCGATGACATGGTCTAGAGAAATGAAAACCCTCACTTCGAAGTTGGCGTCCGTTGGTGCATCCCGACTGTCCCGACTGGGGTCCTAAGGACGATGAACACGTTTGGTTGGACACACTTACTGATATGGCTAAGAACCGGCCCCAATGGCGTTTGTGTTGTGCGTCTCTTTGTCCATACTCCTCTCACTTAGCCTACCCATCCAATCGCGACCTCACTCGTTAGGCGTAATATAACTCTCCTTTTGTGGCACGATAGCCGGCTGTTAGCTCTACGGAACGATGTCCATCCGTTACTGGGACTCAGCCGGCGTGCTACTGTTTTTTTTCTTTTTCTTGTCTTTTGTATTGCGGCACAATAGCTGAGGTGTTTTTCCACCTGCAGCTAACGTGTATAGTAATGGTGATGATCGGATTTTATAAATAGAGGGTTGAAAACAGTTTCTGTTCAAGTTGTCACAAGAAAAGCGGTTCCGGATCGATGCATCGATGGCAGCCGAAGTGTGTAGGAAGCGACATTGACGGATGGCATGAAGCACTCCGTAGTTTTGTGCTGATATCTCAGGACAGGAAAGAGAATTGGTCAGAAATACGGAAAACGGTCCGTTCATAAATAAATAAATGTTATGATGGTCGCAGATCAGATAAAGTCGTCAAAATTTATTAGCTTTATCTATATGTTTTGTTTTCTAGGGCTGTATTGTTATGCCGCAGGCCAGAATGGTTTCTTGAGGACAATAGTTAAGGGGTGTCAAAATGTCGAATACGGGAGGACAGGATGCTGCCGACTGATATCATATCTTAGATATTTGCTAGACCGTTTTCGTATGCCATCGGGTCCATGACATTTTGTCGCAGCAGTTCGGTGGCCTCTACAACAGTTAATGGGTTGCGGATCTCCTTGCGAAAGATTGCAGATGATTTACATTCTCGCGGCTTAGACGGCAATCCGTTCCAAGTTTTTGCGTAAAGGTTCACGTAAAAGTTGGTACGTGTCTGAGTTCTAGGCCTTTCTATTTTTAGGAAGTTGTGGCTATCGAATGCTATAGTTTGAACCATTTTGAATTTCTAGTCCAGGCTTGGGGCATGAACTCGCTTGTGTATGATATCAAATAAGAGATATATATTAAGTTTCATCTGTCTGAGCCATACCGGGTCTAGTTGTAAGGCCTTGCAGCGCTGTGCTTAGGAGATTTGAGAGAACATTCCCGGCAGACGTGTAGTGAACGATCTCTGCAACTTCTCAGGTTTCTGGCGATCACCTTTTCTTGTGTTACTGTAGCTCAATGCACAATAGTCTAAAAGCGATCGGGTTTTTATCTCGTAAAGAGTGGCTAAAGAATCGTGCATTTTGAATGTTTTGTATAGTAATCCAATGATTCGACGAGCTTCAACGACGTGTGCTCCATATAGTCAAGTGAGTCAGGATAGTGAAAACCTAAGTCTTTTGTTGCACGGTTGCACGTTATTGATTTTCCACACAGGACCAGGATGCCAGGTGCGATTGTACAAGGTAACAGTAGAGCGCTGCACTTCTCAGTTGAGAATGGTATATCCCATTTGGCGCACCATAACTCAAGGGCTTTTAAATCAGATATAGATGGCGTTCATGGTGTGGTTCGTGTCAGTAACATCAAAGGTGTAAACGATTTTCACGTCATCAGCAGATACATATGTGACATCTAGTGTATTGCATCGAATATATCGTTGATATACAATAAAAAGAGTAGTGGGCTGATAACGCTGCCCTGAACTACGCCACTTATTACTAGTCTAGGCTGTGAATTTTGATCGTTTATTTTAACCACCTGAGTTCGGTTTGAAAGGTATGACTTGAACCACGATAACAATGGGTCGCTGATTCCAACAGATGCGATTTTGTCTATAAGCTTATCGTGAGGTACATGATCAAATGCTTTCTGTATCTCTAGAAAGATCACTACTGATGATTGCGGGCAGTCTAAGGAGAGAGTAAGATTGTTGAGAAAGACAAGATGACATGTTACACAAGAACGTTTCTTTAGAAATTCATGCTGTGTGCTATTAAGCAGGCCACTTGTTTGCAGGAAATCTACCACTTTTGGTGCAATTAGTCTTTCCATCATTCTGCAAATAATGGAAGTGTGGCTGATTGGCCGATAATTTCTAACGTCATGTCTGGGTCCAGCTTTGTGACGTGGTACAACAGTGGCTGTCTGCCACAGTGTGGGTACTTTTCCGACCTTCATTAAAATAGAGAATAGACTGCGTAGAAGAGGGATATCTGATCCTCCTAGTTTCAGTGCGATTGAAGTAAGAATACCAGGACCTTCGTAGTTAGACTGTTTCACAGCCCTCAGTTGTTTTTCTATGTCTCGGAGTGAAAATTCTACTTTAGAGAGACGGTGGGAGGTTACGGTTGATAAGTCTAGCAAAAGGGGAATAAGTGGTTTTGCTGAAAGATGAACAAAATTGCCAGTTCAGATCTTCGGGAATGGAGATAGGGTTATGTAGGAGAGAGTCATCGAGAAGCGTGATAAAAGTGATTTCATTCGCCGTAGGGTTTCGACGTTTTAAGAGATCAGCCAACTTTAGCTCTTTGTTGTTACCCGAAAGTGCATGCGTTTCTTTCGTCATTTGCCTTGAGTGGGGAAAGGCATAGTACTTAACTAAGAGCTGTTGCTGTTGTAGAACCAGTAAAAAAAATCGTTCGTCCGACTGTACTTTTTGCGAAGGAACTCCATCTTTTTGGTGATTTTAAGTGGTAAGCTGTCTGCATATTTTCGATTTATAGGGCATTGACGCTTAAGCGGTGAGACAACGTCAAGACAAATTCTGATGTTGCTATAGAATTCATTTGCAGCGATTTGAGGGTCAACAGTTAAGAGGAAACTGCTCCATGGGGACGATCTAATGAAATATGCAAATAACTCTGTCAGTTAAGTCGTACTCAAGGTACCATGTTACGAGTTTGTAAATGATAATGAGGTTTGGAGGCGGTGAACTAAGCGAAAGCGCGATAAGCTTATGATCGCTACCGGGAAACATGCCTAGTACATTGGCGGTCTTTTCGGGTACATCTTGCATGAAGAGGAGATCAAGAATGTGATCCAGTCGAGTTGACGAACGTAGCTGATGAATTCAGACATGGGAATGGACTGAAGTAGCAAACCTACCGCACCTTGTACAGGGTGGCCACGAAGTCCCCTGGTCATTGTTCATAACTGATGATTTTAGCAATACAATTTACTATTTAATATGTGCACATTTAGCATAATATTTATAGCATATAGTACGATACTTTTGCCTTTCTATTTTAAGGCATACATTCGAAAAATGACCGACACAAGTCCTTAACAACATTGAAGAAAGACTTGTAGCTGCTGTCTGTGTACATGATTGAGTGCTAGAAAAAAGGAAAATGAATGACGTTTCTATCAAATTCCAGCAGCGTTTCAAAAAGCCAACACCAAAAAATGACACATTATGAGCATGGGAAAAGAAAACATTTGCATCTGGATCTGTGCTGGATGCCTCCCGAATGGAGCACGTGGAAATCATTCAGCAGTCAGTTTACAATTCGCCAAAGAAATCGACTCGTAAGAGGTCTGCTGAATTGCATATTCCCTGCTTCACACTCCAAGAAGTACTCAAAACTAACCTAGGCATGTCAGCATTCAGGTCAATTCAGATCAGTGAACTGTCTGATATTAATCGACAGAATCGAATGGAAACGTGTCAACACCACCAGAAATTCCCCACAAAAATCAGTCGTCACGATGTCTGCTTTAGTGAAGAATGTGCTGTCTATCTCAGCTCATGATCACGAAATGTTTACATTTGGAGCAAGATTAACCCATACTATGCTGAAGAAATCGCCCACAACCCACCGCAAATCCTGATGTGGGCGGCAATGTCAGCCACCAAAATCATTGGGAAATTTTTCGAAAACTCAGTGAATTAGTTTACCTACCGAATGTTGGAGACCTGGTTTATTCTACAATTGGTTCCAACTGGAATCATGCATGTAGCCACATTCTGCAGCAAAATAGTGCTTCTGCACATTTTGCTATCTCGGTGCGCCAGTTCCTGGATGAGAATTTCCCAGACCGGTGGACTGGATGTGGATCATAGCATCAATCGTCAGCTCGCAGTCCAGACCTCTCATCATGCGGCAATGCCTTGTGGGGCATGATGAAAGAAGACATCAGAAAAACACATTACAACATCACAGAAAACTTAAAGCTGCAATGCGTGCTTCATTGAACTCGATTTCCCCAGATGTTCTGCAACGTATCGCACCACGCGCTTGGAGACGCATTCGTCTATGTGCTGAGAATGACACAGACACATTGGATTCATGAAAGTGTGATCATAGGCTAGCACATGCTTGCTTCAATAAATTTCATTGAACAGCGAAGAGCCTTTCCTTTCCTAGACAAGTAACATGTACCACTTTTTACATTTATACACTGATATTCGCAGGTATATGCGTAAACGTAGAGTGTCCGGGGACTTTGTGGCTATCCTGTAGATGAGGAAGGTGTGCTCCAAGAAATATTCCGCATGTAGTCTATAGGATGCTCAGAAGCGCAGTGAAATACATTTAGTAATTTGTCTACAGTGGCTGTATCAGAGTTTAGTGGGTTGTAGTCGCAGCCGATAAAAAAGTCGAGTTGATTTATACGAGCAGAGATGAAGACAGAGTCGTTCTGACTGCTCAAATAGGGGTCTGTAAGTGGGCAGGCATAGATGTCATTTGTGGTGTATATAAGGCACCCGTCGCCGTGATTAACGGATCGGAAGCTGCCCTAGCTGTTGTACCCTGCGAACTGGTAGGCAGCAGACGACGTATTTTCATTTAACCATGTCTCAGTGACCATGGAGAAAAGTGAGTTGATCGTTAGAAAGGTTTGAACTGTATGCAGGAGTGAGCGTGTAGTTAGAAGTAGAACGTCGATGTTTTGCTTATTGCGTGTTATGTTTGCGAGCTCCCTAAATATGGAGGACAGGGAGGAGGGTGGGCTGACCACGGGGTCGTTGTAAGGTGGGGGGCAGCTTTGAAGGTTAGGGTCAAACGTAGTAATTGATGTGATATACGCAGCTGGTTTAATGGAAGCGAACATGGTGGCAGCTGAGGGACCGCCGTTGACAGGAAAAATGGGTGCTATGGATAGTAGAGGGGGGAATTGCTAAGGGTGAACCCAACTTCTGCTCGGATGGATTACTTCGTGTAATAAGCGGTAGTACACTACACTGAGGATTGCTTATTGTACTGGTCCATAGTGCTTATGCGGCATTTGTAAGTCTACATGATGCACCCAAAAGAGAGGTGGTAGGTACCTTTGGACGATCAAAAGTATAAGTACGAGACACTACCCTACTGAAAAACACATTGGATAAGTTAGGAAGTTTTCGAATGGTTCTGAGCCCTCCGACCAGCGTTTCTAAGGCGAGTTGCTCTGTGAAACAGCCTAACTGGTGCCAGATAACTATGGATCCTTTTCGGCAATTTTACGGCTCTGACTATATAAGGCTTAATACTAGTTGCTTTACAGAACGTTTTTATGGTATCTTAGAGGTCTGCGGAATCACGAACATTGAATGCAAGGAGACTGTGAACGCCTGATGTTCTGTTAGACCATGTGGCGTATATAGATATAGTATTAGGTGATCTTGTTTGAGTTAGCCATGGAGAGATGGCTTTGGGCGGTATGCAAGTGGTTGTGGGTTTCTCAGTAATACGGTGTTTCTGAGGATCTATTAAGATTTGCTTTTGGGCGGCTAACTTTGTGAAACCACCATGTATATAGATTGATTGATGGGGTATCGCATAGCCGCCCCCAAGTAATGACCTGGCTGTTAGCCGCGTGTTAATAAGGTTCTGCATCACTGTGAGAATTCATCTGGGTAGATGATAGTCTAGTAGACAGGTCTAGATCGACCTCATGAATGTTGGTGCTCAGCGATTGTGTTACATGGTCTTTCTCAGATTGGCGTTGAGTTCGTTTTTGAGGACCGTTGTTCTGCCGGCAAACCGCAAGTCCCAATGATACTTTCCAGTAATGTTCGCTCGCTTCTTGGTGAAATCAGTGAACTCAGTGCATTTTGCAGCGAAATGAGTATGTTAATACAGGAATTATTCTGTTACAAGAAAGCTGGTTGCACGCTGATGTGGAAAATGGGGTAATTCAAATCGATGGTTATTTGCCCATCAGGTCTGACCGCCCGGGAAGCCACAGTTCCGTGGTGGTGGCGTTGTAACTTACGCTAATCAAGGTTGGTGCAACGCAGCAAGCATAATATTTACGTACTCAACGATTTCTATAAGCTGCCATTTAGTTGAGTGCAAACCGAAGTTCCTAAGTGGCTTTCGATCAGTCATCGTTGGAAACATATACATTGCTCCTGACACCTGCGCATCCGAGTTAAAGCTTTTTGAAGACCAACTTTCTTCAATGCTACTGCTTAAATTAGATTGTTCTATCTGTAGTGTTGCTGGCGACTTCAATACAAAGGATACAATATCCTTGAAAACAATTGGCTTGGTAGATCTAGTGACTGTTTCGATCAGACAAGATACTCAGTTGGACGCTGTATTCACAAATAAAAGACAGTTATTTGCCATACAAAGGCGGGCTCTATTGAGCAGATCAGACCATTGTATTTTAAAACTGTGCAGTCATCTTCAGCAGGTCTAGTTTTTTAAAGCTGACCAGACGGTCCTACAAGATTATCAAACGGCAAAATTGCTCCTTGGAAAATATGACGAGGCTCCAGACGATGTTTAACTGATTTTTCGGTCTTCCACGAAGTGGACCTGTCGCTCGAATGTGAACATCTAACGAACTACATCAAATTTCGCTTTGACATGTGTTACCCTGTTGAAACGATCTATCTAAGAGCAGATAGATTTTCCTCACCACTACTAAAGCAACTTCGAAGGATGAAGGAATGGGCCTACCAGTACAAGAATGCTACTCGTGTCGAAAGTCTAACCACGGCAAGTAAATCCGAGATAAAAATCCGAGATAAAAAGACTAAACAAATTATACGTCAAAGCAGTTCTGGGCAACCATAACTGTCACGATCTATGGGGGCCTCTGAGGCAGCTCTGTGGTAAAAGCGTTTGCAGCCGGAGAGGTGAAGAGGATATGGATAAACTGAATTCGGAGTTTAGTTCCGCCTCACTAAGCTCACCTTCCTTGCCCTTCTTCATTAGCTCAAGTCCAGCCGCGCCCTTCGAGCAAAGCAACGTCCAAAAGGAACTCAAAAAATTAAAGGCAAAAAAACTTATGTTCCTGATGCTCTCTCACCCTTAGCTTTGAAGGAGTGTGCTGATTCTCTCACACTGCCTCTAACAGATCTCTTTAAGAAGTGCCTCACTACGGGTGTGATCCCGAACATTTCGAGAGCGGCCAGTATTACTCCAGTACCAAAAACTGGATATTAAAAGTACCGCCCGATTGCATGAACAGCAGTGTTCCTAAACGTTTCCGAAAGATTGTTAATTCCGCGGATTTTTTCAGCCACTTCCGAAGACGATATCTACCAGTTCGCGTATAGACCACAGCGCTCCACATTGGATGCAGTGGCATATGTTGTTCATTCTATAGCCTCTGCATTAGATCAAAAATGTAAATCCGTACGGCTTCTCTTTCTGGATTATTTGAATGCCTTTGGAAGCTTGGATAGGTCAAGGTTGTTAAACCTGCTATCCGAAAATGGAGTTCACCCTGGTGTGCGTAATCTGTTACGTGACTATTTTACAGACTGTACTCACTTCACTAAGTTGAATGGTAAGAAATACTCTGTCTTCCGTGCCTATTGTGGTGTTCTACAGGGAACGATCCTATCACCTTCTCTATATTCCTTTTAGGTTAAACATCTCCCTATACAAACCACGTTTAAAGGGTGTAAGTATGCTGATGATGTTGTGCTTGGATGTAGGTCCCCCATAAACCATGATTCCTCATCACTTCAACGTGGGTTGGGAGATCTGGTGGAATGGTCTTCATCCAGCTCTCTTATGTTTAATGCTTCTAAATGCAGGAGTACAATGTTTTCTTTTCTACGTGGCGATAAGCTGCAGTCCCTCATAGCTTTCTCCCCCACACTTACTGTGAATGAAAATCCCATACCCAGCTTTTACAGCGTTAAGTATCTCGGCGTTTTTGTCCCAGAACCTTTCTTAGTCCGCGCACGTCTGTAAAACTTTTTAAAAAGTCAGAAACCTCTCTTTTTATGCCTTTAGACTTAATGTGTCTTCAGTACCGCGTACTTTAGTATTCAGGTTTGTGATCTATCGTATTATTCCCCATTGGCTATACAGCTCTCCTGTGATTTTCCTTGGATTGCTTCAGAAAGACTACATCTTATTGGTGCGGTCTATAAAGCGCATTGCTACATGCAGCGGCTTGTCTAGAGATTCTTTAGTTGATTTGATTATTTCTAGACATCTTGGTGCCTGCAATGATTTTTCTTCTAAGGTATTAACTGATCGATTTCATGCACTTCACAATGATCTTTCCAAAACGCTCCTTTTCTCTTCTATCCGTCCAAAATTCAGAATTTTATTCTTCCGCACGTCATCATATCGTAATACTGTTTTGCCTTATCTCTTATGATTGCTTGTTGACCCAGCGAAAGTCACTAACATGCTGCTATAGCGCTTGTTGGAGTAACAGTTCTGCTTTTTTCCACTTTTCTACTCAAGCATGTATATTGATATTATCATCAAGGTGTCCGAAGTTATGGTGTAAATGCTGAAAATGAACCCATTAGGGTTTTAGTAATCAGAAGCTGAACGGCATTTGATGCACCTCTTATCATTATTGCAGAGTCAATGGGTTTTAGTGTACTAGTGGATGGGGTATTATTTATATTTGTATTGAGGCATTTACTTTGGTTGTTAGTACAAGGTTTCTTGTGCTTCGAAGGATTTGTAGGTATCCTAGTAATATAATTCGGCGTTTCAGCGCAGAAGGTACCGGTTTCGATTAATGCTTCAGTCGTATTAGTTTCTGAGTTATTGCAGAGAGGAGATACCCCATCTATGTTGACTTCGATATGATGAGCATACTTTATTTGGAGGCTGGTTCCATTACCCGTGCAGGTATACAACCCAGGCAGACTGTCAATAGTCGTGGTAGTGACTAGAATTCCGAAGGCCGCCTGGAGGTGGCAAAAGTTGATTTCGCCAAACTTTTCTTCGCAGCGACCTTTTATCGGTCGTTATCCTTAATGTTTTGAAAGTGATGCTTTCTGCTATCTGCGCACCTTTTTTGACAAAATCGTTTGCAACCAATGGACGAGTGAATTGGAAAAGCAAGAGGCAATTTTTTCGCTGATTTTTCTTCCGGAGCCCTATGCAGTTGCACCAGCTGCCTTCCATATCACCTGCCTTAATCAGGATTTTTTTGAAGTGATCCCACAGGCAGTTTATCGGGTAATTTGAATGTGACTGCATTTTTTGAACATCGCATTCTTTTAGACACCTCTGTTGCAATAGTTTCAATGAAGACGCTGGCGGATGTAAGGTGATCCCTATTTGGGTTTACCATCGCTTGCAGCAGGACGATCTGAGGCTTAAGTGTTTGGAGGGTTGTGTGCAGAGAGTCAAAAGAACCCAGTTTTATTTTGAGCCCATGCAGCTTAGGTTGGAATAGACTTGAATTTGGTAAGTGTGTCGGTCAACGGGTAAAGTTGTTTAACCGATTTATTTCTCAGTCCAGGTGGCTTAGTGGATTTTGGCGAAGTTGGGGGCTTAGCAGATGCTGAATTTTTTCTGGAAGACCGTGGTAGAGCGTGCACATCTCCGTGATATCATAAGCGAGTGTTATAAACGTTTGACGATAAGGGGGTGATCTTGGTCAGGGAAGAATGCTATAGGATTTCTCTATGGAACGCAACCTGAAGTACAGCAAATATTTCAAATACAGAGTACTGGGGTAAAAAAACGACCGTTCTCAAATTTTTACTGTCTGGAGCGTTCAGATTCCGCGGCGTTATTCGATTGGGACATCGTCACCGATCACGTGTAAATTCTCGCAGTTGGAGGTTGATAGGTGGGCTAGATCTCACTGGAAGGTTTGTCGATAATAGCAACAAGTAGCAATTCAACAAATGTGTCCAGCGTGCACCCATGGTCAGGTGGAGATGTTGAATTTTGCAGAGTGGGGCAGTTGTGCACACAAACCCGTACAAGTGAACGCACGCGTGCACAAGTCAAGCAACTGATCCTCTGGACTAGGCAGGCTAGCTGACGCACGCTAAGCCAACAAAGCGTGAATTGACGATGCGGTGGTTACCGATCGATGGCGGCTGCGACAAATCGCCTGGGGAGGTTGGATTGGCAGCAGTAATCCGGCGGCTGCAATATATGACATAGGGGCTTAACTCCGTATTGGATGAGCACGAGTATAGGTGAATCGTATAGCCTGGAAAAACCCATTTCGAATGAGAATAAAATGTTCAACGCTTGAATTTCTCTAACAAGTCTGTCCAAATTGCTGTAAGTGAATATTCTGGTACAGCAGTGGAATTACTTTGACAATTTTATATCCATTTTGTGGAGCTAGTAAATCCGAGTGCAATGAGTGTAGGCTCAATGATGAGCAGTAAGATAATGATCGATTATCTGCAAAATAGTCGCAAGCTCTGATTTGGTCCGTTCGCACGTTACCCTGAGCCAAGGTCACTTGTACGATTCAAAAGGCAGTTCTGGCTTTTGCAATAGGTGAACGGACTTCAGTAGCTATTCACCCATCATTGTTGTTACAGCTGTTAAGGTAAGTAAATTGATTAACTACCTCGAGTTCTTCGTTTTCTAGGGTCAACAGGTCATCAGATGACTGGTGGTCCTGCAGCAATACTGCACCTTGAAGGTATGAAGCGCATGCCAAATGATGCGAACACTCTAGAGAGGCTATTCAGAGTTGATTATGCCGCCACAACATCGTTAAACAACAAGACGATATCGTCCGCATAGTCAGGATCAAGTAGCCTTTCCCCGGGCAGTACCATAACGCATGCACCGTGAGATTCCGCAAGGGAACACTCCATGATGCAGTACATGACGAAATTGAACAAACATGGGGAAAATGGACAACGCTGACAAACGCAATTGGTTGTCGGAAAGACACATGACAAATCGCCGTAGACCCTGACACGGCCCGTCGTGTTCGAGTATAAGGAAAGTAAAATGTTCGTATGTTTCATGGGAACACCTTTCGGTGCAAGTATTTCGAACAGAACAGAAATCGATGAACACAGCTATTGTCAGTCTGCGGCAGGCGCGTCGCGCTGCTCTAGTACCTGCCGCAGTGAATATGTGGTCCATACAGCCACGTCCAAGGCCGAAACCTGTCTGTTCTCCCCTTATCCGGGATTCCCGTCCCGCAGTAAGGCGACGGACGAGAATTAAGGCCAGTAATGTTGTCACAAGCGGCGTTAGGCTAATACCCCTGTGGTTGGCACAGTCGGTGCAACTGCGCTTCTTGTATTTCACCAATATAATCGATTCACTCCAGTTGGCCGGGACAATTTCCTCCTTCCATACATGCTCGAACAGGGAGGTGAGTGCTTTGCAGAGGACCTCACATCCATTCTTAAATAATGCGGGTGAGAGCGAATCCGGGGCAGAATCACGAAAACGATTAAGGGCTGCGATGGCGTTTCGGACCTCAGCCTCCGATGGAGCATCTAAAGTAACGGTTCATGGCTCATCCTGCATCATCTGAGTAGGAAGAGATCCGGAAACATGGAGACAACTGAAGTGATCTTGAAAGTGTTTCGTCCGACATTCCATACGGCGTTCAATACTGTGTACCAGTTCTCCCGCGCTATCTCTGATTGTCGCTGACGCCTGGTTTCCTGTGACCAGTGGTAGGGATCAGCTGGAAGAGCTTGCGGTAGCACCCTACTGCTCCCGCCTCCTCCATTTCTTGAGCCCGATTGGTCCACCAGGCTTCCTCGTCAGCGCGTAAGCTCCACTTTAGTTCGTGCCGAATACCTCGTCTGGTTACAATGTGCTCAGAGCCAGCCGAGGTTTCTTCAGGAATTTAACAGGTTCACCGACCTCTTCAATATCCAGTGACTGGTGCCGTGACGATTGATAGTACCACAAGCAGATGCTCCTGCGCAGTGCATGGCGACTGAAATCCTATCCCACTGAAGCACATTGTAATTACGACAAAGGATTCAAAGTTCGGTAAATGGTGCAGCTTGGTAGGCTCGCCTGACCGATGGCAGAGATAATGTCTCAGTTGCCAATCGACGGAGACGCACCAAGCGTCTCCAGGTAAAGTTCATGGAAAAGCGACAGCGTACTAAGGCATGATCAGAGTCGAGGCAAGTAACCTAGAACGAGCCGCAATCCATGACGGAGCCACTTGTAACTTTTGGCAATATGATCAATTTGGGTTCATCGTTGGCCAGCTACCGCGGGACACCAAGCGGCCATTCGGCACCCATTGTCTAAAAACTGTACTACTAAGAAACAGCTTGTGTCCCGCACACATCTGTAACAGACGCTCGCCGTTGTCCGTAAGGTCGGAGATAAGCCCATAATTACCACCTATCTGGACTTCTGAAGAGCCCAGGCGACTTACCTGTGTATTCATATCCTCTGCACGTACTGTGATATCTGAACTGGCAGCACTGCGTAGCAGCGTGTTCAGTTGGTGATAGAAAGTGTCCTTGACTGCCTTAGAATTGGAGTCGGTGGGAGCATAAGCAGAAATCGCAAACAAACAGCGTTTTGTTTTAATTCGCGAATTCACCTTAGCTGATGTCGTCAAACGAGCTGCACATAAACGGCTGTTCACCGGAATCCAATCAACCAACGAGGACTCAGCCTTGGAGGTGAGAATGATACCTACGCCAGCTTGACCCGTGAGTGCTGCATCGGCGTCTCCGGATGCGTGCAACCAATAACGAGAGGATAATTCAACAACCCCATTGGGGTCATTGGCCTTAGTTTCGGACACAACACACATCAACACCCAGTGTGGCCAAGGTGCGTATGAGTGCAAAGAGTTGGCCTATTTGTCTTAGAGTGTGAACGTTGGACGCCACAAGAGAAACGGGGCAGCGTGGACTTATAGGGGACTGTTGCCGATAGGCGCTCAGTGGGTGGTGCTGGAAGGTAGCTGCAGATAGTTCGACTGCATTAGCATTACGGTTGCTACGAATTAAGCTGAGAACTATAGAAGGGAGATTAGTAATGAGGATTGGGAGGGGAGTAAGAGAAACAGGTGGAAAAGAGAGAAGGGAAGCGCCAGCACTAGCATGTTTTCGCTTATCCACCCTGCTTCATACGGCAGGTAAGGCGACCCTTGATAATCTGCGCGACAGTCGATGCAGAAGGTAGTTAACATTTGAGGAAATTGTCATTGTATTATTACTATCGATTGTTCGTTTATTGAAATTTCTGAATGGATTGATGAATGCATCAGCATCAATGTATCAGCAACGCGAATTACTTGCGATGCGAAGTAAGTTTATCTGGGTTATTTAAAGGACCGATTAGTTTGGGTCGATAAGCACAGCAATGAAAGTAATACACAAAGGTGATGGAAGATGTGTTCGATAGGCGAGAAGAAAGATGAGAAATCATTAAACACGGACGCAACATAGTATCTTCCTGTCGGCGAAAAAAACGGTGTGTGACACTAGCAACTACCATATCGCGCCGCTATCAAGTCCGAATGGTCAGTGGGTACTAGCAGCAATGACTGAAGACATCAGTGAGCGTCGCACATTGTATTATTTTCTCGGATGAGGCATCCGGAATATTAGATTAGTGAGTAGAAACTTTTCAATGTTCTCTAGCGGAGAAGTTAGCTTTGATATTCCAAGCGGCCCCATGCTTTCGACCATACTGTTAAAGTTGATCAGAGTAGTAAGGTGGTTGTCCTACCTTTTGCAAAGAAGCGACATGTAAGTAAGTGGAGAGCGAGTCACGCTACACCACGATTACTAACTAACTATCACGGTCTTCGCCGGCCCAGTAGCCGGGTGGTCATAAGCACGGACCCGCAAGCGTGGGGCCATGAGTTCTAGCTTCAGAGTAGACAGATAGGAGAAACACAATGCCGACGATTCCCGAAAGGATGTAACAACTGTCCAGTGTGACGCCCGTCTGTTTGATGGGATGTGAGGAGCTCAACAAACACAAGTTCATTTTATATGGGTCATCGCAATTCGAGTAAAAGCCGAGGAGGTGAGCCACTAATCCGGGAAAGCATCGGACGATCGATTCGCCCTATTGGGGCTCGTCAGTAGTGCGAATTCCCTATATCTCATGCTGGCGTTCGAACCCAGGACCGCTAGTGGCTTGCAGCGCTGGCCAGCAGCTTAGGTCACTGAGTCGTGGGAGACGATGGCCGCCCATCACGGAGTTAAATCTAACTGCGGTATAGCCCGACGTGCAGGTCACTGCCCGTGCAGAGGACAGTGGTTGTCCGAGTCACAACTGCCCTAGCTTGCGCCGTGAATCATTAATACTCAAAAATTAAGCAGTACCAGTCGCCAAAATGCTGTGTGGATTCACGACACACTTCAAAGATATCTAAGACAACCGTGGCAATGCTAGTAAGCTAAATTTTATTGAATGAATTCAAGACAAAAAATGAGGAGAACCTGAGTCTACTCACCATCTTTGTGTTCAAAGTTGAGCAACTCCAAGGTGGCATCTTTCTCAAATGGACGAAGCAAGTCCCAAAGTTCGCCATTGACCCGGGCGATGACTGCATGTTCAGCTAAATCCTTGCTGCAAGTGACGAAAAACAGATTGGCTGGAGTAACAATCAATAGAGCCCATAATAGTGACAAACATCTCAAAAAGCTAGCACACCTGTGAACGCGTGGCTGTTACGGAGTTGGATACAGACGAAGAAGGAGCAGACACAGAGAAGGGATAACTTATCAGACAGCTTGATAACGGCGTCCATGCGCAATCGCCAGTTCGAAACAAGCGCAGAAGTTGAAACAGTGTCGACAGCAGTTAGCATTGACAAGCGAAAAACGCCGAGTACTAGTGACAATTACATATTTGAGGTCCTCGTAGCTGGATTCGATAGAATAAGACGGCAGACAAAGCGGGCAGCAACGTACAGCCACGATTCGGCATGAAGTGCTACCAGAGGAAGATACAAAGTATCTGACTATGATATTCTTTGAGCACAGGTTGAAGACGGCAGTGACTCACTCGTAATTAACCAAGACTCTAGCAGTGGTATGACAAGATGATCCACAGGAAGGTTCTTCAAAATGGCACAGTAGCTGAGGTGTTCCCCACCTCTAGCTAACATGTATGATGATGATGATGATCTTCAAAATGGTCAGTGTCATTACCCTGGAAAATTGTTTTTATGCCATCTATTGTAGGTTAATCCGTTCTCTCGGAAAAATTTCGACATTTCGTTTGGCTAGACTAACTCCAAGTTTACATATACTGTCCTATTCCATCGATTTTTAGGTAGAGGACTACAGAATACAGTGCGTAATAGGCCAATTGCTGATTTCGGCTATAAAAATCATACATACTTCCACAAATAGGCAAGGAAGATTTTGGAGACGTAATGAAACACCATTCCAGGTGGCAAGTCAGCCTTTGACGTTGTACGGCCAACAAAATGAAAACCTCGGTGATTTACTCCAACAATGTGCGACTGTCGCTCGTTGAATGGACGCCGATTATTCGAGTGACATCTGTGCGCACACAATGCAATTCTCGGCTTGTCACATGCTACTGGGCAAAATGCCGGGGTAGCTGGATGGCATGGGAGTAGAAACACGAAGCTACAAAAACCGAAAACCTGCGCCCTGTTCTTGGTTGTCATGTTGCTAAACGGAAGTAACAGAATTAGGTAGGCTGATGGGCATAGAAAAGGCAACTGACAGTCGCCGAAAACTTTGTATCCGTCTTAAATTTGATGATTTGCTTCCAGCTAGCAACGTGGTCAACGGTGCATCCTAATGTTGCTCATAGAGGATTAGAACAGACTCGATTACTCGATTGGTTTTTCTGCTCTGTTTCATTGCTTATCAATGGTTGCACGGCAGCAAAGCGCCGTTACGGCGTACACCTGACATATTATTTATTTTTATTGTTATCATTCTGTTGATGGAGATCCGAAACCGCCGCGATTCGGTGCTCGGATCTCCATTAATCGGCATTCCTAAACTGAACCTCTAAGTTTGATACGGATTCAAAAACATGTAGGTGTAATAAGTCGAGTTCAACTTCAATTAGAAGGTAAGCAAGACTTCGGTTAAAAGAGCCAGAGACTCTTTTTCGATAAGTACTAATGCGGAAATGATAATAAAGCTAGCTTCGGTTAGCTTGAAACTACGCTAGACGGCCTGCTTATCAGCAGTTCTGAAACCACTTTTCTGTGAGTCCAGCAATGCGTCTGTTGTATGCTCGCATCAACTTCACTGGGGACAAGTGGAGCGCTTTCGCTCCATGCTTTTGTAATACCCTAACAAGCCTTCTCCACTGAGTTATGTGTAGCTACATATATCTGATAAGTGCTGCTTCAGGATAGCCTTTCCTAATTCACCACCTGATGCGAACTGAACCATCAAGACAGAATGAATCGGAAGACAGAACAGAGATCGTGTCCAAGAGTGACATTCGTTTTAGGAACATTGTAGTATACGCGTGAGGTAATGCGATGGAAATGCAGGTTTATAGGTTTAAAAACTCCGACATCCATGTGTGTAAATAAACAACAAGCGCGGGTAAAACGTATAAAGAAGAAGCAAGTATTCGTTTTTTTAGCAGAATTCATGTGTACGCACATCAAAGCAAAGGAGTAAAAGGTTCAGCTGCACTGACTTGATGATTTTAGCAATAGCCATTGGAGTGGTTTCCCATGCCTTTCCCTCAACCGTAGCCCCGTCAGGCAGAGTTATTTGAATCAGTGATCGCGGCTGAGCTGATACGAATTCCTCATACTCTTTACGCAATTTGGACCACAGGCGATTGCGATGTTCTATGAATTCCGGTGGAGGAGGCAAAGATTTTTCGCTCAAGCCCGACAAAAGACCGCATGTATGTTCATTCACCTGAAAAGCATAGATAGAGGTATTAAAGGTTAGTTAATTAAACATTTAAATTTAAAAAAGCCTAGAACGGACAGAAGAAAGCTAAAAAAAGAAGCAGCAATTTTAAAGTGGGTAAGTCCACAGTGACAGACGCGTTGCATGTCGAAGAAGACGGAAGTCATATAGACGCCTAGGACGATAAGGACTTAAACACATGCGGGAATTATCCGTTAAACCGCCAAAAACAAGATAGCTCCTGTGGTGAAAGGATTTTCTGATCAATTTCAAAGCTTAATCCGGAAGTGTTTGAGCAGAAGTGGCTCCTAACCTGTCCATAGAAATCGAGGGAGCGAAGGTTACTCTGAATTGTGATGCAGACATTTCCAAGCTATGCAGAATATTTGGCGTAGCCTGCGAGGAATAACAAAGTACGGCGATGTCACGACGTAATATGGTTCAGAATGCCATCCACAGTAAAATCGAATAGGAACGGTGACACTGAGTAACGTCATCTCACGCCATTAGCGCTAAAGAAGGGGGCGAAACTTCGAAGTACAACAATACAAAGCTGACTCTCGAGATTAAATGACTTGGAGTGTGCTGACAACACTTTTTGGGTACTTCTGTTCTTTAAGACAAACATAAAAGCAGCCCAGCTTTCTTCGGTTAAAGAGAAATGACCAGGTAAGCGAAGTCCAGTGTATCCATGTTCCACTACTCGCATCGCTAAGATGGCAAAAAGTAACACAGTGACGAAGATGAGGTAGGGTGTAAAAGAATCTTAGGAAAAGTAAGCCAGATTAAGCGGATGTGAGGTTAACAGATACGTGCTAACAACGAGTGAATGGGCGCCAATGACTCCACGAAAGGGTAGCCAATCATCAGTCAATTTCTTCAAGCCTCTACACTGCCATCCACTGGCTATCTGGTGGTTTCGTCCAATTAAGTACAGCGATAGGATATAATATACGCGGAGGAATGCGCTCGAAGGCACACAGTGTACAATGCCTAACCCACGGGCTTAACCTTCCCCTCTAATCATGACCCCACCTTTGATGCATAATACGAAATAAAGCACGATAGTAATTGTTTAAATCTTGCACATCGCAATAGTTTGTGGTTAGCTTTTTTCAAACATCTTATCTATTTGTGTCGTAGCACAATAGAAAAAGGTACCAGCAGTACGGAGGTACGCAATACCGACGCTTCGCTGCTGCGCAACCAGCATCGGTCGCACGTGGGCTACAGGTGCTGCGATGGTCGCCCTGCTCTTACGCAGGCTCGAACCGTTATCTCGGATTGCAAGACAAAATCGTTACCTTAAGACTATGAGCTGAGGTATCTCTCACGTCCAGCTAAATTATCCAAGCCCCATCTGGCAGAGAGCAATCAGTTGTTTGGATTCCCCATTAGGATTGCTAAAAACAAAGCTGTGTTCCATTCCTCAACGACTTCACGTGGAAAACAGTTATGCCGTGATCGGATTTAACTTCAAAGCAAGACGGCACGCAGTAGACCACGTGAGACGGTGCGACCCAAGATTGTTGAACTCGAGTGGAATCTAGCTGTCACACGATGAGGGAGTTAGCTACAGAAAAGATGTTTTGGATTATATTCAGGCTATCAAAAGCAACCGTATAGAGTGGAGACGTTCTTATTCAGTAAAGTCGCTAAGTCAACTTTTGTTCTGTAACTATGGTATTTGAACAGACAGTTGTTGCAAGATTTCACAAAAACGGTCCTGGAGCACAGACCCCAGTGCTGACATGGGCAATCAATCAATCACGTGGCACGCACTGTGATTACGCAACGCGGTAATCTCGTCCCGCCAAAACTCATGTCCAGCGTAGTGAGTCATTTGGGCCATAAATAACCAATACAAAATGGATATTTTATATCGACAAGAGTGTCAATAAGTTGTGAAAACGAGTAAGTTGACAACAAACATCGAAATACCCAAAGCAGATAACTGGTTCCATAAAAGTGTTAACTAACAAAAACGACATAAACGAAAAATGGTGAGCCAGAGCTACAAATATGATGAATTAAAAAAGTAGATTAGAAGAACGACAAAGCGTGCGTGCTCGGTTAGCAATACTCAAACGTCTTTGTCAGCGAGACAAATATGCCACGCAAAGTACTGGTCTCGAGAATTCGTGAGGACTCTTGTCCAAAAGAAACTAGTGCGATGGAATCGTAAGTTCTCCGGTTGCTGATGGAGACGAACCTAACTAAGGTTTCCGATCATACTCTGTTATCCCAACTGCTGCACGTACTGACAGAGGAACTCAGCAGACCCCTGAGTTGTATGTTTCATAGGTGATTCAACAACTACGCCTTGCCTCCCGAATGGAAGAAGGCTGTGGTCTATCAGATATTCTAGCGCGGTGACAAGCACTCCGGAAAATTATGAGCCAGACTAGCGTGGTTGTTAAAGTACCTGAAAATTAGTAAGAAATACAGTGGGGAACCAAATAATCAGATTAAATTTGCTGTTTCGCGCAACATGAATTTCGCAAAGGATTTTCGTGTCTAATGAACTAACTGGTAGCTGAACTGAAGCAGTAGACGGTGGGCATGCAGTAGACGTGCTGTTCACTGACTTCACCAAGGCCTTAAACATTGTCCCCCATGCGCGACTCACTAAAGTTGACGTCTTATGGGATATCCGGTCGCGGCCTTCAGTGCTTGCCAACTTTTCTAGATGGACGAGAACAGTACAAGTGTGGGGAACAGACTTTCATTTCGACAAGCTGTCCTTAGCGGCGTCCCGCAAGGTTCTCTCCTGGTGCCACTGCTGTTCACTCTCCACATAAATGATTTAAGTGAGGAGCTTAAGGCGCTATCGCTCTTATTTGATGGTGACCTGAAGTTCTGGAATATAGTAGATGTCCCTGCAGGCCCTGCATAGACTCTGGGAATGGTCAATCTTGTGGTTGCTGGCTAGAAATCAGCCAACGTGTTCAGTGCTGCGTATCGGAGCGCCTGATTCCTCCACCAGTTATGTGATCGAGGGGAATGAAATTTCTCACCTGACTCACCAGGTTGATCTAGGTGTCGTTCACTGTTCCACTCTTTACTCCGGAGACAACTGGAATAAGGTGGCTAGAAAACAGGTCCGGAAGTCGTAGTTTTCCTTCGTTCTTTCGGGACTCTAACGGGTGATTTGTTTGCTAGGCTCCTCTCAGCTTTCGTGCGACCCCAGCTAGAATATTGCGTCTAGGCCTGTCCACCAAGCCTTGTCTGTGACAAAAGTGCACTAGAAGGGGAGCTGTGTGTCGGAACTAGGTTGGTCGAGGAGTTACAAAGACAAAAGTACCACGACGCCTACCTAGTTTGGGGATGCATTCAATACGCCATCGAAGAACTAGAAGGGATCTAATCTTTATTTGCCGTGTTTTAACTGGGAAAGTTAACCTGAATTTATCTTGGTTATTTAGTTCTGTTAGATTCTCCTGTTACCACGGGCATTGCATGAAACTGGACAAACCGCGATGTAACCGAATTCTAGCGGAAACTCAACTTTCGCGCCGATGCATCAAGCGTTAGAAGTCACTTCCAAAAAGGAATCTATAGTTAAAAGGTTTGAGCATCAATTGGGCTCTTGGGTTGCAATACGAAACCTTTCCTTCACCTAACCGAGTCTTATCCTCATACTTCAATTCCATTTGCTGTACTTTCCCTCACCACTGGTATTACCATTTAGTTTCAAATGATTTTGCTTACAACTGAACGTCGATCGTTCTTACTATCTCTTGCGTCACATAACTGGCACAGCCAGTACTGCTAGTGCAGGGAAGGTGGACAATAATTGGTTGATCAGAGCACTGTATCAGCTACTGGCTCAACGATCTGCTAAAGATTGAAGGCACGGGATTCTCCTGAAATTAAACTTGAGGTACGCAAACAAAAATGGAATCAGATGGTTGTTGATTGGTTCTTTGGTGTGTAGGGAGCAGGAGGGGAGATCCTTGTCAGCTTCGTCACTTCCAGCTCATTGTGGGGTCAATGCTTGTGTCTGCGAGTCGACGCGTCTCTGGGGATCGTCGCCTTTGTATTAGGAGTAGCAGGAACCCGCGCTTAAAAGGTCCCTCAGTTTGTGCACCAACCACGTTCTCTAGTAAGCTATTCCAATCGTTCAGCACCCGGGTAGATAGGGTGGCAACAGACTGGACGAAAAGTATTCTTCGTTTGTAAAGCTTCCAGTTGTGACCCCGTGTCGAGGTATCCACTTTGAGTCGAAAGAGTCTTTGTAGGTCCGTCCCAAGTTATCCCCTTAGGATCAGTCCGGTGTAGATGAAAATAACTCGACGGCAGCGATACTTCGGGGGGAACAAGTTAAGCTTCTGAAGTCGAAGAGGGTAGCTGAGGTCGTGAAGCTCCGAGACGGATTTCGAGCCACGTCTTTGAACCATTTCTAACAAGGCACATTCATGTTTCGTGAAGGGATAGACAGCTGGTAGAGCGCGCTCCAGGATTGGGCAAACATGAGGAATAAACAAAGTGTTAAGGAGCTCCGGCTAGATTCGAAAGAACGATTTTTGTAGGGCACCCAGCATTCTATTAGCAGCCGCAACTTCTAGTGTGTACGCTGAAGTTCTGAGGTCATATGAAACGATAACTCCAAGATCCATTTCTTGAGTGATCATCTTGAGGAGATAGCCCTTGAACCCACCGAACGGAACTGAGTCCTCAATGGGGAGAAGGGCACATGTGTCAAGATTAACAAGGAGTTCACACTTGACGGATTAATCATGCAGCAGGTCAAGTGATGCTTACAGCCTGTCAACATCATCAATGTTGGATACTTCAGACCATAGGTTAAGGCCATCTGCATAGAGTAGGTAGTCAGCTTGAAGTGTCACAGGAAGATCGTTAAAGTAGAGTTTAAAGAGTTCCGGCCCGAGGACGGAGCCTTGAGGAACGCCGCTAGTCATAGGCACAGTAGCAGAGAGGGTCTGGTTCGTTTTCATTCCAATGGTCCGAGCTAAAGGAAAGTCTTCTATCCAAGATAGGACATTTCCACAAACAACAATCCCCTGGAGTTCAAGCAGCAGTGGTTTGTGTGGAACTTTATTGAAAGCCTTGCTGAAGTCGATGTAGACAACTTCTAGGTGTCGCCTCTCGTCTACTGCTCTGTCCCATACTTCTCTAGCAACAAGCAAATTAGTTATGCAAGTGCGTGCTCTACAAAATCCATGCTGAGCGGGAGGGATAACTCGAGTGCTTTCGCAATGAACGTGTAGGGCAAGCTTCAGAATTCTTTCCCTGATCTTGTAGACGATAGACGTCAGACATATCGGCCGATAATTCGCAGGATTGTGCCGGTTACCTCCTTTATGTTTCGGCAATACTATCTCCACTTTTCAGTCAGATGGTAAGCGACCATCCGCGAGCGAGCGGGGGACGGAACACTGGGCACATTGGCTCAACGATGTATTCAACTGCCCTCTTGAGAAATAGTGGGTGAAATTCGTCGGGACCTGCAGCGGAATCCGGGTTCAATTGGAGTAGAAGTTTCAATACTATTTCAGGAGTGATTTCGACTCGTTTCAGCAGCGGAGAGTGCAGTGTCAGATCATCACTGGGTAGCGAGGACTCCACTGAGTAGACCGATGAGTGCTGGGTGGCTAGTTGGTGAGCTTTTTCATCATCGCCATAGAGAACAGCGTCAACATCGTGAGTAACTAGGGCACAAACACCACTGTCTGCTTTGGTGTTGCGCCTTAGCTACGAGAAGAGTTTTCTCGGGCAGCTGCGGTATTGTATAACTAGGTTATGTTCGTATTGACCTCGTTTCTGGCGTTTCCTCAGTGTACACTGGTTGCTGACTGCTTTGTACTCCAGATAGTCTGCTGTAGCCTGTGTAGACTTGAATAGATTCCCCAGTTTTCTACGTCTGTGTATCAGGGATCTCAGCGCGCGGTCAATCCAAGGAGGATCCTTGTGGAAAGGCCTACATTTGGAGCAGGGGAAGACTTTCTCGATGATTGACATCAACTTCGAATGGAGTAGGTTCCATGTATCGTAGAGCTTCAGGGGGTGGGGTATGCTCCAGTCTGTAGTGCTAGCCAGTTCTTGCAGTCTAGATGGAGCAACACGCCAGAAGTTATGACGACATGCCACTTGATCATATATGAGGAGACGGTGTGTCCTCAAAAAGGAAACTGTTCAGTGGTCACTATGGCCAAGCGGATGTATGTTCTTCAGGCCATTGACGACCGAGGGAGCAGGGGAGAGCACTAGATGAAGAATGTGAGGCGTTTGACTAAAAAGCATCCGTGTCGGTGTTGTGACATGCTGGATCAGATTATAGTCATGAATAACTCCGAGTAGGCCCACTTCGAAAGAATCCTTAGGAAGATCACAGTGAAGAAGATTACAGTCGATGCTAGGTGCATTGAAGCCACCCATGAGAAGACAACTTTTTTTATCGATTGCAACAAACGAGTACCAGCTCCTACGGAGCTCTGTATACCACACCAATCGTGACTAATTGGTAACCGCCCATGATCTTGTACCACAGCATCTCTGAAACGCCATCACCATCGCAGACGGCCTCAGTGACGTGAAGCTTGAGGCAAGCCTTCGAGTAGAGTATAACTCGACCGTCATCTCGCCCACTGATACGATCAGCTCGAGAGTTGATATCCCGAAATGCATCTAAAATTTCTGGAGACAACCAAGTCTCAGTGAAAGCCAACAGGTCTGGCTGATGCTCAGAAATAAGCAGAGGAATCTTGTCCAGATTGTTTTTGAGGCTGCGTACATTGGCAAATATTACTCATAATCCGCATGGGGCTAAGTGACAAGAAGATTGGCTTCCAACGGGCTCTTGGGACTTTGCGCCCCGTCCGAAAATCGACAATATGTAGATTAGTTTCACCATTCGCTCGGCGGATTCACAGTTCGCGGAGGGCCTGTTTCATTCTGAATCGATCTTCCGGGAAGAGGTCTCAGGACATAATATGTTTCATCTTTTAAGTGTGAGGTTCATCTAAGAATGCGACGACGTTCGTCTTCATCCTGGCAGTTGATTTTAAGGGGAGGATCAAAATGCCATCTCCCAAGGCGAAAAGCAAGCGCGAGGTTGATACCCTGTTCGTCTTCGTCAAATAAGCGGGATACCATTCGTTTTAGAAAAGCCTGGTTGTCGAGAATTCTCTCAGCCGAAGGGTCTTTCTCAGATTCTGGAGTATTTATAACTATTAGACAGCGATCACAAGGGGCACTGTTACCTCCAAAAGTTTCAGACTTTAGAGAGACGGGTTTTTCTTTTATCAGCCTTTACAGTTGAACCCTATTTAAAACAAGTTTCAGTTGAGTTGGTGTGGACACTGGAGTTGTTTTAGGTATTGAGACTGTCTTCTTTTTAGCTCCCTTTGGAACATGGTCCGAGTCAGATGCCGCAGCAGCATTCGTGCTCGCCACGGCCGCATGGGTCATCGTCTTGAATTCAGTCCTAGCAGGTTTCTTATCCTTATGATACTTAGCTTGAGGTAGTTTCAGTCGATGAAGTGAACGAGCCACGCCTTCGATTTCGGCAGCGGCAGAAGAGATAATTGAGGGTACCGACAAAATAGAGGCACCTATTTACTTAGGAATGGAATGCGATTGTGCTGGTGCCAATCGCAAGTTATGTGGAGTGAGACTAGCTAAAACAAACTTGTTATTCACCAAATTTCGAGAGACATCACAGCGAACCGTGAAAAAAAGGATTTCGCCGCATGACTATGCAAACAATTCTAAAGTTACAGCTCTCTAATGTATCAGGGAATAAAGCGGATTGCCTGCTAGAATATTGTGCCAGACGGTTGGAAAGATATTATATAAGACTTCAGGGCGCGCGACTGGAAGGCGCACGACGCCCCGTCCATGCACTCGACGCCCAACCACATTTTCCCTGGCTAGCTCTCCTCTGGTGCCCTAATTTTAGCCTTAGCTAGCTCTTCTTCTGTTCAATAAACCTTTTCCCTAGATTATTTTCGTGTGTTCTTCCGTACGCTCACGGTTGGTCGTTTAGTCTCGTACCGAATATATAGCGCACGGTCAACGCGCTATAATAGGTGACCCCGAAAAATTTTTTGCGCTTATTAATAATATTTAATTTCAGATTCGGTAACATTCCGTCTACCCTTCTAATTTTACTTTTTACTATTTGGGTTCACTTTCCCCGGCTCCGTATATTTCCACCATGTAAGTCATTCATGCAGATTCGGACTATCAAGTTAGTGGGTTCAGTCTCCCTACCTCTCCTTGCCGAGAGACTAATCCTAAGTCCTGGTTTATTCAGCTAGAATCCATTTTTCGGTAGGTAGCATCAGGTATGATTGTCAAAGTTCAGTGTTGTCGAAGCATTTCCACCGCAAACCGTCGATGCCCTCGACATCTTGGAGCGTCCTGAATACCAGAAGACTTACGACGATCTTAAGGCTGTCGTCTTAAAGCAATTCGGCATGTCAGACCATGCTCGCGTTACGCAGCTTCTTACTGAAACCGAGCTAGGTGCTCGAAAGCCTTCTCAATTCCTGCACAGGATGCAGACTCTAGCTAAGCCTCTCTCTACTGGCAACTCTCCTTAAACACATGTGGCTTCGTCGGTTGCCACGTGACATACGTAAGCCACTGTATGCAAACGATGCGCCACTTTCCTAGTTCGCCGACACTGCTGATTGTATTTGGGAATCCAACACCCAAACTTCCCAGGTTCAGTCTACTTCCAGTACGAAGGCAGCAGAACTAAGAGCGCAAGTAGCGGCACTTACCAGTCGAGTAGAGAACCTGTCCGGATACAACCGCTGGAATCGTTCCAGATCACGTTCGAAATCTCCACATAGGTCGACCTATTGCTGATACCACGAGTGATTTGGTCGTCAGGCCAGATCGTGCCGCCTACTCTGTTCCTTCAAGCGCAACACGCAGGAAAATGAGTCGGCCAGCAAGTAGGGGTGACGGATGTTGTTGCCTGTCGAAGTCACCTTTCCTTTGTCATCGATCGCAATGCGGGAAACGCTATCTCGTTGACACCAGCGCAGAAATCAGCGTTATCCCATGTGATTCCAATGAGGTTATTGAAGAGGCGACTCGTCCATTGCGCACAGCAAACGGCACCACCATTCGCGTGTACGGTCAATGCTCACGCACGCTTAATTTAAACCTACGACGTTCTGTTAAACAGATTTTTCTCGTTGCAGATATCCAGATGCCAATGCTTGGCCTTGACCTTCTGCAGCAATTCGATTTGCTTGTTGACGCGAAGCAACACCGTCTGATCGATCGTCAAACAAATCTGACAGTTATAGGTACTTGGACTGACATTGAGTCAATCAGTCCTGTATATGCCAACTAATCGAGCTCACCTATGATTCAGATGCTTAATACTAAGTTCCGGCAAGTCTTCCGTGCAATGGCACCCTTGCCATCCGCCACTGATGCTGCAAAATATCACATCGTTACCAAAGGTCCGCCTGTCTTCGCTAAAGACAGGCGAATGACCCCGGACAAGCCAAAAATTGCTCGCACAGAATTTGAGCACATGCTTGAACTAGACAGCGTTCGCCCGATTAAAAGCCCGTGAGCATCGCCGCTCCACACGGTGCCCAAAATTCGGGAGATTGGCGTTCATGTGGTGACTATCGCGCGCCCAACAACGTTATTATTCAGGATCGCTACCTTATTCCTCATATTCAGGACATCACGGCTAGCCTGCGCGGCACCCGTGTGTTTCAAAAATCGATCTGGTTTGCGTTTATCACCAGATTCCAGTTGCTGAGGAATATATACCAAAGACTGCCGTAATCACACCGCCTGGGCTCTTCGAATTTTTCCGTATGCCCTACGGCCTTCGCAACGCAGCCCAGACTTTTCAACGATTCAGTCACTAGAGGTCTAGATTTCGTCTATCCATACATCGACGATATTCTGGTTGCAAGCGCTTCTAAAGGATAACACGCAGAACATCTCAAGATTCTTTTCGATAGGCTGGTCGCTACTAGCACCACTGTCAATACTGAATACTGTATACTGAATGCTGTATTTTGGAGCAAGTAGAAAATAATTCTGTACAACTCCATCGGGTGATAATCAAAAAACATTTTGAAAAAAATAATAAACACGTCCGGTGGTTATCGTGAGATGGTTCAGCAACTCCTTCTGTAGCACACTAAATGCTTGTTTACACAGTGAGTCACAAGTGGGTGATATCGTTGTCAAGTGGCAACCGTTCTCTGAAACGTATGTTATCGAAGTGTAAATCCAACAAAGATTTGAATTTCTGCACAGATTCGGCCTCGACGACGTGTTCTGGCAGACTGTTCCAGGCGTGCACAACCCTCCGCTCGAAACACAGGGGGTGTGGGATTTTCTTCAGATCAGGTACCACGAGTTTGTACCTGTGCCCACGTGTGGTGCATGGTACTTGCAAGTGGAGTAACGACCTTAGCATGGGGAAATGACCGAGATGTAAAATACGGTAGGTCATGATAAGATCCACTCGAACACGGCGATATGACAAGGTGTAGAGCCCAAGTTTCATGCACCGGTTTTCATACGACAAGCCTCTCAAGCTGGGGATCAACTTGGTGGCGACGTGTTGTACTCGTTCGATCTTTTGCGCTTCGCCGCGAGTGATCGGACAGTATGCAGGCGAGCCGTACTCTAGCATTGGTCTGACGATGGAAGAGAAGAGGCGAGTGGCGACGGCCTCAGACCAAGTGCAGAAGCTGTGTTTCAGCGCCCAGAGCATGCGCAGTCCGTTTCGATACAGTTTGTTGGTGTTGTCGACGGACTTCAAGTCGCAGCGTGAGAGTACACCTAGGTCTTTCACGGAAGGTGTGGGATGCAGTGGTTGGCCGTCTAGGGTGTACGTTCGTCCGTGAACAGCCTTCCCGAGATTCATGAATAGGCACTTTGCCGGGTTGACCGGTAGTTGGACTTCAGCAGACCATACTGCGAGGCGGTCGAGGTCTTGTTGAAGAATGTCACAGTCATCGAGAGTATTAATTGCTCGCCAAATTTTAAGGTCATCCGCAAACAGTGCACACGGCGACCGTAGAAGCTGGGGCAGCTCGTTGATATGGATGAGAAACAGAGTAGGTCCCAGTACCGTACCTTGAGGTACACCACTGGTCGAGGGATACCAATCGGTTAGATGGCCGTCCACCTGTACCCTCCACTTTCTTCCAACGAGAAATTTATGGATCCATCGATGTAACGATCCTCCGACACCACACGACCTTAATCTGTCTAGAAGCAATTCATGATGGACTTTGTCGAATGCTTTGCTGAAGTCGATGTAGATGACGTCGACGGACTTTCCCCGGTTCAGTGCTTGCAACCATTCCTGTCTCGTCACAAGTAAGTTGGTAACACAAGAATATCCCATCCTGAATCCGTGTTGTGCCGGTGTCAGAAGTTCTTTCGATTGTAACAGAGGTATTAGCCGCTTTTTTACTATCTTCTCGATCACTTTGGCCAAAACGGGTGTAAGACAAATTGGCCTGTAGTTATCCACCTTACTGGGGTCGCCACCTTTCGGGATCGGCCTCACCACCGAGCGCTTCCAGTCGTTTGGCAATGAGCCCTCAGACAATGATTTGTTGAATAGATCCGTAACAGCAGGCGAGATAATGGCAGTTAGTGATTTGATAATTAGCGGATGAAGCCCGTCAGTCCCTGCAGGCTTGGTACCGTCAAGGTTCGCAAGTAGCAGGCGCACCTCGTCGACATCACAAACCAAACTGTTGAGTTCTACAGGAATGTTACATGCTGAGATGGGTATGGACGCCGCGTCGTTTGCAAACACGGAAGCGAAGTGAGCGGCCAGTGCGGAGGCGCGATCGGCACTGGAAGTTAGCAGGTGTCCGTCCGCGTCTTCCAGACATGACACGTCACCTTTTGGCTTCAAACGGCGTTTCACGTAAGCAAAGATCTTCTTTGGGGCCATCCTCGCGTCAGTTGCAAGCTTTTCTTCGAACTTCCGGCGCTTTATCAATTTCACTTTGTTGCAAATATTTCGCTGTCTTTTATATGCTTCGTAATCAGTGGCGGAGCCAGAGAGGCGAAATGCGTCCCACATTCTTCGCCGTAACCGAGCCAGCCTACCATATTCCTTGTCGAACCAGTGTGGTTTGATTGGTCCGACTTTCTGAAATTTCAGCGGCACAAACTGAGAACAAAGCGAAGCCAATCCTTCCTTTATTACTGTCCAACCATCCTCCACAGATGTAACATGCGGTAGAGACCAATCCATTTGGCTCGCTGCTCGATTTAATCCATCGAAATCAGTTTTCCAGTAGTTGTAAGCTGGTTCCACCGGAGATACACTCGGCAAGTTCAGTTCAATAGTGGCTATCAGCACGGAATGGTCGCTTTTAGCTAGGGGCTCCTGGATTCGTATGTCATGCAACCGCTGTTCGCAATTTGTCACCATCAAATCAAGGCACGATGGGTTCGAACGCGCCGTCATGCGCGTAGGTTGGTATATGTGTTGCGATGCCCCAGTTTCAAGCAACAAATCAACAAACTTTGATTCGACTTCGGAATACCCGGGCATGAGTTGGATTTCAGGCCATTGAATGTGGGGACAATTGAAGTCACCCATGAGTAGAAAACATGGACAACTCATGTTGTTCCGAAGATGCGGTAGCCAATCTAAAGAGCGGTTCAGAGGGCTACGGTAGAATGCACCTACTGTCAGCTTGCCGCGCCTGAGGTTGATCGAGCACCATACTTGTTCACACAGTCCATCTTCACTTCGGTACACGCTTACAAGCCTCCCACGCAGGGAAGACCGTATATAGAGTAAGACACCACCACGAGGATTTGATATTCTATCGCAGCGAAAGCATGAGTAGCCACTGAGATCGACTTCCTCTGCCATTACCTCAGAAGTTAGCCATGTCTCCGCCAGTCCTACGACGTCTGGTCGCTCAGAGGCAATGAAGCGACACAGCACATCCCGTTTGTTCATAAGGCTACAGATGTTTGTGAATGCAGCACGTATTTCAGCAGCCTTCCGTCAAATGTATTGGCCACGATATTGATCAGTATGGCATACGGCCTCTAGACGATAGAGTCCGCGCCATCAAACTTTCCGGTCCCCACTATGTTAGCCGCTATTCGTCGTTTCAACGGCATGCTCAACTAGTATCGACGTTTTCTTCCACAATGTACCAATTTGCTAAGTCCACTAATCGATCTACTTCGTGGACGTTAAAACGGTCAGGTAGAACTGACTGCTGCTGCTGCTGCTGCTACCGAAGCATTCAAGGCTAGCAAAGAGGCCTTAGCCAAAGCCGTTATGTTTCACCATTTCGATCCGAAGGCTCCGTTCAGTGTTGTTGTACGCATCGGACACCGCCAATGGCGCTGTCCTACAACAACATACAGATGGATGCTGGAAACCTCTTGCTTTCTACTCTAGATGCCTACAACCTGCCGAAGTCAAGCACAGCACGTTGTCGAGAACTGCTGCCGTTTACTCTACCGTTCGACATTTCCGACACGTCCTTGAGGGTAACACTTTCATTATCTTCACCGACCACAAGCCGCTCATCTAGCATTCCGAAGTCAATCAGCTCGACACTCAGCACGTGAGAGTTGTCAGCTGGATTTTATTGCCCAATTCTCCACTGATATCCAACACATTTCTTGTCAACAAAACGCAGTCGCTGATGCTCTTCCAAGAGCATACGCGATCAGCCCTGCCGGGAAGACAATCGATTTTTCTGCTATGGCCGCCGCGAAATAAAACGAATAGAGATTCTCGGAACTCCACGATTCTTCTTTGAAGATATTCCCACACCATTTGCCGTCATTTGATGGCACAATTTTATGCGACACATCTACCGGACGATCTCGACCCGTCGTTCTAAAACCTGGCGCCGTATCGTTTTCGACAACCTCCACAATATCGCCCACCCAGGCATTAAAGCTACTGCTAAGTTTGTCTCCGAGAGATACGTTTGGCGGGGGTTACAACGCGATCGTACGCGCTGGGCACGCAGCTGTTTCATCCGTTAGCAAGCCAAGATCCAGCGGCACGTGTCCGCTCCGCTTGGTTGTTTTCCACCCGTTTCAGTGCGACTTGCCCATGTCCATCTCCATACAGTGGGACCTTTGGCCCCGTCCAAAAGAATGGTCTACATTGTGACCATGATCGATCGTTGCACCCGTTGGCCCAAACCCGTTCCCATCCCTGACGTAGCTGCGGAAACCGTAACACGCTCTTTCGTCGAGCGCTCGGTCGCTTCACAGGGTTGTCCAGCCACAGTGACGACAGACCGCGGTCCGTAATTCGAATCTTCGAGATTTAACGAGTTACTTAAATTCATTGGATGCCGACGCATTCGCACGACCGCCTACCATCCGCAGACGGATGGCATAGTGGAAGGTTTCCACCGACAGCTGAAAGCCTCACTTAACGCCGCCAATGCGCGGAGTTGGACTGAGGTGCTGCCTATTATCCTCTTTGGGATCCCATCAGCCCTAAAGGCTGAGCTACGTAGGTCTAGCACCGAGTTAGTATATGGACAAGCATTACCTTTACCTGGCGATTTCTCTGATAATATCAGAATTCCCCGTTACGACGCAAATTATGCTAGTCAGCTGGCCACGAGGATGCGTCACTACAAGCTTCCCGAGGTTAGAGAACGAGATAAATCATTTGTTCCACAAAACCTGCAGCATTGTCCGTTCCTCCTTTTCTGCCTCTATGGTCTCCGCAGACAACTGAAGCGACTTTACGGTCCATTCAAGTTACTGCAGTGTAAACATCGCGTCTTTATCATCGACCGTCGTGGTAAACGAGAAACCGTCACGATTGACCGTCTCAAGGTTGCCCACGTGGAACCTTAGCTCGATAAAGACCCTTGCTCATCTTCTGACGAATCAACCCAGCCTATGATGGAAGACCCACCTACTTCCAACACCCCTGACCTCAAACATTAGCCTCCATGCAAGCCTTCCACTTCAACTCCTCCGCTGCTCATCGAACCAAACGCTACCTCTTCAGCAATTCCTCCAACTTTGCAATCCGAAAGAACATCTAACACGACGTCTTCCTCCGATCCGCACAAGTCGACTAGGTCGGGTAGGCGCGTTCATTGGCCAGCCAGATTAAGGGATTAGTTTCCTTTCATTTCCCTTTTCCCTTTTGACCAACATCGTACGAAATCCAAAAGACGACAAAAGCTTTTGAAAACGCCAAAAATATCGACAAAAGGTCTTGGAAACTCAAAAAGTACGCAAAATCTTTTGAAAACCCAAAAAAGAAAACGACTTAAAAGCACGTAAAAAGAGTTGCGTTCCGCGTTAGTTTTACCCTATCCGGTAAGTGTCATTGTTGGTTTTGCCCTCGCCACCAGGCACTGCTCTTGTTTCCGTTTAGCTTCTAAGTATGAACCCGAGGAGATGACCACCCTGAAGCGAACATTTGATAACCAAGTACTTGCGAACATTTGATAACCAAGTACTTGCGAACATTTGACACTTAGGAAGCTTCCTCTCATTTTGTGCTTTTTGGCACCTTTAGGGAGGACAAGAGTGGAAGTCGGCTAGGTTCTCCCCCAGCAACTGCATCAGGTTTCACGACATGGTCTAGCAGAATGCTGGCCCGCGACTTCAGGACTCACGTAGACCGAAGGATCAGTCACCGCTTCCCTTATAGGAGGGGGGCTGAGTAGTGAGCTGGAGATTCCCCGTATAACTATGTAAACTATTCTAAAAGTATAGATTTCTTATGTATTAGGGAATTAAGCGGTTTGCTTGTTAAAATTCTGCTCCCGTTTGTTTGAAACACACGACTTGAAGGCGAACAACGCCCCGTCCGTGCACTCGACGCCCAACCACATTTTCCCTGGCTAGCTCTCCTCTGGTGCCCAATTTTTAGCCTTAGCCAGCTCTTATCCTGTTCTATTAACCTTTTCCCTAGATTATTTTCGTGTTCTCCAGTACGTTCACGGTTGGTCGTTTAGTCTAGTACCGGAGGTATACCAAACGATCGACGCGCTATACATTAGTAAAGTTCAGCTTCGACCTTACAGCATGTTATGTGTAGGCATATATCGCACCGATTGCACTGCACTACCTTTACATTGGAACATTGTATTTAATGGGAATAAAAGCTCGAGCTTTACATGACCCATAGGGTAAAAAGAGTAGTGGATGGCACATTTTGAGCACAAAAGTGGATAAGAAAAGCTAGTTTGTGAGGAATCTGAAATCGCCCACCATAGAGTAGCACATCGCCATTTCTTGACTGCTCTGTTTGCAAGAATGATTAGCTTCCGAACCGATATTTCGTCAACCGACGGACACAGATGGGACACAGCACTACAATTCCAATCTCTGTGTTTCACAGATAAGGCCATGTGCACAGAGAAGGAAGTAGACAGTTAGGTAATTCCTGAATAGTGGACACCCGAAACCGGTAGTGAAAGATACGTTTCACAATATGCTAAAACCACGTTGAAAATATACAGCGGAATGTATTGGGACGATAGGAATATTATAGATAGAAGGAACTTCCTTTTCCTTTCCGACGGCACTAACCAAGGAATAAAACACGGGATCTGTTCAACAATGGTGTATCCGAAAGACACACTTTCGTAGATAAGATGACTAACGGAGTTCACAAATGTATTCACAATAACTGTGAATATGTATGTATAGGAGATACCGCGAGCGAACTGCACACAACGCTGCTGGAACACCTGAGGCGCATGTCACGGTGACGTCTAAGTATAATGCTTTACTGTGAGATTCAGCGGTGGCGACGCACCTGTTGGGTACCGTGCATGTAAGGTGGGCAGAGTATTGGTGAGCCAAACCGAGACGCACCCAGATTTCTTGCACGGCAAACCAAGACACTTAGAACATTGTATTTAATGGGAATAAAAGCTCGAGCTTTACATGACCCATAGGGTAAAAAGAGTACGGGTCGGGTCTAATGAAAGGCCAAGCAACCTTATAGCGGGTTGGACTCGCGTGTTCGCCGTATCTTCATCGGGCTTATGTGGCATTTAAGCAGAATGCACGCCGGCTCAAAGCGAGACATCCCACCACGCCCTCCGAAACGGCTTTGGAAAGGAAGTAGGTGGAAGAAAAAAAGAAAGAAATTCCATCCAGTAGAATGCAGTTAAATTAGGGAATATCGCGGTGTAGCTCGGCCAGATGACAGTCCAAGCGGGTCTTAAAGTCCGCCACAGTGGGTGCCAAGACTAAATCGGCAGGCAGAGCATTCCACGGTCGGCAGATTCGCAGCGAAGTAGTGTCGTCTGCAGTTCAGCCGACTGTGTTGATGTGTGAGCCTCAGTGGGTGGCCACGTAGGTGGGAGCCCGATTGGTGCAGTGTGAGTAGGTGGCGACAGGGATGTCCAGGGTTGGACAAGATCATGAATACGAGTATCAGGTCACCCCGTAGACGTCGGTACTTAAGCGAGTAGAGGCCCAGGCACTGAAGTCGGTGTGGATAATCTAGGTGCTTAAGACCTCGGACCAGTTTGATTGCTCGACGTTGTTGGGCTTTGAGTATGCGTTTGTCCTTCAACACCCAAGGGCTCCAAGCCTGAATAGCGAACTCCAAGTGGGGTCGAAGAAAAGCGTTAAGAAGGCGGAAATTGCTGGGGTCAATTTGACCGAAGGCTCGTTTCAGCAATCCCACCATGTGGTTAGCAGCAGCTGCTTTCCGGCAGGAAGCGGATACGGAAAGACTCGTTTGGGTAATGATACTCAAGTCTCTTTCGGCTGAAGAGATCTGCAGGATAGACGCTCCCAGGTAATATACAGGAGAAAAAGCGGAGGGCGGGTAGAAAGGACGCGACATTTCGAAGCGTTAAATGGAAGGTTATTTTCTATGGACCACTGGTTTAGACGGTCGAGGTCAGTCTGAAGTGCGTGGGCATCGTCCGAGAGGAGACTCTTTTGCCGCAGTCTAAGCACTTAGAACCGCTAAATGCGTTTCCATTATCAATTCATCGAAAGTGACAGAGGAATGAATAAGAAACAAAACCACGGTACGTACTCAAATATTATCAATAAACAGACCTTACCATTGTTGACATAAGGCGCGCTGTAATACAACGTAAGCTACAGGCAGAAAGCACACCGGAAAAATAGCGCATGCACTACATACGCATAATAATCAGTCCTACAGCTAGTCGCAGACAAAGGTCAGGCGAGGTCAAGGCACTTCCTGACTTTTAAGGTAGGTCAGGCGAGGTCACGGCAATTTCTGAATTTTAGAGTAGGTCAGGTCAGATACCACGAGCGAAAGTGGCTTTCAGCTAAAGAGCGTCCTGCTTCTTGTGCGGATAAGTGAATTTCAACCTCCAGGCCGTCGATGTTGAGTAGCGCGATAGCTGTGTGTATATTGGTTCGACAACCGGCAGTTAAGTCAGGAGTAAACAGGTTTCTGAAACTGAATTAACTTGTAAAATCACATCAAAATCTGGCTAACGGATTGCTGTTTTTTATTGTACACTGATTGTCCATGTTGGCATGCTGTCACCCAGTGATACCTGTAACATCGGAAAACAGCATTACTATTTAATTAAAACGTATAACAAAAGAAAAATAAAAAATTATAAGCTATACAATAATTTAGTTTGGTTATGTTGCACTGGAATGATGCGCGGACTTTGAAGCTAATCCACAGACAAACAATGAAAAACGTAGTACCTCACGAATTAGTTCCCGTGTACGTGTTACGTTTATAGATTGTACTGCTTAACGTGTTCCCCACTGGCGTGCAAAAGAGACAACACAATTTTTACTCGCAAAACAAGACTGTGCTGATTTACGTTAACTGGGAATTGTGATAAAGGAATATCCCAAGCATTTAAACTGCGTAACGGTAAAGTTGCTTGTTCCTGGTCAGGATTAATTTAGTTCGCGTGCTAGCCTTCTACTTGCTGTAGCGGGCAAATCAAGGAGCGATTCGAAACTTAAGCGGGTATAGCCTAATCAACGCGTATGAAAACAAATAGAAATTTTGACGAAAGTATTTAAATGGCAGCTGTCTACAATGCTTGTTAGACTTGACGAAGTGATCGTTGCATATATAATGGAGCTTGTTATGTTGCTGCGCCATACCTGTCAGCGCTATGGACGCTATCTTTTTCACTGTCGCCAGGGGACTACTGCGCTAGGTTCGGATGCGTATTGCGGCTGCGGTAGCTCAAATTCAGGAATACAACTTTGCGTGGACGATGTGCAGTTTGTAAAAGAGTTAATTAAGCTAGAATATGCTATGTTTGATGCATTCAGGGAAGACTATTTTGCATTTTAACGTCAGCCATGCACGTCATTTTTCGTGTGCGATTCGGTGCCCTCCGGTCTTTGTCGCCAACCATGTGGTATTGTGGTTTCGAAAGGGATAGCATATTTCTACTTGAAGTACTTACGTTTTCATGTCTACCGGAAAGGTAGTGATGGGCTATGGGCATTGATTATATTTATGCCGCTTAACCTGTCTGTTTGGTTACAGAGACTGCATTTGTGGCGCTGTGGTGACAATGCACGGCTGCGGAGAAGCTACTCAATAATGAAAGTGTTAGAAAGTACTAGCTCCCGTTCTACACTTAATGCGCATTTCTAACGTTCGTAAGCAGGTGCGCTTTCTAAAGCAGCACGCCGCGTGTCTTCGTGAGAGACCTGATAAAGAACTAATGACTAAGGATCCTACCACCAGGCAACTCATAGACATTAGATGATCGAGAAAGCTGTATCCTGTTGTGGGAAAGTGCTGTGGACTGTATAGGTCATTCTGGATAAACAGGCCGCTCATAAATATGGGCGGTTCATTGTCTGCCTTCAAAACCACGGGATACGTGGCCAGAAGCGCCGTCAAACCTGAGGCAGAGTCTCGCCAGTAGGGTAGTTAATGGGGAGGAAATATTAAGCGTGGGTGATTCCTTGCAGAAGGCTGAAATCCGATAAATGCGAAACACTAAAGTAGCGGTATACCGTCGCCGAAAAAGCAGCGAGCGCCTGCGCAGATACCGCGTGCTTGGAAAGCTGGTAGTATTTGCGGTAACAGCCAACAGGATATCGTGCTTCAGTGAATACCGTCTCCTGACTAACTTCGGCTTCACTAACTAGTTTAGGAGCTAAAACTACGAAATTGGATGTCATCAGCTTTGTCCCAAATAAACGCACTTGCTCGTCGGCACGTCCAACATGGACGCAGAGGTATTCCGTGTAATATGGATGCATTGCCTGCGTGGAAGCACCATGGCTATGCTCGCAGTAGTAATGGCAGCAGTAGCAGATCTTGCAGACCATTTCATCGAATGACACCCGCGACCTACTATACCAAGTGAGCATATCCAGGCAAACACCGTGGCAACCTCAACAACACGCGCGAGTAGTGCGCGGACGGCAATGAGCGCCTTATCACTCATGAGCTAGCTTCGCTTCAGCGCCGCAGCGAGTAACACACTAGACAGCAAGCCTCGCTCTCAAGCTAAACCATCGCCTCGTCGCACAAAACGTTACGCCTTGCTTACCACTTTTACCATATGTGTTTCACTACTACAGAACGTAAGTGCGTGCGGCCAGATAGCTTCTCCGCTGCAAGTGAACTTCCACACCAGCGCCTAATGCCGAGCAACACTGTTCGTATAGTCCACTCCTTCTCATCTGCCTTAGGGATTATGATTCCGAAACGCAGTACTTAGTCGAAACCGGGGCGTAATTCCGCGTCATCACCCTATCATAAGTGAGCCGAGCAGTTCCTTGACGACAGACAAAATTGCATTCAACGGTGACCTACGGTCATCCGTCGCGTACACTAAACTTAAATCCTCTGTGCATGTTCTGTTGGATTTCATCGTTGCCACAGTCCCCTTTGCTATTATCGGTAGAGCTTTACTTGCGCACTTCGAACACTTAGGCTTTGCGAAACGGCAGACGGTAGTCAACCCTGCAACGAGGCTCAGTATGCTTGGCATCAACGCCGACCTCACATCTAGCACCCTTATATACGCCTTTACCCAGAGATTGTCAGCCTACGCTACCCTAATCTCACAGTACTTTGAACTTTTATAGTTAAGGAGCTAAGCGCTGCTTGTGGGTTACATGTCACACAACAAATCAGCACAATTACAATACAGGCTCAAGTAGTCCAAGCCGACTCTCAGCTGAAAACATGAAAAAGCTATACTTAGTTTATTCTCGATAATGCGAGGCATGTCTATATAGGCATGCCAAGGATAACAGGGCAACAAGCGATGTGGAAACGTAAAAGACTAATTGTTAATCCCAGCAGTGCTTGCATGTTTTATGCGTATACATGCGTACGTATCAATTTAGGTGCGTGGCATTGTCGCTTGGGTTTTTATATGTGCCGCTGCATTATTGCCCGTTTGCTCGCGGCACCGGCTTATCGATATCTGAATGACGTCCGTGGGTTGGTTATGCCCAACGGGATTAGCAAGGGAATTGGCAATGTTGTTTAACAGAGATCTGTGGCTTTTTTAAGGGGAGAACGTTTGCCAAGTGAAACCCCACCACTTCCTGGAACACTGACGCCGAACTATTTGCTTAAATGGGGTCACCCCGAATAACCCAGCTTGCAGGACGTGGAGGTTGTTCAGCTAGACAGGCCGGAATATTAGCGTTATAAACTGACAAGGACAAGGCCTTTTAATAAGCGCTGCCCTGGTGCTTTATATGGTAATGACAGACAAGGGGCACATGCGCAACACGATCGCATCATTCTGGGCATCGGCGCACGTTAGCTGAAGGTGGGTTACACACTACAGCTAATGCGCCGCAATACAAATGGCTAAGAGACTAACAACGCGCACTGCAAGGTGCGATTCCAAACAGTAAATGGCAAAATAAATATAGGTACATTCCTAGACTTGGCTCTCGACGAGGCAGATCATAAGGTGCAGTAACCACATGCTTTTGCGTGAGTAATGACTGATATAGGTTTATGGGTACTTGCTCGTGATAACTGCATCAGACCGGCGGAAATCGCATTTGTGTGGCACATGATATTTCAATAAGCGGTTGATCCGGCTGCCTACAACTTATGAGCAGCCTTCAACGCGCTCCGCGATATAGTAGATGGATTCCACCTTCGACTACCATACTTCCAAGTTTGATCGGCTGTATTCCTTTTCACAAGGGCCAGTTTGGGTTTCTTTTATCAGAATACGCCATCGTAGCAGGAACCGTCTCATGCAGATATTACCCCCACCTCCATCAACCAGTTTCGATAGATTAAGATTCTTCATAAAATGTGGCGGCCGTCCTGATATTGAACTTAAAGTGATACGATAGCAAATAATAAATTAATCGTTTTATATATGCTGATCATTGGAGGGGAATCTAAAGGGATGGGTTTTGGGCGAAGTAAGTCCCGACACACTCGCTATTGGGGCTAGCACTTTGCAATCTCAGTAAACATGTCCAACCAAAGGGGTTTTCGTCCTTAGGACGTCGGCCAAGTAGTCGGGGTGCACAAACCGACGCCAGTTCCGAAGTACTGGTTTTCCTTTCTAGTGACTAAGTCATCGCCGTGCCTCACCTCCTCCTCTTCTACCCGCATTCCGGTGAACAACCAGTGCACCTAGCGGGAGTTGGGGTGCTGTCATGCACAACACGTAACCAAGCGATGGGGCTTGGCGCGTGATATGATGGTGTTGAGCGATGAACTCTTCCTGCACCACATATGAGATGCTGAACAAGCACGTTAATCACTTGAGACTCTCACCAGACGTGACCTTATCTGCGGAGGCAGCGATGATGGAACTTGAGGAGCCTTTTAATGACCGTCAACCGGATGGGTCATGTTTCAGAATGGTAGAGTATGATTAAACGTCAGCTGCACTATAGCCACTGTCCTTTAGTGCGAGCGTGACGTCGCGTTTGAGTCACAGGAGCCGGAGATAGGCAAAGGCACCTCTAGCTTTCGCTAGCTATATGGTTCGTAATCACGCCATCGATCGTACGGGCGCCAATGTAGCTGCTCAAGTACTTGAATTCCTTGCTTCTAGGAGTCTACCAATGTCCGTAATAATGAAAGCTAGGTAAATAGACCGTAAAGAATCAAGCTTGCTTCTGGCATTTCCCATCCTTCGGAGGCATGGTGAGACATTCAATGAAGCCATGGCATCATGTTCCAATAGTACAATGGAAAAATAGAACCTTGGTCCTATACGACTAAAAATCCAAGCTTGACAAGTCCCTCAGGATGGTTTGTGAGAATAGTGTTTTTTCAAATACTTGCACAAATGTGAAAAACTCATCCGTGGATTCACCATTTTATCCACCTTAACACAAGGAGACCTTTGTCTACCCCGGTTCCTTGGGGCTATTGAGCACAACGTTTGCCTGCGCAAGGTCGCCAATAAATGAATACAAGTCAGACCAAGTAATGTAGGTAGGGTAAAGCACTTTGTACCGCCGTTTAAGGCTGGGTAGCCTGGGTGTAGTAATGTCAGAGGTCCATGGCGACTTCCACGGCTGGCCAATTCGAGAGGCAAAGTCTTTCCGGCCGAGTACCGTACGACTGTAGCGGCTGGCCGGTTTCAGCTGGTAACCAAGCAAAGTAGTGTGGCGGCTACCTAACAGAAAGTGGCTTCAAGCGTGACCGAGGATTATTAAAGGCCTGCTACACCAGTATGTGATCACACCGTAAACAGCGATATCTTTCGCTTTACCCCATCGGTGCATTCTAGCCCAGATGATATCGTAAGTGAAAAATCCCTTCACATATTTGATTGCCCTTTTCTGTGCGGTCTTCAGCGCAACCAGACCGTGCTTAAACTATTCGCGCTTTTGGTGAAGCATGCTGACACCTTATCGGCCGAAGCATTTACAATGTCGAGTTAGATTATTTAAGTGCCGGTCCCACAGTCGGCTGTTACGGGCCAACAGGCAAGCGCAAGCAGCGTATTGGTAATACATGACCGATGCTGACGGAATCCTTGTTGCTCTGGTGCTTATATGCTAGGCTTTTTAAGGTAACAATTTAGTGCCTCAACTAGGGTCGGATTCGTCATCCTTGAAAGCAACTGGAGGAGTATTACTGGGTGCTAGTTGACGGGTGCTGAACGACCACCACGCTTAAACCACAGTACGGTTGCGAGTGGTTGAGGTTGGTTCTGAAGGATCCAACCTTGACACCTCGTACACAGGTTTTAAGGTGGTTACTGCACACAGCTACCTTGGATCCATTCCTATCCAGGACAAAGTGTTTCGGTTTCTACCATAAGCTCTTGATTGGACCTCCATAAGGTGGTGTCAATGGTTTTCAAACAACATCGATGCGGATAAGGACGAAGGGACAAGTGGGTTAGTCAAGATGTACAAGCTGCTAGCTTGTGCATAGCCGACGTGGCGTCGATTTACTGGATCAAAATTGGTGCTTCATGCTTTCAGCATAGGACGTAGGATTAAGTCCGACGGTTATTTGTGAGTCTAGTATCATCTCGACCATGCGTCTGAGAGTTGTGTCAATGACAAATTCGGCTGGACGATATCAATTTTCTTTGTTGACCGTATTGGGAGTACCAAGCAGAAGGGCTGGAAGGCCTTCAGACAATGGACATCAGGCGAACTAGCTGTAATGGAAGCTTGTATTTGTCGACGAAACCCTTCGACAAGGTTATTAGTAGCAGGATGATAGACAGTCGTCTGAAGATGATTAAAACCGAGCAACCGGCTCAAGTCACGGAAAACGGTAGAACTGAATTGAGGTCCGCTGCAGTAGTGATAGTGGCTGGCACACCGAAGAATGAAATACACGATTCAACGAAAGCTCCAGTAACCGTTTCGGAGATATATCACTTAAAGGACTTTCGTGAAAAAATGAGTAAGGCGATCAACACAAGTTAACAGATAAGTTAAACCGTTAGAAGCTGGTAACGGTCCTACTACCTCAAGGTGTGGGTGAATGACTCGGGCTTCGGGGAATAAAAATGTACCGGGAGTTGTAACAGCGTGACTGTGATGCTTGCTGGTTTGACAACTATGACAGGTTTTGTCCCACTTTTCATGTTCTGTGCGCATATTGGGCCAGATGTAACGGTAGGGAATTAGCGTTACAGTAGATCGAATACTGGAATACGACAATCCATGAAGATAGTCAGACTACTCGCCGATAGGACTATGGAACAAACGGTCTAGTTTTACCGATAGAAATACCACAGTAGATACTTGCGTCATAGTTGAGCAGGCGCAATAACAAGCGTTTTAACGAAGTGTTCCATAGAGGCTGTCTTACTCCTGGGTCACTGGTTTCGTAACAGGCATTCCCTCTAGGTTGATGTGAGAGCTTGGAAACTGTTGGATATGCTAGCGGGATAATGCTTCGGCAACAAGGTTGTTAGGACTGTCAATATAACGAATTTCAATGCAAAATTGGGAAAGATAACCCAGGTGTTGATTTTTTCTAGGTGAGTAACGGTCAGATGTTGAACGAAAAACATACCCAAGGGACCTGTGATCTGCCGAGATGACAAAAGGTCGACCCTCAAGCATGTGACGAAAATGCAGTACAACTAGCTACATGGCAAGGAGCTCACGTCTGAACGTACTGTACTTGGACTAGGCAGGTTGAAGCTACCGTGCAAGGAAAGACAAGGTTGAATTCTGTTACCCAGAGTTTGTTGCAATACGGCACCTACGGCGGATTGTGAAACATTTACTTGAGAGTGTGTGTGACGTCATCGTCGGTTCTCAAGTAGGCAGTGAAGTAGCTTGGCTCAACTCTGGCTGCACTGCGTTAAAAGCTGCTTCGTCTTTTGGATTGAGCGCGGACCTTTTGGACTGCCTTTGCGCAAACGTGTTTAAGGCTGTAGAATTATGGCTAGGCCATATATACAGCGTTCGTAGTAGGCAAACGTGTCAGGGAAACGGCTTAGGCTCTTAACGGATTGTGGCGCTAGCTAATCTAGTATGACTTGCGTTTTATCAGTCAAGGGGCTAACCCGGATGGCGTCAGTAATGTGACCTAGGAAGTCGATGGAAGTTTGGACAAATACTCATTTGCCAGGATTAATGATGATAACATGATGTTCGGAACGTTCGAAAACTTTGCGATGATGTGTTAAGGGTCGTCGACAGAAGCGCTTGCAAAGGAAACACTATCAATGTAAGCAAAGACAAAGTCAAGTCCACGGAGAACTTGGTTCATGTAGCGTTGGAATGAGTGCGCGACATTGCGAAGACCGAATAGCATACGGTGAAAATCGTACAAGCAAAAGTGGGTGGTCACTGCCGTTTTGCCATACCTTCTGTGCCATGGGAATTTGGAGTTTTGCCCTGACGAGATCAATCTTAGAAAAGCTCGAGTTTCCAGGTAAATTCAAATAAAAGTCCTGTATTTTCGGGACCAGGTAACTGTTAGAATCCGTGGCGTTTTCCAATGCATGATATTCGTCACATGAACACCAACCACTGGTATTTTAATCATAAGGTGCAGCGGGAATGACCAGCAACTGCTTGAAGGACGGATGCTCCCGAGCTTGAGCACGTACTCGAACGCTTTCTTAACGACCTGTAGTTTGTCAGGTGTAAGTCGTACTGATTTCGCCGTCGCGGGTGGCACAGTTGTGACGATGTGCTTGAGTACCGTCGCGTCGTTATTTACTCAGTGAAGTGCTTGAAAGTGCTGCAACGGTGCGGGATACGGCGCAAGATCTAGCTTAAGACTTCGAAGTCCGATGGCATTAACTGCATTAAGTTTGCCGGAAAAAGTTAACGACGTAATAAGAACAAGTACCTTCCCACAACTTAGGTTTTCTACAAGGCCAAATTTGCTAAAATAATCGATACCGATGACAAGCATTTTTACGGCGGCCATTGTAAAACGAAAAGGAAAGCTACGACGTTGTGCAAGACTATTCGTAGGAAGTTACTAACCAAAAGTCGCGAGTTTCGTTTCGTTTGCAGCGTGTAACCTCCTCCCAGCCGGCTGTAAAGAGTGCTTTTCCGAAGGAACTGCGTATAATGCTTACCTCCGCACTGGTGTCAACCAAAAAGTGGAGTTTGGTCGCTGCATCAAGTGCGTACAGGAGGCGACTGATAATTTGGCCGGCGGTAGCCATCACCATTACGGGTTGACAGCGACTTTTCCTGCTTTGCAATTAACGCACGTCTTTGAGTGAGAACACCCTGGGCGCCAATATCGTGCGGCCTTCCCAAAGCGTGTATGGAAGTAGCAGTAAATGTGCGACGCTCGTCTGCGGGAGTTGATGCAAGGCCTGCTTGTGGAAGTGGATAAATGCTAAGCGCAGACTTCGAGCGCCTTCCACTAATGGAGCCTAATGTGGAGCTTCTCGCATTGCTTGTTGTGTACGTCTGAGCCACAGGATTCGCAGCGTTTTTAAACAAATTTTCGTGTAGTTTGTCAGTCGCTTCCGTCAGCTTATTCGGTGAAAGGTCCTCAGCCAAAATTACTAGTACTACTGCAGTGTTTGCTGAAAGCCAATTACTTCAGTGTTGGCGAAGCATAGAAGCATCCAAGGCCGCTGAACCGACAAGTGCTCGCTTATCCCGGAGAAGCTGAGAGGATGTACGGCCAACAAGCTAGAAGGCAGAGTATAGCTGTTTGAGGTTTTTTTCGCCGGATGAGGTAGAGCGACTTAAAGCAGCTGCTTTAAGCTTAACCTAAGGCGAGTCAGTCAACATGGGGTTGAGGATGTCGAGGACTTCTGAAGCCACGTGCGCAGGTGAGTGGGCGGCACCATATGGAAACGTCGTAGACTGCGAAGGAATCTTAAGGAAACGGAAGTGATTCCACCTGAATAAACCAGACACGTGGGATGACACATCGAATGATGACAAGGAAAATGTCATGCAATCCTCAGGTAATGCTCTAAAGCGCGCGGATCAAACACAGTGAAGAAAAATAGTGATTGTAAAAAATGATATGAGGTCACCAACTACCCTAGAGTACCGATACCTAAGCAGTTCGAGCGCGGAAGCCAAAAAATTTAGAGAGCAAAACATACTAAAAGAATAATAAAGCACACTTACTTTCTGGTTCTTCATTTAGACACTGTTATTCCGACGTTGGTTAACTAGTCGAGTAGATAAATCCGACTACTTTAAAGACGTGGTAGCAACAAAAGCAGAGACAGCAGCAAAGGAAACCAGCACTACGGGGGAACCTTGATATTGTTGTATTCAAAACTGAGGAAGTTAACCACATTGTACGAAATGGTCGGTAACGGAAATGATAAAACACGATAGAATATAGAGTAACCCCAACCTCTACAGTTATAGTGAGGGAAGACAGGCAGTAGTTGCATCAGGCTTGGGTTGCAGGACAAACCATACTTTGGAGCAACAGCTGTGGAATATAATGGTGTATATGTGCTTAGGTAGAATAGGAGAACCGCTGGAAGGTGAAAGGCTGCGATGTCAAAAGGAAGCCAGGTGGACGCAGAGAGCCATAAGGATAAGAGTCGGATTAACTACGTAGCAGAAACCGCTCCTTATTTAGCAACTAGTGGAAGATAGAGTGCCGAGTAGTCAGATAGGAGGACAAGAGTTATGGTGAAGTGAGACAAGCCTTATCAGAAGGGACTAATAGCTGCGTCCTCCAGCACTGTGGTAGCTTCAGAGACGGTAGGCCGACTAGATAACTTAGCATTCTTCCACTTGCCATTTTAGCGGCTACTTAAATGACGTTTAAATTTTTGGTTTGCAACACTTTGCAGATATCTAGGCAATCGTAGGAAGCATAGAGTTGAATATTATGTTACTAAAACGGAGAGAAAGGTTCGTCTTAACTGACATACAATGGCTGATTGACAGCCTTGGGACTGTACAGCGGCAGATAGGACTGTCTAAGAAGTGTCCTCATCCAGGCGTTGACAAAACCCGGTCACGCATGCCGCCACCTTCTGCAGCTTGGCCGCTACACGGAATGCCGGTATTCTAATTTTGTATTGGCCACCCAGTGCAGTCGGCTGAAATGCCGCCGGAATTATTTTCCCTACGTCTTTTCCAATCGTGAAACGCTTAGCTAACAAACCACCGGTAGGTTGCACGGGTGCACAGGTACGAACAATAAAAGGGGTGGAAACAGACCGCCAGGCGCAATCTACGTAATTTTGTCTAAACTGGTTGACGTCGTTCAATATGACGCCCGGATTCTTGGTGTATTTCTATTTATATATGACTACCACCGTTACCGTATTCAATTCACTACAGTTATATATACCGTTCGCAGTCTGCAAATTACTCGCCGAGGCCAATTCGTTGCTGCGACGTAGTCGCAGCACCGTCACTCCGCAAAACCTAGTGCGCAATAAATAGTTTCCTGTCATTTTATGGCATGATTCCCGGCTATCTTTGTGACTTTGCAGTTTTGTTCCATTCTGTGCAAATGTGATATTGCATTTGTTTAAATGTGTCAGAAGTCAGATACGCACCGTTCCCCGCAAAACCTAGTGCGCAATAAATAGTTTATGGTCATTTTATGGCATTATTCCCGGCTACCTTTCTGCCCTTGCAGTTTTATTTAAATCTCTGCAAATGTGTTATTGCAATTGTTTAAATGTGTCGGAAACCAGATACGCGGTAGATACAGTATTTTCGAAATCGTACGCCATGGAGTCTGATTTCCGGAGAATCTTCTTTGGGCGTTCTTTTGACAGTTTTGACGAGTTTAATAGTTTGTTTTCAGACTTTATGCTTCTTCATTACGTCAATTTCGTACGCTACAGCAGCAAAAAATGTAACCTGTCACGGGTGAAGTACGACAACGTGATTTATCGATGTGTCCGCTGCGCTCGGCGGAAGTCAAAAAGTACAGGCGTGAGACGTGTTTAGTAGGATTTCGCTTCCATTATTCTACATCTTTCAGCTCACGTGATACTAACTGCCAAGCTCGCGTTAACCTCATTAGAACGGGACGCAAGCTAAAAGTCAAAACGTTCGATCTGTCTCACACTCACCCAGTTAATCGCCTCCTTTTTGAATGGCACCCCATCAATCGACGTCTGACGGACGATGGGTTCACTCAGTTCGTAGACCTTATTCGCTACAACACCCCAACAAGCGACATCAAGCAGTTCATCGAGGTTCGATTCGGAAAGCGTATTACCAGCGATGATGTCCGCAATTTTCGTCGTAAACTGAGACCTGGCGTTGAGTACAAGTTTATTTTGATAGTTTTTATTTCCTGCAGTAAAATTACATCAGGTTATCAAGTCTAAGGAAGAAGACGGAGTTGCGCGAATTATTTCTGAGGAAGCTTTGTGCACACACGTATTATTCGCTCGGCATCAACAAATAGAACTTTCCCGCCAATTCTCGCATGTCGTGTGTGTAGACGCTACTCATGGCACTAACCGTTTGAAGTAAGAATTGATAGCGGGCTTACTTGTTGCTTGCAGCTTCAAACTATACCAGTTTTTAATAACTGACGGCATGGGGTATGACCGGCCAATATTTTATGCGTTTCTGCGTCGGGAAGGTTACGCATCATTGCTTACGTTGTTCGAAGCGTTTCGGGATATCATGGGTTATGATATTCCCGTCCGCACAATAATGATGGACAAAATGGCCGCTCACATTCGTGCGGCGCGCGCCGTTTTTCAATGCGACGTTATGTTGTGTTACTTCCACATCCGCCAGGCCATCAGGAAGCAGGTAAGTGATAAATCTTTGTTTCATTCTGTAGACAAACATTAACCGGTCACGTTATCTGTTTCATCGCATGGCAACTTCTGACACGGAGACTGAGTATAATCTCTTTATATATGTAATATTCTTGTTTTAGATTTCAACAAGATTTGTAGCTCCTTCAAAGAACAGCCCCCTACTTTGTGCGCTACCTTACGTTGTACTGGTTGTACATAAAACGCTCGTGGGCGAAACACGCACAAGCTGGAATGGTGCATTTTGGCAAACAACAAACAACCGAGTTGAGAATGCCAACTTGCGATTGAAGAAAGTTACCCATGCATCGGATGGCCTTGTTGCAGCCGTTCGCAAAGTCTGGGCGTATTCGGAAGTTCTCCTGACAGAGTCCCAGATGCATGCCGCGTTTTTCTGTGACAGGCGTCAGCTACTAGAAGGCAGCGCATATGTTCATCGCGTAGTTTGCCTCTTAACTGCGTACGCATGCAACTTAGTGATGCGCCATTTAGCACAACCCATGTTACAAGCAGTTTACTCGGACCTTGGAGATGGAGTGGTATGGGAATAAAGAGTTCTGAAGCTTCCAGTTTGAGATATCGCACCAGGGAAACCGCTTCGCTATCGATTGTTCCTTGGGAACATGTACCTGTCCTTTTTATGAAACCATGTGGCTTCCGTGTGTGCATTTAATGGCGGCATACAAGCAGCACGCGTATCCGACAAGTAAGCCGTTTCTGATATGTGCATCCATTTGAAGGCCAAATACCTATTTGCATCCGCTGGCTGGCGGACTACAACCTACCCACAGACTCCATGCCGTTGCGGACGTTGAAAGTCCCCGTTACGAAACCATCTACGACTAAAATTGCACATCTTGTACATCGTCTGAGAAGTGCTGAATAGGTTAATCCATCCGGATTTTCGGTACTGTATCAAGAGCTATTGCGAAGGACTAACGAAGTAATTGGTGATTCGTCAGACTTTCAACGTGCAAAGAAACAACCGCGTTGGCTGAAAATTATGACGCCCACAGATTTATGTTTTACATGCAGCAAGCCTGTTGTGATTGACGCAGTGCGCTGTGCGCACAACCGGTTACTTTACCCTCGAAAGTGTTTGCGTGTGCAATCAGGAGCCCGTTGTACAATTTGTGTCAATGCTTCACAACCGGTATCTGTGCCCATGATGACAGTTAAATGCTGCACTACCGGTAAGAAAGCAACTTTTTACCTCGCTATTTAGTTGTTGGCCGTTCACCCTCACCGGATTTCACAGTTGCCTCTACCCCATCAACCTGCCCCGCTTACGAAGGTAAGAGACAGCTTAGTATAACTATTTCCTGCGCAGACAGTCAGGATGAGATTACCGCAGATCCGAGTACAAGTCAACCAACCGTACCCCATATTGCGTGTGCACTTGGTACTGGTTATCTATTTCCTTACCTTTCATCGATAGCTTGTCGAAAAGGAGCCGTGGAGTTCCCCTCAAACAAAGGTATTGTGCAGAATAGAGTGCCAAAGTAAGCTATTCGGTGCAATTTAAACTCCCATTTTCATTTCATTGTAGCGTCGACATGGATGCCAGCCCAGTAAAGAAAACAGAACGAAAAAAATATTGTTCAGCTAAAAGCTCTCATTCAATTACCCGACAGCAGACTATATGTTCGCACTACTATTATATTTTAGCCGATGAATACGACTTTGTGTAAAGATACCTTGCATGGGACATGCGCGTCCAAGGCACGAATATAGTGAACAACGCTGAACCTTCTCTCGCTTCCTTTTGTTAAATATAATGCACAGTTTTTATATCGCGTTCTCCGCTCATTTGGGATTACAGCGTTTTGAACAATGAACTGGACTGGCGGCACGTTTGTTGCCAGTGTAATAGGACCCAGGTCGGTTGTAAATAGGCTCTATCAGTGGCACATTTGGTGTCAACGTAATAGGACGCAGTTGGGTTGTGATAGCATACGGCTCGAAGTCTCGTGGTCGTTGTATATAGGCTCCGTCAGTGACACATTTGGTGCCGATATAATAGGACGCAGTCGGGTTGTAATAGCACACCGCTCGAAGTCTCGTGGTCGTTTGGTCGAGACTTGGTAATTCAAAATCAATTTATGGTTTGGGTTTGTGGCTACTGCATTGCGTAATTATAATTAATATGTGGCATTCCGCTTCGTGTTTACGATATTTTTACCATGAAATTTTCGTTGCTGGATTTCAAGCGGCGTTGGAAGATATACTGGGTGACCAAAAGGTCGTCCATAAGGTGTACATTTGCACTGCTGAGGGCCAAAAGTCCATTCATTTAGGGAGTTACAACACTCACACGACGGCACACGCTTTCGCTGCCCGAGCTGAAGGATGCATATTCCGTCAACGTTACGCGCTAGTCGAGTACAGACTAGTAAGTACGTACTAACACAGTGCCGAATTATTTGTCACACATGGCGCGCTTAAAGTCACTTGTGCTGACTGAAAGTACGGCTAAAAAGGAGTTAGCGCACTAAACAGCGCCGATAATTATTTAGAATATTATTTAACAATATCCATGGACATATAAAGACATTTATCTTTATCTCCTTATGCTCCTACGCGAGTGGCCAATAGCACGCTTCAGTGGGAGGGCTTGCTGTACATATGTATGGATAAAATGCTAATTAATAACTACAATAATGCTGCATAAGATTCCTAGGTTTTTACAAAATCTTCGCTGTTAAAGAAGCCACTTAATTATGTCTGCTATGATGAATGCACTGCTATGAAACTCACAAAAACCCAAGTGTTACTTATTTCATTATATTAATAATGCGTTTCACATTAACATTCCGAGAACAAAAATATCGGCACAATAGCGGACCAATTAAATAGTCCAGGACGATACTAAAATTGGACGGCTTGAATTTTTAATAAATGGGCTCCGAAACCGTACGCTTGTCTTTTATACCTTGTAGTGAATGATTTCTACATTAGTTGTCAATATTGCATTACTGTTGCGCATATTTAAGGCAAATATAGCTGCATGCATTACACACTTCGATGTTTCTCCATCGATACGTGGACGCATAGTAACGCCAGTTGGATATTAGCAATTTTGCAACACAGCGGGCCCAGCTGATTGAGTGGACACTAGTTTGCATTCATTTCAAAACCGTTTTGCTGCACATCTCGTTTGTGTTCTGTTTTGCGTTTAACAACATCTAGACATGACTCCCAAAAAACGCATAAAAGATAACCCACGGACTAATAACGGACGCTCGTGACAACAGGCTTGTCACACAAAAAAGCTTTTACGGCATAAATTTCGGAAATCCAATGTTTTTAACGGACTTCCAAGACTGCGAATTAGTTAAATGCAGCATCCATAAGAATAGGCAAACTTATTTTGACTTTTATCTTTACAATGCGCTCACTGTGCAATATTAGACATAAGGTTGTGGAAATTTCTTTGTCTAATCAACTTACCAAATTTACAGCATTTTGCTAACCGTATTGCTAAGCCTTCGAATCGGCGGCAAACGGTTGATAGCCTTTTAGCATACTAAAACAGTTTTAAGGTTACACCAGATTAGAATGCCAGAGTCTAGAGGTCAATTGTTTCACTCCCGTCCGACCAATCAACAAGCGTCACCATCTTTAAAGTACCCTGCTAGGACTGCGACTACCGGGCAGCCAATTCGTTAGTGCGAGAAATTATTCTGTTTCCAACGTCTTCACTTCATGGAAACTCTTCCTTACGTGTTTCTAACTCATACTGACTTATGACTATTAGTTCGTTGAAACCTTACCTTATCGAATAGTTGCGCAGACAGAGCCTTAGTAAAGGACTCGTTGGTCGCTTTGTGAGACAATGTAAGCCAGCCCGAATGATAACGCCTCAATCTGTAAAACCTCGGAATTTACCACTCACCTGCCAAGGCCGCGAATACGTGGTTCTTTATACTTTCAGGTTACTTGAGCCGAGGTGGCTCATTCGTCTTGGTAGGATCGATAGCAACCTTACCATACTATATGTTTGGATTCGGACAACAGACGGGGTCTTCTGCCACAGGTGGCACGTCTGTGTGATTTTGCAGTACACTTATAAGCCCGGCATGCGGTCACCAAATATGCGGACGCAACGCGCCTTAGCTTGGCTCCCAACAGATTGGAAGTCTCAAAAACCAAAGCATTAAAGGACACATTAAAATGTTTGAACGCACTGAACAGGACAATGGCTGAAACTTCTCAGCTTGTCAAAATAGCACGAATGTGTCTAAACTATCTGGGTAGTCGGCAGCTGCGTGCGTTTTGCAAAAACTAGACTAAATTGAGAAGCATGCACTAAGCGCTAAAAATACCGGAGCGAAATAAGGGAGCCAAGTGGGTAGAGGGTAGACTACGCTGCAGCATTTCCGAAATCAACCACGTTTAGACCAGGTCGGAGCCTTAGTTATCTAGCTGTGCACTGCACTTTCAGCTACACACTTCACCTCTCCTCAAACGGCATAAAACCTCTCAGGTGCATAACAGAGGTTTGCGAATAATACCTTAGGGAGAAGGTCGCTTGGTTAAGTTATACTACGTTAGCCATGCTTTGCAAAATTATTTAACTTTTATGTATAACAGAGCATTTGCATTATCAATTTGCTGATATGTGGAACCACAGTCTTCTTTTTTACTCATAAACTGGCAATGGACTTTGCTTTACGTGATTTGCATCGTTGCCGTGGCAGTTTAATTTACCTAACTGACAAATGCGTCAAGTTTGGCTGTTTGTTTACCAGACTTCTGGTTCTCCTGAGCTAGAACGAATATTACTGGTGAGTTAAGGGGGCCTACTGAGTTTCCTCACTAAGTACTAGTACCACCACCCTGGCCCCTGGTTGAACGCTGCCATAAGTGTGAGAAAACGTTCAGCCTCGTGAAACCTAATTTTGGGTCCCCGTGACGAAAAAGGCAGTTAACGCTTATAGTAACCAAGGTCCCAGTACGTGGGGCCATGCGGAATTTCGTTAAAGGCGTGTAAGACTAGTTGGGAGAATTTAGGTCCGCGTGCGCATGTTAGTTCAGCCTAGCGGTTTTGCACTACAGCTTGTCTACAATTTAGCGACGCACTCGCGGGTCCTGAGGCATTTGAACATTTGCCTGTCATCAGCTTTCGGTTGCGTAGTAATTGTTTGTTCCTCAGTTCCTTGTGAGCGTATGTTTGCCGTGTTGACGTGTTTGACTTAATTTCTATGGATGAAAGGCCAAGGAACCAACAAAATATTTTGCGTGCAGCGCCGATAGTTGCGGTCTCTGTAGGAATCAATTGTTGTTTCCTAGCTACTGACGGATGGGTATATGCAAATTGGGCGTAACTGCATATTTGGAGCATGACGTCAGGCTTAGGAGGCTGCTCAAGAGGCCTGTTTGCATTGCTGTTTATCACTAACGGTGTTACCTTTCGCTGGGCTGTGTAGCATCGTTGCTACAGTGTATGCGCTTTGTAACAGATCTGGGATTTGTGCTAGGTAATATGTTAACCTACAAATGGGTTTCTGAGATTTTCCCTCCCAATACGGCGATCCGTGCTTTTTGCTGTGCCGAAGTAACAGCTAACACCTCACACCTTAACCTAAGTGTCTTAACTGTCTTACTCCTCGGACTATTGGTTTAAAAATCAGAGCACCGTAAGCTATCTGTCGACATGATGTTAGCGCCATTAAGAGTAATATTCACAGTTGTTGCGTTTTGGGAATTGGCATAGAACCCCATGTGCGTTCCGAGTGAATCCCCCTTCCCTGCACGTCTGAGCTATGATTGACCTTGAGTTTGTTTCGCACTGGATTCCTGGTCGGCAAACTTCCCCGGCCCATAAGTCAATGGTCAGTATGAAGGTTTAAGTTGCACTGGTCGTGTCTATTATGCTGCCTCAGTAGTCTGCTCCGGTGAGCGCGATTGGTAGTGGTGTGCCACCAGGCGCACGGGTAGCCAAAGGCACACAGGCTTGATGTAGCCAAATACCCGTATAAATATAGTTGTGAGATTACAAAGGAGCCTGTTGCTACCGTGGAGTGTATAAGGTTATATATTTTCCTACAGCCTTAAAGCAGCTTTGTAGAACAGTACCTCAATGGTACTGCTGAAAAACAAATTAACAGTTTCATGCGTTGGCTTTAGTGAACAGCCTTCCGTAGATACCGTCTGTAGTGTACCAGCGTGTCGTTGGATTAACTCCAAAACCATGGACCTTTTTGCATAAAGCACGGTGCTCTGAATAGATTGAGCTTACATCCGAAGGGACGGCACTGGAGGTTAAGTATACGATACAAATTTCGAAGAAAAAGAAGTGTGCGATTAGCGCGCACACTTTGACGTAGTCCAGGTTCGTAACTCTGTGCACTATTTATATAAATACAGCCGTAGGCCACTCTCTGCTGATGCAGTACAGAGGCCTAGCGTTAACCATAAATAAATAAGGATTAAGAAAGTTGCTAAAATCCGTCGAAAAGTCTGTCGTTTCAGCTTATATATGTGGTGCCTCAACGACTGTGATTGTGACGGCAACTGTTTTCCGAAAGCAAATAAAACTTGTGCTTTGTATGTCAGGACAAATTTGTTATCTACTATACACACTTTTGCTTATCTGTCCTGATTTCGTGGTTTGATGCAGCTGATAATAATAAAAGTTGGGATAATGGAATGGCTTATGACGAATTATTTAAGTAAACAGTTTATAATCAATGTCTAAAGACGCAACCAAATCAGGCAAAAATAAAAGTTACGACCAATTATGGTTCCTAGCTGACCCGTTAGTAAGGCTATCGACTGTAGTCAAAGTGTACACAATTTGACGAAATGGAAAAGTCGTCAGCGAAGTGAGGGTCATTTAGTTTATTGTGGGCGTAGGGTATACCATAAAAACGCAGTAAGTGAAGTAGTGGCGGTGGAAGCAGACTGAAGGTATCTATTTTGTAGGTTTCGCAAATGTAGTGAAAAATGACGCTAGACAACTTGCTAGGTGAACATTGAGGGCAGTGACTTTATTCAGTGAAGTGTCGCAGCAGTCACGCCACAGTGCAAGTAACCGGACTTTCGTGGCCTTTTATAAGTAGGAGCCTTGCCAGGCAAAACCCACCATCACCTGGAACACTGTCACTGAACCACTTGAACGGTAGTGTGCAACGGTCAATTCGTCTTATCCACCGTCAAAACTCTCCGCTTTTTCTAGCCAAACGACCCTCAATTTCCTCTGTTGGCTGACCAAAGAGCCTAGTACAGGCCAGCCATAGTCGCTGAAGCGGGCATGGCTGGTGGAATCATCAGGAGTCGGGTGAACAAACGTGCAGGTGAACAAACGTTTTTTCTGCAGCCAGACCTTCTGGTTTGTTCACCTTTCCATTTTGTAAAGGCTTACTCTTCCGCTATCCACACTAGACCTCAATCCTTGTGGTGCGTGCAGCTGAATGGTTTTGACCTAAATGCTTGGTCCAACTAAGTCAAAATTGGATAAATTCGTCCCAGCACAGGAGGAAAGCCAGCTCCTAGGTACGATTCCGAGTTCCCATGGAGATCCCGACCTCGGGGAAAAGAGAAAGTGAGGAATAAGCCGAGAAGACCCAGAGAACGGTCCTGAAACCATGCAGTGTAAAATCCTACGGTAAGTTATTTAGACTTGAGACAAACTGATGTACAGTGTGCAGCAAATAATATGTTGAAAGTGTCTTTTGCTCATGTAACGTAGCAATGGCCGCATTAGTAGGTCACAGTCCTCTACCTAACGAGCAAGCAAGAAATCCACAAAGTATTAATTAACGTTGATGCAACCAATGTGTAACAAGACAGAAAAGAGAGTTCAACGACTTTGTGGTGTTTTAATGGTGACTGGGCGGAAGGATGTTATCCTACTTCGCTCCAGGGCACAGAATAAGTATACATAGCTTAAGGCGAGGGAGAGCAAGAGAAGTATATTGGGGCTAAGCGAGGTGCAGTTTTTCAAGGGATCCAGATATTGAAGGCGGCAAGCAGCAGTGTATAGGCGTGGTGCGCAAAACTTGATCATGCCTATATCTGATCATGCCTCCATGGGCGTGCCTCGCATAGTCGAGAATAAATTATTTATTTATTTATTTAATATATACGGGGTGTTTGCCGGCAGCTATGAGGAGAGATGGAAACGCTAAGCGGTGTGTCTGTTACACAGCGAGTTTGTGCAGCATAAAGGCCAATAGATGTTATGAGCCGCCGTGCAAGCGAATAAGTCTAATCAGGCTGGGAGGAAAAGTAGAACTGCGGGGATCTACATAAGTTCCTTGTCCCTAGTCGGGGCTATAAAGCGCATTAGGGCCTGGTGCTTGTTTTCTAAAAAACTAGCGATGTGTAACACTGTTTCAGCCACTAAGCCCGAGGTGGCCTACGTGCACCAGTACAAGGTAAACTTTTACAACGTAACCGGCAAGTCAAATGGACGGCTGATCCCCACTAAGGGTCAGCGCAGGAGGAAAACTTTGCCAAACCGGAAGGAAGGGTTTGCGCTTCGATGGTGCGAACCAAAACCCGTAGTGGCATACAGCCAGTACTGATCTGTCCAGCGCAAGTTGGCAAGTCCTCTTGGAGAACTGTGGACGCACGCTATGTGGAATCTATGTTGCTTTAATTTGGGCGTCCTCCAAACGGTGTCTTTGAAGTCGTTAACTACCATCTCCATCAAAGGTGAGGTGGGAATGGTTTCATCAATAGAAATCAAGCGAATTTCTCCCCGGCTGTTGCGTCGGTAATTAGGGAAGCTAATGTATCCTGGGACTTGATAATGTGGTTCCAGTGTCTAAGGCGTTTGCCACGTTTCAATAACTGGAATAATTTTAGGGGTTGACAAATGGGTGGCCAGGCGGCGGTGAGGCATCTCTTGTGTAAGTTGCGAGCATTAATACTGAGGAGCTTTACAGCTACGTGCATTTTAAGTAGGCCTATTAGCTGGCGGAATATGGATAATTCAAGGGAATTGGAGAAGTAAAAGATACCCAAATTGGTGGTAGCATCCTGTGACGCTCTGTTGAATTGGCAGCCAAGTAAGCTGGGGGAGCATAATCATGGACGGAATGCATGGTGTTATCGTGCATCAGAATGTCCCCAACGGCGGCAGGGCTGCAACAGCGTAACTTAAAACAAACCAATAGAGTATTGCGATAGTTGTCGACGCGCAGGCTTTCTGGGTGGTAACTTTCAAGTGAGAGAACCCACCGTTACTTCTGTAACCTGCCTTACAAGCACTCGCATTTTGAAGGTGGCTAGACCTTAGAAACATCCTTTACCCTCGGTTCAAGTGAGTTACTTGGAGCAGGGCACTCTAATAGATTAATCCTTGTACTCAAATCAGTAGCTTGGGCTAACACATTGTGCGCTTATGGCAGCACTGCTGTTTGATTTGTCGATCATAAGCGCTCGACGTCTGGCAAATACTCTCGCAGAAACGAGGAAACAACCTCATAGCTACAACCATGAGGCCACATCTGCAGGCCGAATTCGCCTGGCGGGAGTTGCAATACGAAAGGCTGCGGGTTCACTTAGTGGTGCTGAGACAGTCAATCTTTCTTGTGTAACTGGATTAGATAATGCAACTTAGACAGTTTGTACTTCTGGTTGCGTTCTGTGTAACGAGTCACTCGTGTACAGGAAGTAGTATATGGAACATGAATGAGACTTTTTTATATATACAAAAGCCAACCAAAGTTTTGGCTCTGGAAGGGAAACACGCCTTCGTAAAATGGACAAGTTCTGCAAGCGGTAAATCTAAAAGGCATTTTTGCTTTTAATGCGATGGGGATATACCTCCTGCTAATATTCCTATTCCCGAAGAAACGGTGAACACCAAATCTGCTGAAGGGTGCAATGGTTGAAACAATTAATGCTTTTGCTCGGAAAATGGATAGTCCGACGCTAAGCAATTCATAAACTGACTCAAATATTTCAGTGCTGTGGTTAACCCGTCGATAACAGAACCTGCTTTGTTAATACGCGATAGCGACCAAAGTCATTTTACTATTATTGTGATAGAATTGGCGTCAGCTAGCCATGTTATCTTGCTGAGGTTGCCACCACATGGAACACCTCGCCTCCATCTTCGCCATCGCACGCTTCTAAATCCCTTGCAGTCGGCCTTCAATACCTTCGCTGACCAACGGATGCTAAATCGTCCTCTACAACAGACTTCCTTTTTGCTCTGGCTTCATAGTTGGCGAGTCTGATTTTAACAACTCAGCGACCGTTGCAAATGCTAAGAGGGGTACTGACTGCTGTGGAAGTTAACCGCTTAAACTCCTTGTTTTTAGCGAGAAAATTTTTGTTGCTGATCAGTTTAATGAGCCCCTCCAGCGGCTCATTACATGCATTCTAAGTAACCTCCATATAAGGAGGAGGTTCTGCCGAATGCATGTACATCGTGCCAACGTTGGTATCTATGGATAGCGAACACACGCCTTTCAGCGATGAACACATCTACTTACGGTAGCTCTGCCCATTCAACAGTTGACAAACAAAATCTTCAGTCGCCTGCTACTACCACAGGATCAATTTTAACCGCAATTCAGGTCGCTGAAGACTTGTGTGCCACATTAAAAGCAGTCATCTTAAGCAAGCAGAAAGGATGCCGCGGATGTAAAAATGCCGAAGTATTAATACCGTCATTGTTTATACGTTAACCAGAACAAAAAGCAAAGCGGCATCAGCACAGCGGAAGCAAAAATTGCATTACAAAAGTAGAGAATTCAAAACCTTCCTCTTCATTGTTCGAGTCCGATAAATAGCCCTGTTTTTCTGTGGGGAAGCATTCATTTGCAGCCAACCTGGTGAAAGGTAAGCACAGCACTCACTAAAGTCTAGGTGTTCCATACTTTTGCATTAGACAATGCTCATTAAACATTTGGTTTTATTTATGTCACCTGCGCAGTTCAGAACTACAAACTTAGTGCGTTCCAATTTTAACTTATCTCTACAGCGTACTGTTAAATGACAACTTGGCTATCCACTCGCGGGTATGTGCTGACTGTATTCCGCTATGCTATATCCATACCTTTAATAGGTATCTGCATATCCGTGGTACCTTCTTAAGCAATCATGGAGGAGGTGATGCAAGATGCTCACGGGTGCTTGTCTTGCCTCAAGTGAGTAAGCGGTTTATCCATCGCTAAAAATGTTTTGTACAAATTTGACCACAGTGAATAAGTATGGTAAGTCAACGGTTTGCCAAACGAAGCAAGCTAGGATTTTCACACTTCTTGCAAAGGAAGCCGGTTATTCGCTTTATGAAAGCCTTACAGCCTTTTCCCTGTATGCCAACCAAATATGACAAAGGCATTGGAGCAATATGGATAAGATTTAAGTGCCCGGTTTCCTCTTTTGTCGCCAGACTACTTATTCCCACACGACTAACTGTAGCAATAACAGGGTTTGTCTAATAAGGGCTTTTCCGTGCAACCTTACAACGAAGCTTACAAAAGCGGACATTGTGCTTAGAGCTTTTTTGTTAGCATCTATTCTGCACTGCTACCTATCTTCTATTCTTTCAGGGATGGCACAACCCAGGTACACAGTGCGCTGTTCCGCGCTTCGCGAAATGCACATAGATCTTAATATTCTTTGCAGTTTTATTGGCGGTCTCGGTTAGAAGCAACTGAATATCTGACAGGAACTGCCAAGTTTAGTACGGCTTCAAAGGCTGAGTTGTCCTTTGTGGTTGTGCAAACTGGGTCAGACAACCGCCGAAAAAACCTCTTATTCTGAAGCCGCATAAACTACTTACTCCTGACTTTTGTATAAGGTTTCTATATTGTTCGTTTCTTCTTGTACTTAGTCAAGGCTAAACCGATTTTCTGGGGCGATGGATGGTAGCTTGCAAACTACGTAGTAACATCTACGTAGGGCGAATGGCCACAGACCCACCGGCGAGAATAAAAGGGTGCCGGCTGCTGGAATGGGCAGAATATCCGGAGGGCCAATCTCTGGGCCTAAAACCGCAGCCTCGAAGACAATTTACTGTGTCGTAGGTTCACTCGTTATGTCGGTATGTCGGTCGATGGCTGGGTAAATTGTGGAACTGCTGATTAAACCTATCAAGGGACCACCCTCATGAAAGCAAGCGAGCAGGAGTGGGGTCCACTAATGGCCGCATTACCGTGTATTACGGTGTTGAGGTCGAGGAAGTTTGGACGATATTGAGCTCTGTACTGAAGGGTCGGATTATACAAACCTCATACTGCCTTACCTGTTTCGTGTGTCATGCCATCTAATCAATACACTGTCTACGGCGGTCAATAGCATTGTTTTAACGGCTCTAAGTCCTAGGAACCGCGTCCATGAGACCTTAGATCGCCAGAACGGACCAATAGTAGAGCAGGCTGCGCTTGAGCACGCTCAAGTGAAAGTAGGTATTGATGAAGACAACGTCGTGAGAAACACTTTTGTTACTCACTTGGCTGCTTTTGTTGGGAGTCGGTTAAAATGCGGACTTAAGAGTTTGGACAAAGGACGTTACGAAGTCATACTGTCGGCTTGTACACGGACGGGCGCATGCGCGCTAATATACGGTACTTTATTCTACCGTTTAAATATATATATATATATATACTTATGTTCGTACTCTCAACATCTTCCTTGCCAGCTCTTTTAACAGGTTATATACACCGGAATCTGCTTTGTGGAAGACGTTAAAGGCATGATAATATTTTCTACGTTATACGGTTACGCGAACTGACCTAACTAACCACTACATGAGTACCTTGCAGTGTTGTGAAATATAATAGACATTATCAGCCTTCGGGGTGGGCAAACATACGTTTTTGGTAATTCCTCTTTAGGCTTATACAATTAGATACATATCAAAATGTGCAGACAGAACTTACAAGTCGTTATTGCTAGAGAGAGTTAATTGGATGCCGACAGTGCTGTCTGTTAAACCATGTCAACTGACCGCCTGTGGCCTCGTGGATCAGAGATCATCGGTCGTTTGTGCTAGGAGCAGTCACAAGGCTCTAGTTAGCTTCTGCTGAACACAGCTTTGGTTCATACAGCCGGATCGCAATTGCTTCAGCAGCTTCTAGTAGTCACTCTCAGACGTAGTTCGCGCGGTTTTGTGAGGCCTAATAGATAATTTTGAACGATGAATATTTGTTTACCACGGAGGATTAGGGGAGTTGAATGGTATAGGTAGAACGTCGTCACATCTATACCCACTCAGACAGTCATCACATGGCTGTTCCAGGCGTTTGGGAAACGGCAGCGGTACGCATTCCATCTGACCCTGGTAAGGTCCGAACCTGCAAGCCGACAGTTGCCTCTCAGTGCTTGTGACCACTGAGCTACGGAGGACAGCAACGACTGTCTTGCTTAGGTTACCAAATGAAATATAGCACCGTTCATTATCGCTTGGTGCGAAGGCTACACTCTCCTCTGCACAGCAGCAACGTGCCTTCGGTGGATAGTGAGCGGCGCTATAGTACTCCTAGTAGCTTTTGCAAGACGGTAGTTACCCACCCCCATAGCTCACTGGTCTCAATCACGGATTGGTCCGAGCCTTTCCATGGGCAGGTGTAATGCGTCTTGCGGATGGATCCCAGGAAGTATGAAATCGCCGCACAGTGCATTTTTGGGCGTGTGATGGCTTTCTGAGTGAGCCTAGATGTGGTGAAGTTCTACCAACAAATATTCATTTAAAAGTTGGAGCACCATTCCACATTCGAATCGCTTCACGTATGCTGTGCGTGATTTTCACGCCAAATCAAGTAGAACAGGGAAGTGTTATATATGATAGTTAAATAACAACTCCTTCGAGCACAAATAGCAGCTGTTATTACTATTAATACCATCCGTTAACTCATATCTCTTGTTCGACGTAAACATGGATACTAGCCGGTAACCAATGACTAGTATGCGCGTTGTCAACTACGGAAGACGATAGAAGTTGATTGCGCCGGAACCCAAGGTGCATTGGGCAGACTACAACAAAAAGCGAATCAAGTAGAGTGAAAGATGGTGCAGCAAGTTACTTCCCAAAAACGAGTTGTGTCAACCGAGGTGCCATCAGTTTAACCAACGGACGTTTTAAAGATTAAAACAACCGTAAAATAATGTTGCAATAAACTTCAAGGGCGTGCTTTCCGGTACGCTACAACGTCCTTTCCCTAGAAGGCTGGATAGTGGAAGTCTTCCATGGAGTTGTTAGTGGAGGAAAACGGAAGGTGAGGGTAAGTGCGAATGTGTGCTGAGTTGGAACAAGTTCTTCCAAGATGTGGTGTCTAGTAGAGTTCGTTGGAACCAGGCCTTTGTTGTTAATTATTTATGATGATCGGTGGACCGTCGGGGCAGGCTGGCCGGACTGCAACAAAACTGCATAGTCCAGTAAAAGACCGACAGAACGTTCCCACTTCTGTAGACACGACAGTGCGACTGGGCGGTGTCATTCCCCGGCCGCACCCCAGTCCAAGGTCCTCGTTCCACGAAGCAACCCGGCGTCCCCGTTGGCAATGCCTAGCCTGGCGTTTGGGGACCAACTTGTTCGTGGCTGTCTGAGGCCGAGGGCGACTGACGGTTCTTGGGTCAGGAAGAAGTCCTTGGGTCGAAAGGCGCGTCATTCGGGGGGTGCGTTAAGCCTCTTGGTGCGTCACTCGAGGGCTGCCTTGGCTATTCCAAAGGTAGGGTTTCATGAAAGTAGTACTCAGAGGGTGGGTAAGGGTCGGGCGAAGTGGCTTGAAGCAGGAAAAGGCACGCAGTATAAAACAAGAACGCTTTTTAAGTTATTAAAATGCTTTGGGTTGTTTCGATTTTACAATGCGTTTATGGATGAAAAGCACGGTTACCACTAAAGACTCAGAAGCCATGTTAATGTACACAGCAAACGTTTACAAAAGCTGAGAAGCGGACTTTACCTTCGACCGGTCTACCGCATCGGTCGGTTGCCTGGGGTTGTAACGGGCTAGATTAAGTGTCTAAGGGAACTGCGGGTTTCAGGATATCCGGGGCTCGGGAAGTCACCGCAAATGCGGGTGCTTGTGGGGTAGCGTTAGGATGGGTTTTAAGGTGGTGCGGTAAAAATGCCACCTTGAGGCGGTTGATGGACACCTTTCTTCGGTGACCATTCTGGCCTAACGTGAAATTTTTCGGAGTCAGTTGCAGGACTTTGAAACGGCCAGTGACTGAGGGCTGGAGAAGGCGCCGCACGGCGTTGGTGCAGAGGAAGACGTGAGTGCAGGTAGGGTCTGCTGTGCATTTGCACACCACTTGTCTGCTCACGGGGCGGGCATGCGCTGAGCTAGGGAGGATGCAAAGCTTGGCGTAGGCATACCCGACAAGACGGGTAGAAAAACGAATTCTCCTGGCAACGTTAGCTCTGTGACGTAAACCTGCTCTGACGTTGGACATTAATACAGAGTTTGGTTGCTGCTGGAAAAGCTCAAGCGTACGAGCGAAACGATTTTGCCCCAGCTGGGGAAGGATGAGGCACCATGCAAGGCTTTAGGTAGTCCATGGAAGCGTTCAACTAACCCGTTGGCTGCTGGGTGGCACTCTGTGGTATGGATGCGGCAACAGCCTAAAATGTTGCAGAACCTATCGAATTGTTCGGATTCGTAGGGCATTCCTCGGTCAATTTTAGTGGTGGATAACCATCCGTAGTGCCAGACCCACCGGTCCAACTAGGTCCACGTAACAGTCTCAGCTGTGCAGTCTGTTACCGGACTGGCATCTGGCCACCCGGTAAATCGATCGACACCTGTAGGAATGTATACGTATCCTCGTCGAGGAGGCAATAGACCTACCAGGTCTAAGTATACATGCGTAAGCCAAGAGTCCAAGACGAAATGTGAACCAACGTGCCTGCGGGTGTGACGATGCACTTTGCAGCGCTGGTGCTGAATGCATGTGAGCGTCCAAGTATGAATATGTATTTTACGCGTGGCCAAACGAACCTCCTGGTGACCGGTTTCCACGTTGCACGGATACGGAGACAGTGTTCCAGGACGTGGTGGGTTTTTTGCCTGGCAAGCGTTCTCCCTATAAGAAACCACAAACGTCTGCTTAACAACACTGTGACGTGGCGGTCATGGCTCGCCACAAAATAAAGTCATTGCCCCGTGGAAACCTGGATAACCTTTCCAACCCACGGACACCAATCTTCCACTCGCACACTGCTGACGATAGCAAACATTCAAGAATGGAACAGCACGTTTACGAGCGCAACCTACACAGCTACATAAACGCACACACAATTACATACTTACATGCCCCCTGCACAAACAAGCACTGTTATGGCAAACATATCGGATTTTTGCACATCCTTGATCACGCATTGTTTTGTCAAAATGATCATGCCTGTAAAGGCGTGCCTCGCCTTGTTGAGAATAAAAGCTTTATTTATTTATTTATTTATATAGTGAGTGCAATGCGACGAGGACAGTGCTTCTGAAGGAGACGGGCACGAGGTGTCTAGGACAACCTGTGGAACTGTCACAGCGAATGGTTCATTCCGTAGTTTGAAGAGGAACAGGTGGCACGTGTAGCAACGTGGACCGCAGGGTGCGTTTCCTATCTTTACATTAAGCCTGAGGCAAAGTCTTGGTGGTACGGACGACAGTACGCAAAGATCTGCATTTAAGGTTGAAGCGAGAGAGAGCGATGGTGACAAGGTTGACGACACCTGAGACATGACGTGCATCCGTAGTGAATGGCGGGAAAAAGTCTAAGTGTCTTAGTTTTCGTACTGGACGTTTGTCGCAAACAGAGTCGTAGGCAACGATGAAAGGGCTTGTGGCCAGTGTAGGCCGTGGAAGCGCTGCCTTCAGCGTATGCCGGAAATGCTAAATTGTTAGGTAAATGGTGAGCAACGCTCTGCGGAACATGCTGTAGCGACATTTCGCTGGCTGCAGGGGTTTTCAAAAGAACCCAAGGGGTAGCTATTGCCCACCAACGTTCTTTTGGAGGAAGGCTCCTACCGCGAAGTCTGAGATTTCGGTAGTAATAAAAATGGTTGCAGCAGGTTCGAAAAGAGTGAGGATGGCTACGTTGGAGATAACCTTACTGAGCTCGGCAAAGGCTGTCGGTGCTGAGTGAGGGAAAGCAAACTTACATTTATCCCCGCTTAGTAAGTCAGTTAGAAGCTGCATGAACTGAGCGCAGCGCTTTAAGAAACGTCGATAGTAGTTGGCCAAAGCGTCTAATCGACGGAGATGCTTGAACAGAATCGGAGTTGGGAAGTCCTTGGTTGCCTGGAGGTTAGTAGGAAAGAAGTTTACACCAGACGATGAAACCAGGTGGCTTAGGAATTCTACCGTTGAGTTGCCGCTTTCGCACTTATTCAGGTTGAATGTGACAGAGTTGTGGTAAGCGCTGGAAGTGTGTTCCAGGATGGTCGAGGTGCCCTTTTTCCAAGAAAGTGGTTATAAACTGTTAGCGAAGTAGGAATAAGCGGTCTAGGCCACGAATGACTTCGTGAATGAAGCGTTGAAAGGTTGCGCGTCGTTGCACAGTCCAATTAGCGTGCTTAAATATTCAAACAAGCAAAAAGGAGTGATAGTGGTTGTTATACGAATGTCATTTTCTTCTACTTGGATCTAGTAATAGGCGCAAACCAGATAGAGCTTACTGAAGATCGTGGTACCGGTGAGGCATGCGGTTAGGTCCGGCATATGTGGAACAAGACAAATACATGGAACTGTTAGCAGATTGAGTGCTCGTTAATCACCGCAAGTGCGCCAGTCACCAACCTCCATTTGGAGCATCTGCAGGGGAGATAACCAAGGGCCAGCCGAAGGGCGGAGTATTCCAAGTTCAAGCATTCGCGCAAAGTTTGCCCTAGCTACAAATGGCCTACCAGAAGATAGTTGGCGTGGACGGCATGAGACGGGGGCCATTCGTCCATATGTAGTGCGTGACCTGGGATGCCACGGGCAATGCTGTGTATCTTGGGATCAAAAGTTGGCGTGATCTGGCAAGGTCTTGGAGAAGGTTTAGACTGATGTTCTAGATACCATTTCGGCGGCGATGCCACGTATACTGAGTTCCGTTGCATTGTCGATTTGCATCTAGCATTTGAAATCGACCAACAGGTCGAACTGCCTGATCAAGCATTGCCCGTGAGAGCAAGGGGAGTGCAGTGACAATGAATACCCATCGGAACTTGCACAGAGTGCCTAGGTCTGCAGTAATCAATCGACTACCGCAGATGGCTAGTGGCGTAGCATGAACGGCACTTAGAATTGTCGACAAAGAAGCGATAGGTTTGCTTGATCTAAAGGAAAGGACGTTGACATCGGCTGCGGTATCAAAAAGTAACTGGGTCTCGGAATCATAATTTATAATGTGGCTGAGACGACTATGGGGTTTGCCGACACCGTTAGTCGCTATTAATGGCCGGCCTGAAGGTTTCCGTGTTTCGCGGCGGCGAACCTGCATGGTTGCTGGCGTTTACGAGCTTTGTTACCAAACCGCGAGTGGTAAAGGCAGAAGTCTGCATTGTTACGCTTCGTGCAACTTGCTGGTACGCTAGAGCGGCTGTACTGCTCAGGATATAGGGAGATTTTTGACTTGGCGTTCTAGTGACGCTATTTGCAATGATAAACCTTCGATTGCTGACGGCTCACTAGTCGGGAACGTGGCTGGGGCTGCCACGAAGCAATGCCGAGTAAATGTTCTAGATTCGTTTGTTGGCAGATGTTATTCAATGACCCGATCTGCTAGTGCAGCAAATGCTGTGAGTAGCAGGCCGCTTGCCACCTCAAGGACCGCCTGCGCGTCTTTCTGGAAACGTCGCAACCGCTAAGAGCAATGACACAAAGACAGCCAAATAATGCTACGTGAGAGAATAGACTGTGTAGCACACTAGTGTTCAATGATAAGAATCATACCCCAGATACGTGTGAGACGGCAACGCGTACCACCCCCGCAACCCATTAACCACGGCAAGGGTTATATTTGGCAACCTAAACAGCCCCGCAAAACTTAATACGCTTCCGGGTTGCTGCACACCTGCTACATCCCTCAGACTTACGCCGCCGGTCCAGGTGCAAAGACCAAATAGTCCACTGCTTCCTACCCCGCAACCTGCGCATTTTATAGACCAGGTGGGGCTGAGCCGCGGCAGTATCATCCAAGCACCAAACACCTCGTCGCCCAACTATCAGCTGCAACGTCTTCTCCCTCATTTCCTACAACTACTACAGCTAGCTAAGTAACTATCAATGGCTTCGGTTCGTCTTCTGTAAGGCTAGTGGCCAACAAGTATTCTTTCTCACTCCTACTTATACATGCTAGGTCCATAAACAATAAAATGCATATCCTGCGTCCTTTGTCGGTCCTCGCCAACCCTGATGCTTGAGGAGGTGGGTGGTATTTCCCTTATGCTTCAGAGGCGGGTTATTCACTTCCTGACTATCAGCTGTTTATGCAACCACGTGTGTATAAACGAGAGGGAGGGTTCGCCATTTATGTTAAAAATACTTACCCAGCAAATATATCCGAACTCGTGAAGGCGGCTGAGGCGATGGAGTCCGTGTGGATAGCGACTGATAGTCTGGGAACGACGGTATTATTCAGCGGTGTTTATAGACCACCCGATACCGCAATAGAGGGTGACAAGCACCTAGGGTTACTTTTGCACAGGCATCAAATATTTCCTGCAAATACAAACTGGATGCAAGGGATTTCAACCTGGCTGAGGTAAACTGGTTCCCACCTGCTGCAGCAACGATGTACGCAGGTTTACTAGCAAGTAGCTATTTAGACCGAAAACGTTACATGTACCTGCTACAACCAGGGCGAAGCATATTCTTGACCTAATATTTACTCTCAACACCCATCAACGCGCGTGCCAGTCGGCCGGAAGTTTCCGCGTATTGCTCACAGCTTAGTGCATTGCTCGGTCTACTTAAAGCAACAGAGTGCCTACCAACGGAAACGGACGCACTTGCAGTATACAGGGCGATGCACGTCGTTAACTGGACAGCCATTACGGTGCTCGTCCGAGCAAGAATTTGCGATGAATTCTTTATGTATGATTCTGTGGAGCACCCGGCTGAGCGGTTTTATTAAGAGGTATTTAACTGTCTAAGCTCGTTAGTTCCCATCTCACATTTAACAAGGCAATCGTCTAAATTGTGACCCAAACCAGAACGCACAACAGAATGCGTCAGCGTAGATGATCCTAGAACAAAAGCGTAACCTTTGCCCACATCATGAGTACTAATGAGATTGCTCATCCGTTTTCTGCCAGCGCTAAGCAGATGCAAACCAAGCAAGCAATAGCCGCGCTAATCAGTGCGAACAAAGCTACGAATCTCAACTGGCGGCTGCGCTCTCGGACCCCTTAGTATGAACGAGAGATCTCTACCCTAAAGATTAGTCCCACCAACCTTGCTAGTGACGTAAGCATTTTATGTGAAGTATTCGGCCTACCTTTTACAGAATCGTAGTGTTCAGAATTAGGTTCAGTCTTTCAGGCCATGCAAGGGCCCGGTATCCAGTCCTTGTCCTCTGTACAGTTTTGCATAAATAGTATCCGTTCTGCGACCTTAACAACCAAGTCATCCTCGAACTCTGGTCCAGACGGAATGCTGCACAGACTACTTAAGAATGATGGTGACGATATCCCTATTCTTCTTTTAAAACTCTTTAATTTATCAATGCAGAAAAGTCAATGCCCGACCGCCTGGAGACCTTCCATCCTTTTGTAATGGCATGAGGGTGGAAGCGTACAAAATGTTTGTAACTAAGGCCCTATTAACCACAATTCTAGCACCTCGCGAATGCTGGAGAAGTTGATTAGAATACCCTCATGACTCAACTTTATGAAGGCGAGCGCGTAACTGCGTAGCAGCACAGTTATCTAAGTGCGCGGTCTTGTGCAACCTGTCAGCAAGACTCCCTCAATTTAGCCACCGAGGCTATCGACTCTAAGCACTCAGTTGTTTTTCTTTACCTTGATATGCAAAAGACGTTCGACGAAGTACTACACATGCGCCTGATGCACAAGTTATAGCCTTACGGGGTTGTGTGGAACTAGTTAATACTAATCTGAGACGGTGGGCGAAATGGAGCGCGGATATCAGAAGTCAATTGACGTCTGACACAGCGAACTGTATTTGATGAACTATAAGAAGACGCGGACTGGTGAAGCAAGACATAGGCGAACATGTGAGCGTGGAAAATTACAAGACGATCCAGTGTCGACCCGGCTGGGAAGCAGATTAAAACAAGCAGGAATAAACTAAAGTCGGTCAACAAGTAAATTGTACCTAAAGATAGCGGGTAACTTTTGGGCGCTAAGTAACCAGTCCTCTATTAGACTGTCTGGGTTACTATCTAATAGGAGGTAGGCAGTCTGTTAAAATTGGCAAACTGCGCCTACCCCGACTTCTGATCCTAGTTGCTTGGTACAGGGGAGCGTTCGTGGTCATACCTAATTTTTGCTTTCTAGCTATGACCTCTGCAAGAGTTTGCAACACGGCCGCTACTTCATCATCACCGACGACGAAAACAGTGTCTACGTCTTTTCCCCTGGTCAATGAAGTATCCGCAAGTACACTTTCTGCGGGATCTTAAAGCACAATAAATGGTGCTGACAGTGTCAAATGACGTCCTCCGCGAAAAATCTAATGTCATGATCCACAAATTTTTATACCTGCTGGGTCCCTAATAATAAAGGGCACGACCAGCCAACAGCATGCCAAGACAACAGTTTGCGAAATGCGCTACTCCGTTTGCCTTAACTTTGCAGTTCGAGTTCCTTATCAAGTGGCAAAAATAAAATGGATTAGCTTACCACATACGCCGTTGTATAAAAACCGCAGGTGCAGGGCTACAAGTTTATAAAATCCACCTGCGGTCCCATTTGAAATATTGCTCTTTTATATGCAGCAAACTACGGAAGTCGGAACATGTTCTGCCTGAGAAAGCTCAACAGCGCATTACTAAGAGGTTGACGCCATCCTAGCGAGCGTAGAGTTGCCGACAGCGGTGCGAACAATTTAAAGGTGCAGTATCCTTAACCTGTGCCTCTAACATAAGCTAGTTCACATAAAGCTGAACATTAATATACCTTGTCTTAAACTAAGAAGCGCACCTAATAAAAACTTTGAAACTAAGGCCATTCCATTACCCCGCCAGGGGCAAAGCGGAGACGGCGATCTCGTTGCTTCTTAATTGTGTACGTAGCGGTACAATAGCGGAGGTGTTTTACCATCTCTAGCTGACATGTATAATGATGATGATGATGATGATAATTGTGTACGTACCCATTTGGCACAAGTTGCCTTCCGGACTAAGCGAAATCTAAAAGTTGCAGTCCTCCAGGAAGGAGATACAAGGAGTCCTATGGGTGAACAAAATACCATGCACCTTCCAAATCTGCAATTCTCAAAAGCACTGCTTCGAAACTGGCCCTGACTAGCTTGAGGACGCACACGATGTAGTGCATAACGTCGAAGTACCTTGATCTCACAACTCATCCACATGCTTCGTCGGTACCGTCTTATCACCTAAGAGAATATAACGGTACTCGTCGCACTTATTTTTAAGGGTTAAGGATAGAAAATTGAGTATAGGATGACTTTAGACTTCAATGATCTTTGCTTGACCTGCATGCGTTCTCCTACGGACAATTCCGCGTTATAGTCGCACTATAGAAAGAGAAGAAGCCAACAGAAAAACATCCTGTAAGGGAGAATGAAGGATAACATTCACGAATGGTCTCCAGCGAATGACCAATTGCTTGTAACTTACCCATTACCTTAATTACAACATCCGCTGGTCTAAGTCGGATCACTCGCACGCGTCGTACAGGTGCTAACATTAGGATTCTTAAGGCAAAATTTATCCAGCCATTACTGATTAGTTCCTGATGTGTTTTGGTTCCCTCACTGGCACGTTGGTCCAAAGGCTGCATTGACCAACTGGTATCCACAACCTTCCGGCTTCTCTTTCTTAATGGTCACTTCGCCAATATGTACAAATTTCAAAAAACAGTGAAGTCTAGTCTACTGACTGGCTTGTTCGCAAACCAGTAGTTATTCCTGGTATAGAACATTGCAGGGCAATGAAGAAGCCGTCAGAGCAGGCGAACTTCAATCCCTACATCTTATTTACGTCATCATCCCTTGTCTTCAGTTTTACATTTGTCATTTACAACTCATTAGACCACTGGGTCCGTAGAAAAAATATAAGGCATATTATCTAATGAAGGCATCCTACCAGACCTGAGCGTTGCATAAGCTTTGGACAGCGACTTTTGCTGCTGATACTCGTAATACAAGCATTAGAATTTTTCAACACCGTCTAAATACTAAACGTAGACGAACTTTTTGTGCCTTCGTAGAGGTCGGTTGCTAGCTGGACTTAACTGATGCGTCTTGATTAATCTTGAGCACCGGCTAATTTATGCTGCCGTTTCCAACTGCTTTCCGTGTGTATACGGCAAAACAATACATATATATATATATATTCCCCACTACCTTGTGAGTCAGGCTATTGAGCCAAAGGCTCCGGGTGGAGTCCCACAAGCAAACCTCCGAAGCACAACGACCACCTCGCGTGCGATTGCCCACCAATGCAATCGTATGCCTGCGCGCAAAGCACTCAGCATCGGGTGCTGGAACGTACGCACACTGCTGGACCGGAACTCCAGCGAGGGCCCGGAGCGACGCACTGCACTGGTCGCAATGGAGCTGGCGCGCTACCACATCGATATTGCGGCGCTCAGTGAAACTCGGCTCGCTGAGCAAGGTAAGTTACATGAAGCAGGTGCTGGATACACATTTTACTGGGTGGGGAACGCCGCCTCAGTACTACGTGAACATGGAGTGGCTTTGCAATATCCGATCGCCTCCATGGCCAGCTGGTGGAGTACGTTTCCGTAGCATATTAGTGTTCGTGGCATTCCGTGAACTATATTTCCTGACCTCGTGCACTTAGCTAGGATATGTTTGTAAACAACTTATTACATATGCTATTTAATTAAGGTTTATATCACCGTTTCCTTATGCATTAATCGAGTTTATTTCTTTTTCGTTCTCTTTCCCTCTCAAGTGTTTGACTGTTGTTTGATATCCCCGGTGTGGATGCGCTTGATGTGCAGGTTGACAAGGTGCCTACCTGTCTATTACCCACTACCTCGTCCATACCGGCTCCAGGAGACAGTTGGTCGTTGCTGGAGGGGACAGGGTGCACGGTCCTTGTGGCCGTGTTAGGCTCGAAGAGTGGTTCCATGCAGTCAGTGTGGAGCGGACTACGGTCCAGCCACCGCCTTGTGTGCGTTTGATTCCCACATACAGGGTGCTTGTGTTTGCCTGTGAAGGAGTGTGGGCCGGCTCCGTTGATGAAACGTGGTTCCCATCCGCATGTCTCCCGGTCTTATTCCTTCGGGTTTACACTGGATATGGGGTGTGTGGTTGGAACTGTGGGTGGTGCAGAGCAAGCCATCCATGGTCCCTCTGTAGGCGCAGGCGTCCTGTGGCTCGCCACAGTGACAGACAAATCCGAAACCGGATGCCGCGAACCATATATATATTGGTATGTCAGGTAACCTTTACTCTTGGTTTTCATCCTACCTTAGAATTCAAACCCAATGGGTACAACTAGGTAAGATCACTTCAAATAGGTTTGCTGTAACCAGCAGTGTGTTCCAGGGAAGTGTCCGTGGTCTCTTGCTTCTTTTACTCTATTTACTTGACCTTATTCCAGTTTTCACCCACGACACACAATATCTGTTTGCTGACGACATGCAGGTGGTTTCCATTAGACCATAGCGGCATGCACAACAGCCTTTCCTTCATTCAAGGTGACCGCAACGCACCCGAAACCTAGTATGATTTATGGAAACTTGAATTCGCCCCATCAAAGTGCAACCTTTGCTCCTACCGTTGTCCTGTACCAACTAACACGCTAATACTTAACGGGACGTCTCTGGAAATCTACTCCTCCGTTCGCGACAGTGGTGTAAACTAATCAATTGTGTTAAACAAGTGAGTTACCTTCCTGCAAAGGCAAGGGCAGTTATTGGATACATCTTCAAATTTATGTGCTTAAGAGAATCTCGACGCACTCCTTAAGAATATGTCCCTGGCCAATTCTGGAACACTGTGGGTTAGTTAATGCTAACGCACATAAATTAGCTAGCTTAGTGCTCTAGAAGGTACAGCTCTCGTTTACTGAACGTCTACTAGGCCTTACTACACTCAGTTATTAAGACCGGTGTAGGCAGCTCGAACTGGGGCCACTTTGGCTTCGCCGACTTAAAGCCAACCTTATCTTCCTCTAAAACCTTGCCAAAGGCTCTAACACAAGTATTAGCTGCTTTTTCTAAATGCTGGGCCATACCCGATACCCTTTAGATAAAATGCCTCACGTTTTCTCTACCCAGAGCGTACTGTTCCACATGTTTTAACTTCTGCCTCTAAAGCTACGCCATCGTGTAAAATAAGTCGCCGGAAGCCGTCAGAAAATCAGAAAATGTCATATCCTTCTCTGCGTCTATAAAGAGCTAACTCAAAGCTCCCAAAGTAGAGGAAATATTGAGCACATGCGTAGATTCAGACGAGTTCTGGGAAAACGGACTTACTCATTTAAAGCTGCGCAACATAACCAATCTGTGTCTTCCTGTCACTAAATGCTACCTTTCCCCCCTAGTAATTTACTTTCCCTACATTCGTGTATAATCTTCAACTGCTTACTGCATCAACACTAGATAATTCGGATTTGTTTATCACTTCCTCGTTAACTAGTCAATGCTTCTCTGAGCCGTCTCGCCGGCTACTTGATTACAGCCAGGCGATTGTGGCACAACACCACTTGTAGCGCCTTTCCACCCATAAACCTTCTTCCTCAACTAAGGTTGATGATCTTCTACACACTTTTACTTAAAGCTATTTAAACCTAACCAGTTGCTTATCCGTCTGCGCCCGACCCATGAATCAATGCATGCAGCTTGGGATTAGCTCAGTAACGGCTCATCCATCACGTCTTTTGTCTCCCTGACCTCGGTATGTGGCACTTCGTAAACTCTGTCTCAGCTTCTGTGTCCTGAACCTCTGCTTGCGTCCTCAACTTTTACCTCCACATTTGCTACGCCACACAGTCTCTCCCTTCTGCCTAATTCTGTCTCGTCCGAGCTCTCTCGCCTGTTTTCTGACAGCTACTAGTTGACTGAGGTCTACTGAATTATGATAGGCAGTTCCGCTGCTTTTTATTTTCCTTTACTTGATTGGTGCACTTCCTCGAATTTTGCTCTAAAGACATTACAAATGGTTGATACGATTAATTGTTTGAGCCAGTTACCCAAGTCTTGCCTCAGCTGGCTTGCTTGTTGTTAACCAGTTAACTTCGTCCCGCACTACCTCACCTGTGTCCGCTGTTTTCTTACCCGGCTTAGGCCATTGTTGCTTAAAAGCCTGGTTTACATGAGATTCATCCGGGGCATTTATTCTAACCTTAACTAGGCCCCGGCATTTTCACGCTCCCCTTCCAAGTCTTATTACCGTGAGCCAATTCTAGCTTGCAGGCTTACTCTGTTCTTGCTGCCACCTCACCCTGCCCTTGTGAATCAATACGTGCCGCCTGGGATTAGCTTAGTAACGGCTGATTCATCGCACCTTTCGTCTCTTTGACCTCCGTCTTAGGCTTTTCCTAAACTTTATCTCAGGTTGTGTCCTGTACCTGTGTGCCTCTTTACTCGTCACCTCACATCTGTTGGACTTAACAGTTTATTCTTTCAGATTAATTCAATCTTGCCTGTGCTCGCGTGCCTGTTATCTTACAGCTTGTGGGCGACTGAGGTTTACTAACTCAGCTTTGGTCATTAAACTTATTCTCATTTCTTCCCGTGCTTTGCTTGTTGCTGCTGCCCATGCTTTATCCTAAAGCCATTTGATGCTATGCTATGCTTAGTCTACTCTTACCTCAACTGGCTTGCTTGCTGTCTGCCTGAGGCTTTCGTCTCGCATTGCCGCACGTATCATTGCTCCTTCCTTACCGTGCTTATTACATTGAGGCTTAAAAGCCTGGTCTACAGCAGCTTATCTCATGGAAGTATTTATGTTTTTTCTAGCCGTAACTGGGCCTTGGATTAACACAGTGTGACCTGCAGTTCCTACCTTGTACTTGCTCTGAAACTATTTGGCTGCAAGCGCGGCTCTCTGCCTAACTACGTGACACTTCTTATTTCCCTTTCTACTGTCCAATTCGCATTCCTAAAACGCTGTTGCTGACTTTGAGGTTAAAAACCGCATAGTTTTTCTGGTTTGATGTGGTGATTTGTCGGTCTTTCATATCTCTTGGCTATAGACACAAACCACCTTGAAACGTAGTTTCATGGTAACTAATACCTCTACCTTAATCCCATTTCCGGGATAGGCTATGCAGTTTCTTCTTTTTCTTTCGCTTGCTACCGTCTTCTGTTTGTCCTGCTTCATCTTCCCATTCCTGCTATTAGTTATTAAGCGACTTTCGCCCGCATAGGTAATTTAGATGGAGGCAGAACACAAGATACCAAATAATTTCTTTGGCCTTCCTGTATCAAGTTTACCTTTTCGGAACATATATGACTTTTACGTTCAACCACATGTTGTCACAGGTTCCCTTCCTAGTCTCCGCTGCTCTCCTTCGCTTTACTTTTTTCTTCTTTTTCTCGAGGTCTGAGGTTGTCGGCCGAAATTTACCAAGGATCCCTTCTGGCCTGTTTGCCTGCGACCGAATAAACCTATATAGACGAAAGTGAGTCAACTCAAATCTCCAACACACTCACTCCCATCCTAGTCTAATATCACTGGACAATTTGACCTGGATGTCCTTATCTAGAGGATTAGATCAGCCAAGGCCTGTCTACAAAATAGTCTGCAAGCCAAATGATTACCACAACATACTTGAATCACTCCATAACTACCTAACCTTTAGACCAACCAGACAAGTGCCCACGCGCTCGATTTTGGCTTGTCAGCAATCGCAGGCTGCTCCATCGACGACGAAAACATGAATTCCCGTGGCACCGACTGGGTGGTTTGAGTCCACACTGTTCCAGCAAATGTTTAGCGACAGTGCTCCAGGACGTAGTGGTTTTTCGCCTGGCAAGCTTTCTCCCTATAAAAAGCCACTGATGTCTGTTCAACAGCACTGTGACGGGGCGGATGTGACTCGCGTACAACTAAAGTGACGTCCCCATGATTAGCCAACCAACCAACCATACACCGACCACGGACGTCTCTCAACCCTTCTCACACTATCCACGCGATCAATCATGCTTGTATTGACACATATTTAAACTGGAATAACAGAGAGACACAGGCACTGCTAAGTACAAGTAAGATTGCTCAGTTCCAATGTTCATGGCCAACTTGCATAATGTTTTATATATTCCTCGACCTACAGCTGCACCTTTAAAAAGATCATGCCTACATAGGCGTGTCTCGCACTGCACGAGAATAAAGAATATATAAATAAATAAATACTTATTTACACTGTCGACAAAGAGAGCACGCTAAATATTTATAAGTTTAAGTGTCAGACGTTTGCCCCCCACTTATCCTCTCTTGGCCCTAAATGCCTAGCTTTAGCCAGTATAAATATGGCTATCACTATTGGCAATACAACTAGATAGACCTCTTGAAAACCAGACCCCTTTCTTTAACGTGTTTTGTCAGTAAAACACTCGCGTTTCCAGATTATTTTGCACAGACACTAAAGCTAACCGACGACAGAGGCTGCTATCACACTGGTTGCATAGAACACCATAACCTTTCTACTTTCACAGCTTATCTTGACTGCCCTTGGGTTATTTATCTTTTAGATGGCCCTAAAGCCGAACAGGGGTTAATCGTCATGGTGGGTAAACAACCAGCTCCCACTTTTCGGTACTAGCCTACTCCTGAGTTGCCTTAGCACGCTTTGCTTATGGTGCTAGAACAGCGTTTTTCAGGAAAACCACAAAGGACATAGCTGGTGCGACGGCATATTACTAGGTAATTTTGCCACCTGGATGAACACCGCCGGCACGCGCTTCAAAACTTAAAATGGAGAGAAATAGTTTGAAATTACTCAAAGTGCTGCACTAAAGTGTGCATCAACACATGAGGCATAATACCTCCTCATATTCGAGCAAGCGCAATCCACGGAAGTAGCGTTGGTAATACCCCACCAGCACAGACGCAAATGGATTTCACGTCCCGAAGCCGTTTGCTAAATTTTACTAAATTTTCCAATATTCATTTTTTATTGTTAGTGCCAGGCTTCCCTAGCTCACTAGTGTTGGAGACAGCCTCAATAATATAGGAAAGTGCTTCTACGAGATAAAAGTTGCGATGTTTATCTAAGAAACGGGTGTCTTTCAGGCCAAAACGTGTCAAATGATCCTATAGTTCACCCGCACTATTCAGTAGACCTAGTGCATCTAGACGTGATATAAACTTTAGAAGCACTTATCGGATTAAAAATACTACACACTATATCCCTAGTGATTTTTGTGGCTCAGTATCCACTGAAAATTGTATATGGGGGCCTTATGCCCTTGGGTCCCGTATAAGTTATCCTGATTTCCCATGCCTACATAATATTTCATACTGGATTTCTGGTTTTTTGGCAAGGTTGTGGCTTATTCGCCTACATTTGCTGTGTATGCCTGAAAGGTGTGCATTTCGGCCACCTATGACGTCCCTAGTTATTGCAAGGTAGTACGAGCTATATAGCGTATTTCTATATAGCTATGCCAATTAATAATGCACACCGCTTCGTTACCTTTTTGTTTTGTTTTCTATTTGCTGATGGCTGCATTCAAACAGAAAGCCACATTTAACGAATATCTGGATGTCGCTATTCGTAGACCACTATTTACTTGCGAATTACTCGCAAACTACTGCGCATATCGCCTTGTTTTTACTTTTAACGTATTCAGCGCATAATACTTGTCGTGAGTAGCTTACCTTTTGCTACTCTACGCACTATTCTAACCCCAGAGAAGGTATTTCTTTTGCTGCTGTTTACTAAGGTTGAAATTTGGCGCCAGAAACCAACGTTGGCGCAAAAATCTTTGGCTACAACTTTTGCTAATTTATAGTTTTCGGGTGACGTACACTGCTTTGGTAGGTCGCTTAACCGCTTCGCTTTTTATATGTATGCGCATTTCTCGAAGTTATTATTAACCATGTTTTATGCCTTATAATTCAGCCACTCTTATTTCTTCCAGGTTCGCACCAATAATTGTCGTGTCTGAGCGGGCCAAATTACTCCAGTAAATTTAAAGTGAAGTTGTGACGTATTGAGTCATGTTCCAAAGAAAACCGGCACAACTATGGCGCTGCGTAACGTTCACAACAAAAGAAATTAAGGAGCTCAATATCGCTTTAAGGAACCTGAAGCCATTAAAGGCGGGCACCTACGACCTTATCAGCTGTACACTAAACAATGCCAACACACTTGAAATTTCTAACGAGGAACGTATACTCGTATTTTACCTACTGCCATGCAAGAGCAAAGGATTAATGTAGATTGACCTGAACCCTTAAGGGCGCAGATTCTAGCAAGTCTAGAAATATACCTGTTTAGGTATTCATTCATTTACGATATATCGGTAGAAGCATTTAGGCCTGCAATAAATGCCGTAAATGACATTAAAGAGAATGCACTGCAAGTTCAACGATTGACCAAGTATGTAACCAAATTTGCGGCTTCCATCAAACTGAATGTAATGGAGGAGGCAATATTGCGTACTCACATTTCTAACCGTAAACAACTTTGCAATGCAAACAACCGGAGCCAGCTTACATTTGGGCCGCTGAAAAGAAGCATAATTTGGGCTGCGACAAATCCTAGCATCAAAGCAGGCTTTAGTCTATAAGCGCCCAGCGCATCTAGCAATAACAACGACAGACATATGACCTCTTAGAGAGCAACGTATCTAAAACTACTAAGGCTCCTTGGGCTTGCGGATGGTACTCAACAAGCCACCCACCTACGATGATTAGGTCGCATACAAAAGCTTTAACTATACCAAAATCCATAGACATGCAGCCGCCGCTACCTGGTAGGACACTGTGGAGTTCATCGTACTTGCATTTAACGTTCCGCATGGCATATTGACAGGCAAGTTTAAGGACAGTCGTTAAAGTTAACGGTATTGCGGATAACTTAGCAAAATTCGTAAGCGTGGCCAAAAGGATCAGCACATTTCCAGCCCAATCAAACTAAAAACAGACTACATTACAAGCTTGCGCAACATAATGTTCAACTATGGACAACTGCGCAATGCTACCAAGAAAAGGCAACTGTATTTATGGCCAGCAATGCGGAACCTACCGAATCTTTCCCCAGGTGCTGGTGAGGCGGTACCGCGTACCACCCCCGCAACCCAGTAACCACGACAAGCATTATATTTGTCAACCTAAACAGCCCCGCAAAACTTAATGCGCATCCGGGTTGCTGCACACCTGCTACATCCCTCAGACTTACGCCGCCGGTCCAGGTGCAAAGACCAAATAGTCCACTGCTTCCTACCCCGCAACCTGCGCATTTTATAGACCAGGTGGGGCTGAGCCGCGGCAGTATCATCCAAGCACCAAACACCTCGTCGCCCAACTATCAGCTGCAACGTCTTCTCCCTCACTTCCTACAACTACTGCAGCTAGCGAAGTAACTATCAATGGCTTCGGTTCGTCTTCTGTAAGGCTAGTAGCCAACAAGTATTCTTTCTCACTCCTACTTATACATGCTAGGTCCATAAATAATAAAATGCATATCCTGCGTCCTCTGTCGGTCCTCGCCAACCCCGCTGCATGAGGAGGTAGGTGGTATTTCCCTTATGCTTCAGGAGGCGGGTTATTCACTTCCTGACTATCAGCTGTTTATGCAACCACGTGGGTCTAAACGAGAGGGAGGGTTCGCCATTTATGTTAAAAATACTTACCCAGCAAATATATCCGAACTCGTGAAGGCGGCTGAGGCGATGGAGTCCGTATGGATAACGACTGATAGCCTGGGAACGATGGCATTATTCGGAGGTGTTTATAGACCACCCGATACCGCAATTGAGGGTGACAAGCATCTAGGGTTACTTGTGCATAGGCATCAAATATTTCCTGCGAATACAAACTGGATGCAAGGGATTTCAACCTGGCTGAGGTAAATTGGTTCCCACCTGCTGCAGCGACGATGTATGCAGGTTTAATAGCAGGTAGCTCTCTAGGCGCACCATCTATACGGTGCTCCACATGAACCCCGTAAACAAAAGCCGCATCGAAACCACAGGGCATTAGTGTATGAAGATAAATAGTTAACAGGGCAGGAGCTATGACACAGCTTTGCTGCTCACCAGTGAAAACGGCAAAATCATCCTACGTTTGCTCGCATACCGATGTGCAGACATCCAATTAAACTTACAAACTTACGATCGCAACCAAACGTACCAAACACCAGCCGCAATTCCTCGCGGTTCACTTTATCAGCTGCATTGGGGAAAGCAAATAATAGCGAGTATATCGGATGGTGTCGTTCGCTAAACGCGGGCATATAGATATATATGATTTGTGTCGTTTGGTTTCGGGGTTGCTTGTCACTGTGGTCAGCCACAGGACGCCTGCGCTTACCGAACGACCATGGGAGGATTGTGCTGCACCATCCACTGCTATAACCACACACCATATGTCCAGTGCAAACCCGATGGAACAAGACCGGTTGGTAGGTGGATTGGTGTCACTTTGCATCAACGGAGCCGGCCTACACCCTGCAACAGCTAACGCAAGCACGCTATAGTTGGGGAATCAACCGCACACAAGGCAGTGGCTGGACTGTCGTCCGCTTCAGGCTATGTGCACGGAACCTACCTTTGAGCCTAACCGACCACAAGGACCGTGCACCCCTTCCCCTCCAGCAACGACCAACTTTCTACGTAAGCCAGTAGGGATGAGGTATTGAGTAATAGACTGGTAGGCAAATTGTCAACATGCACATCAAGTGCAGCCACAGCGAAGATATCAAACAACAGGTTAGCATTTGAAATGACATTAGCAAGTAAAGTATTTTTGTTAAATAATACTGCTTTGCGGACATAAATATTCCTTAACTTAGCATATAAACAATGAACAATGATTTATAACGGGTAAAAAGGCATATGCTTGACAGGTCCCGTAGGGTGGTTGGAGCAATAGATAAAATGGAAGGATAATCGAACAAGTAAATCGTTTTTTAGGCCTCTACAGATTTCAACGCACTACTTCATAATGATGGTTTGAAGTATGAACTGGATGTCTGCACCCAAAGTAGAGCTGTTATATTACAGCAAATGTGGGAAAAAGAAATCAAAGGAACGGATAACTCTCACACCTGTGTTGCTTCCGTTAAGAGATGTGGTACGTTACTCCAGTTTGTATACATCCATATCGCTCATTGGGACACTTCTGTATGTAACATCACCGCCACTTTGCGGGGAGGGTCAGTAACCTCATGGTTTGGGTCTCGTTATTTCGTCCTCCGAACAGGACCTGTAATGCCAAATAATGCAAGTTGGAAGGTGTGTCATCTAGGCGTTTTTTAAATAGTGCCAATGTGGGGGCAAGGACGACGTGAGTGGGGAGCGCATTCCAAGCATGGGACACACGCAGTAAGAAAGAGTTTCGTCGACAATCAAGTCGGCTGTGGTGTGTAGCCAGTTTAAGCTGATGACCTCTCAGGTTGGTATTTTGGCTCAGCTGCAAGAGACTGCAACATGGGTGATTTGGATACATCAGTATTAAGTAGACCCTGATGAGGTCTCCTCGGTGACGACGATATTCACCACTGTACAATTCCAGAGACTGCAGTCTGCGTTGGTAGGGGATGTGAAACAGCCCTCTGACGAGCTTCGTTGCTCTACGCTGTGGAGCTTCAAGTGCACTGATGTCGCGCTTGCGCCAGGGACGCCAGGCCTGGATCGCATACCCCACGTGGGGTCTCACGTAAGCGTTTGGCATTTGCGGAAATACAGATGGCTCGAAATTTCCGAAAGCCCTCCGTAAGAGTCCGAGATGTTGACTGGCCCTTTTCGATGCCTTTTCAGCTTGTCTGGAGCAGCCAAGGTCGTCCTGCACGATCACTCCGAGGTCGCATTCCTGAGAAGCGCGTTGCAATGGCTGGTCCCCGAGTAAGTATTCATAGATGAGCTGGTGGCGTAAGCTCACGACTTTGCACTTGGCGACACTGAAGTGGAGCATGTTTTCGGATGACCAAGTGTACGCCCTGTCCAGATCGCTCTGCAGTGTTGTGTGATCGTCCTCTGTCCGGATGTCATGCCAAATTTTGACATTATCTGCAAACAGCAAGAAGTTCGACTGTAGTACACTGGCAAGGTCGTTAATGAATGTTAAAAGTAAACGTGGCCCCAGTACTGACCCTAGTGGTACACCGCACTGGACGTCAATTGGGTCGGACATGGAGCTGCGGACTCTCACGTTCAGCTGACGTTGAGTGAGAAAATTGACGATCCAACCAAGCACAGGGTCACCGATTCCGTAGCCTCGAAGCTTGTGTAGGAGGATGCGGTGGTCCAAACGATCGAACGCCTTCGAGAAGTCGAGGTAGACAACGTGGACTCCAAATCTAGCATCAGCTGACTCCGTCCAGCTTGCTCGGGCCAGCAACAAGTTTGTAGTGCAGGATCGATTTCGGCGGAATCCGTGTTGCTGTGGCACTATGATATTGTTGTTCTCCAGATATCCCATCAGCGCATCCGCAATTATAAGTTCCATTACTTTGGATAAAACTGGGAGGGGAGTGCTTGGACGGTAATTCGACGGCTCCGCACGATTACAGCTTTTGTAAATGGGAGTGACTAGCCCATGTTTCGACGTTGTGGGAATCAGCATTTCGTCAAGACAACGTTGTAAGAACCGAGCTAATGGTTCGGCAATGTCTAGGGCAGCTGCCTTTAATGCCTTCGGTTTAATATCGTCTACACCTGGCGAGCTGTGCACATGCAACGACATTAGCGTTTTCAACACATTGGTTGCCGTGAACGATACGTTGTGTAAACCTGGGAACGGTGAGAGCTCTGTCAAAATCGGGTGAAGGTATGGTTTACTACGGAAAGTATGGAGGAAGTGTTGACGAAACACGTTGGCCGCGTCCTGTGCAGTTTGCGCATGACCATCTATTGCACGCAAGACCGGGATCCCGCGCTGCACTCTACGGAGATTGTTGATATGTCTATACAACAGCTTTGGATTTTTGCTGAATTCCGCCGCTAAGTTCTGTTGGTGCTGGAGTTTGTCTTCGTGAATCAACTTGACGCAGTGGTTTCGTTGAGTTGTGTAGACTCCCCAGGTCAGATTACTTGGGCAAACTTTGTAAGCGTGCCAGGCCGAATCCCTTAAGGCCATAGATTTTCTCGTACGGCTTCTTAGGAACGAATCCACTTGCTTCGGGCGAAAGGCCTTGCGTTCTGATGCATTTGCCACTAGCTCAGTGAATTTGATGACAAACACCATCCAAGCCTCATCGGGCGGATTCTTGGTCAGGAAGGACCAGTTGGTGTCTGGAACAAGGTTAGACAAGATGTGGTAATGTGTAACCATAAAAGTTTCCTCGTCGTTCTCTCCAACATACTCCGAATAACAGATGTAACGAAAGTGCAACGTCGCGTGATCACTACGACCTAGTGGTGTAGCTATGGTAACGGTGTCAATTATTAGTTCCTCGTTGGTGAGCATAAGGTCCAAGACGGAGGGGGTGTCACCCGTTCTGAAACGAGTGGGGGAGGTGACATTGTTATACAGTGGTACATCGGTAATCAGTTCTTGCAAATCAGCCTTGAACTGTTCGCTGGGCTATGCTGGAACTTCGAGTGTGTGCAGATTGAAGTCCCTCACTAGAAGAACGTGAGTGTGTGGAGGTGTCAATACTCGTTTCATCACGGCAGCATGGCCTTGATCCATTTCCAAGGTAGACATTGGAGGACGGTAAACTGTTACTAGCAAACACACATCGCCACGTCTCAGGTGCATACGACACCAAAGAGAATCGTTGATGTTTGCTTCTGAGTCATCAATGATCTCAACATGTAGGTCGGATCGATAATACAAAAGCACTCCGCCTCCTCTGCTAGGCCGATCTTTTCGTAAGGAACTCATGCCAGGTAACTCAATCTCGGCATCCGCGATTTCCGTGCTCAGCCAGGTTTCGGTGACCGTAACTAGGTCTCAGGGCTTGGAGACCTGGCGAAATCGAAGTTCGGTTAGCTTGCTGAGAAGACCTTGTGCATTAGTATAGAAGCAGGTGAGGGCATCGGTGGTTAGAAGAGTGTTTGTAGATTCTGGTTTTCGGTTGGAGTTTACGCCGACCCATGTGGGGTCGGCTGCCGGTAGTTTTTTTGTACGACCGATGCTGCAGACCTTAGGGCCAGTTCAGGTCGTTGTATTGAGTTCTCAGCGCCAACAAGTGGGTGACGAACTTGTCCCCCTTCAGCCGGCAGCGTGTTTTGGCATTGTCTCTGGTCTGAGCTACATGGCGGCAGAATTGTATTGGTACGTTGCTTGCCTAGTGTGACCTGGTCTGTTGGTGGTTCAGTGCCCATCGTCTTTATACGTATTTCGGATGGTAGCATTTGTCGCATTTTGCGCCACGTATTGATCACATATTCTACCATCATTTCGGAATGCAACGATATTTTCCTCCCTCGGGGACCACATCCTTTGTAGTTAGGTGACAGTGGTAACCTTTATGTCGAAGTAGCAATAACGTTTTCGAGTGAGAGCAGTTCGCGAATAAAACGCCATTCATCCCAGTCATGCGCTTTGGCCTCTAGGTCGCTTGAGGTCTTGTGCTCGGGGACACTGTGAACAAGAACAGATTTGGCGTCTTGTCGTTTACGGAGGTCGTCCGGATTTTGTTTGCGTTTTTGGCGTTCGCTCCAAGGAACATCTGGAAAGATTCGAACTGTGCATGATGTGGTACGGAAGCGAGTAGCTGACAAGAGAACTTCCTCTGCGTCATTAGCTGATTGTATTGTTACCTGGAGTAAACGTGGATCACCATAGTGTATGGAGTTTGGGTGACGGACGAGACGCATCATACTGACTGGTTTAACTTGAACCTCCATCAGTTGACACAGGGAGTCCTACCGCTTTTTGTCGTCCAATATCTTATCTTTTATAGAGTTCGCCCCGGATTCAGTCACATTAGAGCATATAACTGTCAAGGGATTATGTTGTATTTTAATGTCCACCTTCTTGTGAGGACCAGTAACTGGTTTCTTCGCTTGGGTAGATGATGAGGTCTTGAGTTCCGTGGTGGTAACGGTGGTATTAACTGGTTTGGCAGCGGGTTGCGTAACGAAGAAAGGCGCCCCAGCCGTATGAGTAGTGACAACGGACGCGTATGTTGTCGTCCCGTTAACAGCGTTCAGCGTGGTGGTTGGTTCTCTTAGAGAGTGTGCGGTGAACGCGTCTTTATGAGCAGCCGCTACTGGCGCGGTGACTAACACTGGAACATTGTTCTTACACCGTTCTGGACTGGAGCATGATGTTGAGCATGGATCTTTATGTACAGAGTTATCTGGCTCATATGGGACAGCTTTCACTGCTGTTGCTTGCTCTACGATCTTTGACAACCTATCGCACTCCTGTGCCAGCACAGTTATACATCTGACGAGTGGAAGAGATGAACACTCAATGCAGAACCAGAGAGAATCGGTCATACCATGGAGTTCTTTTATGGAATCTTTTTTGGTAAGAAAACACTCCGCAATAATATTATTTAAGATAAGCGCAATTAGCGTAAGCTACGCGGCAGGGTAATGGAACTATAGTCAGATAGGCAGACCAAACGAAGGAAAGTCTAATGAAATTTTTCCAGCATGAAAATACCTAGTTTAAGTGTACGTTGGTTTAGCCCAACTGCGGTGAATAAGCAGCATAAATGCAACATCAGCCACAGCATATACATGTCAGCTTCACTTGCTAAAGTGACTGCTTGCAAATCTTCTGGCTGATGACATCAGCTTGTAAAATAACTATGTAGCTGTTGTCTTTCCCCTGTGCAGAAGAAACGGGGCACGTTAAATTGGCTAGAAATTATAGAGCATTGTGCCTCAGCAAAGAATCATCGTGCTCTCACAACACCGATGTCCACGGCTTTTGAACTGACACGGCATCACATCATCGAGTGGTGCGGCGCAGTGAGAACCACCCATAGTTTGTTTAATGACGCAGGCGCAGTGTATTTGCTCGACTGGTTAGCTGAACTCAGATGCCTACGCAGGAGTGCCGCCATGCTGCTCTTTGATGTTGCGTATACCATGCTCTTTTATCTTCGTTGGGCTACCCTGATATACCTTACCTTGACGTACCTTACTTTTACCAACGTTTCCAAACATTGTACCTGTTACCGTATTGTAAGCAAGGCTTCCTTGTTTTGGTGGCGACTTGCAGCCTGGGGGACATGTTCAACTTAAACCATGCATCAAAAGGTAAACCACTTCTGAACCTCGATAGAAAATGAACAGTCCCAGAAGGTTACTGACCATGAATTAACATGATGGTTTACGTTTCACCTGCATCACCACTTTTTCATTAGGGTGGTACGAGCTGTCTATTTAACCGCACTGCGACAGGGCATAGTGACTCGCCTCCAACTAAATTCCAGGCCCCATGACGGCACAGCAAACCATACTCCCACCACTTACGTCAATCAAGGCTTCACACACTACCCACCAATCAATCACAATTGCAGTGGCACACCTTCAAACTCAAGTAACAGATAGACGCTTGCACTCCTACATACATGTGTGAAATCATAGCTCCAATATTCAAGGCAATCTGCGCCATTGTTTATATCTTACCCGACTTCTATTTGTACCCTTATACTGACCTTGCCTACATTGGCGTGCTTCGCATTGCCCGAAGATAACAATCTTTGTATTTAGTTACTCAATTTCCGTTGTTCATCCGGCAACTCTAACGTAGCTGAGAGTACAAGTAGCAGTTAACTCGAGCGCATCCTTTCCTTGCAAACTTAAAAACTTGCCGACTCAAACTCCTTGAGCTTCATTGTATTAGCGGTATTCCATTGCTCCTTTTATGCGCGCTTGGGTACAGTTCCATACAAAATAATTAATTACTGTCTTGGTGCCATGCAGTATCCTTATTCCAGCTGCCTAAGCTGGAATCGCCACATTTAACTTAACCTGCAATGGGCTTAAAAAAGCGCGGTTGTATTTCTTGATTACCTCATGTGCTGTGCACTACATCTGTAGACTTCATAACCTAGGATAACTGTACTACCTCACGTGAACGCTACTAAGGTGAAATAACGAGACGGCAAATTATGGTATCTTCCCCTTCGCATTATTATTCGTCCGTCATTCACCTCCTTATGTCAGCTTCAGTGTATTGCTTCTCAGACTATAAGAAGTTACTGCCAACACGTTTGCCACCTACATTCTGCGTCTTGAAATTGCTTGGCCGATTACACGAGCCTAGCTCGATAAGCTTCCCGATCCTAACTAGCACGACGCTTAGTAAGCCGGCACATCGCAATATAAAGGTGCAGTTCATCGATGCGCCCATTCGCATCTGACGTGCGCGCTCAGTTTCCGAGCGAACTGGTTCACCGATGCGGATCGACGATAGAGTGGCAACATATTTTTATGAGTTCAATTTGTTGGTAAGGTGTGAAGCAGAGGTTATTAACGCCTAGAAGTTTACAGTACCCGTAGAAAGTATAAAATTTGAAATTTGGTATAGAATTCTTCATCATTCTCTCCAGTTTGACCACCTAATGAATTTACCTAGCTTATGAAAACCCAAGTGATAAGCGCATTGTAGGCGGAAGCGCAAACACGCCTGCTAGAAGTTGCATTGAACAGGGCCAGTCGTTTGGATAGGATACATAAAATCTACTGACAACGATAATGGTACGTCCGTCTCTTAATGCACTACATCGAAAAGGAATGGGCACATATCGACAATTGTTGGTCTAGGAGCACCAAATGGCTACATCTGAGGATACGATGCGGATCGTAGACCAATAGCTCACGTCCACGGCGGGTAAAACGGCAGAAGGCATAAGAGGTGGCTTACTATGTTGAAGGCCATGCTACGCCTTGGAACGTTGCAAACCGGAGAAAACACAATTTGATAGCCACCCGCTTAACGGTGGGCAGCCGAACTTAAATGATATGGTACTGCCGTCGTTGTCGTGCTAACCAGGCCGTAAGCGGAGCATGTGTGATGGTGTCACATGTCAATGCGTTATGTTGAGCAAAAGTCCTTCTTTGAGCATCTGCACATACTTCGGGCAGCGGCTGATCGGACCAGTCATTGATACGGAGAGCATGACCTGAACATCATATCGCATTGGCATGCTGTGTGTTCACGCCCATCGACTGCGTATACAAGATGTTACCTATAGAGAGCAACGTCTAAGTACACAATAGTTTACTGCACCACCTGTTTATTTATCGTTGTACCTGGCAACCGTACTGGCAGCATTTGTTTCACTATACCCATATCGGTTTCGTTCCATTACTGATGAGCAAGATTTAAGGCTGTCATGTAAGTGCACGTCTGCATGTTAAGGAAAACACCAACTTTTCCTAGTGGGTACTTCTTATCAAGCTTGCTACTAATGACGATTATCGTCAGCAGAGAGTTCACGGGTGGTATCGAATTTGAACCGGTCGACAGATAACATGACAGTACTTGAGTTGGAAGTTGTCTACTGGCAAGGTGAACAATGCAAAGCGCCCTGGTAACAACAGATTTGCAAAATGCTTGAATTGGGCGTACCACGTAGCATGGTGCCTTCGGTGAACCCCCAATGGCGAGGTCGGGAAAGTATACCAGGTATGCTGGCGCGCGCTAGTTGGATTTCCCAGGATAATAGCGGTTGAACCCAATTGTGCGGACCTAACGGAAGTATGGCACATGAGGGCAAATCGCAACCGGGTAACCCGCCTGCCTCATCCGGCAAGCGTACCATAAACTGTAGGCTCACCAACGAGCTGTGTAGTACGTTTAAGTTATGAAAGGCTGGTAACTTATCTATTTCGGAAGAATGTCATACAATAGAATTAGGGTGGAACCCATTTGTTTAGACCACAAGCGTGCTATATTCCGCGAAGCTAAATGCGACATCCGAACGTTTCATCCGAAAACTAGAAGAAACTTCTTCGTCAATTCCGCAATTGAGTGCTGCCGAATAAATTTTAAAAACCCCAGCAACGGTCATCACGTAGCGCTGTCCCGAAATCGCAGCAGACCAGAGGAGCACCGGAAGTATGTATGGAGGACGTGTCCGCACACACGCGCAGTAAAATTAAATTGATAGAGGCTCGCGTTGCAACCCACCCACTGCAAGGCCACGTGAGAGGCCATCGAGGGCTAAATAGTAGTGTGAGGTCAAATCGAGGGCAAAACCAAAACAAACTAAATGAACAAGACATCGGCCCCTCCTCTTTTTGTAAAAGTATAACTACTACATATCCATGTAAGATGTCAGCACCCTGAAGAGATATCATGTGATGTTATCCGTTAAACCGTATCGGTAGCCAGGGCGGCGTATCCGAACGGAACGTCGTAAGGTTGTGTTAGATTGTACCTAGCGTTGTGTTGTAGGTATGTTCTTCTGTTCATTTGCGCCTCGGGAAGGCGCGGTACGCAGCCGTCTTGCATCCACCTTTGTGGTGAAACTTATAGGGATGAGCTAAGGACGAAAATACTACAAAATGAAGAGACCACCACACAGGAGAGTAAACAAAAAATAACTATCGGGTTAGTGTTACTGTTTTTAGGTGACATTTTGGTTACTGCGTTTATCATAAATGTAAATATATATATATATATATATATGCCTTCCGAGTACAAGGTGACAGGAACGCCATTATGCAACCAGTCCAGGTTGAGTGGATAATGGGGCTGTCGTTCTATGAGCGAAAGTAGCAGGACTTAGGGTGTGAAACGAAAGGTTTTCCCAAAGGAAGCACATATGGTAGTTGCCGGAGAAGTATGGAGTATTAAGAAGCAAGAAGGCAGTTGATAAACACAAGTTTAACAACCACGCCGATTTGCAATTATCTGAGAGCAGTCGAAGGCAGGAGACAAGCAAACTACTTTTAGAGAGGGGATCGAAAGTGCAAGTTATGTATAATTTACGTGGAGGTGCCGCTTATAGCCTGAAGGTGAAGAGAACAAAGCTACGGCCGTAGTGTAAGGCAGATACAAGTCGATCAAATTTCAACGTTTAAACCTGTTTTGTGTAAACAGCCACGTCAACTGTATGAGGCACATGCGAACAGTGTTCTTGTAACGCAGTCAGCCATATGTGCAAGCCTGTACTGGTACGCCGCGTTGCTTGGAGAATAAGAATATGCATTTAATTATTTATAGAATAAGGGCATGCACTGCGTTGCAAACTATTATTAAAGGAAAAGGATCGGTGAAAAAGTGGGCAGAGGACAGAACAGATTTGAATGACGCATCCTGGCGACTAACAGTAAAAGAAGTGTATGGATAAAGGCTTGCAAGAAGAGAAAAAGACGGAGTTTGCAGGATAGACGAATGCATAAATATAGTGATATTTCTAGCCTGTTACTATATGACGTGCCCGCGTGGGATCAGATCAATGTGTATACAACTGCCATGCTTTTGCATGCAGCGCGAGTTTAAGTGAATCTGCTCCATGTTCGCCATGGACATAACAACCTGCAGAGCAGGGCTTTTTACAAGGTCTCTTACAGCACTGGACAATTTATAACGGTGATATTCCGACTGCCGTAATCAATGCTTAGGTTCCTTTGCGTATATTACTGTGGGGGTTGTACGCGCCGACCCCGTTTGTTATCTGGCCTCTTCGTGCATCCAATGTACACCCGGATTGTATTGTTGACGTAGTGGCGCGCGGAGCATTAGTTTTGCACATATTTTCAAAGTAGGAGCCAATTATACACAACTTCACTCTAAATACTTTGGACAGCATTAATCAACACAGTGGTTCCTGTTCACCGAGGCGCAACAAATCAAACATTGTGGGCTCATGGGAAGAAATAAGAGCAGCGGAATTACAACTATAAGTTGGTTAAAATAAGTTCAAGCAAAACAACTGAGACACAATAAGGCGGCGTACGTTACTAGAAAAATACAAAAATAAGATACACATAACCAACTTGTTGGGTACTCAAAGATGAAGGCAAGCGAAAGGTTCGAAACTGCGTAACTTTCCGCATAAAACAGAGAAACCTTTTCTAAAGCTAGTTTACCCCGAACAACCAAACAGACAAAAACTACCACGAAGTAGTTTAATCGGTGGATATGATAAAAGTAAAATCAGTCTAAAACCTCAGTAGTTCGCTAGTTCTTTGCGGTTGAATTGCTGTCCGGGAATAAAACAGTTTGTTGTATTTTGCTTAAAGTGGCTTCTGTTTTGCATGCAGATAGACAAGAAAGGAAGAAAATATAAACTGTTGCAGCGCTTTAAATTGTTAAGCGAGATACGCATCTAAAAATACACCCAAAAGCTATACTTCAAGTCAGTAACTGTGTAGGGCTTAGTGGCCTGGAAGCACTTTCTAGTCATTCATAGTAAAAAGCAGGCAAAATGCGATGACGTTACTCGCAAATGGTAGGAGGCCCTTAGGGCAGGTCCCATATTCACGAGACCTCAGGACAACTTGTAATTAGCCCACGGTGAGGAGGCCTCAGTGTGCCATTTTCAGAGGACGCAGGGCCCCATAAACCAATCAAACTAAGCGTTACAAATTTTTAAGCAGCTAAGTAGTTGCGGTTATCCCAGGACTGCATGAGCTGGTCCGTATGGATAAGTAAGGTGAACTTAAGGGTTGTTTGGTCCAGGTAAGCCTAAAAACGCAAGTATTTCTTAGATAAATATCGCTACATTTACCCCTTTGAGCCTATCGTATATGTCTACAGCGATACGCCACCACTACCAGTGAGCTAGTGGAGTCAGTCGCTAATGCTAAGTAAATGAGTATCCGAAAAATTAACAAAATGTTTTGACGCGTAAAATTCATTCTGATCTTTTTTAGTAGGGCACTGAGAACTCTGCTTACAGGGGTTAATCTTTCTCGTACATGAGGGATTATTGTGCTTTGTGTTCAAGCAGACTATTTGCGACTAGGTATCTTTTAGAGCTTATTCACTGTTAGGTCTTATTTTGATACGAGTGATAGCGTTGTTCCTCATGCTGGCCATATAATGTAGGACTAGTGCGTTGCATCAGTTAGTACCTTGGCGGATTTGCTGGAGAGAGCTGTTCCAGGTCCCCTGGCAACATGGATGATTATACAAGTACGCAAATAGTGGGAGCATGTTTTTCATACACCACTACGCCTAACGCATGGTAGGCATTGAGGCCAGGTTAACGATAAAATTACGCTCGGCCGGCCAAGCTTAGACAAATTGGTGGTCAAAGATTTGGATGCCCAGCCAGCTAGGGTAAGAAGGACCTCCCTGCCGCTTGGTTAGGTTTCGTGCCAGTGAAATGGACTCCGAAAAGTGAAGGTTGTGCTAGAAATGAGATTGTAGTAGTGCTTCTGGTTGTTCATAATGCTTGCCTACTAGCGTTTCCAATTGCAAGTTGCTAAGGTACAAGTCAGATAATGCTAAGTTTAATCGGTCCAAGGGTGGATAAGTTGGGAACAAGATGCGTGAATTCTGGAACAATGGCTGTTACACTGGTGACGTTGTTGACCCACTGGTATATGTATAATTTTTAGATAAATACAGTGAAAGTAGCAAGGAGTTTGTACCATACAAATGATAGCATATTTGAAAGCTTGTGTTAACAGCAACCTTAGAATCTGAGGCCTAATACGAGGCTTAGCTCTGGTAGTTGACCTTTGCGCTACGTAGCGTAATGGTTGTAGGCTTATACAGTTTACGCAGATAAATCTGTCAAAGTATTTGGAAAGTAATAAGATATCGGGAATGACATTTGCCCCGCGGTACCCTTTGAGGTCGATGCCATCGGAGTTGCGAAGCTGCTAATCTAAAACTAAGGCTGTACTAATTGTTGAGCTAGTTGACCAACGCTAATCTGGTGCTTAATAAAGACAAGTCCCGCTGCTTGACATATTAGTTGGTCTTTACAGGTTCCTTATGTGATGGCGTTTACTGCACTCATAGAGAAGCCCTTAAGCCGAGATGTCTGTAGGCGAAAGCGAAGCAAGTAAAAAAGCAGCGAGGACGAAATCCTTCTTGTACTGAGATTACTAGTCTTAATATCCGGAAGGTGCGTGCGACTGATCTCGCTAACATCTCCTAGAAATCAAGTAGAAAACTGCAATGACTGTGGATGAGGGGTAAGCTCAAAGTGCTTAGATGTCTTGCTACCTAACTTAAGCGTCCTAAACCTACCTTGGGGTCAGACTCGAAGAATTAGTCTTATGATTCGCAAATAATGAAGGTACATTGTATTTGGTCCAGGCCTAGGAATTTTGTATCTCCTGAATGTCAATGATTTATGAATTACCCTTAGTCTGGAAGGCAACCAGTTCCCTATGTTTTGGTGTACACCTAAAATGAAACGAGATCTCTTTTATATAAGGCATATATAGCACGCCAAGCTCCTTACACTCGCCCCTTGAAATGGAACTTGGTCTGCAAGGTTTAGGCTCATATACTCGCTCAAGCCGTGTGCTGTTGCCACAGCATCCTGTTAGCTAAGCGTGCACTTTATGGAGGCAGTAATTATAGTACATTTGTGGGTCATGACATTAGGTTTGTTGTGCGGTGAACGTTGTTTGCCTGTGTTTGCGTTACTCTTCACGAGCTTCCACTTTACCAATTGCGGATATTTCATTATCAGGCGGAAGACGCATACAACTTTTATCTCATCAACGAAAATGAAGAAACGACTGTGTTGAATCTGCTGCAGATTTCAATAATATCAATCAATAATAGAGTAGGGCAAAGCACGCTTACTTAAACCACGCCATTGAGACAAGCTTTGGTCTAGATACCGTTTGTTCAAGTATCACAGACGGCCGGCAGCTAAGCCAACCTAAGAATTGACGATCTATTTCGTAAACCCTTACCTTGTGCATCAGGTAAATGTGTGGTAACTTAACAAAGCCCAGTTGCATATGGTTCCAAAGAATAACAACTGATAACTAAATAAAAACTAACTAGCTTTTTACTCCCAGCCTTGCGCGACAAGCCAAAATGTCATGCTCACAGTAATACAGAGTGTATAGTCAGTAATTATCAAAGTAACGCTATGTAACTAGTAAGTATTTGTGATACCTTTTGTGTACATAGTTAAATGCATGTCGTCAATTGATTTAGGTTGCGTTGAATTTGTGTTTGTGTTTGAGGAATTCGCCAACATAGGAAGAGATCAAACAATACCTTCGAATTGACTGAAGTCTGTGAGTTGTGTAAGATCTTCCAACAGGGCAAAAAGCAGTGACTATGTCGTGGCGGGTCATAGTCGCTGCGTCATTTTGTCATTAAACTGAATTTTGTGGCTATTTATAATGAGAACGTTTGCTAGGCGAAACCCTCCAAGTCCTGTAACAATGCCGCCGAACTACTCGTTGTAACTAGATTAGCATTGACCACCCACTCGGAACCACTTGACGTTGTTCGGCTAACAAGCATGGTGACTACATTGTGGAAGTCGGGCTGACTGGTTGCATAAGGCCGAGCACTTAGGAAACTGTGATTTGGTTTCTTTATGTGCCAGACTGAGTAAAAGAAATCATGAGTGCTCTCTTATGCAGCTTCGCCAATACGCAAGAGGTAAAAGGGTTGTTGATACTTGTGCGGTAGTTAGCGACCACCTGTAAGAATCCATCGGTACGACGTGGCAAAATGATGAAAGGTTTCCAAGTAGACGGATATTTTGTCCTTACTTCGATTTATTTCATACTCTCAAAAAAGGTTGTTCTCGCCACTATGCTTAATTAGGATTATCGGTCTTCTTTTTAGAACTACGTTCGAAAAGGACGTGCTTGTTGAAACTGCAGTGATTATGCTAATCTTGTCCAATACTAGCAGGCAATATCAGTACCTGTAAGGTTGAACCAGATTTTATGCAGTGAGATGCCTTAAACTGTGAGTTGAAGCATTTAGGTGGTTAGTATCGTTAAATCTAATTTTTTTAGAGTATAGCTCGATGGTCTATGGCGAGAGGTCAGAAAACGCAACAGCCAAGTGAGTTTCTCAACTAGGTTCGAACTTTTAATGCAGCGCTTTCTTTGCTGCGTTGCTGCTGCTAAAGTCTGACAGGAAGCTGGTTTGCAACCTCAATCGCTTTCTTGACGTGGGGGAACTTGAATGTTTTGTTGAAGAATTGCAGTACCTGGCGCATTCCGTTTTGCATCTTATGTGTGCTTACATCTTTCGATGCGTGTCTTATTAAAAGCGAAATGGGAGCCAGCCAATTGAGACAGTAAACTATTTTTTATAAAAAGTTCAGTCTACCCATCCACAAAGTAAATATAAAAAATTTATCCTGATTTCTTGTTCAAGGAGCCTGTCTTTGGTTATTTAACCAAAGATCTGCTTTGAGCAATAGAGTACCACCGCCTCTGTACTCGTGGGATAGCCATTACTCTATTTCGAGTAAACCGAGCGCTGTGCTTATCTGCAATCTCTCCCCGGGAACTTCTGATGTACCAACACGGATCTTAGGAAAGCCGTGAGTAAATATTACCTCTAGAATACGCTTCTTCCCAGTTGGAGCAGACACGTGCTGCGTTTAGTCGCACAACTCGATACCTGCTAGTAGACTTGCATACTTCGTTGTTGCAACAGGTTGGAACAAGTTTAAATCAGACAGAAATTATGTACATCCTGTTTGTCTTCGCAAAATAATTTGCTGCCTGTTTTAAAGTAAGCATAAGTACGTATTTACACTTTTCTTAAGCATCGGATGGTCTATAACCACATCCAAGTAACACCGTCAAACCCACAATGTCAGCCGTTATCCATACGGAGCCCAGCGCCTTACCATACGAGTTCAGTCGCTTTGGTAGGGTACGTACCCATAATATAACTACAGATTTCACCACCTCCATTTATGAATATGTGTTGTCTTACACATCGGCTAGCCAGGAACTGAATAAGCCTCTTTTTTGGCGCAAGTGTAACACCAAGTTTGCGTGACACTTATTGCATCAGGGTCGGCGAGAACGAACACAAGACGCAGTATGTGCATTATGTTGTTTAGTGCCGTAGCATTATAAACCGGCTAAGGAAAGATTAATTACGACCTATTCCACTTACGGCTAACGCGATAACGTCTTTGATGGCTACTTGCCTAACCACAGAAATAGTAGAACGTGAGTGGAAAGACACTGCGGTGGGAATTTGTGCAATGGTATGTTGGGGCCTGGAAGAATCTGTTATGTCACAACCTACTTCGTCCAGTCACGGGTGGGCAGCCAAGAATCATTTGGCCTAGGTATCTGAACGGAGGCATAAGTTTGAAAAATTTAGCGGGGTTGCAATAGCCGAGGGATGCGGGTAGTTTGACACAGCTGTGAAGATTGCCACATGCAGTGCTCAATATAATTACACGGTTTGCGGTAGTGCTACACCAGGCCGCTGCGCTAGTACCCATGGTAGGTTTCGGCAAACGCCCACTTGATGAACCGCAATACAATCGTTTAAACATGGCGTCATTGCGGAGTTAATGTGCTTCGATTTTGTGGTGTGCAGGAAACTATGTTTTTCTGTCCACAGTTTGTTTGGGCTGGACAGCCGCTGCTTCTTTTATCCATGCACGCAAGTTGTATAAAAGATTATGCAACACAGTTAAATGCAAAGACTGTGTTCTTAAACACGTCTGGCAGTGCACCATCGGGAACCTTAAACATCAGTGCGCTGAACGCCACGTTAGCCCAGCCAGCTTACAGAGACTGCCTGGCCACGGTTCTTGATATGTCTAAGGCAGGTGTGGGGTACCCGACCTTCATTGTTGAGCGCCTAGGTGCGTTCCCCGCGAGCCCGTTTTGCACCGGGTCCCCTTGTAGTCTTATGCACGGTGACGCCTAATAGGCCATGTGGCTTCCATTGCTTGTTGTTGAAGTGCTTGGCCTTCGTTAATCGTAATTCGTTGTTTGTATGGTGCGTCGCAGCTAAACTTATGCTTCGGTTCAATGGCACGATAAAAGTTGGCTCAGTGTGGTTGCGCAGCAAAGATTTTCAAGCTAAACTTCAACACTACGCAGAACTCTCTCGTCTTTTAAATTCAATTTGATGGTGGCCGTAACATTGATTATACGCTGGGTCGGCCGCCAAACCTGCAACGTGTTTTCTGCAACGCCATTAGCCCCGATGATGACACTCCTAAATGCGCCTACTAATACAGCGTCAGGAACTTTTAATATAGTGAGCTATAGGCCTGTTCCTGCAAGCATTGTAAATGGCGCTACAACCTCCGCTTCTGCTGTTTTCAACATGGGTGGTGGATCCCAACTGCTCAGGTGAGCATGGTAGTGTGGCCTATACACGAGGGATTTTGGCTCAGGGCACCGGTGGCTCTGGTCTTTGCATGTGGTTATGCTGAGTTTACTTCGACCGTCGTTGTGGTATCTTGCAATGTCCGTTCTGTTAAAGCTAGTTATACCTCGTGGCAGACTATGGTAAACCATTGTCCCTTTCTTTACAGTGGGTCGGGTTGCATTAGCTGCCAAGCACGCAGTTTTGACTGACAAAAATTTCCTGCTGTCTCCCAAGGTTGGCTGACCTGATCCATGTTTATGGCGGCATTTTGGGTTCTGCGGGTGTCACGGCTTGCCATTTCATCAAAGAATGAATCAACAGACTGGATACTTAGGTCAGAGTAGACGTCAAGAGTAACAGTAGGGGAACACTTACTTTTACAAGTGTCGGACCGTTGTTACAGCACGCTTGCACACATTAAGCAGGGGCCGCGCTCTTTGTCAGGCTGTTGTAACGACGAATAAAAGACGTCCCTGCAGTTATTAACCTTTAAGTAATTGAGCGTCGCCATGATAAGAGAGAAACCTTAAAGCTGAGTTCTTGTTACTGAACTCGAATAAAACCGGGCATTAAACGTTCGTAACCTTTCTTCTCAACCTTGTGAAACGCAGTTGGTTGTCGTTCAAACCACACACTTACAGCAGCATTTTATTATTAGTATGCAATTTCTGGCGGTCTTAAACTTTGTACCCTAAGATCTCATCAAGACATTTTAGCTGATTCATCACCACCTCAAAAATGTGCTCAGGAACCCCTTAACCAATGTCGCATTCCATTGACGTCTCCAGGTGAAGCAAGATCGTAACAGCTGCTAGTCTATTAGTAAGCGTTACTAACGCCTTGATGAGCATTTTGCGCTTCATCCCAGCAGTTTGAAACTCGGCCATTTGGCCACTCTGAGCAAAGATGGCTGTTAGGTTAACGGTGCACAGTAGCGTTGCATCAGACCAGTTCTGGCTGTACAGTTGGTGTTCTTCGCGGTGGGCCATATGGGCCTCTTACTCCTTTTGACGACAATTTGACGACGGTCACATGCCATAAACAAAGCAACGGGGTGGTTGAAAAGGAAAGTAGAAGGTTCAAAATAAGTAAGCTGGACGATAAAGAATGAGTGGATATCGTGCTACATGGCATTGCATCGACAATATACGTTTTGTCAAAACCAAGCACTTTGAGAGTGAAACGAAACGGACCTTGTAACCGGGTAGTGCAATGCTGATTAGTAACTAGAAGACTCATTCGATGGGAGGAGAAAAAGACATGTGCAGGTAGGAGTACCCGCCCAGGAGAAGCATCAATCTAGCTGAAAGTGGTCAGACCTGAGTAGCAATGCGACCGGAAGTTCCAATATTTAATATCCAGTGGAAGACAGGAATTGTGAGGTATTTGATGAACCCGCAATAAGTATGGTACAGTCTAAGCAGCTATGGCAGCCACCTGTCTAAGGCGATCACCTGGCTATAGCAATCAGCCGAAACAGCCTGAAAGTTTTTTACGAGCAACCTTCTTGTGCTTACTAGTTGAGGAAAGATGAGCCCTTTGGTGACGCACGGATAGTAGCCAGCGGAACTGATATGTTTATGCTATAAAGGAATAAACTAAAATGTCGGCGTGAGAAAGAAACATACAGAGTCGTCAGCAAACTTATACTTGCTAAAGCATTGGATAGGTTGGAAATCCGTAAAGACCTCAGATGGTTAATCGATCACTAGGCAAAAGAGAAGCAAAATTTGTAACAATGGCTGTGTTAGAAAGTAGAGAGAAACGGTGCAATGTGAAGATGCTTGAGATGTCAGAGAGGCGTAAATGTAGGTGGCAGCCCGTAATGTACCAAGATGCATGGGCGGCAGCCCACTGGGCTCATAATTATGGTAAAGACAAGTAGGATAAATATAGCTGTCGACAAGCCTAGCCGATAAGTTGACCAAAATTAAAGGAGCAAGCAGAATGAGCAATAAAATAACAAGGAAAAGGATGAAAGCAGATTAATGGTCTAGGAAGGATTTGGGCCTGCAACACCATAATAAGTGAAAATGTAGCAAAGTGTGGGTAACTGTTTTGCTGAGAAGATCATGAATACGGAGCAGGGTGGTCATCCAGAAGCGTTTAAGCTGAAAGGTACAAATATTAGCGTTCAGCCGGACCTTCCGCTAGCCGATAGGCTGAAGCTAAGGGAGGCCATCAAGGACCTCAAAAGCAGGCGAGCGGCCGGTGAACAAGGTCTCCGGTTAGTGGGTTTTCGGGTGGTCAGCCGGCGGTCCTTTTCCGCCCTACCAGTGCCAGTACTGGTAGCGCACGACCCAGGTCTGGATCTAACGAAAAACTTCAGATAGTGCTAAGTAATGTGCGCAGCCTAAGGAATAAGGTGTACGAGTTAGGTCTGCTTGTAGATGGGTCTCATCCCGATATACTCGCATTCACTGAAACGTGGCTGTCTCAGGACATCACGGATGGTGAAGTACATCTACCTGGCTACGCACTATTTAGATGCGATCGCTCTGCTGGCCGACAGGGAGGGGGCGTCGCTCTTTATGTGAGCTGTAAACTGGACGTTTTGAAGACTTGCTTATTTCAGTCGGCAGACAAAACTGTTGAAGCTCTATCGGCTGTTATTAGCACCTCCTCGGCTCAGGTTACAGTTGTAATTGTGTATAGAAGCCCTGGGAGCGTATCCAAAGAGGTACTTGAATTCATCCGCTCCCAGTCCTCAAATAAGTGTTTGGTGATGGGCGACTTCAACCTCCCAGAGATTTGCTGGGCAGATCTTTCTTGCGACTCAGCGTCAGGCACATTTGGCGCTGATCTGCTTGAACTTACGCTCCAAGTATCTTTGCACCAGTTCATTGACCTCCACACTAGGTACATGGACGCCCAAGTGCCGTCTATTTTGGACCTTGTATTCGCTAAGTCACTCGATGTTGTTGATGACATTACTTACGGACCTCCACTGGGTTCCAGTGATCATGTTTGTTTGCTCTTCAATTGTACTCTGTCTAGACGCTACCAGAGTACGGTTGAGTCTCGCCCGAACATATGGCAAGCAGACTAGCAATCAATGAGAGCCAAGGCTTCTGGTTTCCATTGTGAGATCTCAGACGACGATACTGTCCAGGTTGCCTGGGATAAATTTAAGTCCTACCTCACAGAGGTCTCTGCTCCCTTCATACCAGTCACAAGGAGAAAGGAGGCCCGAGCACAGCCGCCCTGGATAGATCCCACTGGCAGGCATCTGCTCACAAAGAGGTCTAGATGTTGGCGGACTTACCGAGACGTTCCGTCCACCGATACTTATGACAGGTACCGTAAAGCTAGAAATAGGTGTAAGCAACACCCAAGGGATGCTCGGCTCAATTTTGAAAATGGGTTAGCAGACGATGCTTCAGAGAATCCAAAAAGATTCTTCGTTTATGTCAAAAGGCGCTGCGCTTCGAACATGTCAATTCCAGTGTTGATGCGTGATGACGGTACTCATGCGCATACGGATTATGACAAGGCCTGCGTACTCAGTGGGCAATATGCGGCAGCGTTTGTAAGGGAAATCTCTTTGACAGGCGTTGAGCTGGTTTGCAGGACCCCAGAGGGTTCAGAACTATCTGAATTTATTGTAGCGGCGACGGAAGTTCATAGACTGTTACAAGGGCTGAACCCTTCTAAGGCCTCTGGGCCTGATTTAATTCACCCGAAACTGTTGCATGAGTTGGCTGCGGAACTAAGTGGACCGCTCACTATTGTGTTTCAGAAATCGCTTGACAGTTGTGCATTGCCTTCCGAGTGGAAGGAAGCTGTCATCTGTCCCATCTTTAAACATGGGGACAGGGGTCTGCCTGCAAATTACAGGCCAGTTAGTCTGACGAGTGTAGTAGTCAAACTCCTCGAGAAACTGGTGAGAGATTCATTGGAGAGTCATCTAAGTAGATTTAATCTACTTAGCAATGTACCACACGGATTCCGGAAGGGATTTTCGTGTCTGACGAATCTGTTGGTAGCTCGCAAAAATTGGGCGGATGCAGTGGATAACGGCCACACACTGGACGTGCTTTCCGTCGACTTTCCGAAGGCATTTGACAAGGTACCCCATTTGAGGCTCGCGCAAAAGTTGTCCTCCTACGGGGTATCTGGCCGCGCCCTTCATTGGGTGACTGCCTTCTTGGAGGGTAGAGAACAATGTGTACGGGTAGGCCGGGGTCTATCATTTAGGCACTCTGTCCTCAGCGGCGTGCCGCAGGGCTCGGTCCTTGGACCGCTGTTGTTCTCTATCTATGTGAATGACTTACCCACGGAGCTTGAGGTACCATCGCTGCTATTTGCTGATGACCTGAAGCTGTGGAACATTGTTGATGTTCCTGGGGGTTCCGAAGCTATTCAGCGAGCATTGGATAAGCTTTGGGACTGGTCTACTTTATGGTTACTGCCCATAAATCAGGCAAAGTGCTCCGTTCTTCGAATTGGAGGAGGTTGTCCTCCTGCGAAGTACTTGGTCGGTGGGGTCGAACTCCCCCGTGTATCTAGCCAGCTTGACCTAGGCGTCGTACACTCTTCGGTTTTACACTCCGGCGACAACTGGAAGAAGGCCTCAAGCAGAGGTTTCCGCATGTTGTGGTTAATCCGACGTTATTTCGGAGTCTTGACGGGCAGCATTTTTACGAGGCTGTTGTCGGCTTTCGTTCGCCCTCATCTGGAATACTGCGTCCAGGCTTGTCCGCCCTGCCTCGTCCGGGACAAAATGGAGCTGGAGCGGGTTTTACGAGTGGGTACTAGGTTAGTCGAGGGATTACGGGGACGGACGTACCCCGAGCGTCTACTTAGTTTGGGAATGCATTCAATGCACTACCGAAGGCTTAGAGGAGACCTAATCCTAACCTACCGTATCTTGACTGGGAAGGTTGGTCCAGATTTATCTTGGCTATTCAGTCCCGCTAGATTGTCTGTTCTACGCGGTCATTCGTTGAAGCTGGACAAACCGCAGTCCGATCGGATTAGGGCGGAAATCCGGCTGTCACGCCGAGTTATTGACCGCTGGAACATGCTTCCGGAAAGTGTTATCAGGGAATCTACGGTTAAGGGGTTTGAGCGGCAACTTGACGCCCTTGGGTGGCAACACGAAACCTTTCCATTTTCCTGAGTAAAGCATCTTCGTACTTCGCTTTTCTTTTTTCTACTTTTCTTCACGTATTGGTATTATTTTCTTATTTAAGTGCACTTCCCTATTCTGTACCTTCGATTTCTCTTCCTATCCTTTGCTTATTTCACGTGACTGCCAAAGCAGGGACTGCTAGGGCAGGAAACGTGGGCATTAACTGGTTGGCCAGGGTGCGATACGGGTGTTTCCGTTGTAGATCCATCAATAACTGAGCACTTCATCAATTCCTGGCTCAACGATCCACTCAAGATGGAACACTCACGGGATTCTCCTATCGTTCCAGTCCCATCTGAACTGAACTGAACTGAAAATTAGGCGCTTGGTGGCAGGGACTTCAGCACGTTTGGAGCTGTTATTACGCAGAATATAGCGCAGACCCATGAGGCGCAGATAGATGAATAACATATAAATGGGAATGTGAAGGTATAAGTAAATAAAATTTGACCAGCGGCGGATAGGTAGAGTAGCTGGATTAACAGGAGATTATTATAAGGAATGAATGGAAGGTGTTACAACAAGATAGACTGGACCATGGTGTATGTGTATTAGGCTGGAATCGTTGCAATGCTAGAAATGCGACGCCAGGGGATTCAATAAATGGCTGTCAAACATTGTTGGCTAAGTAAAAGAATAAAGGAAAATGTATGGGTGTGCTGATATAAAGATGCAAACCATTAGGAAGGAAATGAGGTTTTCGACATGTGGGCGACTAGTGCTTGGAGGTTGGTCTGGTGGGGTGCCGGTGCGTATAAACACAGTGGGCTACAGAAGATAGTTCAGACGTAAATAAGTAACTTAAGGTTGATCGTTGAGTTGTTAACTAACAGCGTAGTCAGCGTTGAGTGGGTTACTAGGAGCTCTGCCGAATAATTGTCAAACAACGGGAGTAGGTAGGAAAGCGGCCATTAGAATACTTAGGGACTTAGGTATGATAGGTAGACAAAGGAAAAGAAATGTGTCCTAATGGATGATTGAAAGATCACCCGAGGAAGACTAAGCTGATTAGCGAGGACGGTTGAGAGTAACTTGAGTGGCGGCAAGGAGTGCGGCAGGGAAACGATGTAACTACCGTCTGTCAAACAAGGTGAAGAGATTAAGGTTAAGATAAAGGATAAAAATGAGAAAAATCTAAAGTCGGTGAAGTGTAACGTGACCAAGAATGCTAAAGTGAGGTGGTCAGCACAAATGCGACCATTATTTGATGACCAGTTTTAAGCGCGTTGAAGCACGAGTGCTGTTCTGATAGACTGAAAGGGTCCCGACGAGGGCTGTTGTACTGTAGATTGGAGCCAAAATTCGGCGAAGTTAGGGAACAGAGTAATAGTGCACGAAATAGACGCGGTTTGGTGGTTACGTGAAGTACTACCGAATAGTTGTCAGACGAATAGTAATGGGCAAGACGTAGACCAATAAACTACGTAGAGAGGCGGACATAGGAAGCAGATGAAGGAAATGGAGGGTATCGTTTGAGCTAAAAGCAAAGTATGATTGCTACGGGAAACGAACTATCCAGGAAAGGCGGTTGTCATGTGTCTATTAAAATGCAAGGATAACCGCATGAAACAATTGGTCTATTGGCGGTTAAACAGTGAGAAAAGTGTAAGACAGGAGGATAAGCCTGCAAGTATAGGAACAAATGTATTCAGTTGATAAAGCGGAAAGGCCGAATATGTAGGATGAACTAACGTTTTTAATACAGGAAGCATTTTTATTGGAAGATGGGCTGCAACCCGTGGCTGGGAAGATTTATTACAGACCCAAACTATGGGGAAACACACTCAAACTTTACGTTTTACTTTGGGGATTCCAGCAAATTAAGTACATCTGCAGGAATTTTTTCTTGTTGGCGTACATCTTGTGCTCAACTGTAGGTTTACATAAGCATGATACGTTTGCTGAAACTTGAAACGTTTCACTCCTTCCGGCTGTTTAACCTTGATCGATATTCTTACTGTCTAACTCCTTTAAACTAGGACAAACATACCTGCACTATTGGCCGCAGAAATTGGCAGGAATTGTTTCTGATAACTTGCAGCCACGACTTCAGGAAGTTGCATCGCTCCAGAAAAATAAATACGGAAATCCGGCACGCTGTAGGGTTGCAAAGCCACTTCATAGATAAATCCAAGTGCCAAAATATTCAGTTGTACTTCAAACGTAACAACCCTATATGGCAGAACGGAACAGGCTCCAGAGGGCATCTCCAGTTTTACTGGTGTGGAGCCATGAGAGAATATATAGACTCGGTAGCTTACCCAATCATTTTAACTCACAAACCTCCGGCGCAAATGACATCCACCGAGTTACAATATTGTCTGCTAAAACGCACGGATAACCTCGTCGATGTATGTGAAGCATTCACCTAATACTTTGTGATACTATTAGTTACAGCAACTACAATGCAGCGATTGTGTTTTGCATCACACATGAGTACTTGTCGCTTTGTTGTACACGTAGATAAGAGAACGATTTCCGCTCAGAAAACTTGCTGAAAACTTCCGGAATCGGAATAGTGATGGGTTATCTCGTATGCTCTGCTATTAAGGAAGCCCTGTTGTTCTCACTTTTAAGTTAAAAAAGGATTACCCTTTCCCTAAACTCAGGAGATTTTTTCTTGCAATTTAGATGCAACATCATATTACCGCGGCGCAAAGGTAAAACTTTACCCAATATGGAAAACTATTAGCCTATGAAGCAACTACGTTTCCAGCATATTCGAGAGGAGAGTGAGAGCAAAATAAGTAAACTATTTTGGCTATGCGCAGCACGCCTGCACAGGCATGATAATGGTAAGTGTACAACAGAGGATAAAGGAATGTACAATAGGATTAGCAAGTTGGCCGAGACCACATTTCACCAATTCTGTGTATATGTCGGCTCTCGTACTAATACGCCTACATATTTGTTAGGTAACGTGCCACTATCCTTAAAATATTTTTGCGGTTCTTTCCTTATGCCTAAAGCTCCTGACCCGCACTGTTTACACAACTTCATCGGACAAGTTCCTCATCAACATACTTCACATAACTGATCGGATTCTGATCATCACATCCCGTAATCTGTGAAGATAGACCTCATACACTACTGACTCACTCCGTACCACTCCCGCTCCTGGTCCTGGTAAGCATGCTGTCATGTAATAGGTTGCAATATGCTGATCATGCTTTGTCGAGAATATAATATTTATTAATTTACTTAGTTAAAAGTAGCACATTGGTTGAGATATAAATGTATGTATGTGTGCATATAGGCGTGTATAGCTGTATGGCTTCGCTCTGTAAAGGTTTTCCTGACTTTGCTTGTGTCTGGACGGGTTGTCAACGCTGCAGGTGTGTTTGACGTCTGAGGTTTTGCAGTGATTGTACACACCTGAGTATCACGTAGCTAGTATATAGCGTATTGTCATTATAAAGCAAAGAGCGGTGGCTTTATTTATAATTAAATTAATAAATAGTCGCTTCTAGGCCGTACTAGGCAAGCCTGTGAAGGCATAATCATAGTAATACAAATTACACAGAAACATTACAGATTACACAGTAATATATGCGCATGCATGTATGCAGGTGTTTGCGTGTATGCGCAACTGGTCATGTCCTGTAAGTTTGTTAAGATGACTATGAATTTGTGGTTTTGCTCGTCGGTTGCTCTATCAAAAATAGATAAGCGGAGGACTTGGAATTGTTCGACGTACGTGAAATGTGCAAGATCCTATGAAGAGGCAAGTGGCCGCGTTTATTTATTAGCGGGTCACATTCGCCAATTCTCCGTGGTTTTAGACAGATATTAGTGGCTATGTAGAGCAAGTACGCTTGCCGGGCAGAAACCCACGACGTCCTGGAACATTGCTGTTTAACAATTTGCTGGAAGGGGGTAACCCAAGCCATCCAGCTAGCACAACGTGGCGGTTGGTTGGCCAGCCAGCTCGAATCATTCTCCGCATTGGCTTCAGACAAATGCAGACGCCTTTTGTTTGAATGGTACAACGCATCTGAAGGACTTAGGCTCCATGCTGAACCACGCCCAGAATGCCCTTCCGTTCCGGACCTGGCTTTGGGGTATTCGGTAACATATGACATTTCGGAACAGTGCAATTAACTGGATAAACAAATAACTATTTTTGCAGGATGCTATTCACGTTGCAGCGAGAACAACAGGGTAGGGAAGAACGCTGTTTATTGCACGCTGGGAGGTTCACAAACATGTCCCACGCACACACATAAATAAAGCCGCGTTTCCCACTTACGACGCACCACGTTCCACCGAGTGAAGTGGTGTCCACTAAGAGCCATTAGGCTGATCCGACGTGAACGTTGAATGTGCCGTTTTCCGCCCACATTTTTGCTCCCTTGAGTCGCAGCCTATTCAGATTGGATTCGTACCAAAGCTCTCGACTCGCTTGCTAGGGACTGTGTTGCTCTAGTCCGGCCGATTCCTGGGGCCGTAGATAAAGGCATATCTCTTGGGAAATCGCACTCCCTTTCATGTCGTCTCTTGTTCTTCTCGGCGTGGCCGCGGTATCGTTTGTCGCTGACGACCCACTCCCGGCTTGCATCGGAGGCCACGAGCTGGGTTGACGATTCCCCTTCCCAGGCTCCGCGTTAGTCCCGATCTCCCGCTGCTTCCGGGGCATTTCCGTGTGAACTGAGAGCCGCGCCCAAACAACGTCATTATATAAATTTTGGTAATGCTAAACGGATATTGTAGTGTCAGACACTATGTATCCATACTAAATATAGTGTTGTAATTGTTTTGCTGTATCATCAAAACATTTACAACCTAATGTTCCTCAGAGCTGTGGTAGCATGTAAACATATATTTCCATAACGCACTTCTGGATACTGGGGTACGATACACTTACTACAGGTTGGTTGGATGACAAAGTAGCGCTACGCAACAGTACTAGTTGCATGAAAGGAGCAAGAAGGTTTCATGGTGAGATCACTTCTTATATTATTCCTATATGCTTGTAAGACAGAATGACGGTGATTTGGGCCTGCTTATCCAAGCCGTCTACTAATTTTCAAGGACCATGGGCCGCATACCCGGCGGTCCCACGAAATGTGCAGTTTACTCATTAACCATGAAAGTGGTCTTGTAAGTAAATGAACAAACATTTTATCTCAAAATGACTAGATAAGTAGGCATTTCAAGCTCAAATTAATACCAATAGAATGGTTAGAGTATTTTGCAATAATGTCCAGCTACACTTAATGTGCTGGAGCTATGTAGGTATTCGCTCAACGTAAAAATCTCTAGATAAATGACGAATCCGGTATTACTGCCGCTTCGGCGGTAACTTTTGTGCACCTATGTAGAATGTTCGGTGTTCATAGTATAGTCCCCATCCGTGGTGATTGCCGGGGTGGTGGACAATTATCGCTTTGTCAGGATCCAAGCGTAACGCCCACATTGGAGCAACCGACATTTGCCATTTCAGAATATTGTAAATGTTTGCTTTTCTGGTCCATCTAGATTTGAATTAAAGCGTTTGTTTATCTAGAAATGGATGGAACAGCATCTTCGGTCGTTTTCTGTGGTTTTAGATGCGATGGGTATTGGATTGTAACTTGCTCATGTCTAGGGTGTTGATGAGTGTAATCGAAGCTTATTTTAGAAGCAAAACAGCGGTCTTTTTACAATCCTTTTGACCATTAAGTGTATAGGCAACCAGCAAATAGGGCTACGCAAGCAAGTTCTTTTTGGGTAGGCTCGTCTTACTGAGACAAATGCTGACCCAATGGATCAATGCGTGATCAACATAAAGTTCCCGCCAACTCTGATTAGAGGTAGAAGGTCAATTTCAAGCAGAGCGGGGACCGTAGAATACAGTCGGGGTACCAAGCATTGCGAAACTCCAAGGTTTTTTTACAGTATGGTTTACGAAAATGTGAAGTGGTATTTCAACAAAGCATTTGCTATAGTACTCGATTTTGTTCATGCAACGAATAGCACTGGTCACATGAATGGATGACTGGGCTTTGTACAGAAAAAGCAGGAGCGTAGCTGTTGAAAATGGTCAGCTGGGTAATATGAAGACATCGGTAAAGCAAATAATGGGGCAAAATCGGGTAGATAAAGAAGCTACCGGGTTGAGGACCGTAGGGATATAATGGTGAATGAACAGCAGGATATACAAGACCAATACCTGACGGCATGCAGGTATAACTAGGTGGCTTGAGTATGATGTTCGTACGAGTTATATTGGTGGTAAGTCGGCTGCGTGACAGACTCTAGGGTACAGCGAACTTAGTCACTTTAACTGGGCATAGAAATCTAAGGCTCAATGGTGAGCAGAGAAGCATAGTCACATAACGCGTCAGAATGTGGGGGCTAGGACAGCAAAAGCAATGTGAAAGCTTGTGATGGAGCTGGACTCTGTTAAGCTGCTAATAACAAACAGTTGGAGCAAGTAATTCGTAAAGGAATTACAGGAACTTAAACGTAAGGTGCAGCTAGCAGATTACGATGGGACGTCCTAGCGTGTCAGGGTGTGGGGGCTGATACATAGTAGGTATTGAACATTCCTGTGAGTGAGCTGTCTGCCCGTCTGTTCCAAATGTCAGACTTTGTGGCGAGTAAGTGTTGGGTGAAAATCATGACACGGGTGGCCGAGACAGAGCTTCGCCCGAATCATGTAAACCAACATAGATGGAAATGGGTCGAGACCTATGGCAAGTCCAATACTGGGACGATAGGGTGGTGGCTAGACGCTAGTAAATAACTAGGCGTAATATTTTGATGCGAGTATGCGTAATATGAACCTCGGGTCGTTCCTAGCCCAAGCGAGGGTGCTGCTTACGGTAATTCCTTCTAGCATGTAGGAGGTGAGGGACTGAAAATACTAAATTTTGGAAAGGACTGTGCTGGAGCTGGACGCACATATGTAACAACTGGTCAAACACTTGTAGCAAGTACCAGGTAATAAAACACAAAGGTATGGGAAGAAAGCGCGAAGTGGTGCGCAGGGAGGTATCAGGTCATTGCTGGACATCACCCGTTAGCTGGGGATTATCCAATAAAGGAAAGTCCAGTAATGGAGGTGGACGGCATATGTTAAAATGTTTGATCGTTTGCAACTGGTGAACAGTAAATGAGCAGAAAGGCATGTAAGGTTAAAAGGCAGCCTCGCGCGGCTCATGTAAATCAACCTAGATTTTAGAAGTGAAAGCTATGTCAGGATATATAATGGAGCGTTAATGTGAAACGGCGTGTAAACATTTTGGCTAATAATTATTAGTGGAAAAGGAGAACATTTGGTGCTCAAGGCGCAGCGGTGCGCATTGACCTAATTTGTCCTGGCTTGTTACAAGGACAACAGAATGCTTCAGCGATCGCTCCAGTCCCGTGACGGTAAAGTTAAGCTTCATGTCTCATATGTATTGCTTACTTGAGGATACTACTAAATTAGTTATGCGCATATGGGAAGACGTGCTATAATATCTGTTGTTAAGGCAAAGAGGCGGCTCCAGAAGCGCCTAATTGGGTACGTATACAATGAGGTGCCACAGGTAATTACATATAAATACATTATATTTTACAAATCTAATTAAACGTTGTACCCGTGTTTGACATACTCAATAAGTATATTGAGTGCAGGCGTTCGCACAGAGAGTAAAAATAAACATTTTATTCTTGCCTATGCGAAGCGGGCTCATGGAGTCATGCTTAGGTAGGTGCAAATGTACAGATATTTTATGGCACTTGTAATGGCGAAGGTAGCAAATTGTTTGTACGTTCATGCTTGGAATGGTACAATGATGGAAACGGGAAAAATAATTAAGCTGTCGTGAGGTCAAGACCCGTTTGTTATGACATAATCGGTGTGCCATATATTGCAGTCAAACCTCAGCTAATAATAGCGTAACAATCCTGAACGATCCATTAGAGGATAATTGTAGGGCACGATCGAGATAGGTATGATAATATACTGAGTTCGTACCTAAGTAACGCAAAGGTCAATGGTGACATCGCAGAAAGTAAAGAGACGACAGTTTATGCGTGAAGACGTAGTAAGACGCCAGCAAATTTAAATGTAGAAGTGTCAGTGTACCGAAAGTATCTAGAATGGTGACGCCACTTGGGCAGCCAGTGTAAAGTTAAGGGCCGTGACTTTATTCGGTGCCGAGTCACATTCGCCAAGTTGCAGTGTTAGTAAACGGACTTTGGGCTTTCTATAGGAAGAAGTTTTCCGAGGCGAAAGCCCACCACGTCTTGAAACACTGCAACCGATCCATTGTATGGTACGTGGTAACTGGCTATGCTAATATTTCAGCGTTTGTTCGCTCGGTTACTCATAGTCAATTTGTATCATATTTTTCCGTTGGCTGTTGCGTTAGACGAGTACCTAGTTCCTTACTGGGTCCTGTTTTGGCCCGTCTGCATGGCTAGGCCGAATTGGTAGCTTACGCTTTGAATATTCCTTTGTATAGGAGGTGCTGATCGGCTGCGTAATCCGCTGGAGCCGCCGAGGGATATCCAAGGAAATACATTGAAGTGTAGTTAAAGCTTGGAAGCGTATGATGTTGGCTCAAAAAACAAATTGGTGGTCCTCTTGGAGCAAGTTGTAAACTGGAAGATCAATATAAGCACCTACGGGCCAATAATCCGATGAATGCGGGGTAAAGAGCTCTGGATGCGTGGCAAACAAAAGAAAATATCCAGTAGCCATAAATAGCCGTATCCTGTTGTCCTGGCCTTGCACTGGTAGGCGAATTTGCCTCCCAAATTCAACAGAAGAGCTCCTGGTAAAAGGTTCATGAAAGAGATATTGTTAAACGAGCTGAAACTAATTGTTTAAACCGCAGGAAACTTGTATCCATGCAAGCCAGCAAATAAGTATTCCAACCAGTAAGTGGTAAATGCGGTGGATAACCTTCCATTTGTTTCCAGAAAAAGGAACGTTGTACCTCATGCTGTAGTATTGTCGCAGCTATGGACTATTCCATGGGTGTTAGACGACGTACCTTTGACAACCTCGAAAAACGAAGGGTAACGAACAAGATAACTGCCGAGACATACAAAGAAATGCATCCGGAATGCAGGAAAGCAAGTTCAACAATGTCTCGAATACTGTGCCCTTACGCCATGTACTCATTATTTAAATATCACAAGTACACTCGTACCAAAAGCGAAGAAATACAATGAGAAGTGAGTAAATCACGGAAACGTAAAGAATGAAGGACTATTCCAAATTAGGAATAAAGTAGGGTTAAAGAGAGTTGGAGTGCTCCTAATGCGCAAATGCTTAATCTGTGGGACACCAAAAAGTGACGGCAAAGTGCAAAATATGGACGAAGATTTCGAAATAAAGAAATGGCTGGGACGTGTTTCCTTAGTCATAAGTTAGTAGAAATGCAAGAAGTTACGGCAGAGAAACATGTGTAAGCTAACGTCAAATAAAAAAGGAACGCAAACCGAGAGCATGAGAAGGAAAGAGTCAGTAAAAATGGCACTTTGCGGCGAAGGGGAATAGCTAAGGACGTTACCGGTACTGAGACATATTGTTTACTAATAAGAAGGATAACTAATGCCCAAGAATTCACATAAGGTGAGGGTAACAAAGTTTTGCCCTGGCATGGGAAATCAGCATAGTGAGCAAAGCACACCGGATAAGAAGTATGGGGCGTTTGGACTGTAGAACCTAGGTCCTTAACGTGGCGGATGTCTTGAAACAAACAATAAGCTGAAGTCTTGTCAGACAACGCTACATTGAACCAAGGCCGGAAACTTCTCTTTCGGGTTGCAGAATGCAAAAAGAGCGAGCGGAAAGGAATTCCAAGGGTCGGGAAGGAAAAGGCTCCGCTGGGGAGAAATTAAACATCCAAAGTACTCTCGAAGTGTTGTGAACAGACCTTGTATCTGTGAATGCTGCATTGGTACCATCACAGTAGTGGGAAAGCAGGTGAACCTTGGAATGGGACTACGACTTTGCCACATAAAACGAACGTCGCATTATTAAAGTCGGAATGCTAACGGGGTGCGTCGGCTGAAATAGACTGGTCAAGAATGAAAGGGGGCATAATCATGAGGAAGAATCCATACCAGCGGTGCAATGGGGGTTATGGAGCGTTGCTTCAGCAGATCATGTAGATCTCCAAAGTCTAGGAGTCCGAAAGCAGGAGGCCGTTCAGACGAACCTGGAGAAGTAAGCAAGATTATGCTTGGCCGCTAAACTAAAAGCAGTATCATCAAAAAAGGAACAGTTCGGGAAGGAACTTGCAATATGGAAACGTAATTGGCATGCCAAGCAAAGATATTGGGCTAAGGGTCACAAAGTTTTTAAACTGCAGCACATCGATCATTAACGGCCTGGAGGTATGGAAGCAGTCCGAAGCAGAGGACTGTTCAGACGGTGCTAGATTAGGCCCAGCTCCGAATAACTATCTGTCCAATTGAAAAATGAATGCAAACAGAACATGCGAATAGGAAAGCATAGTGCCGGGAAGGAGAAGGCTCCACTGAGGAGAAGTGTAAAGCCCACAACATTCGCACAGTGTTGCGAACAGACCTTGGATCTGCCTTTGATTCATCGGTACGGTCACAGCGGTCGGAAAGCAGGAGACAACTGAGACGAGGCTAGAAGGTTGACTCATAGCGAAAGCCGTCTTCTTAATTTTGGAAAGCTACCGGAGAACATCGAACGCAATAGACATATTAAAGATGAAAGGGTTATATACTAATATGGAGGAATCAAGACCAGCAGTGCTATCAGAGTGAGGGGTAAAGAGCTTTGAGTCAGCAGTGCCTAGACCATTTAGACCACAGAAGCCCGAGTGAGGTCAGATAGCAGTAGACCGTTCGTATGAGATCGCGTAAGTAAGCAAGGTGATACCCCACCACCAATTTAAGTTGAGGATAAAGTTAGTGGGTGTCATCAGAAAAGGAACAATTCGGGCCCAACGTGGCTATATAACAAGGTAAGAATCAAGTCGATCAAAGCCCCCAAGCTGAGGGACATAATGCGTTGGGATTGAAAAACCTAGGTCGTTTACATTTTGTTAAAGTTGCGCAACTTCAGAGTGCTCAAAATGTAAAATATAGGTTTGGGATGGTAAAGCATTTTTGCGGTAAATAGGAGAAGCTAAAGATATTCTCGAGGTAATGTGAACAGCTCGTTGTGTCTGTCGAGCCCAAATCTAGAGGGTCACAGTAGTCTGCAGGTAAGAGATCATTGAGATGTGGCTACATGGTCGGCTCGTAGAGAGAAAGCCTTCTTAGTATACCGGAATAATAACAGAGAGCTTCGGCAACGATAGACATGTACAGGATGAAAGGTTGGCGTAATAATAAGGATAAAGCATGACCAGCAATGTTCTCGCTTTGAGAGTAACCTAATGTAGTGCCCTGGAGATTGTCCTGTTGGTCTACGAAAATTATTGTTAAAATATGCTATTATTCTGTACATTGACAATTTAGAAGCTTGCCCGTTTGCACGATGGCTAAGTATGTTTGAGTCACAGAGACGAAGCGCATTCGCGAGCTTTCGCTTTTCCGCCGCGAAGGACCTTGCTGCATCTCTGCTAGTGAGTAGAATATTTTTCCATAGCTAGAAACGTTTTTCGTTTCCTTCAGTTGACGGGATTTGCCTTTCAACAATAAACGTATATCTCTTTCTTCTATTCATTCTCACGACTTATCCTTGGGGTGGAACGAACCGGACATTATAGCTGCCGTACGCTTTCGCTATAACTGGGGACCCTGACCGAAACTTTGGTATGCTACTTCTTAAATTTTTCCAGGTTCTTCCGTTTCTGCGGTACGTTCAACCGTTTTCATTTTTGTGCAATTTCGGGTTCCATATGGCTTACTTTGTATCATTCTGTCTGACTTGGATACGTGCCATTCAGTACTCGACAGCTAGCTGGTAATTGTGACTAACGCCGATTCGCCTTTCTGCGAAAGCAATCAAAACGAAATGGTTTGCTCCGTTAAAGGCACATTTCGAACTGCGTGGCATAGGTATGAAAGAAACAAATTTCTCTGCGTCTTGTTTGCGCTTCTTCTGCAAGCCACCGAAGGTATCGACGATATCCTCGAGTTGCTAGCAGAGGGGAACATTTACGAGAAAATTAGAGCAGCGCTTCTCAACAAGACAGGCCTTTCAGAGCGTCAACGTTTCACGAAGCTTTTGAGCGGAACAGAGTTAGGCGACCCCAAGCCATCGCAGATATTGCAAAAGATGTAAACTTAGTCAAACCCGTTACAGTGAACGGCGCATTTCTCAAAGAAATGTGGCTGGTTAGATTGCCAAGTGAAATGTGCAATATCCGTGATCCAAATGCTGGCGCATCCCTGACCCTGATGGCCTATGTCGCAGACGAAAGTTGGGAATCCTATGGGCGAATTTCGCAAGTTCGATCAACGCCGAAAGACGATATTTCCGGAATGAAGGCGCAGATCGCCGCACTCACCAAGAACTTTACCGATTGCACAACTTCTGGGAGTAGCTGTCGAAGTTGATCCTCAAATCGTCAACGGCCGTCTTGATCAAAAACACCGTTAAACTCAACGCGCCGCATGTCATCCTACTTCAGATACCATCAGCGATTTGGTCCGCAGACCAACCGCAACAAGCAGAGAAACGCGCAGACCAGCAAATAGTTGAAACTCACGCAGCTACTCAATGCAGAAGCCTTCTCTTCGATGCCAATTGACAAACAGAAGTTCTATAGATCTTCGACACTGTCGCAGAAGTCAGCTTCTTTCTAAGTGATCCCAACGAAGCAACCGGAAATGTAACTGCTTCCTTACGCGTCGACAACGGTATTACCATTCGCGTCTAACTTCAGCTCATGCGCACGCTTAATCTGGAACTGAAACACACCTTTTTCACGGGTATTTCTTGTCGCTGCCTTCCAAAATCCCATAATGGGGATGGATTTCCTTCAGCACTTCGACTTGCTCGTCGATGCTGAACGTCATCGTCTCATGTATCAGACAACCAACCTTTCCGTTTCCGCAATATCCAGCGATGTAGTAACGCATGGTCTGGTGTATGCCACTGTCTCCTTGCCGGCCGGCAAAGTGTTACTTGAGTGTTTCCCTAAATTCTTCTGATCTTCATCGTCCCTGTCGAATTCAGCCGCATCTACGCCGCACTATATAGTTTCCAAGCATCCGCCCTTCTCCCCGCCAAATCACGAAGACTGATTTCGTACATTCTAATAACCGCCCGTGCGGAATTCGAGCATATGCTCGAACTAGGGATCCTCCAACCATCCGGCAGCCCTTGGTCTTCGCCCTTTCAACTGGTCCCGAAAACGTTAAGGGACTGGCGACCATGTAACGATAACCGCCCCACTAACCACGTGATAATACCAGATAGTAATACTATTCCTCACATATAGGATATTACAGAAGGGCTTCGTGGGGCTCGTCTCTCCTCATGGATCAACCTGGTGTGAGCTTAGTATATGGTCCCAGTCGCCGATGAGGACATACCGAAAACCGCCCTTCTTACAACCTTTGGACCATTCGAGCTTTTACGAATGCCATTCGGTCTGCACAAAGCTGTGCATACATTTTGACCCTTCCTCGACTCCGTTGTAAGTGGACTGGGATTCCTCCACCTGTACATCGACGACCTTCCAGTGGCCAGTAATTTGGGAGACGGAAACCGAACATATCTACGACTCTTATTTGCAAGGCTCAGTGCGCACAACGTCACCGTCAACCCATAAAAGTGCAGCTTGGTGCTTTTAGACATTGACTGCCTCGGACTTCAAGTTAATGCCGAGGGTATCCGACCTTTACAGGACAGACTCTGGGCAATACGAGCCTTTCCCCCTCCAATAACCCAAGCCGCCATTCAGCGCTCCAACTGCGTAGTCACGTACTATCACCGAGTCCTGCCACCGTGGGTCGAGCTTGAGTAACAGCTCGCCGATCGTTTGCTTGGCGGTAACAAAGGTAAAGTGGAGCTTACGCTTGAAGCGTGGAAAGTATTGGAAGCTATCAAAGAAGCGCACGCTTCCGCCTTCATGCTTCAGAGCCGACTCGAACGCGCCAAGCATTGCAGTCGTGAGTGCCTCGGAAACGCAAACGGCCCTGTTCTACAGACGTTATTCCAAGGTAAATGGCAACCACTAATGTTCTTCTCCCGAGACCTTCAGGCAGCCGTGTCGGAATACAGCACCGTTGGCCTCGAGTCACTCGCCGTATACTCCGCCATTCACCATTTTCGTCACGTTCCCGAAGGTAATCATTTTAGTACCTTTACAGATAAAAATCTCTCGTCTACGCCTTCCGGTACCCGTCGCCTCGGCACTCTCCGCGTGAAGTTTCTTTATCTAGGTTTCGTGTCGCCGTTTTCAATGGACGTTAAACACGTGTCCGGCAAGGTTAACGTCGTAGCGGACATGCTTTCAGGAGTAAACCCTTGCTCCGAACGATCAGTTGCTTGACTCATCAGCTATGACCGCTGCCCACAAGCTGAAACAGACCTACCGTCATCCAGCTAAAGGTCTGCCTTAAAGATGGTACCTAGACCGCTTTCTTTGCCTACGAGTACGATAATCTGCGACGTCTCCATTGGGCATCCACATCCTTGGGTAACAACTGCCTTTCGCTGAAAAGTCTTCGATAGGCTACATAACATCGCGAATCCTGGCATCCGCGTTTCAGTCCAGATAATTGTCCACAGATAGGTCTAACCCAAAGTGCAGCGCGACTTCAGACCTCGGGTGCGCAACTGTCTGATTTGTCAGCGAGGAAACGTTCTTCGACAGGATGCCGCTCCGATAGAACGCATCCCGTCACCATCAACTCGAGTTGCGCACATCCACTTAGACATCGTTGGACCACCTCCGCCGTCCAAAGGCTTGGTCGACATTTTGACCATGATGGATGGCGCCAGTCGATGGCCTGAATCTGCGCAGCGTCCAGTTGTGTCCTCTGAAACCATAAGGCACACTTGTTAAGCGCTGGATCGCTTCACATGGCTGTCCAGCCGCTGTGGCTGCCGACCGTGGTCCGCACTCCTAACCGTCGACTATTAAGAACCTACGCCGTGGTTCCGATGCTCTGTGCTTCTAACCCATAGTGCTTTGCTCGGCTTGCCAAATACCTATTCCGGTGCAACACTACAGCTTGCCTCAATTATAACGCTGGGCATTATTTATCATACTTTTATTAACAAGTATGAATCAGCAACGGAAGAAAGTGGATGGCTTTTACAGCTCCTCAATTGAACCTATCTTACCAACGCTATACTTTCCTTCCTTGCTTTCTTTTGCATTCCTTCTTCATTTGACGCTAACTTACATGTGTCTGTACTCCACGCTTTCTTACCTTCCTACTAATTTATATATGAGACAACGCGATCCATTTGCTTTTTGGAATGATATGCTTTTCTATAATCCGCACAGATGTCCTTCACACGCTGGTTCCTACCGATTGGGCTTATGCGCTTTGGGACCCTTCATCCTCTCGTTGCTTAATGTTCACTCCTAATTTGAAACCAGTTTTCGTTCTCTATTGATCCCTGCTCTGCTCGCCTCACTTTGTATTTCGTCCCTCATAATACATGTGTATATGCGACAGTTACATAACCATTTCATGACATATAGGTATAATAATACAGTCATTGTTGCAATTGTTCGGCTGCTTTCCGGATACCTTTCTTCCGTCTGTCTGTATGGCTGTCTGTTTGGTGCTTTTTTTACCGACCAGTTCACTGGTACGGCGTCAAGCACGCATATAATTGTTCAAGGTTGCGATAATACCACCTCAAGAGGCAAAATGTTACCTTACCTGGATATGAGGGGAAGATTAACAGCCGTTTGTACAACTCACTAACTTGACAAATCATTCGTCAGCTTGCAAGGCTACAATTTTTCCGAGGCTTGAACATTTGATTTCGATGGGCCTAACACTATCTCTTTCACATATTTCTTGCCTAGAGCACTGTTTTTGACTTCGGAAGGCAGTTCTTCTGCTGATACAAGGCCAGTACAGTTGACCATTCTGAGCTTTTCCCTCCGCTTTGACCGTTCAAGTGGCCGTGGTGGCTTACAATTTCAATCAATTTTCCAACTTACTCCGGGATATCCGATCTGTTTTTCGAAGCTATATTCTATCCTCCAGACAGCAACATATTTCAATGTATCTCCCACGGAGACTTTACGTAGTTCGGCAGACGTGCAACCCAACATAATCAAAAGCTGCTGAACCCGTGGCCTAGCAATTAGGCACAGCTATTCGTTCAGGCCCGGACAGGACCCAGGAACTCTATAAACACTCGCCTAAAGCATAAGTCATGGGAAAAACGGGGCCAAACTTGATTGCTAAAAACCGAGCGAATAAACGTTCAAAAAGAAGCATAGCCAATTACAACTTTCCATTCAGTGGATCGGTGGCAGTGTTACAAGACGTGGTAGGCTTTTGCCTCGGAAGCCTTCTCCCTATAAAGCCACAAATGTCCGCTTAACGACACTGCAACAGCGAAGTGGCTCGCCACCAAATAAAGTCACGTTCTATAACTTCACACTGGCAACTCAACTAGCAGCATTATGCTTGACACGTTCGTTACACCAGCATTTCTAGGTCTGCGTATACTAGCGTCTCTTCTAACTAATATTTCATGCAAACACTGTCGTCTCTTTACTTTCCACGATGTCACCTTTGACCTTTGAGTTGCGTGCGCACGGACTTCGTATATCGTCATACCTCCCTCGATAGTGTCCTACAATTATCTTCTAATGGATCATGTAAGATTATTTATTATTAGCTGAAGTATGACTGCAATATACGGCAGACCGATTATGCCCTAACAAGCGGGTCCCGATCTCACGATCGCCTAATTATTCTTCCCCTCATCCACCATTGTAACCTACAATAATGAACGGATGAGCAATTTTCTACTGTCTCCGTTAGAATTGTCATAAAATATCTGTACGTTTGCATCTACCTGACCACGCCTCCATAGGCGGGCCTTGCACAGTCGATAATAAATTTTTATTTATTTATTTACTCAATGTTTGTAGAGGTAAACTATTCCGGACAAATGCCCACTCTCTTCAGGCAAACGAAAACTTTGGAGCCCTTCCACCAATAGCTTAAAGTCTTGCTAAGTGCTGCCAATACACTTTGTTAGACAGACGTTCCGCCGATGGCGCCGTTCGGAATTTGCTCAGCACTGAAAATTGATTTTGGAACGTCCGGTGCCTAAATGGTCTATGGACAACCACTTCGATTACCAGGCGACTTCTTCTCAGTTAGCCCAGACACCCTTGCTACGATGCGCATTACGCTTGGCAGCTAGCCGCGAGCACGCGCCGCAATAAATCGACCACATTACGGGAACAGCACCGCTAGTAGTACATTCCCAAAATCGCCACCGCTGCCCGCTTGTCTTTCTTCGCATCGTTAGTCTACACATACCAATAGAAAAATCTTACAAAAGTCCATATCCGGTCCTGCAGTTTAAGGAGCAATTCTTTTTCATGTAACGAAACGACAAGAGCGAAACCGACTCAAACGACCGCCTTCAATTTGCTTATGTTAAACCAAAGTCGAACAACGACTCCAGTCCTCCGTCCTGCAATAACTGGACCAAACCAGTGAGAACTGAACCACCTGCAGACCGTAACACCACCACCACCACCACAGAAAAACCGCTTTTTTAGTCCTCCGACTTCGCCACACCTAAGGTGGTTACTAGGTCTGATCGTCTGGTTCACTGGCCAACACTTTTCCTAGAAGAGTAGCGCAGCATTTCTGCTTGTAAAAGCCTTTTTAGGTTGCCACTCGCTTCAGCAGCCTCAACCACCTCACAAAAACGCACAAGTTTTGTAAGCCCTAAACATCGCAAAAGGTTTTCTAACCCAGCAATACAGAGCGAATGTTTCGAAAAACGATAAATAGTCTTGGTTCTTTGACGTTTCGCTGCCTATCCGGTAAGTAATTTTCTCTCCGTTGCTGTCGCTCTTTATGCATGCCTGACCAAGACCGTTTCTATCTTCCTTTTAATGTTGCAAAGCGGAGAACACCTACTCGTTGTCATACACGTGCTCGCAAACTACATACGTTCGCACCCTTTTCTTTTATCGGTAACTTAAGGGAGGACATGGGTGGGAGCCCGCCAGCGTCCGATCGTCTGTTTCTGCCTTGGCAGCTGAAGCAGTTTTCACAGCATGGTCTCACAGATGGATGGCACCCAACGAACAGTCCATACGTAGATCGAAGGGTCACGCAGGTTCCCTTCTATAAAGGGGACTGTGTAGTGATCTGGAGGTTGTCTTGTTTGTTTGTGCAACTTATCATCAAAATATACAATCCTTCCGTACATAGACAAGATAGAAGCTTGCTTGTTTGCATGAGTACTACGTGTGTTCGACTCACACAGACGAAACCTATTTGCGCACGTTCCATATTTGCGCCACAAAGAGCGGTGCTGCGTATCGGTCGGAGAATAAAACTTTCCCCTAGCTATAAGCAGTTAACGTTGCCTTCAGTTAGCGGAATTGGGCGTTTCGACAATGAACGTAAATCTCGTCCTTCTATTCATCTGCTCCAGGCTTATAATTGGAACGGAACGAACCTGAGATTATAGCGACCGAACGCTGCTGCTATAGAAGCGTTGCGTCGGCAAAGCCTCGAACATTTAGATCTCAGAGGTGCTAGAGAGGTCAAGGAACAAAAGACGGTTCCGACGAGGCAGAGTATTTTAGTAAGATAATGCCAAGCATCCAAATTAAGGTAAGAAGAAAGTTAGTAAGTGTCACCAGAAATGTTACAGTTCGGGACGAAAGTGGCTATTTAAAAATGTAGTTAGAATGACGAGCAGAGCTCTAAGGCTTAGGGAAACAAAATGTTGGCACACAAAATCCTCGATCGGTAACGTCTCGGTTGTCTGAAAGCAGTCAGAAGCAGGAGGCTGTTCAGAAAAGACCAGATTAAACTTAGCCTAAAATTTATTCGTCCAGCTGAAAAATGCAAATATAGTGAGCGCAAAGGTAAAGCATGGGGTCAGGGTGAAAATGGATCTGTTTCCATGAAGTGGTAAAGCCAGCGCTGTGCTCGAGTTGAGATGAACAAATTGTTTTGCCTGCCGATCCCCAATCATTAGGATAATCGTAATCGGTAAATAGGCGATCATTAATCTGTGACTAGAATGTCGGTTCCTAGAGAGAAAGCCGTATTAGTAAGGTCGGAGTACCGACTGAGCACCTCGGCAGAAATAGACATGTTAAAGATGAAAAGAGAATACGCTAAAGATAAATTATAAGTATCAAGGCTCTTGCGTCGAGGGTTGCAAAACGTTGCGTTGACAGAGGCTAGGTCATTTAGATCTCAGTAGTCCAAGGGCTATCAGAAACAAGAGGTCGGATAAGGAGGGAAAAACAACAATGTGTGTTATCAGGAAAGGAGCAGTGCCGGACGAAAGTGGTTATATGAAACGCGGTTAACATGCCAAACATAGTTCTCAGGCTAAGTGACCGCGTATTTTAATTGCCGATCCAAATCCTTTTCTCCGTCTATATCTGGATGGAGTCCGAAAGCAGGCGGCTGGTCAGTCAAGGCTAGTTTATAATCAGATCCAACGAGCTATCTATCCAGTTGAAGTAATGTAAAAACAGCGCGCACGGAAAGGAAAGCAGTGTCAGGAAGGCAAAGGCACTATTGAGGAAAAGTTGCTAATCCAACGAAACCTCGTGGTTTTGTGGACAGACCTTTGGACCTGTCGTTGATTATTTAGTAAAGTCTCCGTAATCAGAATATAGGTGGCCATTAAGCCGGGACTAGAATATCTTCTCATAAAGCAAAAGGCGCATTATTACTGTTGAAAAGTCAACAAATGCAACGGCGAGACTAGACATGTTACAAAGGAAAGAGGGTTTAATTATAATGAGCAGCCTTAGCCAGCAACGCTTATAAGGGGGTGGTTAGAGAGCGTTCAGTCAAGAGAGCCTGGATCATTAGATCTCCGAATTCTAGGAGGGGTCAACTGGCAAGTGACCGTTCAGATGGTATCAGATAATTTAGCGCGTAAACAAAAGCCCAACGATTCGCTGTGAAAGGCATTAGTGGAGTCACCAGAAAGAAGAGTGTGTTTAAATTGTATGTATAAGACGGCATCAGCAAGTCGGGCAAGTCTCTCAGATGAAGCGAACAGAGTTTGGTCCGCAGTGTCTAGCTCGTTTAAGCCTTGGATGTCTGGAAGTAATCAGAAAGCAAAAGACTGATGAGGCGAGGCCAGAGCAGGACCGGGCACGGAGTGTTATCCGTTTAATTAGAGAAGGAAAGAAAACGGCTAGCAGGGAAAGGAAAGCACAGGATGCGGAAGAAGAAGACTCTATTGAGAATGGGTGAAGATGCCTATAAAAAGCTGGTGGTGCTGTGAGCAGACCCTGGATTTTTGGAGACTTCGTCGGTACGTTCTTAATAATCAGAAATCAGGAGACACTTCAGACTAGACTAGGATGCCGGCTCACAGAGAGAAAGCTGTGTTCTCATTGTCGGAAGGCTAACAGGGAACGTCGGCAGAAATTGACATGCTAATGACGAGAGCGGCGACAATCCTAAGCGTGCACCATGACTAACAATGCACTTGAGGTGAAAGTATCAGCGTTGCACCGGCTGATCCTAAATCAATTAGACATCAGAAGTCCGAGAGTAGTCAAGATGCTGGAGAGAGTTCAGCTGAGACCGTAGGATTAAGTGGTTTGATTTTTGGCCGCATAATTAATGTGGAAATAAAGTTATCCAGTGCCATCAGGAACCCTAGTTCGTGAAGTAGAGTGGTAATGAATAACAGGCTCGGAAGACTGACGAAAGCGAAGAAAGGATATGTCAGTGCATAGTCTGAGTCAGTTGCGCAAGTTAACAGATTTAGGTAATGTTATAGGAAAGTAGAATGTGGTCTCTATATAGATCTGGACAGCAAATTCTCGTACCGTTAAGCATGTAGTCCGTGGGGACATGCGAATCGGTGATAAGGAAGCGTGCTCAAGGAGGTGACGTATTACGTATAACATGCAATGACAGTACGGATGCTATTGATATATTCAGGTCAAATTAGGAAGGTGTCTCGCTGATAAAGGGACAAGGAAGCAGTGTCGCTCATTTGTTGTCAGTAGCCTAGGAACAGGCAGAGTGATAACAAATGGAACAACTTTATCCCCGTGCAGAACGGAGAGGCACGCGTGCATAACAAGTAAAAAGTAGAATCATGCGAGTGAATATTTTTAGGCACATGAAAACGGCTATATTCGGGGGATGGAACTAACAAACTTGAGACGCTAATGTTTCTGCATTCAGAGATATAGTATGCGGTGGTTGAGTGGACGCATGTCTATTTGTGGTCGGGGCTTTCTTGCCAGAACTCTCTTTGGAAACAAACTTGGCCAGAAGTTCCGCCACTTTTGAGACGCAGCATGCGTTTTATGCTAGAGGAAAACGCCACTGCAATTTCTGACGCCCTGACTATTTCTGGTTGCTTGTTCCATACGTGCACACATCTACAGAGGAAGAAGTTTGAATGAAAGTTGCGACGTGTCTTAGGAAGAAGGAATGAGTTAGGCTCTTTGCGTACGGGGTAAGGTGTATCGCCCATCGGTTGAAACAATTCGCCTATGCATTTTTCAGAGGGTTTGTGAAGATTATCGACGAATACAGTTGGCTTAAAGCCTGCGCAGCCAGGGAGGCCCTATGCCAAGTAGTTTACAGCGTCCTTGATAGATGAGCGTAGCTGGGCCAAGAAGGCGCTTAATAAAGGCCCATTAGACTTTTGCGATCATCATCCTAGCCTTCTTAAGTGAATTGGTAATAACTAGCAAGCAGTACGCTAATATCGGTCGGGCACATAATTTGTGGAGCGTGAGCTGGGACTCAGCTAGGCTTACTGTCTTCAGTATATACCAAATAATAAACCTGGCTCTTGCAGAGCTGTGGCTTGCTCTTTCGGAAAAGGTTAGCATGCTAGAGTTATGCACGCCAAGGTCAGGCAAGGTGCAGATGTTACTTAGGGATGCGCCGCTGAGGGTTGGAGTGTTGGGTGGTATAGTGAAACGGTAAGGGCGAACGTTGCACTGCACTGGAGCTAATCCTAGTCTCCAAATGTCACTCTAATTTCTCAGAACGGTAAGATCGTTCTAAATGTTTGAGAAGCCATTTCATATGCAGCTAGGCTCGAATAAAAATAAAACTTTGATGCCATCGGTAAGTACGTATGGAGTGACATACATAAATAAATGGAAGACGTAAATAATGTATACCAAAAACAGCAGAAGGTCAAGTACACTAACTTTAAATACTCCGCTAGTTACAGGTACTCCATCAAAAGATGCATCGCCCAGTTTGGCTCAGTGCGTTCGGCTAGTGAGATAAGAAAAATACCAAAATAGAAAGAGGCTAGCGCCACCGAATGCAGCCGGTTTTGTCAGCAGTCCATAGTGTGGAACCTAGTCGGACACTGTTTTATATCCAAAATGGAAAGGACTAGCGCTTGCCTTGTGTCAATGAAGTGCGCTCCGAAGTTCAAGCGTTCCACCTGGCATGCTTGGCACAATTTAGCCGGCAGGAAGCCGGAATGAAACCCATTGTTGTTGCTGCGCCGCAGTAGGAAATGAAGCATTTACTCCTTGACTAGCCTTTCCATAACTTGGGACACCATAAGTGTGGCTTATAGGACGATAGTTGTAGGTAATTTGGCTACAGTCTTGTTTTGACCTGGAACGATTATGGAGTGCTTCCATTTGGTTTGGTAGTTTACGCGCTTCATGGAGAGGGTGCTATCAAAATATCCGGGCCTACGAGTAATGGTAAAGCGGGTGGGCCTCCGTCAGTCCCAGAGTTGTGTGACAACAGTGAGCTTAGGGCTGGATTGATGTTGCTCAAGTAGAAATAAATTGTGTGTAGGCGATCATCGATAAAACTTGTACTCGTAGTACGCGGTGCCAAAATTGTGCTAAACATGGAATCACAGAAGTGTACGTTAATAAAATCGCACAACACTGTTGCATCAGTGTTAACCCTAGTATCAGGTAGCAAAGTTAATCGGCAGGCGGTTTCGGTCCCTGTGATGCTTTGTAAGTCGTACAGGTGACTCAGCTTAGATGGCACAATGCAGAGCCGTAGGCACAGCTAAAGGATGTACATGACTGCGAGTTTCGCCATTCGACTAGTATTTCGTTCGTACGAATTAGGAGGTGAATATTCTTATTATTCTTGTAGCGCGAGCGCAGTTTCTTAAGCATAGTAGTAGTGTTACGCGTAGGGACATCATCGGAATTTTGTGGCCTGCTGCTCAAGCACTTTATTGAGGTTATGATGTCGCTGCAACCTAAGAAGTTATTGTACAGTTCACAGGTCGCATTGTCCGTACTAGCCACCAGGTAGAGAACCTCCCAAGGAACGGCACGGAGAAGTAAGAAGACACCCAAATGCATGTGCTCTAGAGTCCTAAAAGCATGGTGGACTATGCTGACGTGAGGACGTAATTTGTGAAGCCGGAATGATAGCCTCACAACCTTGTGAACACTGCCCTGAATGTTACGTAACAAGCTGGCACTTGCATGCGGGATACCGTTGGTGCATATTAGGTCCAGGCTGTTGGACTACCTCGTAGGTAAGCGCACATGCTCAGTCAAGTCACGTGGGAGCGCACTATCTACGAAGATTCCACATCTGGATGATGAGGATTGCCTAAGCCACGAGATGTGGGGCATTTTAAAGTCTACGCCGCTTACTTTGCGGCGCGAGGGGAGGAATAAAACTTTGTGAAAGGGCTTAGCCAACTCGTCAACGCCAGGACTAGTGGGATGCGGTGTGCTGATGACGCAGCCTACTAGAATGTCAACTTATCCTCCTATGGCCTACATCCAGCCCGGATCCTCAAAATTTCCGAGTGGTATGGGTTAATGATGAGGCGTGGAATTCATGGCGGATGTATATAAGGCAACCGTTGCCACGTTGATTAATGCAACCTCTACAGCACGTTGTGTAACCAGGAATATGCAGCGGAGTGTCAGACGTGTCAGCTGCGTACCACGTTTCAGTTAGCAGCACGACATGCGAGCTGGACAGAAAGAAAAAACAAGGTGGTCCGTCGGTTTGGTCTGGATATAGGAAACGGCCAACGTCGCACCTGGCGAACCCCGTTAAGGTGAAAGCTTTGTTTGTAAGCATGCGATAAAATGCTTGAACGGTGGACCGGCGGAAGTTAGGTAGGAGTTTGGCGAATGGCCGGGACGGGATGTTGAAAAGGAAGGTAAGGGGAATTTGGTTGTGCATAGCTTTGGGTGAAGAGATCAAGCACGGTGTCAGGTGTAGTGCAGTTGGTCTAAGACGTCGTCCAAGTGGCTGGAGCAGGCTAGACGGCGTCAGTTGTTTCATGCCTCATGGTCGGGTTAGGTGATATAGCGCCAGATCTTTATCCAGGCTTGCTTGGATAAAGGGTCCGCAAATTGCAGTCTTCCATTAAAAGGGGAATACAGGGGGCGTCTTGTGTTTCGCGGCAGGATCACATGTTTTGGTTGAGTTACCGCTTCGTGGGGTTCCTAAGGCCGGGGAGATGCAGTGTTTATGACATTCATGGAGTTAAACTACCTAGATGGTTGCTGTTTATATGGCAGTGTGGCTCGACCTGCAGCTAAACCCGACTTACTCGGAAACGACTTAGGTAGTAAAGGGCTCGGAGGCTCGAGTAGACACTTCTGGCGACTAGCTGTTCCAGTTTGAGGTTGGTAGGATTAGGCTTTGGCCCATAATAGGGGTTGAAGGTTTGCTTTGTCCATGTGAACTGATTGGGTGTTTCGTTTGTTCGGTAACCACGGGGCGTTGGCCTTGGTCATGCTGGAACCTTTGTGTTTTACCCCTGCTGCACTGTTATGATCTCGGTGGGAACCGAGGAAGCTTAGCAATCAAACATCGTTGGTAAGCTTCGCTAGACGCTGAACGCAGACCAGTGGGAGGTTACTTGCAGTCTTTTAGGAACGCTGGCAGGGAAGTGTAAGGTGACGCCAAGTCCATGATCTCAATTTCTGAGCCCTTGTCACACATATCATATAGGTTCCCTGAACGGTAGCTGTGTGTTGTTACTCGGCTGCTTTGATGGCCGCTTTTTTGATGCTGTTTATGCGTCCTCTGTTCCCAGCTGGCTCACTTACTCCAGGTTCCATTAGTCGCTCTTGTAGTATTTCCATAACTACATTATAAATTATCAAATAGCAGGCGAGTGTATGAGGATTAAGCAGTTGCTCTGTGGAAGGCGATGGTGTCTGCGTTGTTCTTTTGGTTGATTTTGAAGTAATGGGTAAAATAAATTGTTGCAGCGGTGCTCTGTCTGATTTTACCAAGAGTAGCCCGAGATTAGTCAAGTGTATTAGGGGAAATTGGGCTTCCATTTACCTTTTAGTGAAGTCGTGGTTGCAACATTTTATCATGATGAGCAAGGTCGGCTAGAGACTTTACAAAAGAATGTAAAATGGGAACAACCGGATGGCATATTTCAATCATCTAATAGCAAATGCACTACTTTATGGGAGGCAGTTTTTCTTGTATGCTGAGTAAAATAGCGTTGTTGGCGTAATGCTTGAGTTCACTGACTTTGTGCGCAATATCGATCAATGCTATACCAGTTGCAATTAGAGCAGTGCGGTTTTCTAAATTTTCTTAGTTAATTAAGTGGGTAAAAGTCGCGAAACTGTCAAGGATCTTTATAACAGACACAATTTGACTTTTCAGCTTGTTCACTTGATTTTCGATAGAAACAGCTTTGCAAAAAGCCGTTTAATGGATCAGAGAGTATAACTTTGCACAATCGTGTTTGGATAGAGTAGCCTTGGCGGCCGGGGGTGTTGAAAATTTCCCCGGTTCCTGACAAATATAGGCGGCACAAAACAATAGCCAACGGTGTTGTAAATAAGTGATAGAAAACCAGTTAATCTACGCGGGTATATAAGTGATAACGTGAAACTCGTGAACACGACAAACGACGTTGAAAAATCTGTTGGGCAAAATTAAAAACGGAACAAACGTGGTTGTGGTAGAAGGTTGCTTTAAAGTAACACAAATGGGGTCAAAACGCTACGGTATGTTTTTCAGATTATAGAAAGGCGGCACACAACCACGAGCACCGCTTCAAATTTCGCGGGTGGTTAAGCTTACTTCCTCCAAATCGTTGCTACCGTACGGAGCAGCAGAGCGATATATTGTAAGGGTCTTATTAACAAACGTAAAAGATGTCATTGTTGTAAAGATTTTTTAAGCCGACGGGTTCGAGCTTACTGTGATTTTCAATTGCAGTTCTTGTTTTGATATAAATGGATAAATATTATATTTTCGAAAATGCCGGGCACGCCCATGCAGGCTGGATCAAGTAGATACAAATGTATAGACATTTTATTCTAATCGTAACAGTGACAATAGAAAATTGTTCAAGCGTTCATGATTAAAACTGCATAATAGCGGAAAGATAAAAAATGATTTACTAGTTGTTTGGTCTGGACCGTTTGTAAAGACAAAAGCAACTTGGCACATACGGCATTCATACATCAGCTAATAGGAGAGCAAGAAGCGTGGATGAACGATTAAAAGATAAATAAATAGTAAGGTCGAAAGAGGTGTGATGATATACTGAGTTCCTGAGTATGCAACGTAAACATCAACGGTGAGGTAGTAGAAAGCAAATAGACGACATTATTTGCAGATCTAGAAGTGTCATTGTAACGAACTAGTCAAGAACGGTGACGCTAGTTGACCTACCAGTGTGAAGTTATGGGCTGCGACTTTATGCGCTAGCGAGTCAATGTTGCCAATTCCTAGCGTTGGTAAACGTCCATGCATGACTTTTTCGTAGGGAGAAAGCTAGACAATCAAACTCTCACTACGTTCTTGAAAAAGGTCGCCGCCACTTTTGAAAGCAAGTTTGTAACCAGCTATGCTGCGGGTTGCGCAGTTATTTGCTCGGTTATTAACGGTCGAGTTGTAACCCTTTTAGGCTGATGCGTAAGACGAGTGCTTATCTCGTTATTGGGTCCTGTTCTGGCCTGACCGAATAGCTAAATTTAATTGGTCGCTAGTGAATCAAATATTAGTGTGAATATGTGTTGATCATCCGCAGTGCGACATGAAGTCACCGAGGCATATCCAACGAAATACGTTGGTGGGTAATTAAAACCCCAAAAAATAGAAGATTGTCACGGAAAACAAACTGGAGTTCCTCCAGGGTAAGTTTTAAAATGGATTGGAAAAATAAGCACGCGCGGCCAAATGAATGGTCAAAGCTGGTTTCAAAGCTCCGGATGAATAACAAGCAAAAGAAACGATGTGAAAAGGAGATTGTTAGGCAAACAGAATCCAAATGTTTGGTTTGCGAAAATATTGTATCCTGGCAAGATAATGAATAAGGTGTCCAGTCAGTACGCTGTAAATGCGGCGGATAACCTACTACTCGTTTCCGGATAAAGGAAACTTTTGCCTCGTGTTCTAGTATTGTTGAAGCTATAGGCGATTCCATTGTTTCTTGACGCCGTATCTGTAACAACCTCAGAAGAAGATAAGGCAAAGAACCAGACAGCTTTACAGACATACAAAAGAACTCATGCAAAAAGCATTCTAACAATTTCAAAAATGACTGAACCATCATACCCCTATGCCATGTAAGAGCTATCTAAATACTATATTTATGTGTATCATAAATGGTGAACTACAACAAAAAGAGCGCAGATTACGGGGCAGCAAAGAGTGAAGGATTTGTTCTAAACTAGGAATAAAGCATGGGCAAAGAGAACTTGTGGGGTCCTTAAGCGCATATGCCCAAACTGTGAGCCACCAGAGAGACGGACTCGTTGTGCTGAATATTGAAACATGATATTGCAATGAAGGGGTGCCAGGGTCAAGTCACCTTAGTGCAACATTGGTAGGAATGCAAGCCGTCAGGACAGACAAACACATGTAAATTAAAGTTTTTTGAACCAGAAACACAAATCGTAAAAATGGCAGGAAAAGTAAAGGGCCAGTAAAAAGGGTTCTGTTGAGGAGAATTAGAAAAGCCAACGACGATCACCATGTGATGATTTATCTTTGTTAATAATAGGAAAGAATGATGCCCAGCAATGCATTTGAGGTAAGGGTTACAAAGCGTGGCGCTGAAGTAAGTTGTTAGCGTACTAAACAAAACATTCAGCCTGCAAAACAGTGTTTGAATACAGAGCCTAAAGCACTAACGTCTGGGCTGTCTGAAAGCACTCAGTGAGCAGGAGACGGGTCAGACAAGGCTAGATTACAGCCCGCCGCAAGGCGTTTTCCTTCCAGTTGTAGCATGTAAAAGGAGGGAGCGCGAAAAGAAAAGCATAGACGGGCAGCAAAATATTCTTTTGATTAAGAAGTGGAACTAACTGCCAAGATCTGGAAGCGCTGTCAATAGTTCATCGGTAAGTTAGCAGTATTCAGAAAGCGGAAGTCCATTGAGACGAGACTGGAAGGTCAACTCATAGAGACTGCCGTCTTAGTAATAGCGGAGTGCAAATGGTGACAGTCGGCAAAAAAGGACATACCACAGAAGAAAAGGGAAATAATAATAAGGATAAACAATGACCAACATTGCTCTTGCGGTAAAGTTCCTAGAGCGTTGTCTCCATACAGTGTAGATCATTTGGCTGTCAGGAGTCTGGGAGAGGTCAGAAAGCAGGAGACCGTCCCGATGAGACCGGATAAGTTAGCAAGCCTTTGCCCGGCCGCCACTTTAAGGTGGGAAAACCAATGTATCTCATCAGCATAGGTGCAGTTCAGCATAAGCTAGACTATATGAGTAGATAATTAGCGTGCGCAGTGCTGCTCACAGAATGAGGGGAACAGTGTGTTGGGACTGCAGAACCTAGATGGTTTACGTCTTGGAGGTAAGAAAGCATTTAGAAAGCAGGTAACTGGTCAGACGAGGATGGGTCAAGTCCGGGCAACCTAGGTTCTCAGTATGGTTAATGCATAGAAATAGAGGGAGAGCGATAAGGAAGCATAGAGTCTGGCAGGATAAGGCTCTATTGAGAAGCAGAAAAGCCAACGATATGCTCGAAGTGCTGTGAACAGACCATTGTGTCTGTTGATCCGTAACCATTAGGGTCACAATGTCCGGAAGGTAGGAAAACCTTACCAGGAGACTATAATGTCGGCTCTTGGAACTAAAGCCATACTTTTAAGGTCGGAATACTAACAGAGAGTGTCGGCAGAAACAAAAAGGTTAGGGATAAGAAGGGGTATAATAATAATGAGCAATTATAACCAGCAACGCTTCTGTGGTGAGGGACATGCAGATTTGCGTCGGCAGCGGCTAGCTGTTTTGTATCCCAGTAATCGAAGCGAGCTCAGAAAGCAGGAAGTCATGGTGCCAAAGCCAAATAAGTCAGCTAGACGATGAAAAAAGCTTTTGGTGCACCTTGATAACAGCAATGAAAATCCGGCCCCCAAAACCGTAGGAAACCGTTGTTTTAATGCTTAGTAAGGTGCATTTCTCGATGAATATATAGACAAGCCATTCAGACCACTTAGGTGCGTTAGTTGCTCTCGACTAAGTATGGGTTCATGCAACTCAATAAGCAAATTATAGCGTTAACAGGAGTAAGATTAATGGTTAAGCTGTTTTCTACATAAAAGAAATAACCCCTATATCGGTATTCAGCAGGAAAAAATAGGACGACGTAACTTGTACCGATATGCAGGCTTCAAACGTGACCTCTAACGTAACCTGCAAAGCTGCGCCTAAGCATCAACAAACCAATAAGAAAACCCAGTTGAAATTGAATGGGTTGCTGAAATGAAATCAACTAGCATGTTTAGGACCAAGGTTTGCTGTTGAACAGCTTAAGAGCAAAGTCATTGCGGTGCTCGAAGTAGTCGCAATTTAGTAGCTTAACACTGGCTTTCTATGGATAATGCCTGTTGTTATCCTAAAATGTGCGCAAGCAATAACGGAATGCGAAACTACTAATGAGAAAATTACACGTGTGTTATAAATTCTAAATGGGGGATGAAGCTAGCAATACTGTTCTGTCTGAGTAGCAAATGTTACTACGTGCAATAAAGTGGCCGCAAAAAGCATTTTTTAACGCATCTATTAGCTGTAACATAATTATGTAAAGACCTTGCTCAGTATAATACGCGTTTGGTTGTGGATTCCGAGGGCATCCGTGGCTAACGTGTAACGCTGGCCATGATGGACCCGGTGAGCTGCAATGAAAAACAACTACCTCATAAGGGTTTTGATGCTCATGTCACAACCACATAGTAAGGGACCACGCTTAGCCATGCGTGTGGGAAAGGAGCACAGAAAGTACAGATTGTTGCCTAATCAAGGTACACCGAGCTCAATAGCCTAAGGATAACCGAAAGATCACCGTCGGCCTTTCTGTACTCAGAAAGGGTCGAATGCCGCTAGCAGGTGTTGTATAGAGGCGCACTCTCAGAAACTCCACGCGGTTAGTTCCTAGACAAAAGGTCGCAGCACCTACACCAGCAGACAAGCCACTGCTGGGGTAACCACCTCAACTTTTGTCTATGTGCTTGCGGCTATTCTTCCGTGACTACGTTAGATATGTATGCTTAAACATTCCAACTTCATCTAAAAAACGTGCAACTTTTAACAGGGTAATCGCACGTTAGTAGAAAACGATTGCACCTGCTGGTGCGTTGGCGCCTACAGCGTTTGGTCTATCAAATGCAGGTGCTATGCCAGAAACGACAGGTGTCTGGCTATGGTCTGTCAAATAGTTGTCCATACAAATGTAAGTAAGAAACATGAAACAATTAAGTCGGCGTAAGTAGTGAGTAAATGAAGATAAAGTAGGCTAACTTGACTAAAACAAGGAAAGTGTAGACTGTTGGGCGGAGCCTGGGTACTAGTCGGTAAGCGATGACACGTAAGACGTGTCAACTACGACAGTAAAGAAGTCGGAGGAGACTGAACCCAACGTGTATTGTGCAGGCTACAAGAATAAGAAGCGAATCAGACGGAGCGAGAAACGTGCAGCGAGGAACTCACCAAAACGTTTTGTGTCCACTGACGTGTAGTCAGTAAAACAAATGGACGTTTCGAAGGTTAAAACAACCATAAAATGCAATGTTACAAGATACTGAAAGAGCATGTTTTCGGTTACACTACAAGGGCCTCTCCCTAGAAGGCTAAAGGATGGAAGCCTTCGATAGAGCTGTTAGCGGGGGAAATGGAAGGTGAGGGAATGCGAATATTTGCAGAGGTTTGAGTAAGAGTTTATAAAGTGGGCTGTGTAGCAGATTCCGCTGGGTCCAGGCTTTTGTTAGTTTTATTTATGAAGATCGTGTGGACCAGAGTGCATCATCGTGTACCGTCTGGGCGGGCTGGTCGGACTGCAAAACAAACTGGCTAGTCCAGAAAAAGGCCGACAGGACCTTCCCATTGCTGCAGACCCGACGGTGCGCTTGGGAGGTGTCACTCCCCCCACCGCACTTTAGTCCACGATCCGCGTCCCACGAAAAATTGCGGCGTCCTCGTCTGCAATGCCTACGCAGCGTTTGGGGACCAATTCGTTCGTGGGTGTCTGCGATCGCGGGCGACTGTCTGTTCCTTGGGGGAGGACGGCTGGCGAGTCACTCGAGGGTGGCCTGGACAGTTCATGCAGTGGAGTTTCTGAAAGGTAGAACTCAGAGAGGGGTTGGCAAGAGTCGGGGAAATGGCTTGACGCAGAAGCGGGAACATGATATGCATGATAAAAGCAAATACGCTTTTTAGGTTTTTCAAAACGTTTTGGGTATTTTTGTCGATTTTGCAAAACGTTTGTGGGTGAGACGCAGAATAACCATTAAAGACGAAAAGGCGTGTCAATGAAAATAGCAAACGCTTACAAAATCGGAAAACGGACCGGACGTTTGACCTGTCTACCGCGTCGGTCGGTTGCCTGGGGTTGCGGCGGGATAGGTTGTGGGTCAAGGGGTACAGAGGGGTCCGGGTTATTCAGTGCACGGGAAGTCACCACAGGTGCGGGTGCTTGTGTGAGAGCATCAGGTTTGGCTGCAAGTGACTCGTCAAAGAAAGCCACTTTGAAACAGTCGATGGACACCGTTGTTCGGTGACCATTCTGATCTATCGTTAAATGTTTCGGAGTCCGTTGCAGAACACTAAAAGGGCCAGTGTAGGGAGGGTGGAGAGGGCGCCGCACTGCGTCGGTGCGGAGGAAGACGTGAGCGCAGGTAGAGAGTCCGCTGTGCATTTGCACACCTCTAGTCTGTTCACGGGGCGGGGTCGGGCGTAATGAACGCATGCGTTGAGCTAGGTAGGACGCAAAGTTAGGCGGTGGCATACCCGACGATGCGGGAGGTGAAACGAATTCTCCTGGTAACTAGAGCGTCGTGCCGTAAACCAACTCTGCTGGTGCACATTGCAAGTCAGCTTTGATGCTGCTGCGAATGCCTAAGAGTACGAGCGAAATGTTTTCGCTCCAGCTAGGGTCAGAGGAGGCGCAGAGCGAGGCTTCAGGCTGTCTATGGAAGCGTTCAACCAACCCGTTGGCTGCTGGGTGATACGCTGTGGTATGAATGCGGCGACAACCTAAGAAGTTGCAGAACGTATCGAATTGTGAAGATTCGAAAGGCGTTCCGCGGTCAGTTGTGATGGTGGATGGGCATCCGTAGTGCGATACCCACCGATCTAAGAAGGCCCGGATAACAGTCACAGCTGTGCAGTCTGTTACGGGGATGGCTTCTGGCCATCTGGTGAAGCGGTCGACACATGTAAGAATGTATACGAATCCGCCTGACGGAGGTAATGGATCTACCAGGTCTAAGTGTACATGCGAGAACCGAGAGTCTGGGGCAGGAAATGAACCAAGAGGACTGCGGGTGTGACGATGTACGTTGGAGCGCTGGCATTGAAGGCAGGCGCGAGCCCAGGTACGAACATCTTTGTTTACGCGTAGCCAAACGAAACGTTCGGTGACCAGTTTTGAAGATGCACGGATACCAGGATGTGATAGTGAATGAAGTGCGTCAAAGACTGTGCGTCTGAAGGAGACAAACACGAGAGGTCTAGGACAACCTGTGGAAGTGTCACAAAGAATGGTTCCTTCTGTGGTTTGGAGAGGAACAGGTTGCACATGCAGCCAAGTGGACTGAAGAGTGCGCTGTATATCTTCGTCTTGAGCCTGAGCCGATGCCATGGCGGCAAGGTCGACAGTAGGTAAAGACTGCAGAATGAAGTTGACGCGTGAGAAAGCGCCGGCGACGGGATTGTCGACACCTGAGACATGACGTATGTCAGCAGTAAACTGCGTGACAAAGTCTAGGTGTCATGTTTCCCGTGGTGAGCATTTGTCGCTAGCAGAGTTAAATGCAAGGATAGGGGGCTTGTGGTCAGTGTAGACCGTGAAAGCGCGGCCTTCAAGTGTGTGTCGGAAGTGACGTATCGCTAGGTAAATGGCCAGCAGTTCTCTGCCAAACGTGCTGTAGCGGGATTCCGCTGGCTGCAGGCGCTTGGAGAAGAACCCAAGGGGTTGCCATTACCCACCAACGTGTTGTTGGAGGACGGCTTCTGCCGCGACGTCTGAGGAAGCAGTCGTAATAGCAAGAGGTGCAGTCGATTCGGAATGAGCAAGAAGGGCTGTGTTGGAGATAGCATCCTTGATCTCGGCGAAGGCTGCCTGTGCTGCGTCGGGGAATTCGAAATTACGTTCATTTCCTCTGAGTAGGTCAGTCAGTGGCTGCATGAGCTGAGCGCAGTGTGGAATGAAGCGTCGATAGTAGTTGACCAAACCACAAAATCGACGGAGGTGCTTGAACGACCTCGGAGCTGGGAAGTCCTTTATTGCCTGGATCTTATCAGGAAGGACTTCAATACCAGACGATGAAACGAGGTGGCCTAGGAATTCTGCCGTTGATTTGGCGAGTTCGCACTTAGTCGGGTTGACTGTGACACCGTGTTGGGTCAAGCGCTGGAAGGGAGTTCGAAGGTGCTCGAGATGCTCTTGTTCCGATGAGCTGGCCACTAAGATGTCATCAAGGTAGGAATATGCGAAGTCTAGGCCAGGAATAACATCGTGGATGAAGTGTTGGAAGGTTTGTGCGACGTTGCACAGTCCAAATGGCATTCTTAAAAATGCAAACAAGCCGAAAGGAGTAATGACGGCTGTTTTAGGAATGTCATTGTCTCCCACAGGTATCTGGTGATAGGCGCGAACCAGATCGATCTTGCTGAAGACCGTTTTACCTGTGAGGCATGCGGTAACGTCCTGCATGTATGGGACGGGATACCTATCTGGGACGGTTAGGCGATTGAGTGCGCGGTACTCACGGCAAGGACGCTAGTCACCAGATTTCTTCGGGACTATCTGCAGGGGCGAGGACCAAGGGCTGTCGGAATGGCGGATTATTCCAAGTTCAAGCATGTGCTCAAACTCCGCCCTAGCTACCTTTAGTTTCTCAGGCGATAGTCGGCGTAGACGGCATGACACAGGTGGGCCATCCGCCCGTATGTGGTGCGTGACTTGAGCTGCCACTGGCAAAGCTGCGTTCATTGGCTGAACGAGCTTGGGATACTGAGAAAGGAGCTTAGTGTAGTCTGGCGAGGTCTGGGGAAACGAATAGACCGGGGATATAGATGTGACATCGGCGGTGATGCCACGTACGCTGAGTTTTGTTGCAGTGTCGACTATCATCTGGCTTTTCGCATCGACATAGAGGTCGAAATGTCTGAGAAAGTCAATGCCGATGATGGCAAAGGGAACTGCAGCGACAGTGAATACCCAGCGGAAAGTGTGCCGAAGACCTAGGTCCAGGGTAAGTGACCGATGACCATAGGTGGCTATTGCTGTGCCATTGGCGGCACTGAGACTTGTCGACAGTGAAGCGGTGGGCCCACCTGACATAGGGGGAATGACGCTGACTTCCGCCCCGGTATCAACCAAGAACTGGGTATCGGAAGCATAATCCCTAATGTAGATGAGACGACTTTGTGCTTTGCCGACACCGTTAGTCGCCATTACTGGCCGGCGTGGAAGTTTCCCTGCTTGGCGGTGGAGAAACTGCATGGTTGCGGGCTTTGTTACCGAAACGCGTGTGGTAAAAGCAAAAGCCTGAATTGTTAGGCTTCGTGCAGCGAGTTGATGAGTTGGAGCGGCTGCGCTGCTTATAAGCTAGGGAGAGTTTCTCGACGTTGTAATGACGCTATTTGCGATGATAAAACGTCGATTGCCGATGGCTCACTAGTCGCGTATGTCTTCGGGGCCGTGACGGGGCTAAGTCGAGTGAACGTCCTAGATTCGTTCGCTGGCTGATGTCGTTCCATGACACGATCTGCTAGTTCTGCAACTGCTGTGACAGGCAGGGCGCTTGCCACCGCAAGGATGGCTTGTGTGCTTTCTGGGAGACGTTGCATCCACATTTCGCGGAGAATACCTTCATCCATGCTGGATGTGCCTAGGAGCTGTTGCATCTGTCGCAACAAGGCTGAAAGCATCCTGTCCCCTAGCTGCAGATCTTTAAAAAGTTGCTGAAGTCGGACCTTGTCAGAGGGAGTGATTCGCTGAATGACCGCCTGCTTCAAAGTGTCATATTTCGCATCGGGGGGCGGGCAAGCTATAATGTCCCTCACTTGGGAAGATACGCTTTGCGAATCACCAGATGAAATTTTACAATTGTAAAAGTGGATTCTAAATGTGCAAACCATAACAACGGGTCATTCTCCCAAAAAGGTGGGTAGGCTAGCTCTACGGCACTAACCGCGAACGTAGATGGTTTATCATCAGCACTATTCATTGTGAGAAATGAATAATTATATGCAGCAAGGGCAAAAACAAAACGATAGCGAGTAAGGAATTAGAAATGCACTAGAACGAGCTCACCAGAATGAAATTTTACAATGGCGGGCGGCGTGTTCCTGACAAGGGGTCACCAATGGTCACGTTGGGGTCACCAATTGTTGAGCGGAGCCTGGGATACTAGTCGGTAAGCGATGACACGTAAGACGTGTCAAATACGACAGTAAAGAAGTTTGAGGAGACTGAACCCAACGTGTATTGTGCAGGCTACAAGAATAAGAAGCGAATCAGACGGAGCGAGAAACGTGCAGCGAGGAACTCACCAAAACGTTTTGTGTCCACTGACGTGTAGTCAGTAAAACAAATGGACGTTTCGAAGGTTAAAACAACCATAAAATGCAATGTTACAAGATCCTAAAAGAGCATGTTTTCTGTTGCACTACAAGACCCAAGGGAGCCAGACTACGGGAAGTTTAGCAGCCTGGGACACGCCAGTTTGCAGACATAGCGCATGTTAAACTTTGCACAATGGCTGTCAAACATAGGCTGAAGTTTAGGTATGAGGGCAAGGGAAATGAACATCTTGATGGAGAAGGTCCTAAATCCTGTAACTTTAGTGTGTTAGAACAATGCAAGCGAGCGGATATTTTGCAGCAGAAGTCCCTGCGGTCTATGCCTAGTCAGGTAGTCGGAGGCCAATAAAGCCATCATAAACAAGGTCGAAAAGTTGTCCAAACAAAATGTAAAAGATAAATAAAACAGTATGGACTGATTAAGGTGGCCTATGTGATAAGTACATGCATAGCAAGGAATTTTAAAATGAGTGAGCAAACCGTTCTGATATTGAAATCATTCGGAAGTAGCCAGAAAGCTATGGTTAGTTCAAGTTAAAATCTGCATAATGGCAGCGGGAGTCAGATGATTAACAAGTATAAGGGCTTTGAGAATCAGCAAATCATTGGAAAAAGAAAGGTATGTATGGAAGGAATCCCAGCTGAGGATGGCAGGAAGGCTTCAGCTCTGGAGCGACTTAGATGAGGCAGGCGCTAGTTGTTAAGTGGCTAGTAGCAGACTGGGATCAGTCAGACAGCAGTAAGGCTGCCAGTAGCACTTCCGGCGCACGGACAAAAGGTATGATGTAGGAAGGCGTGAAATCTAAGTAATAAGAAGGGTAGGTAAGCTTAGAATGCTAACGAAAAAGGGTGAAAAACTAAGCCTAACTGCTATCAAAAAAAACGATGGAGTAAGGGTGACGGCTGGTTAAAGAGTAACGGAGATGCGGAGTGGCCAAACATGAAGGATGCGGGGGGCATCAGGTCAATAGAAACAGGCTATGCCGTTGGCAGTGGTCATGAACCTGGAACAAACTGGGTGACTGGTCAGATATTACTAATGTTTACACCAAATTTCTGGATTTGCGGAGGGCAAGAGGGAGTTTATAGCCGAGATGGGTTTGCTGTGCAGAAAGTACATTTATGTTGTATGATAGGAAGGTGGAGTAGTTTATACTTATGAATTAAGCAGCGAGGTGTGCGACTGGATCCCGTTAGCCGTAGCGACAGCGGTCCATGATTTGCCAACAAACAGCAGTGTGGTCAGCCACCACTAAGATCTTGACATACTACGTCGTAAATATGAACAAATGAAACAAAATATGCAAGCAGCGGAATGTGTTAGACAGATGAAGGTAAATGAGGCTACAATGAGGAAAGTATGGACATGTATAATCACTGAAGGTCCAAACTTTATGACTCGGGGGTCCAGTGGTTTTAAAACTGTCAGCTAATGGAATCTAGATCAGGCTAGGGAAAATAAGCTAGGTGTAGAGGATGGCTGTTTAGACAAACGTCGTAACCATTTAGTACCTTTAACCAGTTTGTACGCGATCAGGCGGCCAGTTTGGAGCGTTGTAAATGACCAGTGCAGCGTTCCTAGTTGCTGTTGATCGTCTTTTCTTGCAGTACTATAAGCCAGTGTGCAATAGTCTAGCAGCGGAAGTGCCGCTAGCGTGTCCTGAACTAGGTTTATAGCGTGTAGCTAGAATATCTTATCGAGCAGCACTAACCTATGGCGGATTTCAGCCCCTACATCAGTGCTGTGTTCAGCATAGTTCGGTGAGCCAGAATAGTGGATGCCTAGACCGTTCAGCATATTGTTACAGGTTATTGGTGTACCACAAACAACAAAGATTACTAGAGCTTTTGTGCAACGAAACAGAATGGCGCAACAATTTCGACTGAGGATGTCATGTCCCATTGAGTGCATTGCAGACCATACGCGAGCAGGTCAAATAGTTTTGTCGGCTTTTTGACTGATAATAACCGTGTTGTAAAGGTAGGCTATTTATGATCGTAGGTCTTCCTCGTCGTAACTTGCCCTTTCGCGAAATATACCATTTGTTTATTTATTTATCTTCAGGGCGCTCGTAAATAAATATGGAATGCCGTAGCTTATTACCTTAAACTTGTCGCTTAATGCAACAAAAAAACAACGGGCAATTGACGCTAGCTTAAAAAACTCTACTCAGTATTGGTTTAGGCTGAAAGATTTGGTCATTTTTCTGACTAATTGAACGGGGTACAAAATGTATGACCTGAGCCACGCTAACCGTTAACCGGCGATCCCAACAGAGGCAAGCTTACCCACCTATTTTGGTACTCGATCAAGCGTATTTTGTCATGTAGAGAAAAATGGCCACAGCCGGTTTCCTGTTGTAAAAGGACAAGGTCAAATTGTTAAAGTCTAGATGGCGTGACACACTGGAACGTGTTTTCAGGGTCAGTGTTGTGTGTAATTTTAAAGGCCACACGCTCGTGAGTACGCTATTACTTTGGGGCGTTTAGACTCTCCGTCCTACTACAGATGATGGATGGGAAAACATCCTATAGACAAATTAGTAATAAGAACCTATATTCAACACACGCTCAGTTTGCCAGTTGGCTTGCAAATAAGTAGGTTGATGGTGCAGCGGCGCGTTTGGAGGATGTGGGTTTTCGGGGAATATTTTATTAACTTAATACATCCTGTACATCTGAGGCAGTGCTCAATTTACATGGACTTTCATAATACGGCTTACTCGCACTGAGGTGAAAACCTAGGTTCGTCTTTTTCAGTTCCTGCCTTCCGACTACTGAGACCATTTTGAGCACGGTACAGAAGACAGAACGGTCTTTTCACATTACTACGAGAACGTTGTTGATCTTACCACATTTCCTCGATAAAGCCGTTTCCTGCCCAGTCTAACGCGTTCTATTCCGCACCTTTCCTTCGAATTCCTTCTTTAATTGGACGGACGACGCTTTGTGCACGCCCTGATCAGGTCGCATTTCACCAGTCACCTGCCAACTGCCTTCCTTCAAACTTAAGAGAAGTGTGGAGGAACCGGAAAAGGAAAATACCCAGTCAGTCAGGTTTATCTCGCATGTAAAATATCCTGATGCGCCAAAGCGTCGGACGACCGTAAATCGTGAGGTACGCCGAAGTATACGTGTTCGCAGCACCCGATCGTGAATGGAGCAGGCAGCGATGCGCACAATCACAACAATTTAGTGGCAAGCAAGGGAGAATCAAGGAGGACGAGCTTGAAACCAAGCGTATGCATATATAGTTAATTAAAACAAAGCTGTAAAACAACTGCAGCGAAATAGGTAGTCGTGAACTTGCTAAACAAGCAAATTAGTTACGATCGCCACAGTACTCCCTTAGAGCATACCATAAGGAAACGCGAAGGGTACCTACGAAACGTACTGAAAAAGCTTCTGGAGAAGGGAAACAACACTATCAGGATGTGTGTTTGTGCAGCTGCGCGTAGATGGAGGGCACAGAGGACTCGGTGTACTGGCGTCAGTGTATTGTTAGATTGGGTGCAGTGAGTCAGGGGCGGAAGCATTCCGAGAGGAGGAAACGGGGTCTGTACTATCGACTGTAGGTTTAACTTTGGCTGGTTTGTGTCGGTCGGTGCTCACGGATTCTTTTGATCCATTCCTATTCAACACAAAATACTTGCGTTTTACTGGGAAGACCTGGTACGGGCATTCATAGGGCGGAGTTAAAGGTATTCGGACGGCGTCGGCGCGGATGAAAACAAACGGACACTGGTGCCACCCGGAACGGATTTACTGCTTACGTATATTAGGAAGCGTAAACGTTGGTCGAATGGATCTAAAGTGCTTTTTAAGACGTGCAGCGAACGAGAAGGTGTCTTGTTCGCCGGCTGTGCGTGTGTCCGGTACTACCTCACCAGGTAGCCTGAGGGTCGTGCCGAACAGAAGTTCTGCAGGGCAGCACCCAATGCCCGCTTTGATTGTATTGCGTATGCCAAGGCGAATCGCAGGCAGAGGCTTAGACCAGCTTTCGTCGGATAAACTAGCCATGGTGGCAGTTTTTAATTGTCGATAAAAAAGCTCGACGAGGCGATTGGCAGCGGGGTGGTACGCAGTTGCATTTATGTATGTACGGCCCAATAACTGACTCAGGTCAGGGAACAGTGGGGAAAGGAACTGTGTCCTACTGTCGGTAGTGATGGTGTAGGACACATCAAACACAGAAATCCAAGCTCCTACAAAAGCACGGATAACAAATTTGGTAGATGGTTCACGTACAGGAACAGCCTGTGGCCAAATAGGAAAACGCTCAACACGTGTCGAAGATGAATGAAACCGTAGCATAAAGGTAAAAGGCCAACAATATGGGCGTGTACGTGTCTACAACGTGCGTCCGGGTGTAAAAATGTGGCTCGGGTAGTGGATGCACGACGACGAACTTTACTGGTTTGGCAACTAAGACAAAACGTAGCCCAATGTCTAATGGCTAAACGCAATTTGTGCCACAGGAAGCGGTCGGCAAGGAACTCTACGGTAGAGCGAGTATTCGGGTATGTAAATCCATGAAAATGAGCAAAATTGGCACGAAGAAATGATCGTGGGACAAAGGGTCTAGGCTTACCGGTTGTAAGGTCACAGTAAACACTGATGTCACGGTTAAATACGGCCCATTGTGTGACTTCAAATTAGGATTTTGATCGAAGTTGGACAAGGTCAGGATCATTGCTTTGAGCGGCCGCTATTCTCTCCGGTCGATGTGTGTTGATGATGTGCTGTTGTGTTTGAGCACAAGATAATGCATCGGCAACAGCGTTTTTAGGACTGTCGATATAACAAACATCAAGGCAAAACTGCGAAAGATAGTCCACAGTAAGCGTTTCTCGGTGTGAGTAACGGTCCGAGGCAGTACAGAAAACGTAGACCAGTGGCTTGTGATCTTCCAAGCGTATGAAACGACGTCCTTCTAAAAGGTGACGGAAGGGGTTGACAGCCACGTATATGGCGAGCACTTCACGACCAGATGAGCTGTACCTGACCTGAGCAGGTTGTAGCTTCTGTGAGAATAAGGACAGTGGTTGAACTTTGTTTTCAACTAACTGTTGCAAAACCGCACGGACAGCGGAAGTTGAAGCATCCGACTTAAGGGCAAGTGTAACCTCCTCTGTGGTGCTCAAGTGATGGAGATATGTGACGTAACTAAACCTCTGCTTGACGGCAGTGAAACTGGCTTCAACTTCCGAGGTTATCGTTTTAATGTCTTTGACGTTCCTTTTAGTAAGTCGGTAAGTAGATGGAGTAAATCAGCACAGTTGCGAATGAATCTGCTGTCGTAGTTGATCATACCGAGTAATCGGCGTAACCTTAGGACAGATTGAGGCATTAGATAGTCAAGGGTCGCTTGAGATTTATCAAGCAGAGGTTAATACATTCACCGTCGAACTTCTGACAAAGAAATTTGACGGTGGACTGGCTAAGTTTGCATTTGTCCCGGTTGCTTATTATAGCGGGGTTTGCCAAGCGTTCGAAAGCCATTCGGAGTTGTGATAACGGCTGGTTGGGTATGGCGCTTACGATCAAAACGTCGTAAATGTAAAGGTAGACGAACTCAAGGCCGCGGAGGTCTTGATCCATATAACGGCAGAAAGACTGCGCTGTGTTCCGGCAGCCGAAAGCCATACACTGAATTTCATAATGGCCAACTAGAGTGAGCACGGCGGCTTTGCCGATGTCTTCCTCCGCCATTGGGATTTGTTGAGTCGAGTTTGGTAAAGATTGACTTCCCGGCTAATCCAAGGGAGAAATCGTGGACATGGGGTTAGGATACCTATTCGGAACAGTGACGTTGTTGAGAGCACGGTAGTCACCGCGTCGTCGCAAGTCGCTTGACGTTTCAGACGCCAGATGGCATAGCGGTGCCCAGCAGCTGTTGAACGACGGACGACGCCAAGCTCCAGCATGTGTTGGAATTTCGTTTTAGCCGTCTGAAGATTTTTAGGGTGCAAGAGGCGGGCTTTAACGGTTACTGCAAGACTGGTTGTAAAGATGTGATGGCGTACGTCATATTTAGGGACTGAAGTATCGTTACTTTTTTGAATAAATGATGGAAATTATTGGAGCGATTAACAGTACGATAAGTCGTCAGGTATGAGGATGCGAAGCCTGAGAGGATTGGCTGAAGCAAGTTTGCAGGGTATGTTTAAAGACTTAGTATTCTCTCGTAATTTCCCACAACGTAGCTCGACCACAAGACCTAGCTTGCCGAGGAAGTCGATTCCGATGATGAGCTTTTGTACAGCAGCGATGCCAAAAATAAAAGGGAAGTTACGCCGTAGTCCGAGACACAAAGTAAACAATTTCTGGCCGTAGGCAGCAGTTTTAGTCTGATCAGCTGCCGGAAGCATTGGACCAGTTGGCTGAAGGGAGCGCTTTTCCAGGGAAAGGTAGGGAACGCTGACTTCTGCACCAGTGCTAACCAAGAAGTGAAACCTGGTTGTAGAGTCAAAGACGTACAGTAGGCGACTAATAACCTGGCCAGCGACAACCGCCGCCATTACTGGCTGGCCGTGTGGTTTCCTGACGTAGAAGTTGAAAAAGCGTTAGGGTGTTTACACCCTGGACGACAGTTACGCGCTGCATCTCCGAAGCGGTGGGGATAATGGCAACAGCCGTGCGACTGTCGTGCACGAGATTTGCGAAAACATCTGGATCTAGAAATGTGTGGTCGCGGCGGAATGCGCTCGCGTCTGTGGTGGGACAAGTTGAGCTCTAAGTTAGAGAGTCTGTCGTTGATTGCAGCAAGTAGCGTGGTTCCGGAGAGGTTGCTTGACCCAGCCTCAGTGACCTGTGATACCGACAATTTAATTAAGCGTTCGTGCAGATGGTTCTGCAGATGATCAACACATCATATCCAGAAAGAATGCTTAGTTCCTGACCTACCGATCTGGCACAGGAGAGGACCCAGGCACGCAATGGCCACTCGCATAACGCATCAGTCAGCAGAAAATTGGGACGCAACTTGACTGCGAATAACGGAGCAAGAAAACGTTCAACAAGAAACATAGCCAGTTACAACCTGCCATTCAATGGATTGGTGGCAGTGTTTCAGGACGTGGTGGGGTTTCGCCTGGCAAGCGTTCTCCCTATATAAAGCCACAAATGTCCGTTTAACAACGCTGCAACGTGGCAAATAAAGTCACAGCCCATAACTTCACACTGACAGCTCAATTAAAATCATAATACTGGATAGCTTTCTCTTCAGTTATCTTCAAATGGATCACTCAGGATTTTCGATCTATTCTTAGTCGAGGTATGACTGCGATATATGGCAGAGCGATTATGTCCAAAAAATGGATCTCGATCCCACTACAACCAAATCGTTCTTCCGCATGTTCACCATCGCACAGTTCCAAGCATGGACATATGAACAATTTTCTACTGTCAATACAGTTCCCATAAAATGTCTGTACAGCTGTACATAACTGATCATGACTCAATTGGCGTGCCTCGCATCGTCGAGAATAAAATATTTGTTTATTTATTTATTTATCGGCAGCTTCTGGCAATTTGTATGGCGCAAGATCGTCCGCAAGAACAGCTAAAATAGCCTTGGTATTCGAGGGAGGACAATTACCCCACAATTGACAGAGAACGGTATCATCCCGTATGGAAGAACCGAGGAGGGCACGCAAGGGTCGTGGTAACGGTGACGGCGTACGATCTTCAAGCTAAACGTCAGCGAGTAATTGCACAAGGCGTGTCTCGTCTAAGGCTGTAGTGAGCGTTAATATGGCTACCTTAACTTTATCATAGAAGGAACCTAGGGACATAAGATCAAGGATGTCGATAGACTCAGAGGCGATGGTAGACAGTAAGTAAACAGTAACGTATGAAATCATTGTGGACTGGGATGTACTCTTAAGAAAACCGAAAACAGCTTCTATTCGAACCTACCAAACAAGTGGGTTATAAACGCCAACTGAAGGTAAAACGAGTCCAAGGGAATGTGCCGACGTTGTAAAATGGGGCGCGTGATCAGATGGGGCATTGACCTTGACGAGCTGCGTCGATATTTTGACGTGCTATGCTTTAAAGTTTAAAGCTCATATTTACTGCAAAACAGTGTTCCTGGAACACGAATTAGGAAGCTGTGCTATTCCGTAAGGACTGACAAATATGGAGTAAAAGGTAAAGGCATCCCAACCAAAATTCGGGGTAAACGTAGGCGTATTCATCTGAAAACTGCAGCTTCTATCGTTCACCGTTCTGCCTTATGCGCAGCAAATGCGCTTAAGGCAACCAAACGGTCTGCTGATAACAACAACCGGCATAAACTGGGCACCTACAGTGTGCTTCTTTTAGACACACTGAAGGATGCACTTAACACAATCGGTACACTCTCAACTGAAATAGCTGCTCTCAAAATGAAATGGTCTTTCCGAAAGTAGAGCTAGCAAAACTTATGTCATTGGCTAAACTCGCAGACATAAGGAAAATTGGCGACGCTGATGAGCTCAACGATGCCGGAGTCCTTCCTACTACCATCACTAATGAGAAAATCGTGCGCGCCCATGGGGCCCGAAACGTGATCATCTTTAACTTTCCTGACAAACTTCCCTGGAAGAAAGTCACCTGCTTACTTACGTCCATGTGTAATACCCTCCTGATACGCGCTTAAGTAAACGGCTTATAACATCGAAGATCAGTCGTAATTGCCTTATTCTTATCTCCTGCGAATCTCAATTACTGGCTACACGCTTCAATGCAAATAGCTTTACCTTACGAGCAACCTCAAACATTGAACATATGCTTATCAATCCTGATCGAACGCCTGCGCAAAGAGCTTGCCTACCGGATAATAACACCAAAGCCAGACAACCGCCACCTGCTTCATCGCCGATTACCATAGCTACCGCTAGTTCTACGGCAAGCCCTAACGCGGATCTGGACCTAACCCCTGCGTCATGCGTCCACGACAGCGGTACACATCGAATCAAGCCTCACAGCCTAAATAGATAACTAGTCAACCAACGTTCCGAATTCGTCTCAGATAACGATACCAGGAGCTGAGTCAATGAACACTTTAGGGCACAACGCCTCCGACATTACTGACACTGATTCCGAACCAAACATTGTGGACTTCCTGCTGAGCAATTGCTTCCCTCCCCACGCGCAAAGCCGAAACCAACCCAGCAACCCAAAAGAATTCGAACAAATGTCAACAGCTGAAAAACGGTACGAAAAGTATTAAGAAATACCTCGCAAAAGCACCACCTTAACAATGATAATCCTACACAAACATTGTCCTCGTGGCATAAGCGGATAGCTGATAAGCACCAGCGAACATCTTTACCAATGGATCGCAATAGGCCAAAATTGTAGCAGTCTGGAAACTCCCCGGTCTGCCTGTGTAAAATTCTAACTAAAATTTTTCATTGTACACCAAGGCAACCGGCGTGGTTTGCTGAACTGATAGCTGAGTTCGAACACTTGCCCTGCTCATGACCACTTTTGCTTGGCGCTCATTTTGGTTGCAACTCGCGATGGCCCTGTGTGCATGCATGCTCCTTTCCCTAGCTAGAGCGTCAACAGTGTCGTTCCTTTATAGGTAGATACCAGGGAATCTTTTACGGTACCAATAAAGTTGCCCTACAACTCGATCCGTCTTTTCGATTCGCTCTCCTGCCTCTCGGAACAAGCTACCTAAATTGGGGAGCCCGGCTCCAGAACAATCACAGCGCCGGATAGTTCGAACTCTTCTCAAGTGAGCTAGTTCCAGTTATTTTTATAGTTTGTGGTTTATTTTTGCATACGGTAACCGCATTTTTGCGTCATTTTTAATCCATGAAACCCGTAGGCCCTAAGGTAGAGTAACTGCTAAGCGTTATATCACTCTCTGTGCCACGTTTTTGGGACATGGGTCCTCTTTGGTGATTCGCTCATCTTCAGGCTGAGTGTTATAATCGCAGCATTACTCCTGACTACGTAAAGGATAGCAAGCTCCTGTCCTATCTCCCCAAAGAGATAGCAATGCAGGTTCGTTACGCTATGATTTCTCAGACCAAAAGCTGAAATGAGGCTCCCAAGGAAGCCACGGTTAAGCTTGTTATGCCCTTTGAGAAATTCGCCTGCAGCAGCTTTTCTGGGACCTGCAGCTGCACGACATACTGCCCTCAACCATGATATGAGAGATGCAGCAACTCCTTGGTTCCTCAACCAGGGACGAGGAGCTAATTCACGAGCTATGGCTACAGTGGCTACCGAAAAACACGCAAGCGCTTTGCGCTACAGTGTGCCTCGTATTGCTCACCCAACTGGCAGATTTAGCGGAGCGTGTTATTGGGCGATCACAGCCACAATGCGACGCCAACATGTTCGATGACGTCACATCCAAGAGCACTTCTATCACTGGCTTACAGACAACTATGGAAGCCCGCAAACACGAGTTGCGACACTTAGTCTGCAGGTTCCACAACTTACTACGAACCGTAGTCTTCGTAGCCTCACAAAATCGCCCCTCAAATGTTCTGAGTTTATCAACAGGCAGGCTAGCCGTCGGTATGTCAGCGGCGTGTTACCACAGCTCATAAATCTTTAAAGCCTTGCAAATTCCCTAAGAAGCAGAGAACTGTCTCGGCCGGTCCGTAACGGTGCCGGACGCGACCGGCCAACGTTATAGTAGCCACATCCGCTTTAGGGATTTAACTTCCGGCACCGAGTTTCTAGTCGACACTGGAGCCGAAGTTGGCGTTATACCTCGTAGCCCAGAAGAAGTCGTCTCAGCATCACCGACCAAGCTGCGTGCCGCCAGTGGCACGCCAATAGCAATTTTCGGAAAAGGCTGCTAAAACCTAAAACCTTTCGCTGACCTTTCATAATCGCTGCCGTGCCTTTCGCCATCATAGGCGTAGCCTTTCTCCCACGCTTCGACCCCATCGTCAACGCCAAAAGGTAGAAGCATATCGCCTCTAGGACACAGTTCAGTGTTATCGGGACTAGCGCCAACGTGGCTGCTAGCATGCCCATTCGTGTCTTACTCCAAGCTACACAACATTGTATAGAACTTTCAACAAGCATTCTAAACTCGTTCGCTTCCTGAACGACTTGCCTTATGTGACGGCAAACGTCATGCATCACATTTGCACTAACGACCTACCTGTTTCGGCCCGCCCTCGCAGATTGCCTCGGACAAGTTCAAAGCTGATACGGCTGAATATGAGCAAATGCTCGAACTGAGAATTATCCGTCCACATGTCCAGTGGCATCACCATTACACATGGTACCGAAGAAATCCGGTTACTGGCGCCCCTGTTGTGACTACAGGGCACTTAACAAAGTTACCGTCCCGGATAAATATCCCATTCCGCACATGCATGACTTGACTTCAGCTCTATCTGGTTAGTCTATCATCAGCAAAGTCGACCCTTTTCCTCGCCTACCATCAGATACCTGTCGCGCCAGACGACATGGCTAAAACAGCAGTCGTCACACTATTCGGCCTGTTCGAGTACCTCAGAACGCCTTTTGGCCTCAGCGTTTCATTCATGAAATTACGCGAGGACTCGAAGGCATTCATCTTTAGCTAAATGACATGCTCATCGCCAGCTCTTCTAACATGGAACATCTTCATCACCTCGACGCTCTCCTTCAACGCTTAACACAGCATCAGTTTACCGTCAACCCCGATAAATGCGACCTTGGCCAAAGTTCCATCGACTTTTTCGCCACCGCTTATCAGCCTCTGGTATTGAAGCCCTGAAAGACAAAATCCAGGCACTGAAGGACTATCCTGCTCCCAGTTCCTTCAAACAGTTACGCCGATTCTTTGGCCTGGTCAACTGTTATCGACGCTTTATTCCTAACTGCGCGAGCATTTTTCAATCAATGACTGAGTTGCTCCGCGGTAAACAACGGACTTTTCATTTTGCATCCAACGCTAGGCTGTCTTTTGATAGGCTCAAAGACGCCGGCTCCAACATAGCGCTTCTTGATCATCCAGGGACATCCGCACCACTCTCGCGGACAACTGACGCATCCGACACCGCCGTCGGTGCAGTTCTTCAACAACTCAGCACCATCGATGGATACCTCTAGGTTTCTTTTCGAAACGTTTACATCCTGCCGAATCGCGTTACAGAACCTTCGGTAGGGAACTGTAAGTTATCTACCTAGTTATAAGACATTTCCGTCACTACCTCGAAGGTCGACATTCTACAATCTTCACTGACCACGAGCCATTGGTCTACGCAAGCGATGACGCAACGGACAAGTATTCGCCGCCGGAAACTAGACACCTAGTCCACGTTTCTCAGTTTACGGTAGACTTACGACATGTCTCAGGTGCTCTCAATCCCCTCGCGGATGCGCTTCCACGCATACAGCAGATCAGCTTATCGCCTGGTACCAACAGTGATCTAACCGCTGTATCTGCTATCCAACAATTTAATCTTGACTCAGACAAGCTGCGACAAAACACCTCGTTGAATCTACGCGATGTTCACTAGTTTCATCTGAGGGGACCATGGTTTGTGACGTCTCATAATCTTCTCACCGACCAGTAGTTCCTACTTCGATGCGTCGACTGGTTTTCAACGCTTACACAACCTGTCTCATCCCGGCATACGTGCTTCGAAAAGCTCGTAACGGAACGCTTCGTAGGGCCCAACGTCAATCGCGATGTCTGCCTTTGGGCAACCGCATGCTTAGGGTGTCAGTGCGCCAAGGTATACAGACACACCAAAAGCCCACTTGGCGTCTTTTTCGGTTCTGACTCTCTTTCTGCACACGTCCATGTCGACCTGGTCGGACCTATGCCTCTATGCAAAGGCTACGTATTCCTCCTCACCTAAGTCGACCGATTCACCCGTTGGCCAGAAGCGATTTCCATAGTCAACTGCTCCTCTGATAACGTTGCGCACGCATTTCTAGTACGCCGGTTGCCCAAGCGTATTCATCACTGACAGAGGATCACTGACGGATACTTCAGCAAACTGCTAAACGTTCTTGGTTGCCAACCTACCCCAACCACCGCATACCCTACGCAGCTAATGCGAAGGCAGAAAGGTTCCACCGGCTAGTCAAATCATCACCTTGTGCTCAATCTAGCACACCCTGGCACGAAGCACTTCCGTTCGTTCTCTTAGGCAGAGGAAACACGATTAATGCGGAATTGCACGCTACTTCCTCGGCGCTAGTCTTTGGATGCACATAACCCTTACCTGGTAAACTCGTCTCACCAGAAGCTCTAAAAACATTCGACTATGGCGACTGCGCAGCTTGCCTATCTCATCATATGCGACAGCTTCAGCCTGTGCACAGAGCTTGCGTGAAAACATGGACTATCGCTTAACTACTTGCACGCACGTGTTCTTTCGCACTGACACCGGACGCCGGCCATTTCAACCTCCTTATTCTGGTCCGTACGGTGTCGTACGCAAAAGCAGCAAGACTTTTGGCATTGGACTACAATGGTAACACTGAGGCAATCAACGTCGATCGACTCAAGCCAGCATTCCTCTACAAGCCTGACTCTTCGGTGCAACAAGAAACTTCCCAGCCTGCAACATCACAGCTCGCACCACAACCTCAGATGAGTCTGTGCACTCTAGCAGAACCGGCAACGTCAACCGACAGCCATCCTACTCGCCATAATATCAATCGACCCGGTAAGAAGCTCAAACTTACAGTTCGATTTTCTGAATTCGTTAGCATTTAATATTTTAAATAGAACGTGCCTCTAAAATTTTCTGCTCTTAACAAACGTTTACAAAAAGCCACGAATAAGCTCATAACGTTTTGAAATTACGCTTCGAAAACCCAACAGCAGCTTTGCACGTCTTTCGCTTTGCACTCAATTTTGTATTGCTATGCATTTACGCCGCTTTTTTATTCTGCTTTCCGTATACACCGTCGGTTGGTGGCACCTAGGTTTCACTTTTTGCTGGATTCCCGCACGTCAAATTGAAGTGGAACGAACTTCCTGCTCAACAGTTTACGAGAAGTTTACTAGCTGTCCCACACAAACAGTTTTACGGTTTCGACACCGTAGGGTGGAGAGGGTTGGGAGTCCGCTAGAGTCCATTTGCGTGGTTCTCCCCCAGCAGCTGCATCAGGTTTCACAACCTGGTCTTGCAAAATTATTTCATTGTACACCTGAGCAACCGGTGTGGTTTGTTGATCTGATTCCTAATTTCGAAAGCTTAACTTGTTCACCTCCACTTTTGCTTGGCGCTCGTTTCGGTTACAACTCTCGAAGGCACTGTGTGCTTGCATGCTCCGTTTCCCTAGCTAGAGCGTCAACGGTGTCCTCCCTTTATAGTTAGATACCAGGGAATCTTTTACTGTACCAATAAAGTTTCCTTGTAACTAGACCTCTCTTTTCGAATCGCTCTCCAGGCTCCCGGTACAGACAACCCCTAAAAAATAATTCCGATCACAAACGTCTCCCTTCATGCAGGTTTTGTCCAAATCCGCCCCGCACTGCGCAAGCCGTACCTACTCAAGGCGCCCAACAATGCTATCAAGCCCCAGAACTATTACAAATGCCGCGATTTTCACAAACTGAGGACCTTCTACCAGTCACCACAACAAAATGAAACTGTGAGCGGCCCGCATAGCCGCAAGGCAGTGATTCCCCTAATAACTAACAAGACTATCCATCCACCTGGTACGCTATCGCTCAGTCGGCCCCACAAAAGCACTATCGCCACCAAACGTCAAGCGCACAACCCCGCTACCAAGTCGCACAACCTCTCAGAATCCAAGGGACCAAAACACCCTTCAAAGGACGGCGCCCTTCTGAGAAGCCCTACCGCCCCATCAACCCTACTCCGCGCTCCCCGACTGTACGCCCTCCTGAACAAAATTATTTCCGGATGCCAACCACTGCAACCGGGCAGTGCGATCCACCTCCCCTTTTTATGGGATGCAGCAGGACACTACCCACCAAGTTTATTACACAAAGAGTCCTCTCCAGCCCTCTATTACCTCCAAAAATTCAAATACACACTGCACCTAACCCCCACGGTTGGTTTCAGCTCTCCGGATAGGTTCTACAGTCAACCGTATTACCATAGCCTCATTGTGGCCGACTACCATCAGCTACCTACTCAACCACTTCCTGCTCAATTCCTGAAATACCCTCTCCATGTTTTCTTACAACCACCATGTACCCCGCGTCAGTTGCACCCTATTTAGCAACTTACACAATCTAACACCCTTAACTCGCCTTGCGTTGAATCATACAGCGTGCTGCTTATCAATGCTCAATCTAGTACACACAAGATGCACCTCATTGGCTCATTTATTCTACGCTCATATCCAGAGCTGGTTCTAGTCACCGAAACGTGGTACCCCTCAAACGTCTCTGACAACCCACTACGCCTTCCTGGTTACACCACATTCTGTAACGGACGAGACAACCATCGAGGCGGCCGTTACCTTTTCTGTGTCCAGGACAACTTTGGTGCACCCGATTTCAAACTGATATTTATAGATGACGCTAAAGATTCCATCTGCATCCAAAGGACAGGAAATCAAATTGACCTCCTTGTTGGTTGCGTATGCAACCCTCCACACACATCTAGCGAAAAGATTAAGGAACTCATGGAGCTTTTCCGTGAAATCCCTCTGATGCCTCTACCTCACAAGATAGTGGGTGGTGATTTCAATTTGCCACTTATCCCCTGTAATGACCAGGTTGCCTTACTCATATACAGAGGGTTCGTTGACACCGTCCAAGCAAACAACTAGCCCGAAAGAGTGCGCTATCACACCAGTCTTCCTAACGCCCTAGAGTTAATTTTTACGCAAGGTGTCGCTGGTATACTAGACAACCTACCTGGCTGCGACCACAAGGTGAGAAAACTCATATTTACACTTTCTACTCCATACTGCGTCACTCCTTGTTCTGTCAAAATGTTCTGAATGTTCAACCACCTTAAATGGGACAGCTTTGCGATATTAGTGCGACCTGCTAACTAGGAACAACTTCTTTCTAGCCACTGATGTAGACACAGCCGAAGACGTCCTATGTCTAAAGTTCTTTAGCTACCTAGTTTTGATCGCCCCACTCACTTGCAGAACCCGCGTAATGATGACCGCAAAATCAGCCAAGGCCAACGGTTTACTAAGAAAGTTCAAAAAATGTACCGTCGATACTCCAAAACTAAGGAATTCCACGTACTTGTTTGCATGAACGAACTTTTAACCAACTGGCAAACTGCGCAGGAATCATCCAAGGTTGCCGAAGAGGCTATTGCCCTTAAACCTAACAATAAAACCAAGTCACTCACTGAACTATGCCGACAAAGAAGCACTCAACACTCTACGTCTTTTGCCTCGCTGCGACTTTCTGGCACATCCGTTATTAGCGATCGGTTAAAAATATGTGAGACCCTCAACAGATACTTCTGCATTTTTTCACTGACGCTAACGGAACTCCACCAGCTATGCCATCTAAGCGCACTCATGACTCACTTGATACTATTAAGTTTGACCTACATTCTGGCACTGAAATAATCAGCTCACTCAAACGGTCAGCACATCCTGGTCCCGATGGTCTCCCATCTACACTGCTACTACACGGTGGTCAGGACCTTCCAGTTCTACTTCTCAACCTATTCACTCTTTCCATAACAACCGGGATTCATCCAGCCACATGAAAACATGCCACCGTTATAAACAAACACAAAAACGACAGTCAGCAGAACATGGAAAACAATCGCTTCATCAGCCAAACGTCTATTGCTTCAAGAGTATTGGAACGAATAGTCAAAGCAACCATTCTCAACTTCCTGCTTACTCGCTACCGCTTCAATCGACAACAACATAGATTTCTGCCGTATAAATCCCGTAAGACCTGCCAACTTGAGTTCCTCGACCACGCAGCTCAACAGATTGACAACAAGCAAGCACTAGCCATCACCTACCTAGACATGACGAAAGTCTTTGACAGAGTACCACGTGCAAGCGCACGTTGAAGCTGGAAGCAAACGGTATCACCGGCAAACAGCACACTTAGTTCTCATCATATATTACATCCCGTTCACATTCAGTTTTGGACTTTATGTCCCTTTCAAAACCGGTCAAAACTGGAGCAATCCACGGAAGCATTTTAGACCCTCTACTAATCCTGCTCTATATCAGTGACTTGTTCCAGGTTTTTAAACATGGAACGCCCTACCTCTCTGCCGACGACATCAAACTTTTCTTCTCATTCCATCCGACAAACTTCCACGCCGCCCTCTCCCATATACAATAGACTTAGGAGACCCAGCTGTATGGGGAGACACATAGAAGTTGACATTTACACCAGCAAAACGCAAGGTGCTTACCTACAGACGCACCATACCACCCAAAGCCTTAATGCTACATGACACGCTATTAGGCAGCTGCCTAAAATTGCGGGACTTAGGCGTGCATTACTCCTGTTCGCGGACCTTCGCAGAACAAGTAAGTTACTCAGCAACAAATCGCGCTCTCTCATCGGATAACACTCAAAACCATGACAATACAAGAATCTAGAACTGTGCTCTACAAAACATGTGCCCGGCCTCTGCTAGAGTTTTATCCTATAGGATTCACCAACCTAAGAAAATGCGACAGGATGGCCCTTGAAAATGTTCAGCGTACCTTCAAAAACCGCCTCCTGGGGCAGTCAAGTCTCAGCCATCGGGATTGTTGCAACACACTGAAGCTCGACCCACTATGGCTGCGCTGACTGAAAACCAATCTGGCATTCCTATATTTGCTTATTAACAATCCCAAAGCGAGCCCACTAACTTCTGCCTCAGACTCATAATACTTCGTACCAATACGTGATGAACCCCACTCCATTCTTCTACCAAAAACGCGCAGTGGTATGCGCTCCAACTTCTGCCTCTACAGATATGCACACGTATGGAATAGGTTACCTTTCACAAAAAGGCATCTATGAATATAAACCAGTTCTGCTTCTCTATAAGCAAATACCACTGTCACAAAGTTTCTAAGCTACTGAATATTAACCATCTCGAAGACTAGTTGATTGAAACTGAACCAGACCACTTAAAATCGCCTTTTCTTACCTTCCCACACTATCGCCTTCCGGACTCCAAATATTTCTCTCTGCCTGCTTCTTCCAACAACCCCTTCTGTCTTCCATCACTTAGATATCAGCCATCGAATATCGAATGCATCTGCACTTCCTCCAATCTCCCACATCTGGCTAGCTCGCGACATCCGCCTCTAGCCAACCGCATCAACGTAACTGGCTACCATCTAGGCGGTGACGCCGGCGTGCATAGGACCTCAAGTACCGGTGGACGTTGCCCAATTATATCCTTATCGACAGGTACCATAGCCTTTCTCTGCTCATCCATGTTTCACAGGCACATTCATATGCGCGGCCCAATGCTTCCCCTCCAACCAACCCTTTCAGTTGTATCCACATCCGGTTAACCGTACCTTCCAGCAACCGGACACCGTCAGTTCCCATACGCCAAACAGGTAACTCAGCACCAACATCCCCATTAATGCCGCGTCTCTCCATTTCTGATGCTTTGTGAAGTATCCACAAACCATTTCTCAGTGTTCTCCCTTTGTGGGTGAGGATCCGTTTAGCAGCTCCCCCGCGAGGTGTGGAATATTTGTGATTGGTTTAAACATCATATGTCCTTGGTGCATCAATATGTCATGGTTTGCTTTAAATACGCCTTTTATTTTTCTCCTACGAAGCATAACGTCACTGTGTATCTTTGGCGTATTGAAACTTTCCGTACAGGCCTAACGGAGGAGCATCCGTATTTGCCAGGGTGGAAGCATCTGCGTCAATGGAAAGCGGTGCCATGCCACAGGTTGGTGCCCAGTTGTGCACATTGTAGTAATGCTTCACGCGTGCATTATTCTCCCATACAATATTCCACTTCACCACTGTTACACACCCACGGGCATAAGGTTTACTGCCGCGACTCATTTAAGCGTATATATGTAGGGTCCGTCACGTTTCCCGGTACATCATTCGGTAACGGTAACATCTACTATCTCAAATTGCGCGTGGTTGCAACAGCCATGACGGCGTACATGTCAGCCGTAATGCACTGTTACAACTGCGGCATTAACGAACATGCCGACGGTACATGCAGATGTACGCTTTCTAAGTGGCGCTTATTACTGGGTTCAAGGGGTCTTCACAAGTTACCTCAGTAGGCGTGCATATCTCCTGTTCCACAACAATGCCCCTTACGCAAGCATTGCCATAAGTGTCAGTGAACATTGGATTGGTACAAATACATCTGCAGCTTGCTTGAGGGGAAGGGTTGCACAGGCTTCATGTTCGTGAACTCGTTGACGACATGCACATACCTCTTCACGAATACGCCTTTCACGGGTGCCAGTGAGTCTGTGAAGAATGACAGAGGCAAACAGTTTGGAGGCAATGTATATAAGGCTATTTCCGCGCTGACGGGCGCATTACCATTGTGAGCCTCGTTTGCAATATCCGTATGGGACAGAGCGGCTGCAATCGGTCAGGTCACCTATCCGCTCTAACAGTTTGATAAGCAACTGCTGTTAACCATCCACAACACCATGTCCCCATTTCAAATCGGACTCCCGGATTATCAGCAGGTCACGCGGCTTCATTTAAGTTATCCAGTGTCATTTCACTTCGGACTTATGAGGGAGGGTGGATGCAAGGGGTTAGCCAAGAAAGCAGGGCTATCCTTGGCCGGCGAGGAAAGTAAGCATTCCGGCCGATGCACTTGCCTTTGAAAATGATTACCCAAACGCTCTAAGCGTTCGCATTACTTGTGCATAGGCTGTAAAACCCTCATCAATTAGAGTTTAAGTTACAAGTCTCTCAGTTACCGTAAGGCATCCTCAAGGTTACGAGCTGTAACAACAGGAATACAACCCAACTGCTGTTGGTGAGTGCTACAATTGATTCTCCGCTTACCCGTGCTGCATACTCTTAGCATTGCCGCTTTCACATTACATCAACCAGGGTCCTTCTTCCCCAATTGCCAACTTCCTTACTGTAGCATCGCAGTCAGTTTCCTCCACATATCCGCAGGTAAATTGGGTTACCTATGATAACTTCTTGGTCTGAGCTGCGATCCAATTAAAAGTTACCCGCCAGCGGTTAACCGTACGTACCATCTACCCCGCCCCGTCAGTTATCCTACTGCAAAAAGGTAAGTGCATACTAAACCTTATTTAATGCCCGGTCACACCGTTTCAGGTACATGTTTAAGTATCCACAAACACTTCCTCAGTGTTCTTGCTTCCTGGGTAACCATCCTTTGAGCACCTCATCCGCGAGGTAGGGCAGATATGTGCTCACTTCCAACATCATATGTCACCGGAGCAGCAACCTACTGTGCTTCATTTATCAAGCCCCTTCCATTTTCCCCATCTGAAGAATAACCTCAACGTGTACGTTTGACGTAATGAAGCTTGTGACACAAGCCTCCCGGAGTATCATTTTCACTCACCAGAGTGGAAGCATCCAGGTCCATGAAAAGGATTGCAATAGCACAGGTTAGTAACCTCTTCTGGACGTCACACTCCCACTCGCCGCGTGCATTCCCCCCATAGGCTGCTCCGCTTTACCACTAGTATACGCCGACGGACATAAGGTTTACCACACAAAGTGATTTCGGGGTATATATCTTTGTATTGCACGTCACCTTTGCCCGTATGTGTTTGCGTAACGGTTACGTCAACCCTCTCAATGTGAGTATCGTCGCAATAGCGTAAGCGTACCAAGCGTCCCATATTACTGCGTTCCAGGATCTTCACAAGTTCCCTCCATGGACGTGCACATGTGTTCCCAATGCAGGCCCCTTTTATATGCATTGCCATTCATCGCACGCTCGCTTACTTATTCCGGGAACTTCATAATGCGTACACCGATATATGGTGCCTGCTTGAAGGGAATGGTTCCACGGACATGATGTCCCGGTCACCCTCCAACATTGCTTTCGTGCCAAAAGCCTGGAGCGCAGCACCGAACTACATGCGCATACCGTGTGCTTTCATCCACGTAACACAAGTTATTGTTGTTCCCCTTTGAAAAACTGTGGGTTTGCTCCATTCATGAAACCTCCACCCCTCCACATGCCTCCAGGGCTCATTCATTTGGCTTTTCGTTGCATACATGGTGCGTGGTTGTGACTGTTGTTGATGATGCTTTGAAAATAATCAGAACGGGAATGTATTTTGCTAAACGTAATTTAGTGCAAAAGGAGTAATTGCGATGACAACCGCATCCCTATGTGCGTCGTTGACAGCCTACAGAACAAGGTGTCCAAAGTTGACAACGATTCACCAATAGCGGGCATTTTCCAGTCTCGTATTGATGACTTCATAAATGGGTAATTTGAAAAGAGCATGGACTGGTTATCATTTATTATTGGTGTTAAGGAAGGGGAATATTTACTTATGTAACCCCTCTGCTGGTAGGTTGATATCGTTGCGAAGTGCTAAGCAAACAGGAATAAGTTGGAAGGTCTTCCCATGCCCAGATGAATATCTTAACTGCATACAATAAGGCATAAGCTTTTGACCCGTGTTGCAATATATATATATATATATATATATATATATATATATATACAAGCGTATCTTTACATGCCGTGTCATGCACCTTTCGAAATATATGTACGTACATATGCATGATTAGGTACATATATCGGTTCACGTATGCATACATATTACGTATATATATATGCAATATATACACCGCTATGTATATATATATTTGTACATATATACATATATATACTTATAAATATACGTAAATATATATACATCCATATACACATACATTAAATAGTAACGCTTGCAAATAGTAATGCTTGCAAATTTATATCGATATACAGATATATATGTATATACATACGTATACATTGCAGAATCAGGCATACAATTACCCCAGTTTATACGCAGTTAACATATTTATCTGGCAATATAAACGCGTTCTACTTGACCCTTACTTGCCTAACACTTCGCAACATACTAGAACTAACGACAAAGCGTTCGCACCCTTACGTAGTCCCTTTCACTGAAAACAATAATTACTCCTGATAACCTCATGATCATTTCAAAGTACTCGTTTACAGATAATGCATTACGGTAACATACTATATCTGTTATCCTGCATTCCTTATTAACCTTAAAAATCTCATTCCGTATTTCCTCAACTATGCACATAGTGATGCCTTGGTCATCCCACTCACTCCTTTCGCACTTCTTACCATTTATTAATCCACACTGACTTGCAGGTTACCTTCAGGGCATCCACAGTAACTTTCACACATATTATGTACGTATTTCCCTTCATTAGGAATATACTAGGTACATGCGTTGCCTTAGAATGTCGCATTTCATGTCCTCCGTGAACATTATTTGTGCAATTAAGATTCCGTGCGGCTTTCTCAACCTTATATTTGCTCCATTGTAAAAAGTGATTTCCGTTTACAATAGACGGTTAGTTGCAGTTTCAATACATTCAACAGTTTAAAGCGTTATGTTATTAGAAATAACGACATATCGGTTGAATGCAATTTCCGCACCGGACCATGTGATTACCGTAACAAAAAATTGTGTTGTTTCGGGAGGTTCCGTGGTACGAATGGTACATAGCAATGTGGTTACCTAGCAACGTTGCCAAGGAGGATGAATGTGCAATAAGTGGAAACAGCTGAGTGGTGTGTGGGGAAAGTGATTGTGTGTCAATTAAGATGCCATAGAAATGGTCACCAATGATGGTGCGAATTGATGCTGTGTGTTCTATTATTTCGGTGGCCATACTTGTTTTTTCCGCTATCGCTATGTTTGTGAATGATAGTGAGCTGTTTAGGTCTTGGGTTATTGGGAGGTATGAAGGTGTGGAAGACATAGAGGAGCAATTGCTACGCTTTCAGATTGAAACGACGACTTATTTTTCCCGAGTCACCTCTATCTCTGCTGCGGCGTATCAGTGTGGATGGCGAAAACAGTTGCTGGATGGGGACGCCTATGGTTGCATCCTGTACCGTTGCGTGCATTGTGAACGTTCGGGATCGCGTGGCAGGCGGTAAGTTGATAGTTGTTCCACCTGAAGGCTAAGGCCTGTAGATACCAATCTTACAAATGCAAGGCGCGATTCTCCGTGGTATTCAAGGATGGAAAATATGTGGTGCCAAGTTATTTAATGATCCATAATCATGATTTTCACTTGGGTAATCCGTGGCTGTATGCTCGCAATCGTCGGCTGTCTCCTCTGCAGGAGAAGGAGGTTCTGCGTTTGATGGATAGTTTTCATAGCACATCTGACTTGCGTCGCTTCATCTATCATGAGTACGGCAAACGTGTGACCCCCGCGGACCTGATCAATTTGCGCAATCGTCATCGAAATGTGACGTCATGTGAAGTGTCGGAGGTGACAAAAATGTTGGAACGGCACGATGCTTGCCGAATGGTGTCTGAGGGCACTCAGCTTCTTTAAGTGTTTTTCGCTCCCTCGGCAGTTCGTGGTATTGTGAAGCGTTATGGGGAGGTTCTGTTGTGCGATGCGACGCACCAACTGAATTATGGTGGATACACATTGTGGCACTGCATGTTCGTGGACGTCATAGGTCTAGGGATTTCGTTTTTCTACGCCCTATTACCTGATGAGACGTCATACAGCTATGGGCAGACGGTTGAGGCGATGCGGGAGATGGTGCCCGGCAGCATACGTTGCAACACTTTGTTGCTGGATAAGTGTGCTGCTCAGGTGCGGGCGTTTAGACGTCATTATCCCAACGCGAAAGTTGTGTTTTGTCGGTTTCCATGTGAAAGCGGACATGGCTAGGCGTTGCTGTCGGATACGTTGGATCTCTGATGGTCGTCGAATGCAGTTGCGCGCGTGGCTTCATAACCCCATATATACACGCGATGCGTCGGTATTTGAAAGGATATTGAACGCGGTTCGGGGTGGCAATCCAGAATGTTACCGCTGTTTGTGCGCCACATGGCTTCCACACGTAGACTGTTGGGCGGCTCACCGACTAAGGGTTGTTGTCCTTTTTGGATGCCACACCACCAACAGGGTGGAAAACGAAAACAAGCATCTGAAGCAGTATTTGTAGGAGAGGTCATCGTTACTAACTCTGTTCACCTGCGTGGTTGATAGGGGAAGACATATCGTGCACGAAAGGAACAGCATGATAGCTAGGCGGTGCATGAGCTTACTTTCGGTTCCATCGGAGGTGTCCTCAATGGCTTGTGTCTATGCACAGCTGACTGATTTCGCAGGCAATGTTTTCCTAGCTCATTTCCGTGCACCGACCGTTCTCAGTTGTCGGTCTGATGGCCCATATTGGTTGGTAACCTGCCCTTGTTCGAAAGTCCGCCGAGTACACATCACACAGGGCATTGAATGTGATTGCGAGTTCAGTCGGCAGTGGCGGCTCCCCTGTGTTCACATTTGTTATGTGGCTTCGCTACACGAGCACTCGGCGAAGACCATACTGCTTGGATGTCGGTGGATCGCACCCCGGCAACCTCCCGCAGCCTCCTCAGGCAGTGTTGCATCGGATGGCGGTGTTCGGATTGGAGACCAACAGAAAGTGGATACCGATGCGGTTGTAAGCCGCAGCATGAAGCTTCGCAAGACTCAAGAGGTTTTGGCTGACATTGGCACGCATTTGTGCAGTTATGGATCTGATAACTTCTCGGCGGCTTTGATGTACCTGAAAATGGTTGCGTTGCTGATGTCAAAGGAAGCCAGTTTTCGTTTGTATGCTCGGACATCTAGGTGCCCTGTTCCGCTTCATTTAGATCAGGACGCCAACGTTCGGATGTTGTGCGGGTTGTCTACGACGGGAAGGTAGCATGTTGGCGCAGCGTCGGAGGTACCCAGCACGTCGGAAGTGATTGTGCCTGCCCCGGTGGAAGTAACGCATGTAAATGACGTCAGTCCTGAAATTGCCACCGCGACACCTGGTCCATCCACCTCCACTACTGTGTTGAGGAAGCGCAAATTGCGCCTAAAGTGCCGTGTGATGGAGGTGAGCTCACGTAAGAGTGCGCTAAGGGGCAAAGACTTCCGTAAACTGCACACACGCACTTCCTCCGGCCACAAGGTCCCCGTGAAACGGAAACACCATACCCAGGGTTTGGTTTCAGAGGATCTCTGCGGAGTATGTCAACAGGAGGATGATGTGGAAAATCTCGGGGATTCGGTGCAGTGGGTGATGTGCGATGCGTGCTCGAAATGGTACCATGCCTCATGTGTGTGCTATGCCGGTGATGAAGAATTCATTTGCTTTCCATGCTCAACGTAGTGTCTGTGGCAGCTGCATGAAGTGCGTAGCATGACAGGCGCTGCAGGTATGCAAAAGTTCCCTGTACTTTTTATTGTGCCCATTTGTGTCATTGCAGACGGTATTGAAGTGTGCTGCAGATAGAAAATGGTGCGAATGAGAGGGGAACAATGTGGGGGTACAGGTGCCTCACCGCGGAAAGGTGATGCCAAGGTAAGCTTGTATTATGCATGTTATTATCCTTGATTTAGACTCCATCATTTCGAACAACGGTCTACGAACTTTCACTTATGGCCTGCACCGTACATAAATGGTCGCAGTTCGGGTTCCGTTTGCTTGATGTGAACGTTCAATCATCCGTCCTCACAGGTATGCTAGGTATGCCAGTCGCTGCGATGAATGCACATTTACTTCACAATGCTTTCAAGAAGACGCAGCGTGGCTTACACTTTCTTCCGCATGTGTGTCATGGGGTTCTTGGAATCATTTCTCAGTGCATTATTCTTAGGATATTGAAAACTTTGGAGGCACCCTCCAAGCCAACTTCGTACTTCGCTTTTCTTTTTTCTACTTTTCTTCACGTATTGGTATTATTTTCTTATTTAAGTGCACTTCCCTATTCTGTACCTTCGATTGCTCTTCCTATCCTTTGCTTATTTCACGTGACTGCCACAGCAGGGACTGCTAGGGCAGGAAACGTGCGTATTAACCGGTTGGCCAGTGTGCGCTACGGGTGTTTCCGTTTTAGATCCATCAATAACTGAGCATTTCATCAATTCCTGGCTCAACAATCTACTCAAGATGGAACACTTACTGGATTCTCCTCTCGTTCCAGTCCTCATCTGAATCTGAAATCTGCTGTGATCTGTACTGTAATCACTAGTGCAGTTGGTTGCGTAGGGCGACCTGGTTTGCTGAAGACACCTGAGTTCGTGTCCGGTCCCAGTCGGAGGGCTGTACAAATAGGTAGCCGGACCAACAGTTGCGGTTGGTGAGCACTGTTGCTGGTGGTGCTGGACTTTATTGGCTTGTTGAATGGAATGGCTGTTTGTTCTTTGCATAGCCAGGATTACCAAATGCTTGCCCAGACAGCAGCTCTGTACGCCACAATGATGCAATCGCATGGCAGTGTATCGTAGGTACGGCCGCCTGCAAGCGTTGCACCACTGTTACCCACGTCCCCATTGCCACGGTGACATTACCAAGTGAGTTAACACCTCCATACTCCGAATCCATTGCTCGGCTATGAAGTCCATTCCGTTGCACGTGCGGTACGTCTATCCACTGTTAATAACTGCCTTTGACAACAGCTCCGTATCCAAGCTGTCTATATGGTTATCCGCCGCTACTTTTCGGACTCCAGGTGTGATGGTCAGCAACTACGTCATGGTTACCGCCGCTAAGTACTTCCTTTCACCTAGGTAACTGTATTGTGTGCGCTAATGACGCTTTTGCTACGGCAGTCTATCGGTGATTCCTAAATGGGTGGTGCTGAAGCACCGCTCTGCCAGGACAACACATGTGCCGCCCCCATCTTATCCGTTGCACATCCCGTAAGCGTATGGGATATTAACAGATGCCTTTTAGAACGCCTCTCTCTGTGATGGTCACTGCAATGGTGCGCCACTATTACTTTTCGTGCGTTTAACGTGCTGCCGCGTATATACTCCGTTGCACCTCTGGTAAGTGCGTTGCTTGTTCAACTTTTGCCTTTCAGAAGCGCTGGTGCCTACTTCAGTGATCAGCCACTGCTGGTATGCTTCCAATTTACATGTGCAACTGCGGAAATGCTTCTTCGGACGTCAGGTTGGTGTATTAATCTCTAACACGTGGCTTTCAGAACCAGGGCATATTCCCTTGACATGCACGTCCACTCTGACAGTCTCTTCGTCTCCGGAGTAATGCACAAATTCATGGGTATATTCATCACCGTGTACTTCACGACATGTTTTCATGTCACCTTCTTTATAACCACATTACATGATTATACTGCCTTACGTGCCCTTTTATCGAATGCCCCGTTCATACTCATTTCGTATAGTCGACGTGGCTTCTGATGAGCCTTCCGAAACCATTTCTCAGTGTTTACCCTTGGTGGGTTCAGAGCTAGATACACGCTCACTCATCTAGCGGTGAACATTTCTGAATGGTCCAAACGTCCGTCACGTTCATATCAGCTGTTTTGCCTATGTAACGAACCATTAACCTCCACCGCGGCTTCTCACCTATAACCTTAATCTGTATGGTTGTTTCCGTAGCAAATAGCCGTATTATTTCCGTCTTTTGAGGGCTTTTTCACACGACGGTATGTCAACCGCTGTGAGGAATGCGAATGAAGTTCCCACTGGGTTCAGGAATACGCAGCGTGGGTTACAATTTCTTGCGCATATACCTTTCGTTTCCCTAATTCATTTCGCACGGGTTTCTTTCTTCGCATAAACGCAACCAGTAGGCCAAGTTCCTCTTCGCAGCGGGGTTCTATCCGGTTTTAGCAGAATTCCCCGGAGGTTCCAGTGCTTATTAAGTGCATATTGGGCGTCAGGGAGTCGTGTAGTGAGCTGTTGTTCGCAAAATTTCTTACTTTAATAATTAACCTACGAAATGCCAATAAATGTCAACCCTTGTCTATTAGTGTTAAACCTGTTGCTGATCCGTCTCCTATGGGACCTATATCATTTTGGTGTAGTAATGAAGCCAGCAATACAGGTGTCATCGTAGGGAGCAACTACCATTCCTGGATAACGTGCCTCCATGCCTCCAATACGGCGAGACATGAGTTATTTAAGCTTCGGAGGGCGCTGAGCAACAATGAGGCGGATGCATTCTTTCCGTTATATGAAGCAGCCGTTTAGCCACATATCCGGTGTCGTGGTCAGGCCTCGTTACCATACCTCCGGAGTGACATCATGTGTATAGAACGGATTCCGACACTTGCCACCACGATGATGGAACGCCAACGATGGAAGTCGTACGAATATCGTCTAAGGATGAGGACATCAGGAACCGTAAATGGAAAACTGCAATCGGTTTCCATAACCTTCTCAGCTATGGCAGCGGCGCCACATCACTGTCACATGTAGGGTTAAGAAGCACAAGTCGGGCTCACTGCCGCGAATCAATTGCATCTGTCATCCGTAAACAGTAGGTTGCAGAAAGCTCACCCCATCAATTACGTAATCCCATCCCCGTTAGTAAATGCTATTCAAACCAATAAGGCGGATTTCATACATTATATTTACCTCACACGTGTCTCCTGGTATCCGTGATGTCACCTTCCTCTTATACACCATTTCATGGTATCCATATGCCTGTATTCTCGATCTAGCACGCCGTCTCAGCAAAGTCATCAAGTGCGCACCGTTGCTAGTCATCGACATCAATCTGCCATTACAGTTAATGCGTCTTTCCATTGCAGGTACCTGTTGAGGTAGTTCCACAGTCATGGTCCCCACGTGTTTCAAGGATCAACAAGCCATTTCTCAGTGTTCACGATTCGTGGGTAACCAGCCATGAAGCAGCTCACCCACAAGGTCAGGAATATTTGTGAATGGTTTAAACATCATCTGCCTGCAGTGTGGCCCATAACCCTTCGTGCCACAGTGGATACATCGAAGTCAACGAAACTGTTTGCATACCAAAGGTTAGTAAGCTTTTGTGAACATCCCATTACTACCTGTGGCGTGCTTACATTCCATTACCCACCGTTACCGTTTAGCACCGTAACACTGTGATATGCTTAAGTTTATTTCCAACAACTAATCTCCCCGTACTAATCTCTCTGCATCGTACGTGCCCTTCCATTTAGGAATGATGCCACTGGTCTGCAGCAACAATTATAATCACAAGGACGGGGTAATACGGTCCAAAGGACTGCTGATTTTTCAAGCAACTGTTGGAATGCTTGTTTCTTAGAATCAATCAACCTGCATGCAATCATCATGCGTGCATAGGTTTATGGCTTAGCCAAAAACCACCGTGGTGATTCTTGCCTAATTGCACACTTCACCATGCCGGAGCCTCTCGCAACACGTGCAGCAGCGGCCATGTGCTAATTCAGTGACACCTCGTCACAGGTACCATTGGTTTGCTATCATTACTTACCTAGCAGAGCCGCAGTGGTATGCCCAGTGACACACAAGAGCAGAGCGTACTCACCTCTTGAGCACACAATAACGATCAGAAATCACTATTGCTTTCAACGTGCCATTCACGGAGCATTGCATTCGTTAACTTCATTGGGGGCATTACCTTCGATATCACACCAGCTGCCCCCACGTATTGCTCAGAATCGTTCCTCAGCCGACTTAAATATACGGATGAGTGGACGGTGCTATGTTTAATAACTTACCGTAACGGTGATCCTTCCTTCCAGTCATATGTGACATTTCCTAAAGTAGTGCAGTACCGCGGCCCTTCTTCTATTACATCCACCTTTTACCACCTTCGCAGCGTCACTTAACGTGAGAGAATAACAAAACTGCAGCCACTTTTGCGTAGTGTATAATGCGGCGTCGGTGTGCAGATTGATGTCATCCTGACTCCAGTAATGCGACATCATGGGTTTGCTAATTGTGCTTTTCTTGCGTAACTTCGTCGCCTTTGGATCATCTCTAACTACGTCGTGTACGTTTAATCGTTATCGCGATATACTTGCTGACCAATTGACATCATACGCTAATTTAGATAACAGTTATGCCACCTTTCGGTAGGCATCACTGAATTTATTTCATTTCATGTTGTACGTATCAATAGTTACCGGGTACTTGATATCACTATGTGGCTGCGCTAGGTGTGCATGTTGACAAGGTGCCTTCTAGTTTCTTGCCCACCATCTCGTCCACACTAGCTAAATGAGGCAGTTGGACGTTGCTAGACGTGACGGGGTGAACGGTCCTCGTGGCCCTGTGAGGCTCGATTAGCGGTTCAATGCACTCAGTGTACAGCGCACTATGATCCAGCCACCAACTTGTGTGCGCTTGATTCAAAAAATACAGCGTGTATGTGTTTCCCTGTTAAGGGGTGTGCGCCGGCTACCTTGAAAAACCTGCCTTCCATCCACATGCCTACCGGTCTGATTTCCGTCCTTTTACACTGCATATGGGGTGTGTAGATGAAACCGTAGATAGTGAAGCAATACTTACCCATGGTCCCTCTGTAGGCGCATGTTCTCGGCGGCTAGTCTAGCCAAAACATACCTAAATAATTCCTTGCATATGTACACGTATACATATATGCATGCCAAAAATAACTATCTGTATATATAGATATGCACATATATACATATATATTTACATATGTACATACATCTTCATTTATATCAACATGCGTATACACATACATACAAATATCTATCTAATTAGATTTATTTATGCTCATCTACATAGGCAACATGCCTGTAAAGCCGTGTCTCGCCTCCTCAAAAACAAAAGCTTCATTTACTTATTATCAAGTGGTACACACATACATATATATATACATATATATATGTATATATTTGTATACATATATATGGTTGGCGGCATCCGGTTTCGGATTCGCTTGTCACTGTGGCCCCCACCTATCCGCAGGTAATGTGGGTTACCTATGATAACTTCCTTTTCTGAGCATCCCTATGTGCATGGTTGACGACATACAGCAAAAGATATCCGAAGTTGACAAAGATTTACCAATAGAGATCATTTTCCATTCCTGTATTGATGTGGCCATAAAGGGGTCCATTGAAAACAGCATGCAATGATTATCATTTATTATTGGTGTTAGTGAAGGTGATTATTTACTTATATCCTTCTAGGTCGATTTCGTTGCGAATCGCTAAGCAAACAGGAAAACTTTGGAAGGCCTTCATATGCCCAGCTAAATATTTTACCTTCATATATTAACTCATAAGCTGTCGCCGTATTCTGCTTTATATATATATATATATATATATATATATATATATATATTTACGTATAGCGAGGGAGAGAGAGCGTATCTTTGTATGCGGTGTAATGGACCTTTTGAAATGTAGGTACGTACATATGCATGATTACATACATATATGGGTTCACATATGCATACGCATTACATATATATATATATATACATATACATATATATATACCCCTATGTATATATGTATATATATGTGGATATATATGGATATATATAATTATAATTATAAATAAATATATATACATCCATACACACATACGCTGAACATTAACGCAGCTGCTTTCAAATTTAAATACGTAAATAGGTATATGTGTGTAAATACACACATATGCATTTCAGAATCAGGCGTCAAATTGCCCCAGTTTATACGCAGTTAACATATTTATCTCGCAATATGAACATGTTCCACATGACCCTTACTTACGTAACACTTCGCAACAAACGAAACCTAACAACAAAAAGTTCCCACAGTTACGTATTCCCTTTCACTGATACCAATACTTAGTCCTAATCACCTCATGATCATTTCCGAGTACCCGTTTACTGACGATGCATTACGGTAACATAATATAGCGGTTACCCTACATTCCATATTAAATTTGGTTATCTCATTCTGCATTTCCTCAACTATACACATAGTGATGCCCTCGTCATCCCCTTTACTCCTTTCGCACTTCTTACCATTTACCAATGCACATTGACTTGCAGGTTACCTTCAAGGCATCCAAAGTAAGTTTCACACCTATTAATTACGTATTTCCCATCATTAGGAATAAACTAGATACATGCTTTGCCTTAGAATGGCGCATTTCATGTCCTCCGTGAACACTGTTAGTGCGACTAAAATTCCGTGCAGCTTTCTCAACCTTATGTCTGCACCATTGTTAAAAGAGATTCCTGTTTACATTAGACGGTTAGTTGCGGTTTCAATAAATGCAACCTTTTAAAGCGTTACATTATCAGAAAAATACCGGCATATCTGTTGAACGCATTTTCTGCACATTCCCATCTGTTGATTTTCCACCCCCATCTCGGTCTTCCTTATTTCACTAACTTTACCTCAGTGAAATGTTTACACATCATATTCCATGTAACACTACTAAACGATTCCCATTGATTTATGCTACCTATCCATAATACAATGAAGGCACATTCTTCACGTGGCAAAACGGATGTACCAATTGGCACCACGGAAATTCAAATTTAACCGCGTTAGTTCAATCGAACGGTCTCTGCGGTGCATTGGACTGCATACCCCCGTCCGTATGATTATAATTGCTGTGGCCGACCAGAAGCATCATTCCTGAACGAAGAGATGAGTACGCGGCAATTAGTCGTTGGAAGTAAACTTATGCGTGTCATAGTGTTACGGTAATAAACCGTAACGGTGGTTGAGGGAACAAAAGCACGCGACAGGTAACAATGCCATGTTCACAATAGGTTACTAACCTGTGGTATTGCATGCAGTTTCGTTGACTTCCACTTATCCACTGCGGCAAGAAGGGAAGTAGACACAATGCAGACATAAGTTGTTTAAACCATTCACAAATATTCCCGACCTTGTGGGTGAGCTGCTTCATGGCTCGTCACCCACGAATCGGGAACACTGAGAAATTGTTTATAGATCATTGAAACACGTGGGGGAACAAGACTGTGGAACTGCCACAACGGGTACCTGCCATGGAAAGCTGCACTAAGTGTAATGGCAGATTGATGTTGATGACTGGCAACAGTGTACACGTTATGCCTTTGCTGAGACTGTCTCGTAAATGAAGGATACAGGCATATGGATATTATGGCATGTTTTACAAAAGGAAAGTGATATCACGGGTACCAGCCGACACGTGGGAGGTATATAAACTGGACGAGCGATGAAATCCGGCTTAAGAGGTTGCGTAGCATTGACTTAACTGGATGGTATAATATAAGTGACGGGGTGAGCTTCTTGAAAGGTACCGCTAACGGCAGGCAGATGCAATGAATTCGCGGCAGTGAGCCCAACTTATGCTTTGTAACCCCACATGAGACCGTCATGTGGCGCCGCCTTCTATGGTGGAAAGGTTATGGGATAGGAATTCAATTCTCCGTTTCCCGTTCGTGATGTCCTCATCCTTAGACGATATTCGTACGACTTCCTTCCTTAACGTTTGATCATCGTTTTCGCAACTTTCTGATTCTTTTCCATACACATGGTGTCACTCCAGTGGCATACTGACGAGGTGTGAACACGGTTGCGCTGCGGCGGTGCTGAGTCGAAAGGCAATAGGCGGCGCATCTCAATTTCCCTGTTAAACCACATTCATCATGCCAAACACTGGTTACCTGCGACCACGTATGAATGAAGTTTCACATGTCGGAGGCGATGCGTTGAGGGTGGCTCCGTTTCGGTGGTACGTTGCAAAGCCATGCTCCGCGCACATCACATCGTATCTGCAATCCACGACATCAAAGAAACGGAACCGCACCTGGGACCAGGTATGCAGCGTGCATGAAACGGTGGAGGCCATACTTCCGATGCGCCTGAGCGGCCGTGTCACCTCTGCAGCCTATGTGTGGCGCACATAACAGACGCTGTTTCAAATAACAGTTCGCAACTTCCGATTATGGCAATGAGACATTACATGGAGGAAGCAGCACCTGAGAGGATACGTATCATGCAATCATCAAACGACATCCCACGTTCATTGGCACATCTTCGCTGGCAAGGAGTTTCCCTGTGGAAATGACAGCGAAATCATAGCGGCTAAATCAAGGTTCATTACTGGGATATTGGAAACGTACCGTGGCATAATGGTTCCGTGGTGCTGCGACTCTCTCGGCACTTTGTGCACTTTCCATGCTCACGTAATCATATCAACGGGAATCTTCATTCCTGTCTGCTATAAGCAAAATGAACACAATGGTAGTGCACGCAAATTAGGCATACCTGCAGCGCGTGGCATGCTGCGCCCTTCAAGTACGTGGCACATAAACCATGAGGAGCAAGATAAGCAAATGAATTCCTCTTCACCGGCATAGCACACGCATGACGCATGGTACCATGGGGAGCAAGCGTCGCACATAACTCACTGCACCGCGTCCCCGCGAACTTCCACATCATCCTGCTGCTGACATACTCCGCAGAGATCCTCTGAAACCAAACCCTGGGTATGGTGTTTGCGTTTCACGGGAACCCTATATCCGGAGGATTTCCGGGTGTGAAGCTTACAGAAGTCTTCACCCCTTAGGGCACCCTTACTGGGGCTCACCTCCATCACCCGGCACTTAAGGGTCGATGTACGCTTTCTGGACCCAGCTGACGAGGTGGACTGAAACGGCGTTACTGTTGCAATTACAGGGCAGACGTCATTCATCTGTGTTACTTGCACCGGAGCAGACACATCGCCTTCCAACGTCCTGGCTACTGTGGACCCTGCGCCACCATGCGGCCTTCCCGGCGTAGGCAAGCAGTATAACATCCGTACTCTTGCCTCCTTATCTAACAGAAGGGGAACAGGGCACTTCGACGTTCGACCATACAACTGAAAAGTCACTTCCTTGGACATGAACGACGCAACCACTTTTAGGAAGGTCAACGCCGCGTAGAAGTTCTCCGATCCGTAGTTGCACATTTGCGTTCGGACGTCAGCCAAAACATCCTGCGTCTTGCGAAGTTTTATGCTGCGGCTTACAACCGCACTGCTATCCCCTACCTGACGGTCTCGAATCCGCACACCACCATCCAACGCAACACAGTCTGAGGAGACTGCGGGAGGTTGCCGGGGTGCGATCCAACGACATACATGTAGTCTGTCTTCCGCGGAATGTCCGGGAAGCGCCGACACAACAAATGTGAGCACATAGGAGCCCCAACTGCCGCCTGAACTCCCAATCACCTTCCCTGCCGCGTGCGATGTATACACGACGTAATTTCGAACGAGGGCAGGTAACTAACCAATAAGGCCCATGGTACCTAAATCCCAGAACGGTTGAAGCCCGTAAATGGGCTATGAAGCCAATGCCTGCAAAATCCCTCAGATGTGCGAAAACACAAGCCATTGAGGACACCTCCGATGGAACAAAAACTACGCTCATGCACCGCCTAGGTATTATGCTGTTCCTTTCGTGCACGATACTGTTTACCCTATCAACAACCCAGGTGAACAGAGTGAGTAACGATGACCTCTCCGACAAATACTCCTTAAAATGCTTGTAGTCATTCTCAACCCTGTTTGTCGTGTGGCATCTAAAAACCACAGCATATTTTTGTCTGTGAGCCGCCCAAGAGTCCGCGTGTGGAAGCCACGTTGTACACAAATACCGGTAGCATTCCGGATTGGCACGCCGCACCGCGTTCAATAACCTTTCAATTACCGACGAATCACGAGTATGTATCAGGTTATGAAGCCTAGCACGTAAATGCATTCGGCAACCATCTGATATCCTGCGTAGGCGACTGCAACGTCTAGCCATGTCCACTTTCACATGGTACCGGCAAAACATCACCTTTGTGTTGGGATAATAACGACGAAACGCACACAACTGAGCAGCACATTTATTCATCACCACAGTGCGGCAATGTATGCCGCTCAGCATTATTTCCCGCATCGCCTCCACCGCTTGCCAATAGCTATAGGACGTCTCATCAGGTAATAGGGCGTAGAAGAAGGAAATCCTTAGACCTTTTACGTAGACGAACATGCAATGCCACAAAATGTATCCACCATAATTTCATTGGTGCGTCGCATCGCACAACAAAACCTCGCCATAACGCTTCACCATGCTACTAACCTTGGATGCGGCGAAGAATACATTACGATTCTGACAACCATCTGAGACCACTCGGCAAACACCGTGCCCTTTCGACCTCTTTGCCACCTCCGACGCTTCGCATAAAGTTGCATTTCGATGACGAATGCGCAAATTGCTCAGCTCCACACGGGCTACACGTTTACCGTACTCCTGATAGATGAAGCGCCGCAAATCAGGCGTGCTATTAAAACTGCCCATCAAACGTAGAACCTCCTTCTCCTGCCGAAGAGACAGCCGACGGTTGCGTGCATACAGCCATGGGTAAACCAAGTAAAAATCATGGCTATGGATCATGAAGTGACTTCGCACGACCTACTTTTCATTCTTCAAGACCACGGGGAGTCGCGCCTCGCATTTGTAGGATTTGTATCTACATGCGTTAGTCTCCGTGTTACATAAATATCAACTTACCGCTTGCCACGTGATCCTGAACGTTCACAATGTACGCAACGGTACAGAATGTAACCGTAGCCCTCCCCATCTGGCCACTGCTTCCGCTTTCCACGCTGGTACACGGTAGCAGAGATAGGAATAACTCGGGAAAAATGAGTCGCCGTTTCAATTTGAAAACGTGCAAATTGCTCTTCAATGTCTTCAACACTTCCATACTTCCCAATAACCAAAGACCTGCACAGCTCACTATCATCTACAACCATAGCGATAGCAGAAAAAACAAGTATGGCCACCGAAATAATAAAACATACACCATACATATACACCATTACCGGTTACCAATTCTATGGTGTCATAATTAACACACAATCCTACTCCATACACAACATCCAGCTATTTCCAGGTATTTGCACGTTCATCCTCCTCGGCAACGTTGTTAGGTAACCCCGTTGCTGTGTGCCCTTTGTACCAAGGAACGCCCCGAAGCAACACAACTTTTTGGCGGTGAAATCATACTGCCCGGCAGCCTTTATTTCCTGAAAACCCTTTGGTGAAATCACTAGTTGAATAATACGTCACAGGTAAATTTGTCCTGTCAGTTTTCGTGTGCTTAATTGGACTTGGAACTCCTAACGTGCTTGGAATCTTTTGCGTATGCCTTGTCACGCAGCGGCTACCCGATTGCATTCTGATTCTGCTGAGCAACTTTTGCTTGCACTTGTTTTCGCTTCTCACAGGCTTTGCCTGGAATCGATGCTTGAGCATCCTTGAGTTCTGTGGCAGGGACGGCGTGTCTCAATGCACCGGGAAATTCTCCTTAGAGAAACATGCTTTGCTGTTTTATCTGTTGCAATCTGTCTCATCCAACCAAGCAGGAAATAAAGTTTATCTTTTCCCCACTTCAGATCCATAAGCAAGCAGACGTTAATACTGCCCGTCTGTTTCTTCTACCAGAGAGCAACCCAGTTCTCGGACACTTCTATCAAAATTGCTGTTATCGGCTTCTCGCTGACTCCACCTCCACCTTGCTTTTGGCTTCAAGACTATTTTCCAGTAGGTTCGTTCCCCTGTAGTTGCCTGTGTTTATTGCTACCTGGCAAAAGCTAAATTCTGATCAAACTATTCGCTTAGGAGCTTCAGTTACTTTCGCTGATCATGTTCTGACGTAGATTAGTATTGTGGTACTTATAGGTGTAATACTATGGTCACAAAACAACTTCAGTGCGCTAGGGGTTTACTCTGATACCATAATGTCTGTTCTAGGTTGGATTAGATGTGCATTGTTCTTCACTCTCGGTATATCAAAAGGAAGTAGGTGTATTTCCATTGGCTGTGTCTGCCTGATGCTTACTCTCGTATCCAACGTGACTGTCAGGGTTACGGACATGCTGGGCATGATTAGAAGTATTCGCAGAGGCTCAATGCAGAAGAACCGTTAATGCAAGAACAGAGATCCCTTATGGATAGGTTGCGAGCGCTATTTGAGGGAACGTAATTAGCTGGAATACCTCGTGCGGGTTGTCGAACTTACAATAAGCCACCAGTAAGATGTGCTTGTTTACAACCATGAGGAGTTCGTACTACGAGAAACAGGCTTTAGACGTAATTTGGAGAAAAGCTGGGTGTAACCTATTCCCTGAATTACCTGCATACAGTTACGCGCTGGTATAAACTATTTTACTGGGTCAGTCTTTGGTGGTGTGCAGTAGCATTGAAACTTACGGGGCTTGCGTAGACCCTTGTGGTGGAATCCATGCATCCGGCTCACCGGGATTTGCTGCTTAGCCGGCTGGGTGTAAAACAACTCATACCAAACGTCGAGAGCACGTAGCACCGTACGGAGCAGTTTCAAAGGAAAAAGTTGCCTAAACAACTCTAATGGTAATGCTCCCCTAGTTGGCGTGTTTAGTGCTCAAGAACACGGTGGTGGCGTCTCTGTTCAAGCGTACAGTGTAGGTGAGCTGGATGGGTCCGAACGACCAACATACAAGCCAAAGATCACCCTCTTTTAACAAAGCTTGTCTTCAAAAGGGATTGAAACTAGTTGCGATTTGAAAGAATTAAAGAACTTACCCCGCAGGTGACAGCTAAAGCTGTGAATAAATCCGAATAAACCATTTTATTACACGCCGTGTACAATAGACCCGCTAAAGTGGAGCAAAACGCCGTAGATGGATGCAAATAATCAAAAGCATTTGATGCGGAAGATCCAAATGCAAGAGAACTTACATCTTTGAAGGTGGACAGCTCATCTTTGGAGGGTACTAGGAGGAACCACTTAAGTGGGCACAGGTGGCCATAATTTTTGAAAACTCAGTAGCGTTGTTTAGTTAATTTAGAAGGCAAAGAAGAAGCCCATTGACGAAAGAGTCATAAAACTAGTTCGGTTTAGGGTGTAAAAGCGGTATGCATGGCGCTGCGGTCTGACTGGAGCCGTTTCTGATCCAGAGTGTCGGCAGTCAAGGTAGACTGTCACCTTGAAGCTTCACAAACAGGTGCTATCCCCTCGAGCCTTACGCTTGAGGGAACGTTTAACGTTTTATTTGCGAGAAAGTAACAGCAGTAGGAGTTGAGCTTGTTGTCCAATAACCGTTGCCATATAAGGAATAAGTGCGCAAACCTAAAGGTAAAATAAAGCTTGCCGATTTATTCGCAGGTACAAAATCCTGGCATTCCCAGTGGTCCAATCTATCACTTACTGGATCGCTTCACTGAAAATAAAGTGGACAGACATTACTGTCGGACAGGTGGGTGTGCTTTTGTTTATCTAGCGCCACTACTCGAATTAGGAGCCCACCTTTTCCATGTCGACAACTAGTATCGAAATCGTTTCGTGCCACCTGAGGTTGGAGTTACGGGTGGGGATAACTAAATGCGAGTAATATAGCCTGTCCTCTACGCGAATGGAAGATATTGGACTTAGTTTGCCTTTCATGCAATCAGTGGTAACTGCACCAAACGTTGTCATCATCGCTGCCTTAAACCTTCCGCATGCAGTTTGGGACGATGCAACTAACACCATAGGCACTCCAGTGGGTGTCCTGGCAAATGGGTGCACGAAAGTGCTTGTATCCAGCAGGGTAACGTCCCGACAAAGCATCGGGTTTGTTGTACTCCTTCAACGCAGGACGTTGTGATACCTAGATGTAGTCACTTGTCAGAGGTACCTGTCGAGGCTCTTCTCTGTAAAAGTGACCACTGATTAATTAATTTCGAGTTAAATTCATCAAGCTCTTTGGCAAAACCCCGACTTGTGAGGAACTTATTTTGCATTGATCTCCTTCACTGATGATACAAAGCCCTGCAGATAGACTGGTTTTCCGAACCAGGACAGATCACAACAGATCACGGTTGGAGCTGGATTTACAATGTGCTTTTCCAATAGTTATATAAATTTGCTCCTTTGAGGCCTCGAAGACTTGGTGCCAGGCCGCGTTGGTAGCACCGAGGAATATCTACAGTGCTTAGACGGCGGAAAGCTTCAAGATAGAGGTTTCAAGAATCTGGATGGGTTAGGCATTGGCGGCATTACAGAATCTGCAGGGATGTGGCAGTCAGATTGAAATGCAAAGCAAAGTGCTGCTTCAAGATTTGGATAGCTCAGAATGCGAAAACAAAATTTGATTTTTATTTCAGTTAAGCCTAGTCAAATAGCTGAGATATGGAGTTAGCAAAATGATCCTGGAAAGTAAAGTCGTGGTACAGAAGACGCGGATAGGGCAGAAATACTCCTGCGTGTCCTCTAGCAATTGCACTGTGTGCATGAGGGGCTTACAGTATTTTCATAACCGCATGGTCAAACTGAGCGTACAGTGCTAGCCACACCGCCAACTGTCTCAGAGGTAATTGTGTACGCGCTAGCTTTGGCCCCAACGAATCGGTGGGACCAGACAGCGTGCATCCGGCAATCGTCAAACCACTCGCTGACCTACACTAACACCCAGTCTAGGAGCGATTCAAGATGTCACTTAGGGCAGGCAGATTACCATAAGGCTGGAAAGAGGCATCTTTATTAGGGATCCATAAGGAAAGTTCCAAATCTGTACCTGTTAGCCTTACAAGCGTGTTTCTGAAATATTTGGATAGGCTTAGCCAGAGCCAACCTTGTACGTACTTAGTTGCTCGTAACCTAATATGAGCATAACATCACGGCTTTAATAGGAAATGTCACGCCTTACTCAATTATTGTGTTTTTAGGATGAAGTGGCACGTGCTTTTGATAAAGGAATTGCAGTAGGGAAATAATAGCTGGACTTCGGCAAGCCATTAGATTCACTTAACCACGGTATCCTACTAACAAAGCTGGCCTGGGTTGGAATTTATCCTAAAAGCTGTTAGCTTGTTTATCAGCATTTCCTTAATGAAGAAGCGCTCGCGTTAGACAAGGTGCTGCTATTTCAATTATATGCACTGCACAAAATGGCGTTTTCTACCATTCTGTTTTAGGTTCCCTGTTATTCTTCATGTTCCTAAATCACTTGACACCGCATTTCGAGGACCCTGTTGCATCCTTGCCGATGATCCAAAACTGGTTAGCTTTGGCAATAGAAAAGACTTGTCCGAGGATCACTGCACTGTATCAAAGAGGTTTGTCGTATAGAATCCCCGTAACTCTAATAACGGCCAGCTGCTGACTAAGAGCAATGATGGATTTACAGTGCAGAATTTGGCTGACCCCTAAAATTGCAGCCTATTGCTGAAGTAGGAATAATTTTAAACCCACAGCACCTTGTCAGCATGCTGCCAACGGAGCGCGGTAGGAACACTTCCACCGCAGAAAGACTTTACGTAACACTAGATCCGAGGTACCATTCTCATTGGCTTCAGTATCGAAGGCAAATGGTACCCACTTTACCAGGGTGGTCTGCCATAAACCTTTTGCTTTTGGGTGTTTATCCATTAACAAATAAATATTAAGTTATTCTCGAGTATGCAAGGCATGCCCACGGAGGCACGATCAGATCAGTGTTAACATACAAACGTTTAATGACAACTGTAACAGCGACAAATGGAGATTGTTCAGACATGCAAGAATGAAACTGTATAAATAGCCCGGAAGTACAAATGAAGAAACCTAATGGTTGTTTGTTCAGGTACCTTTATATGGGTGGATGCAGCCGGCCACAAATTGTAATGACAATTCAGCCACAAATAGATCAAGGACTAGAGCTGATCATTTAGAAAAGAACTGGTAAAACCCTGATCCATAATTTTTACACGATACGCTGGGTTCCAACGAGGATAGCGTAAAAGTCAACGGTGAATGCACAGTAGGACTCGCGCCGACGAAATGTGCAGACAGAAGAGGGTCACGGCGTATCATGCATGACGGCATGTGGTCCTAGTCGACTTGTCATTGTAAACTAATAGACTGTGACTTTGTTCGTTGGCAAACCACATCCGCGACGTTGCAGTGTTGTTAAGCGGACATTTGCGGGGTTATATATGAATTAGGCTTGCCAGGCGAAATGCCACCACATCCTGGGACACCACCAGCAATCCATTCAAACGAAAACTGTAACTGGTATTGCTTCATTCTGAAGGATTATTGATTCCGTTAGTCGCAGTGTAAATACATCAATAATTTTCTTCGGCTGTTGTGTGATGGGTGGAGGACTGTTTCCTCCACTGGCTCTGTCACGTCCTGACGGAATGGAATGTCCGGTTCAGTAAGCAAAACCATGTTATTTATTTGACGCCTGTAGAACCGCGTAAAGTCTCCGAGAAGTTTACAACATAATATGGCGTTAAGGTTGGAGCACGGAAAACGGTGGAAACCAGTTGTGCAGGCCAAAAGGTGTAGCAAGTTGTCTGAAATAAAGTAAGTTGCGGTAATTAGCAACGCTGGCATCCACGGCCAAATGCACGGTGAATGTTATGTGGCGTTCCAGATTTGTGGTCAGTGACAAATATTTGTCTATTAATGAAAATGTCCCTATCCATTTGTCCTGGCTATATTAAAAGTGAACATTGTGTTGAAAGAATTCCAAATAAAAGGAATGATAACGGCAGAAAATCTTCCCCTGTAGTCAGACGAAATATCCGAGTTGGCATTATAGGTCTTTGAGAAAGATCTGGTTAAGAAGTTTTGGAAGGAAAGGCGAACTGAACCCAATTTTTTCTGGTCTCAGTATAATGGCATCCATTCAATAGAACGAATAGGTAATTTGTTAATCCAGTAAATAATAAAACAGCAGAAAAATTATCTATACTTCTTCAAACTAAGGAATGTTGTTTTTCTTTGAGGTGTTGACGTCAAAGCGATGAACGTTCCCTCGGTTGTTGGCCATCAGTTCTATGAAAATTCCGGAGAAAAAGAGCAACAAACAAAGGCAGCCACATAAACGGACAACCATGATGCATCCAGAACTCAGTAAGCAATAAGTTAAATTGCAAGCATGTACGAACTACTGAACCTCACGTAAAACGTACCATCATTAAGTAAACACCTTAAGTGCATGTGCTTTATAAAATGCTTGTAGTTATTCTAACTTTGATCGTTTACACCTCAGTAGACTGAGCACACTCGGAGAGCAAAGTGACCAATCCGATGTAGCTAGTTTAGTTGGCGAATGCAGACTAATTGGTGAAAGTACGTTGGTAAGACGAACAGTAGACCGCAACGCCGGACAGTTTATGAATAAAAATCTATGCTACTAAAGCGTGAGCAAGTATAGCACCTTTCTCGGATGTTAAGCGCAGTGTGTTTTGTATGCAACACTTAATAATATACACCACGGTAGTATGAATGCAGTCAGAAAGCAGAGGTACGGTCAGATGCGTATAGATCAAGGCGAACCGAAGCTGGCTGTCCAGGTAAAGAAGTGCATTCCGAGACCGCGAGAAGAGTAAGACCGGGTACGGAGAAGAAAGTCTTAATAGACAGAGTGAAAATGTCAAAGAGGCTTTTGAGTAATGCGAATAGTCCATTTTGTCAGCCGGACCACGTGAAGTAACGTCTCAGAATTATGAGCGAATTCGGAGTGCAGGAGACTTACCAGGCGAGAATGGCTTTGTCAGCGCGTTTGGATTAAGACGTCCAATAATGCTGGGGGAAGGTTGCAGGAATAAATTGCGAACAAGTCTAGCAGTCCCTTGAGGTAAGGCAAACATAATGTTGTGTCTGATGTGCCTTTTTGCTTATTACTTGGTAGCGGAGGCGCAACCAACGAGAAATAGTCTGGTCAGGCGAGGCTAGACCACTGCAAGGTAGTGCGAGCTGGTCATCTAATGGAAAAAGAAATAAAAGTAGAGAGCGTGCCAAGAAAAGTCTAGGGTCGGGTTGAGAATGGTTATTGATAAAGGGTGGAAAATCCCACGGGGCATTCCAGATAATATCAATAGGTAGCTGTGTCAGCGGAACCAATACGGTTAAAGGATTAGAATTCTGAGTACCTTCGGAGAGAAGAAGGTCGAACAGGCTTAAATGCATTGGTCTTCTCGGTAGGATTAGGACCTACAATAATGGTGGTCTTTACTATGGCGTTCAGACATTCTTGTATCCCGGTGATAACGCAAAGAATCTTGGTCCACGTCCTCTACTAGTTCGAACCATTGGGTGCAAATCCTTCTTATCTCTTGAACAACATCCCAAAAAAGCTCGTTGTCTACCCGCAAGCTTTGTACTTTCTTGGGATACCGCAGCCTTCACCTCGTCTAACTTGAGAGCCGATTACTACTCCTAGGTTATCAGTTTCCTTGCCTAATTGGCGTTGTTATACCGTGGATACCTTACCCCCTCACCAGTATTTTCTGCTGAAGACCTTGTATCTTTCGGATGAATATTGACTGCCGTCAGTACTACTGCGCTCGGCAGCACCTGTATTACGCAGTCCATAGCAAGGTCCTTGATTAGCGGTCTCCACTAGCTAGAAAAAGTGTGTTTACATCCATTTTCTTTTAAAAATCCCGTAAAACCCTAAGCACCATGCAAGCGTTCTAATTGCCGGCGATGGTTATCCCTATTTGACCTTTTAGTGACACCCACTGGACCCGCAGGTCAGCTGTTTGGGCAATAATACCGTACACCATCTATGCGATCCCAATCATTTTGAGATGCTTGCTCACCTGCGCACCTCGGCATCCCAATCTCCATAACCCTGTCGCTGGATAGTACAGCCGGTTCCAACCGTTGCTGGTGAATCCTGACTAAGCTTTCCTTTCAGGCAACGGAAGATTGGGTGCACCGTGACTAGGATTAGCACTGTGGATTTTCGGTCTTACACTATCGTTGTCACTTACTTATTGTTGGTTAAAATTTAGTAAATAGCGATTTTCCGGGACGCGGTGCGTTTTTGCCTAACAAGCGTTCTCCATAAGTAAATCCACAATTGGCTGTTTAATAACACTCATCATCCTTATTATACACGTTAGATAAAGGTGAGAAATGCCTCAGCCATGATGCCACAAAACAAATAAGGCAAACATGAAACAGAGGCACGACGGTTAGGTCGCCAATAACAGATGGACATTGTTATGTTGAGCTACCAGCCGGTCATTATGCCGCAAAAGGACTAATGTCCATTAAGTGGGATCGTGACTAAAGCGTGAGGCTAAACGGAGGGGTGGCTAAGCTGAAGGTGCTGGACAACGAAACACACAACACAACTTCCACCTAGATCTGCTCCTGGCTACGTTAACAAGTGTATCCATGCAAACTTGTTTATCGTCCTTCAGTGCCCAACCAGATAACCGGGAGCCCTTAAGCGAGGCCAACTTTGGCATGAGCTCCTTCATTCCGCTTGCCCAAGTCATTGCTCAGCCACCTCTTTTCTCCTTCTTCCATACATACACCCCGCGTGCAACCCATCGCACCTCACGAAGGTAGGTGAGCTGACATGCGCACAATGTGGTCCAAACCTCGGAGCCTGGTGCGTGAAAAAGCGGTGCTGATCAGTCCGCTTCTGCTCTGCTCTACAAATAAGGCATCAAACAAGCCCACTGCTTACAAGGTATTCCTACTATATGTGAGCTAAACTGTGAACGCATCGGTGGTCGAAGATACCCAGCCGCTTTATGTTCGCTGTTTTAAGGGGATGGATGTTACAACCGTACAGTAAAAGCGAAGATGCGGCTGCATTTTATAGTGTACCCTAAAGAAGCGAGTGATGTCGCGCCGGCGCCATAAGTTGCAAAGGTTTGCAGCAGCGCCTCTAGCTTTTACTACAGGATTTGTAACCTCCTCTTCAATTATCACGGAGCTGATACAACTACCAAGGTAGTTTAACCTTTGAATCCCTTTTAGATTATCTCTACTAATGGTCAGCGTGGGAGGTGGTCCCTGAAAATCTTGGCGGAAGGTTTTGCACTTGGACGGTGCAAAGCGTAGCCCAAAATGGTTCAGCGGCAGTGATAACCTGCCCAGTGCCGCTTGGCCTCTTTGGGTGCTCTTAAATCTGCGAGCAATGTCGTCAGCCTACTCCAGGTCAAGCAATCGTTCACTTTGGAGCAGCTCCACATCTTTTAAGCCATGTCCTGTGAACGTAGTTTCCATGCCGTCATCAATCGTGAAATTGACGCAGATAGGTGGCAGCAGGCATCGTTCCCTTACTCAGCAGGAGCTATTGAACCATGGCGAAAGTTTGCAGTAAGCCCTTACTCTCCCAGAGCTACGCACGTAAAACGCTCGCAAAACATCTATATGCTTCGCTTTGTAGACAGTTCCAAAGAGCATGTCTTTTCACTGAATCGAAGGCACCTTTGATGTCAAGGAACACGACAACGGTTGGCCAACAATGTATGTGCAGGTGCCGCAACAACTGACATAATGTGAACATTTCGTTGATGCATCCACGACCACGGGGAAACCCGACTTGCACCTCACGCAACTGGCCATCACGAGTGCCAGTAGATCTGTGAAGGATGAGAGAGGCAAGTACTTTGGAGGCCTGGGTAGTCATACTGATTCCTCTATGGTTACCAAAGTTTAAACGCGCACCTTCTATAAAGACCAGGACAACAACTAAGCTGCTCCAGTCAGCTGGAGCTCCACGGTTTTACTGGTATTTTGTGTAACTCCTCAACAAGGGCAGAGCTTTGAAACTGATGAGAGCTTGATGAAGATAATCTAGTCCTGTAGCTTTATTCACCACCAACAGTTCGATACCCTTCCGACTTCTGAGCGTAAGGGCTTATCCAAATGGACAGCACAAGGAGCAGGACGGCCATTGGCCGGCGAAGTATCTACCAACCTCCGCCGACTAAATTGCTTTCCAAAATGCTTAGCCTAACGCTCCAAAACCATTGAGCAGTTTTAGATAGGCTGTCCATTCTCGTCACGTAAGATTTTAATAACCCTAGGTCGCCTGCTGGCCGCTTTCTGTATCAGACAGAACAACTTCCTATGGTTACCAAGGGAAGCATCTAGTTCCATCTATGACGCACGAAGAGACCAGGAGGCTTCACTGTCTTCTATCAGGCTAGCACGCAATTTTGCTCGGTTGTGTTTGTAAAACTCCTTGTGTCCGCGCCAGCCAGAATGTGCAGGCGATTTTCGGTACGTTCCAGAGACTGCGAAGAGACCCAATGTCTGTTTTGACCAGTGGATTTACCACATAAAGATTTGCCTGCTTCAAGTAAATTCTGGTGAACATAAGACCAGTGACTTTCAACTGTATGCAGTGTGTGCTTGATCAACCAGAAGGCCAGCGTTCTCTGATATGCATTTAGAACACCTGTCTTCCCCAATAAGCTAAGGTGTATGTGCTCACGGGATCGTCGACTGCGACCGGCAAGACGCGCCCGAGATCCTCACATACTAGGGCACGGTCAGTATCCACACATTTGCTCTAAATTGAGCGACAGTTTGTGACGCAACCTGGCTAGATTTTACTGAACGCTATGTGATCAATTGGTGTCCATGGCTGGTTCGTAGCTGGTGGGCGCCACGCCGCCTTCTGACGGAAGCTGTGTCGGAATTTATTGCTCACATGAAATAACTAAGCATCTTCTTACAATTTAAGTAACCGCTCACTGTTAGCAGCACGAGGGCCTACACCATTTTGGCTGACCAGATGCAACTCATCAATATACCGTTTTTTAAAATAAGTGTACAGATTCCTAGCAAATACTACTGTGTCCGTGCTTCTTCCAAGAAAATGGAGCATGTTCATTTGAGCACGGAAGTTATCTTTCACGGAATCATCGCTACAGTTTTTGCGGCCTAGGCAGCGCTGCTAAAGAGACACCTGTTAGCCTCGAGTGGCTTCGAACTTCAGAACGGCCTTACCACACCCGGCTACTGCTTGGGATCCAAACAACCAGAGGCTTCAGCCTCGGGACTCAGAGCAAAACTTACAGCGGCTTGTCCGGTACGCATAGCTGCATCGTCTCCGGATATGCGCCATGGAATATCACTGCCGGCATCACAGGAAGTGGAGCGCGGAATTTGAACAGAGATCGGATTTTGTAGGCGGATTTCGGATAAGCAGCAGATCTCCATCGAGAAGATCTCTATTGCAAGGACAACTGCTGACTATTGACCGATCTATAACAATATGCATATGTTGAAGCATGCTAATCTGAAAGAGGATCAGGGTCACCAAATAGAAGCTGCTAAACTGGGCTTGATCGGTTGGTTAGACTGGGGCTTGTCGACAGTGCAAGAATGAAGCACCGCGTTTGCATGTGGGTTAAAACTAGAAGATAAACACCTATCAAAGCAGGATGGAGGAAGGTCAATATTCGCAGGATTGTAAACGGGTGCATAAAAATGGTTTGAGCTGGACGCTAAAGGTGAACTAGCCTAACCTGGGTAATAAGAAGGTGGAAAGTCTTGAGCAGTAGCATCCAAACCTCTATCAACTTTGCTCCATGCAGCGGGTAGGGCACCGTTTGATTAGCTTCTGCGTTGGCCAGCAAAGCTGGAAACTGGGTGAGGAAAGGTGCATGGTATTGCGTGAGCAAGCTACTCTAAGGTTGCCTAGGCCTAGAAGAAGAAAAGTAAGAGTTCTCAACCAACGCATTTCGTTTCAAAACCTGTCGGCAAGGCGACGGGTTTAACAGTGGTCTACAAGGATTCTGTTTTAAGGACTACAAAGCCACCCTCATATCAACCACCAACATGGAGGACAAGGAGGCTGAGTTTGTCTGGCCACTGACCAGCTGCCAAGCTGGCGCGAGTGAATCGGAAATGGCAAAAATGTGCCACCAACATAGCTCAATGAATCGCTGAGGCGCACAAACCATCGCACTACAGTTTAGTGCATCCTCATTACAATGGGTTTAACCACAACGCAAAGTAGCGGATATGACTTGGCACCAGAATAAAGTAGCTGCTTACAGCTTAACAACGTTACTGATAATAATAACCGTAACATTTGAGCACAAGGTGACATGCAAAAACTTGAACCTTTCGGTCCACTAATATTTATCCAGGGTTCTTTGGGGTTCCATCGCTCATTGAAAAATGCTGCTCAACCTTTGGAACCATACGGAACCAGCGCCATCCACGATTTCCGTGACGGTAATACGGAGGTTTTACCAAGTTTCCGTTCCCCATTGTTCTCTGACAATAATGATTATGCATATTGTTCTTGCCACATACCAAGTCAGGAATTAGGTACAATTGTTCGAGCGGCGTGTTTTGTTAACGCATATTACTCTCGCTTATTGGACGTACGCTTATAATGTACCTGTGGCTCTGAAAAACACATGATTAAGGCTGTTCTGTCGTGCCACGTTTCAACAAGGATATAACTAGTTATTTATTATTTTAAGCGGTGCTACTACTGCACTTAGAATACAAGGTCAAAGCGTGAGCGCCGTATTTCTGGAGGGACGTTATTTGAATATAGATGCTTCAGAAGCTTGCAATAAGGATACTGGGGAGCCAGCATGAAAATCCATATCATGAACGTCTAGTAGCTTGGGTTTGTTTGATATAGAATTTCATAGATTAAGGGGTCAGTTAGAGCTTGCTAGAACCAAGAAGAGCTATAGTGACAGTAACCTACAGACCTGTTAAAAGCAGCCAAAACAAGTCTCCTGTAAGGTCACCAACTTAAGCTCAAGCGTCGGTGGTCCTGGCTGAACATAAGGAAAAATACTTTTCTAACCGCGTTGTTAGGAGTTGGAACAAGCTTTCTCCTCCTTGCTAGACTGGACAACGGCTGACCTTTATAAGAGTCTTATTAACAAACGTTGGTTGCACGCTGAAGGAAACTCATGAAAAATGGAACTATAAGAGTTTCCGATCGCTTAATTTTCTTTGCCTCCGTAAGAAGTAACAATAGAAAACGAAGTACCCGAAGCTTGCTTGCTGGCCAGTACAAGAAGCAGGCCGCTTGTAAGACAGAAGCATATGCCGCTCTGAGAACATGACATAACATCACCTGACCTGGAGTAGTCTCGTAAAGCGCAGCTGATGAATATACGTGGTAGGTTGACCAATCATGAAAAGGTTTATATTATGCTCGTGAATTCCAGCAGGTTATGGAATTTACTTGACCTTGAACGCAACCTGCCCCATCGATTTGCGTCTACGAATACGTAGAAACTAGGCCCCAGTTCCCTCCTAGCCCAAAACAAATGAACGGTGTGGATTCTATTTCGCGGTTTAATCCCTGATGAACATCTAAGTTTCAGGTAGATGCTAGCACTGCAAAATATTATGAAATCACTTGCTTATGAAGCACAGTCTAAGGGTAGTGGGCTTTTGCAAACCCGGTTTAAGTTTAAGGTGAGTACACTTTTGTCGAGAACACAGGCCTTGCTGCAGCTGAATAAGCAAGTGCGTAAAGCGCCGTTGAGCATTTAATAATAGTATTGCCCCGACTGCCCTAGGTTTGTTCAAATACAGAAGCAGTATTCCGGCAGTAGGTTTATTTTACTCCTATAAATTTCCAGCTTTGCATCTGCGGTGTTTAGCCAACAGTGTGTGGAGGGCTAATTTCCTTACCTCCTCCGGTTGGAACTAAACCTGCTCTGAAAAATTTAGCCAAATTGGTTAACGCAAGTAAACGTCGGCTGACTTGATGTAATGTTGGATAGAGCTGCCGGTTGTCGTTGGGGACCTGGTATGTGTACCAAATTTTTAGATCATGTGGATAGCTTTGGCAGCGAAAATTATTTGTTAATTTTACTTTCACTCTTCTAGAGATATAAGGTCATCCCAAATTCCGATAATTACTGATAACTTAGTATTTAGAAATACGTGTACGTATTTTACCTTACCAGTAAAGAGAAAGGGGTGACCGTGCTGCAAACTGCCGAGTAATTATTTGATATTCATCAAAAGTAAGCTAGCGCTAGGCACGCTTCCAAGTGTAATGATAAATAAATAAATAAATAAATGTTTTATTCCCGACAAAGCGAGACACGCCTTTTGGGCATGATCAGCATATTGCATTATTGTACATGATAGCGGAATAAGCAGCATCAACAGTGGGAGTAGTACAGTTAGAGACAGTAGTGTGGGCCCATAGAGCCCAAATGTTGTATGTAGTCTAGGTACACAGAATGCGAGAGGTAAAGATAGTAATCAGATCACTTATATGGTATGTTGATGAGGAACTAGTCCGATGAGGTCCCGTAAGCAATGTAGGTCAGTGAGTGCAGTATGAGGAAACGGGTAAAAATACTTAAGAATAGTGGTATGTAACTAATCAGATATGTAGGCGTGTTCGCGCGAGAGCCGATATATGCACAGAACTTGTAAATGTGGTGTCGGTCAACTTGCCAATGTGTTAGGGGCGGTGACATTATTGAGTGGCGAGTCACATCCGCCCCGTCGCAGTGTCGTTAAACAGACATTTGTGGCTTTTGGTAGGGAAAACGCTTGCCAGACGAAGACCCACCACGTCCTGGAACACTGCCGGCTGTTGATATAACATTGGCAAGATTGTATCTGACCAATTACCCTCGCGGATATTCGCAGTCACGTAACTCCAATTTGTTTCCTAAGGCTGTGTAGTCGACTTCGGAGTCCAGTACAAGTGGTTGGAGCTGTTGAAGTCGGACGACTCAGGTGACTTATATTGCGTTGATCAGTTTCCTAGGTTCTTTAGTGTGTCATAATTATGAAGTGCGGGTTTTTCTTTGTTCTTTATTGAATCCTTGCCCATGGGAGCGTCGCAGGTACGTCTTCAGCGGTGTTTGGTGCAGGTAATGTTATCCTGTAGAACAAGGGTGAGAAGAAAAACGGACCGAGCAAACTGCCAACAAAATTGAACAGGACTATGTTATTGTATAAATATAAAATTTATGGTAAAGTTGTGCTGGCTGAAATCAATGGAGTGACCGATGAGCTGAGGCTAGTGGTACCTATACCGCCAATGAAAAGTTGCGATATGAACGGAGAGACGCCAAACAAGAGAGGAAGACGTTAATGCGAGCTGAGATGCATGATAGTGGACCCGAGGGCCAAACTCAACCAGAGACCGGAAATTCGGATTTCGGTAGGCGTTACCAAGCATAGAAATAGTGATTCAGACAAAGAAGAGTATCATAAGGTTGTAACTTATACCAATGAGAACTTGAGACGATGGCAGCCGGTGCGCAAAATAAGAGCGGCCTTGGCTTGGTACCTATAGGCATTTGGAGCCTCATAGGACTGACTTGGTCAAAATGTTTTGGAATGAGACGCACAGAAGGAAAGGTAACCAAAAGAGACCTGGGATGTTGCGCTGACGCTAGTGATAACTATACCGCCATTGAACTGTTGCGATATGGACCAAAATAGAGGCAAAAGGTAGTTGGAATAAGTTTACTATATGCATTCTTTCCAGACTTGTAGATCCCAGTAAATAGTACCGCAGCCAGCCTATTAAAATAAACCCAATGCCCCAAGCTAATACCTTATAATAGAATACTATGTTTGTGCTTAAATGATTTTAGGCGTATTTAACCAGGTAGGATCAAAATTTAGAAGCATTTGTGCTTCGATACTGGCATGTTGCTATGCATGTAATTGACTGGGGCCAAAATTTTTACAAGTTACAGAAAATTTAGCATTCATGAGGAATGAATACGTCAGTGAGTTGACGCTGAGGATCAACTAAGCGTACAGTAAGCATTAAGAACACTGTAAGTAAAAGTAGTGTCGATACGAGCGTTCTCGCCAGTGGTGCCAACTCAAACGCCTTTTGCCTGTTGATGTAAAAAAATAACCACCGGTAGGTTAGGTTTATGTGGTCCGGTGTAAACTAAAGCATCCTGCCATGTTAGACAGTAAGGGCTAGAACATAATGAATCTTGGAAAAGATTGTCGGTATGCTGGACGCCAGTGTTGCCAAACGGTCAAAATAGTTTAACGAGCAAATGACAATTGGCCATCTGGACATGGGAGGCTGAAATGTAGCGCCACGAGAAACAACTAAATAACTGCTGGGTTATAAAGTGTCTTTTGAAACGTAATAAACGTCTGTAGTTGTAGATTTGTCAAGCCGACGGTTTCGCATCTACTGTGATATTCCATCGGTTTTCTTTGTCCCATCTTAGTACAACTTGCAAACAGCAACCAAAATTCGGCACCCAAAACCATAGTAAACCGTTGTTTTTAAAGCTTCGAAGGGTGCGTTTCTCGATGCATATAAAGCCAAACCATCCGGACCAGCTTGGTGGGTTAACTGCTCCCGAGTAATAATGGGTAAGTGCAAATCAATAAGCAAACAACAGCATTAACCAGAGTAAGATAAATAGTTAAACTGCTTTCTACTTAAAAGAAATAACCTTTATATAGGTATTCAGCTAGAGAATTATAAGACAACCTAACGTGTACCGAACTTCAACGCAACCATCAAAGCCGCGCTTACGAATTAACAAACCAATAGGGAAACCCAGTTTAAAGTGAAAGGGCTGTTGAAAAGGAAAACTACTAGCATAGTTGAGACAAACATTTGCCGCTAAACAGCTTAAGAACCAAATCATTGTGGTACGTGAACTAGTTGTAACCTATTAACTTAACACTGGCTCTATATAGATAATGCCTTTAATTATCTCCCTAAAATTTGTGTGAGCAAAAACGGAATGAGAAACTACAGCTGAGAACTTAACGTGTTATAAATAAGTGTTTATGCCAGAACTGCTATTCTGCCTTTGAGTAGCAAAGGTTACCACGTGCGATATCGGGGCATCAAAACGGCTTTTCTAAACGCATCTAGTAGCAGTAACGTAATTAGTTGAAGACTTTACTCCGCATAATATGCGTGCGGTTGTTGATTCCGAGGGCACTCGTGGCTAACGTGTAACTCTGGCCGTGATGGACCCGGTGAGCTGAAATGAAAAACAATTACCTCGTAATTGTCTTGATGCTTATGTCACAACCACCTAGTAAGGGACCACGCTAAGCCATACGTGTAGGTAAGGAGCACAGAAAGTACAGATGGTCGCCTAACCAAGGTACACCGAGCTCAATAGCTTAAGGATAACCGAAGGATCACCTTCGGCCTTTCTGTACCCAGAAACGGCCGAATGCCGCTAGCAGGTGTTGTGTAGAGGCGCACGCTCAGAAACGCCACGCGGTTAGTTCCTAGACAAAATGCCGCAGCTAATACGACAGCAGGCAAGTTAGTGTTAGGGTAACCACCTCAACTTTAATATCTGTGTGATTGCGAACACTCTTTCGTGCCTAGGAAGGATAAGTTCACCTAAATAAGTCATGACGAATTAACACTTATTTGATCCAAATGCTCCTTAAAATATCCACTTCCTCTTCTGACAAATGCTGCAACCTTTTTCAATGTTAACGCATGATACTAAAAGACGTGATTGCGCCTGCTGGGGCTTTGACGTCAACGGCCTTTGGTCTGTCAAACAGCAGGAGCTGGGTTACAAATGGCAGGTGTCTGGCTATGGTCTGTCGAATAGTTGTCTATATAAAAGTAGGTAAGAAGCATAAAATACTTAACGGGGCATAAGTAAGGAGCAGTTGAGGTTAAAGAAGCCTAAAGTGTCTAATACAAAAAAATATAGACGCAAGGGAGCCAGACTATAGGAACTTTAATAGCCTGGGACACGTCAGTATGCAGACATATTGCACGATACGGTTTAATAATGTCTGTCAAACGTAAGCTAAAGTTTAAATAAATAACTAAATAGTTTATGCGCGACTATGCGTGACAAGCCTATAGAGCCCCTAGCAGGTAGGTGCAACAGATATTTTGTGGCAATTGTGACAGCGGCAGTAGATAATTATTCGTGCCTTCTTATTTGGAACTGTACAATGGTGGAAATGTGAAATACTAATGGGTTGTCATAAGCTCGGGACCCGTTTGTAAGGACGCACTCCATCCGCTATATATTACAGTCACACCTCAGCTAATAGTTGATTAAGAATTCTAAATGATCAGGTTAAACATACTAAAAAGCAAGGTCGAGGAAGGTCTGACAAAGCATTGACTTCCTGCGTAGGCACAGCAGAGATCAGTGATGATATCGTAGAAACTAAAGAGACGACAGATTACAGGCGAAAGCTTAGTAAGACGATAGTATATGCAGATGTAGAAGTGCCAGTGTAAGGAACGTATCTAGAATGGTGACGCTAGTTGACCTGCCAGTGTAAAGTTATGGGCTGTGACTTTATTCGGTGGCGGGTCACATTCACAAGGTTGCAGTGTAGTTAAACGAACAATTGTGGCTATTTATTAGGAGAACCGTTGCAAGGCGAAAACCCGCCACATCTCGAAACACTGCCGCCGATCCATTGCATGGCAAGTCGTAACCGGTTATGCTTCCCGTTGGGCGCCTAGTTGCTCAGTTAATTGCAGTCCAGTTGCGTCCCACCTTGTTGTTGTCTGATGCGTTAGGCGAAAGTCTATTTCATTCCTGGGTCACATTCTGCCCTGACTGAATAGCTTGGCCTAGTTTCTATGTCATAATTGAATATTTTTTGTATGTGATGTGTTGAGCATCGGTTAAACCAACGGAAGTCACCAAGGGATATCCAATAAAATATGTTCATGACTCGATGTAGCCCCGCAGGACGGGATACCGTCTTGAAAAACAAATCCTTGGTCCTCCCGGGGTAATTTGTAACTTGAGTTGGAACAGTCGGAATCTAAGGCCATATGAACGAGTAACGCGGAGTAAAGTGCTCCGGATAAGTGATAAGCAAAAGAAAATATCCAGTAGTGGAAGGTGGCCGAACCCCCTTGTTCTGGCCTTGTATCGGCAGAAAAAGGTGCCTTCCGAAATCAACTGGATAGCTCCATGAAAGAGGCCTATGATACACATATTGTTAGGCAGACTGAACTTAATTGTTTAGGCCTCATGCAATTTTTCCTTGTAATATAACATAATCATTGTGCCAGTCAGCACCTTGCAAAGGAAGCGGTTTAGCTTCCGCTCGTGCTCAGATGTGGGAACCTTTTGCCTCGTATTATAGTATTGTTGCAGCTATGAAGGGTTTCTTGAGTGCTCAAAGCCGGATCTGTGACGAACACGGGAAGAAAGGCGAAGAAGAAAGACAGCCATAAAGACAGACGAAAGATGTTCATACGGAACGCATCCAAGCAGTTACTACAATGACTAAACTTATGTGCTCCTATATCAGCCAATTGTTATTTAGCTATCTCCCATACACAGGTACCATAAGCGACGAGATACAACGAGACGTGAGCCGATAACAGATCAATATAGAATGAAAGACGGTTCCAAGTTAGGATTGAAGTAGGGGCAAAGCGAGCTGGTGGGGACCTAAAGCTTTTATGCTTAATCAGTGAGACAGTGACATCAGAGAGAGGATGACGAAATGTGTGGATTATAAAAAACTACCGCTCAGTCTTAAATTGGCAGGAATGTAAGAAGTTCGGGGGGGAAACATATGTAAATTAACTTCAAAAATATAAGGAATGCAACCGAGAGCACGAAAAAAACCAATGGTCAGTAAAGTAGGTTTCATAAGGGAGAATTGGAAAAGCCAACGAGGTACTTCAGGTGATTTTGCAACCTGGTTAATTAAAGGAAAGATGAATAAGTACCAGCGGCGTAAATGAGGTAAGAGTTGCAGAGGGTTGCGTTGGCGTAAGTAGTTAATAAGCCAAGCAAAGCATTAAGGATGAAAGGCAAAGTTTTGGGACTAATTAGCCTAAATTTTTTTTCTGAATACGGAATACTGTGTTATAAAGCAAGTAGAAATGGATTCTGTGCAACTCTTTTGACCTATGGTGAATATGTCATAAAAGTTGTCAACCGTGCATATCCTTGTCGTTCTCATGTAATATTTTAACTATTCTACTTACGATATTTCAGGACTCCCAAATGTGAAATGTCATCGTAAGTGCGCAGTAGTTCACTGAATCGAATAGTGGCAAAATACAAATCTAACAACGTTTTGAACGGTTGCACAGATGCTGCGGCAATCACATGTTTAGCCAAACTGTTCCAAATGTTTACCACTCTCCGTTCGAAGCACAGTAGGTGGGGAACACATTTCACATCCGGCACGAGAAGCTTGTATCTGTGTCCGCATGTGCTGTATGGCCCTCTTAAGTGCATCATTGGCCTTAGCATTGGGAAGTCACCGAGATGTAGAATACGGTAGGTGATAATGAGGTCGACCCGCATCCGACGGTAGGACAAGGTGTAGAGTCCTAGTTTCTCGCACCGGTCTTCATAACCAAAGCCACGTAAACCCGGGATCTGCCTGGTAGCAACGTGTTGGACCCGTTCGATCTTTTGTGCCTCGCCTCGGGTAATCGGAAAGTAGACAGGCGAACCGTACTCTAGCATTGGTCTAGTGATGGAAGAGAAGAGGCGAGTGGCAACCCCTTCAGACCATGTTCCAAAGCTACGTTTGAGTGCCCAAAGCATGCGCAGTCCGTTACAATATAGCTTGTTTGTGTTGTCCACGGACTTCAAATCGTAGCGTGAGAGTAAACCTAGATCTTTCACGGAGGGTGTGGGCTATAGCGTTTGGCCGTCAAGGGTGTAGGTTCGGCCGTTAGCACCCTTCCCCAGGCTCATAAATACAGACTTGGCTGGGTCGACCGGGAGAAGAAATTCTGCAGACCATGTGGATAGGCGGTTGAGGTCTTTCTGAAGTGGTCCACAGTCATCGGGAGCGTCAAGTTCTATCCAAATCTTCATGTCGTCCGCAAACAAGGCACACGGCGACCGGAGAAGCTGCGGTAGATCGTTGATGTAGATCAGGAACAGAGTGGACCCCAGCACAGTGCCTTGAGGCACACCACTTGTAGAGGGGTACCAGTCAGTTAGATGATCGTCGACCTGTACCCTCCATTTTCGTCCAACAAGAAAGTCGCGGATCCACCGGTGCAGTGACCCACCGACACCACACACGCTGAGTTAGTGAAGGAGAACCTCATGACTGACCTCGTCGAACGCTTTACTTAAATCGATGAATACACGTCGACAGACTTCCCCTTGTTTGTTGCCTTCAACCACTCATGCCTCGTCACAAGCAGGTTCGTAGTGCATGAGCGACCTTGCATTAAACCGTGCTGTGGGGGCGTCAGGACCTCGTTTGACTGTAGCAACTGCAGCAATCCTTTCTTTACGATTTTCTCGGCAACCTTTGCCAAAATAGGTGTCAGGCAACTTGGCCTGTTATTGTCTACTTTGCTAGGGTCGCCGCCTTTCGGAATAGGCTTCATTACCGAACATTTCCAGTCAACCGGCAACAAACCTTCGGACAGCGACCTGTTGAATAGGTCAGTCACGACAGGAGAGAGGACGGTTGAAAGTGAGTTGAGAACCAGTGGGTGAAGCCCATCATGTCCGGCAGGTCTGGTGCCGTCAAGGTTGGAGAGTAGTTGAGCTACCTCTTCAACGTCGCAATACAGACTATCGAGTTCGGTAAAAGCGGTACACGTCGAACTCGGAACAGACACCTGGTTATACGCAAATACAGAAGCGAAGTGCGCCGCCAACGCGGACGCACGCTCAGTGCTGGAGGTTATGGGCTGTCCATCCGTGCCATCCAGCACTGGCACATCACCCGCCGGCTTCAGGCTTTGCTTCAAGTATTCAAAGATTCGCTTGGGGGCGGTCTTCGCGGCTACTGCGAGTTGGTCTTCGAAATGTCGGTGTTTATTCTTTTTTGCACTGTTGCAGAGGTTCCGCTGACATTTTTACCCTTCATAATCATTGGCAGAGCCCGAGAGGAGGAATTGGTCCTACAGTCTGCGCCGCCTCCGTGCCAGGTTTCTATAATCCTTGTCAAATCAATGAGGCTTAATCGGTCCAACCTTTCCAAAGTTTAATGGCACAAATTGGGAACACAATGCTGTTAATCTCTCTTTTATAAATATCCAACAATCTTCCACAGATGCAGCTTGTGACAGATACCAATCCATTAGGCTCGAGCTAGACCATCGCAGTCCGTTTTCCAGTATTTGGGAGGTGGTTGCAGCGGCTGTGAATACGGCAATGATAATTCCATATCAGCTATCAGTACTGAGTGGTCGCTCGTAGCCAGGGGCTTCAGGATCCTAACGTCACGCACTCGTTGTTCGTAGCTCGTTAAAACCAGGTTGAGACAGGACGGGGTTGAACGTGTTGATATGCGTGTTGGCTGGCATATGTGTTGCGATGCACCGGTTTCAAGTGCCAAATCCACGAACGTTGCTTCAACCTCACAATGTCCAGGCATCAAATGCACATCAGGCCATCGTACTCGCGGACAGTTAAAATCGCCCATAAGTGGAAAGTGTGAACGACTCATGTGGGTCCAAAGAATGGGCAGCCAATCCAAACCACGAATCAGTGGACTACGATAAACTGCGCCTACAAGCAGTTCTCCTCGCCTGGGGCGGATGGAGCACCACAGTGGCTCACACAGACTTTGTCACTTCGGTAGGTGCTCACGAGTCTCCCACGCATGGAAGACCGGATGTAAAGTAAGACACCACCGTGGGCGTTCTTTAGTCTATCACATCAAAAACACGAGTAACCGTTGAGTTCAAGTTCTTGGGTGTATAACTCTGCATGCAGCCATGTCTCTGCGAGTCCAACTAGGTCTGGCCGCTCAGACGCAACGAAACAACAAAGCTCATCGCGCTTTTTCATAATACAGCAAACGTTTGTGAAGGCTACTCGCAGGCCGCAGCGGGGGTCACCGGGCGTGCTTGAAATGTGAGCAGCCTGTTTATCCTGATGCGCGGATGGTTGGAAATCACCAAAAACTTACGATACCAAGATTTGTTTCCCCTCACCAGTGCGTCTTTTTAGCTCGATGATGGCAGACTTGAGCCGCCCTCTGTCTACTGGGTCCAGGTCGGGACGAACATGGATCTTCCAACCTTTCAGCCTACTTAGGCGAGACATGATCAGCCTTGGACTGGCTTTGTCCACAAATGTGATTCTCATAGGCCGATTTTGTTGATCACCTTGCTTTCCAAGACGGGTAATCTGCCTCACTTTTACCGAGTCCTCACCAGCGTCGAGGAGTCTATCAATTAGACCCTGTAAAAATTCAACATCGTGATCGTAGCGCATTTGGGGTGATGGATAACTGGACTGCGGTGTGTGAAAGATTACGAGATTATAGCGCCTCTGCTCGGACGAGGTTGGTCTTGCAGGGCGAAGTATACTACCAGCCTCGAGGGTTTTGACTAACTGTTGACTTACAGAACGTAAACGTCCAACGTACCTTCGTAATTTCGTCTTTTTTCTTTCCATTGGTCTTCAGCACTCAGACTTTCACCTACTGGGACATCAGTGTTCGTTGGACACAACAAAGGGAAGCAATTTAGGCCAGGTGCAACTGGGCTTCTCACAACGGTTTGACTTCGTGTCGATGAGTTTGCAAGGGTACAGGAGGACGACTGAGCCGGAAGCTAAAGGCTCTTCGCGCTAGGTTTTTGGTCAAACACACGAAGCTGTTCGCAACAAAACACTGAGGTCCACACGTCGGCTTTACTCTTTCTGGCTGTATTTTATTTCGGCAACTTTCACATATAGTTTGGATGAAATCGTTTTGGATTTTGCGAATACGATGAAAATGATCAACTGATAATCCAACACATGAAATATGGTATTTAACTTGGCACAAACCACACGTGAGGGCATTGGCATGGTATCCGACTAGTTTGGAGCAAGTACCACAGGATGATTGCATCGGCATTGTGAATAATCTGAACACAAGATGGCGGTCAAATGACGGAGAAAATGGCGATAGCAAGATCGCCGAAACCAAGCGATGAAAACACAAGTATTTCTGGTCCCAACTTTCAGAATCGGAAATGAAACTGAATTTTATCTCAATTGCCACGAAATACTTCCAATGAACGCAGAAAGTCAACGCAAAGTGATCTTGTCAACACGGCCAAAAATAACCGACCGGAGGTCGCTATGCTTCACGGATGGCTGGAAGCAATCAGAAAGAAGGAGCTAGGCAGACAAGGCTAGGTTAGGAATACAAACAGGGAACGCAACATGGAAAGAAGGAGGACGGAAAAGGAAAGACTCTATTGTGAAGAAGTAGAAAAAATTAGAAAGATCTCTGGGTGTTGTGAACAGACCTATGGATCTGCCGCTGAGTCATTAGTAAGTGCTCAGTGGTCGGAAAGTAGGAGACTATTGAGACGGGACTAGAATGGCGCCACATAGGGTGAAAGCCGTGTTATTATTGACGAAACGCTAACAAAGCGTCCGTGGAACAGGCGTGTTTATGTAGAACGGAGATGTAATGATGAGGTTGAGTCACTACAAGCAAAGCACTTGAGGTGAGGGTAACCAAACTTTGCGATAGCAGAGCCTAGGTTACTTAGATCTCAGCAGTCCGGGAGACGTCATACCGCAAGAGACGGTTCAGCCGAACCAGCTTAGTAAGAAATTTGTTCCTACGCTGCCAACTTAAGGTAGAGTAAAAACAATGAGCGTTATCAGATCAGAAGCAGTTTGGGACGAAAGTGGCTAAGCTGGAAAGGTAGATGGCACTCCGTGCGAAGCTCACAGGCTGAAGAACAGTGTGTTGCAACGGCAACACTAGATCGCTTAGCCTTGGATGGCTGGAAGCAATCAGAAAGAAGCAGACTATTCAGAAAAGGCTAGGTTGAAGCCAAGCTCAAATAGTTGTTCGTTCAAAAAATAAAAGAATGTAAACACAGAACGCGAAAACGGAAGCATGGGGTTGGGAAAGAAGAGCCTAAATTAAGGCGAGGTGGAAAAGCCTACAAACCTTCTGTGGTGTTGTGAAAGGACCTTTAGATCTAATGATGACTCATTGATAAGGACTCGGTATTCGGATGGCAGGAAACCATTAATACAAGAGTAGAGAGTTGAAGGCAGGTCATAAAACCAGTGACTATGAAGTAATGGAGCTATGCCAGCAATCAAACCTTTTGAAACAGAGGTGTCTGCGGTCTGCGCTTAATTAGGTGGTCGGGAGCAAATAAAGCCAGAATAAGCATGGCGTATGTTTATCCAAGCAAAGGCTCATAGGGAAAGTAAGTAGCTTATACCTATGGATTAAGCAGCAGTGTGAGCGACTGGACCTCGTTAGCCGTGGCGACAGCGGTCTGTGTTTCGCCAACAAACAGCAGCGTGGTCAGATGCCACTAAGATCTTGATATACTACGTCGTAAATATGGACAAATGAACCAAAATATGCAAGGAACGGAATGTGTTAGACAGATAAAGGTAATCGAGCCTACAATTAGGAAAGTATGGACATGTGTAATCACTAAAGGGCCAAACTTTATGACTCGGAGGTCCAGTGGTATTAAAATTGTCAGCTAATGGAATCTAGAGCAGGCTGAGGAAAATAAGCTAGGTGTAGAGGATGACTGTTTAGACAAACGCCGTAACCATTTGGTACCTATAACCCGTTTGTATGCGATCAGGCAGCCGGTATGGAGCGTTGTAAATGACCAGTGCAGCGTTCCTAGTTGCTGTTGATCGTCTTTTCTTGCAGTACTATAAATCAGTGTGCAATAGTCTAGCTGCGGTAGGGCCGCTAGCGTGTCCTGAACTAGGTTTATAGCATGTAGCTAGAACATCTTATTGAGCAGAACTATTCTATGGCGGATATTAGCCACCACATCAGTGCTGTGCTCAACATAGTTCAGTTAGCTAGAATAGTGGATGCCTATGCCGTTTATCACATTGTTACAGGTTATTGGTGTACCACAAATAACAAAGATTTCTAGAGCTGTTTTCCAAGGCAACCGAATGGCGCATCACTTTTGGCTGAGGATGTCATGTCCAAGTCAGTGCATCGCAAATCTTACACTTTCAGTTCAACTAGAATTTCGTTGGTGGTTTGGCTGAGGTAAAACGTGTTGAAAAAGTAGGTTATTTTTATTTCACCAGCGAAGAAATATTGGTCGCCGTAGCGTGCTACATGAACTGTCTTTTATTACAACAATAAAGCAACGAGCAGCTGACCCCTCCTTAAACAACTCTACCTATTATTTTTTAGGTTGAAAGTTGTGGTCATTTTTCTGACTAATTGGATAGGATACCAAATGTACTACCTGAGCCACACTACTAGTTAACCGGCCTTCCCAACAGAGGCCACCTTATCCATCTTTTTTGACATTCCATCAAACGCATTTTGCGTGTAGGAAAACATGACAACAGCCCGTTAGCCTTGGTCTGCTAACAAGGACAAGTTGTGAAAGAATGCTTTATGGCATCAAAGACTGGAACGTGTTTCCAGGACGCAGTGTTGTAAGTAACTGAGCAGGCCTCCTGCTCGTGAGTACCCTATTAATGGTGAGCTTCGTCATTTTGTAATTCTACAGAGGTTGGAATGGAAAGCAGGTCATGAAAACCTTGGTAATAAGGACCCGCATTCAACGTATGGTCAGTTTGGCAGATGAACTTCAAAGAGTTATGCTGATGGTGTCAAACTCGCGCGTGTAGAATAAAAAGTTTTAAAGACTTTTTAATTTATCCAAAACATCCTACACACTCTAAGCATAGTTCAGTTAACCTCAAGGCAGGACTCGGGAAAATTGACGTTATGAATCACAGCTGCTGAAAATACGTGGTATCTTGACCATTCCCGGGCAGGTTTATAAGTTTTGCCTGAATGCCATTGGGTTATGTAGTTTATTCAGCTTCTAACGTAACCTGCCTCATTGGTTTGCGTCTACAAATATGTAAAACCGAGACCCCAGTTTCCTCCCAACCCATGGAGGCTTAACGAAGTGGCTCCAGCTTTGGAGTACAATATCCAATGCTGCAGCTAATACTGTGCAGCCATTTACAAAAGCAGTTGCGTAAGAAGCACAGGCTAAGTATAATGCGCCTATGCAGCACGGGTTTAGTTTTAAGGTGAGTATACTTTTGTCGATAGCTCAGAGCTTGCTGCGGAGGAGTAAGCAAGTTCGTAAAGCACTGTTGGGCATTTAATGAGAGTATGGTCCGAATTCCGTACGTTTGTGCAAAGAAGCACTGCTTCAGCAGTAAGCGTATTTGACTCCTATAAATTTCTAGGTTTGCATCTACGGTATAAAGTCAACTGCGAGTCTGGAGGGTTATTTCATTATCTCCACGGTTGGAACATAACCTGCTCTAAAATATTTAGTCTTATTGGCTAGCGAGAGTAAACCTCCCCTGCCTTGAAATTATTATGGATAGCCTTGTCAGTTAAGGGTAAGGTTGTACCAGCTAGATCAATTTGTTATCCTTTTGCGCTACCGAGTGCTGTCGTGGTTTCTCATCAAGAATGCCGTCAATTATTGCCTTTAAATGCCTTGAGTCTTATCATTGGGCTGACTTGATACGCCTATAGACACACAGTAAAGTACGGTAAAATGGAAATAAACGCATTAACAGTTTCTTTTGTTGCTGCCGCATGGAGTTAAATTTGTGATGTGCTGTAACCACAGGGGATTTTACCCCACAGACGATCAAGCAAGTGAAGCAGCTGGCAAGTTTAGTATCGTATGCAGCTGTAGGTTATCAAAATGTCGATGCCCCACGTCACCTAAGAGGTAACGCAGTAATTTAATTGCGACTGCGTTATCCATAGTACATTTAACACCGGAGAACAAGCACATCCACGTAGTTAGTGGAATTATCTGCTCAATGCAGCTACTTTTGTGTTCTAGGATTTTCCATAGAACTATTCGAAAATGGCTAAGCTGAGATAATCGGGTTTGTCAATGACGATCGCAAAAACATCCGTCACCAGTTTCTTAGGCCAAAGATAAAGGGGGAAACTGAGCTGCGACTTTAGATGCTCATACACACAAACGGAAAGCACTACTGTACACCGAAAGGTGTGTAAGGTACTCGACGTCACATGAACATAGAAGCAACTTACCAGTCAACGATTACGGCGGACAGCCAACAGCTGTAGTACACACAGAGAATGACAAGCACGCCTTGAGTGGATGAGAAGGCGTAGCCCATATTGGTAGATAAAGCAAAAGGAGTTCTTCATCAGGCTAACACTAAGTAGCGCACGCGGGGTAAACAATTATTATTGGCACCCAACTCGAAATTAGCTACAACCTCAAGAGGTAAGAAAATGCTATGGTTAATAATATGGTGCTGGCAGTAACGATACATAGGCAGGTGAAAGATGCCGTTTTAATTTTATGGGACAGTGTTTCCTAGTTCAGTTACGCACCACCAATATGACGATCGTTAAAAAATTAGGATAAAGTCGTGCGGATCAGATATTCGAGCGTCCGCTAGTTTGCTGCATGTCATAAATCGAGATTGGCGTGTAGGTTGTGAGTGGGTGTGAGGTAAAGGACGTCCTCAATTACCCGTTGTTGTCACGTGCTTGGGTGCATTAGGGTTGCCTTACGTGGTGAACACATGGTGGTGTGCTGAGCACCCATAAGGCAGTTGTACAAAGAAAGAGGTAAGGTGAATGGTACAAATCCAGAAAATGCATTGGTTAGAGTTGTAAAACAAGTTACAATCTGACGTCAACAGACTCGCAATTTGGCGGCCAACACACTCAAGTAACCTTGAGAGTTGCAATTCTAACTTGAGTATGCGCTTCCGGGAAGGTCTTTTACTTACCTAAAATACTGCCTTCCGGTTTTCCAAAACAGAAAACGTCGACGGCATCTTCCTCCATCGCGGCTTTATGCTCTTAAGTTTGCAATTATTTTATAATGCTTTAAGAACGACAAGAATGTTGGTGCGCTTTTAGAAAAGCAGCCGAATGCACTGTCAGTGAACGAAAGCACTCCATTATATTAAACGTAGCAGAAAGTGCTAAAGTTGGCATGCTACATATTGCATAAGACCAAGACAAACTCGATAAACTATTGGGCGGGCGGAAACAATGGGACTCTGTGCACCAAGCAATGGGAGTTTAGCTAAACATTATGGTGCAAAAGTCGTGTATTATACATTCGGTATGAGGCTAGGCAGCAACACATGGTGGCCGGTAGGTTCTCCCAAAATTATGCTGAGAGGACGGGGTAATTCAACGGAAGGAACCTTGGCTTATGGTAAAACTAGGGCACCAAGGGTTATTTATTTATGGACGAGCGTTGAGTTCTGTTAGGTTCAGCCAGTTCCAGAGAGCTCCGTGGGGTTCAAGGGCGACCGTTTTACTGAGATGCAAACCAACGGGAAAGTTCCGATACGCATGTTGCCTAATTCCTTGACATCTAAAAATACTACCGTTTTAGAATATTTTAGAGTAATCTACAGTTATAAGGAAAAGTAATAGATCACTACGCAGCTCCTACTGTGAGGGAAAACGTAAGTGACTTTTCGAACTTCTTGAGGACTGTCCGTTGTGGGTCAGGCTCCTGCGAGTCTAAGTGATGTAACCGATGAATCTGTCTTGGGGGTTGCAGATGGTCCGACTCTAGGTAACGACACCTATTATCTTAAGAAATAGTCGTAGCGTGGCCCGTCGGAAATGCAATGTTTTATATGTTTTTTTAATGGCAGTCTTAGTGTTAGGTTGAAAAGCACGCCACTGATTTAGGGGATGCACGAAGGTAGCTCCCCTCCTACTTCGCGCACTAGAGCTTGCCAGTTATCGCACGAAAAACTTTCGGGAACTTCGGTGCAGAAGACTTATCTTCCGTCGACTCGCTTTAGGTATACTCTTTGCTTTTGCTTTTATGTGCAAAGGCTCGCCCTGATGGACGTAAATGAAGATTCGAATAACGTGTAGCAGTCTGGAGATTCCCCGGTTTGCTTGTGTAAAATTCTAACCAAAATTCTTTAATTGTACACTTAGGCAACCGGTGTGGTTTGTTGAACTGCTTGCTGAGTTCGAATGCTTTACTTGCTCATCGCCATTTTTGCTTGGCGCTCGCTTCGGTTGCAACGCGCGACTGCTCTGTGTGCTGTGCTTGATCCGTTCCCCTAGCTAGAGCGTCCACGGTGTCGTTCATTTATAGCTAGCTAACAGGGAATCTTTTGCTTAACCAATAAAAGTTTCCCTGCAACTCGATCCGTCTTCTCGAATCGCTCTCTGGGCTCCCGGAATAGGCAACCCTCTAAAAACGCAAGAATTATTACGAAACCTGCAAGGTGAAAAGAGGACGGGTTCCTATCGGAGGGCCAATCTTGATTTCAAAGTTCTGTATTAGGCTTGCAGAGCGCAACTTCATTGTAACCCGCTATTCACACTGAAGTGCATCTTGGTCACTGCGATCATAAGACCGTAGCCGTGAGAGTTGGTAACTGGTTGTTGCCTGTCGGAGGTTACGGTCACCATTTCACTAGTTGCGTGTACGAGGCCTGCTATCTCCACATGATGTGGAACAATATTGAAACCTATGGTGTTTGTGCAGTGTGTTTGGGCGGGCAGCAATCAACTTACAGGACAGACGCCGCTTCGTAACTTACCTAGGTTGTCACATTAAGTAGCCTTTGTTTAAGTTAGAAAACTGAGTTTACGCGGCGGATAAAGCTAACAAAACTGGCGCGCAAGGACAGAAAAAGGCTCCGGTGTGTTTGTATGAATTGTTTTTACATCTAGTATAATTATAGTGTACCTTTGCAGTATGGAAGTATTCGGTTTGCTTCCGTGAAGGTTGTTCCCGTTGGTCTGTATTACAATACATACGTTGGTCCCTGAAGCTTTCGGTGCTTTCGTGAACCACCTGGCTTGGCCGGCAACTAAGGCTCGTCTACGCGCTTGATGCGCAGTCACATTGCTTTTTGCATATTTTCTTGTGTTATTTTGTTACATTATTTAGCTATACAGATCAATAAACCACTTCCGTAGATTAGCTATGTGTGTTCAACCAATTGCCATGTGGCGGACTTAGCCTCATGTTAAATATATAGCGCAGGACCCAAGTGCATTTACTAATTACCCCGCATTTCTTGGTAAGTTAGTTAGTTAAATTCTGTTCAGATCCGTCTACATGTGCTTTTCCACCATCCAATATTTTTATTCACTTAGCGATCTCAACTTCGCTGGCACATGAACTTCGTGCTATGCAAGCTATGCTCCCATATCCTGATGACCAGCTAGTGATTTCCCTCTGCCTATCCCGCGTTTCCGGGTGTATATTCCTTAATCCTGGTTTGTTTAGCTTGAGTTCAGCTTTTCTCTACTTTGCGTGAAGTCTAAACTGGTCAGGTTGCACCGTATTAGAGCAGCGCTTCTACCGCGAGTCATCGATTACATTGAAGATATTTTAGAGCTTTCTGAATACCAGAAATCTTTCGAAGAGTTGTAGGCAGTCGTCTGGAAACAAATGACGTTGTGGTCCATTCTTGTGTTACGCCGTTTCCTAAAGAAACATAGCTGAGCGCGGGGGAACTTACTCAGTCTCTGCACAACATGCGGACTTTAGCCAAGCCGCCTCCTGTCGGTAAAGCTTTGTTTAACTGGACGTGGCTTCTTTACCTGCCACTTGATGTACGTACCCCTCAGTGTGCTAATACCTACGCGTCTCTGTCCCAGCTCGTTAACTGTATTTGGGAAGCTACTGCCCAAGTTTCGCAGTTAAGAGCCACTTATAGTACAGCGGCAGCAGGACTATAAACGCATGTAGCGGCGCTTACAAAGCTTATGGAAGTAGTAACGCTCTGTGGATCCAGGTGCCGGTGTAGACCTATCAGCCAAGCTCGTTCACAATAAGCTATACAACCTCTGCCCCTTTCGTTCTGTTGTTTGTACGATAAGTGATTTGGTTAGCAAGCCAGGTAGGGCCGCCCACCCAGTTCTTTCAAACGCCATGCGCAGGAAAAGGCACACCAGCACATACGCTCGCCGTACGTCGCTGGGCACTGTAGTTGGCTTTCCTGCTTCACCAATCCTAGGAAAGAAATAGGCCAGTTCCTTGATACCCGCGTAGGAAGCAGTGTTAGCCCGCGTGATCCCAATGACATTATTATAATTGCGACAAGTTTTGCATCAAGCACACGAAACACTCGATCGCAGGTCTGATCGGCGATCGCTTACGTACAACTTTGGTTTACGGCGCATCGTTAAGTGGATACTTATTGCAGCTGACTGTTAGCCATCAATCAGTGGCCTCGATATCCTGCAGTATGTTGACCTGCTTGTGGATACGGAACATCACCTACTTATCGACCGTGTGACCAATATCGCAAGCATTAGGACTCTGGCAGACGCTCAGCTATTCAGCTCAGGTTACGCGATTCGGATGAGCCCGCCCATAGGACAACAGTTCCTAAGCAGTATAGCACAGGTACTTCGTGCCGCTACCTCAACGCCCACCGCCGATGCCTCGTTACATTGCAAACTTGTGAAAACATTGCTTGCTTTTACGGAGGACATGTGACTTACACCCGAAAAGCTAAGAATGACCAGAGCCGAATTCGAAAACACGTAGGAACTAAGCGGCAGTCAAACCAACATTCCCAGCAGCCAGCTTAAAGTATACATTTTCCAATGAACCACTTGTTTGTTCACGCAATAAGGATATGCCATAATTACTGACCTAACCTATGGTTTGTTATAAGTTCAAGTGCACTTGAGAAGCTGCTTACGTCCATCGAACGGCACGGCACTTGACCAGACCCGTGAACGAGCACTGCCCAAGCTGGTTGTGTCAAGGAGGAACTGGAGCCATTAGCAGCGCTATTTGGCCCATATTATCGACACTTGGTACGAAGATTATCTAAAGCATGCCGTCGGGAAAATTGACAGGGTCCCCCAGCATTAATCAATAGGTTTATAATTCCGTGCGCTAGCGACAGTTAAATCGATTTGCATCCGGTTGAGTAAACCTACTTTATACTTGCAAAAGCAGTTGATGCATGCCTTACAGCTTTCCTGGCCAACTAGAACGAACGATACTGAGGTCAAATGCCACCGATCATGCTCTGTACCATGGAAGCTTCCAATCGCATCAAAGGTCAACTTTTAGCCTCCTCTTTAAACCGCTAACGAACTATATAATTTACCCAATGGGTGGATTGCAGTTTCTTACTTTTCCCTTAAATAGTATTGTAATGGTATCAAAAGAACTTTCGGAAACGATAATTTATCTAAGGTTTCGTGTGCTTTTTGAGAACAAAGTGTAGTTGAACGTTCAACGTTCTCGGGAGCGATGCCGTATCACAGGTCGCCTAAGAAGCATGGTAGCTGCCTTTCGTGATGCTACTACAGCGTATTAATAATGTATCCATTCCCCATCGTGCTCCTATGGCACACATTCCGGTTATCACGTGTAGTCTACTTGGCACCCGTGTGTTTTCGGAACTCGATCTGGTGCGTGTACCACCAAATGTTGGTCTCTAGTGAAGGCGTGGCGGTGAGCGCCGTTAGTATTCATTTCGATTTAATTGAAAGCTAACGAATCCCTTTTGGTTTACCTTAGACAGCGCAAACCTTTTAGTTATTTATAGGCTCCGTCACAAGTGGAATAAACTTTGTCTATCCTTAGAATGACGACTCAATAATAGGAAGTGCAAACAAACATGTTCATCAAGGAAACTTGGTATCCACTTCGAACGACTCGCAACCGATAACGTTACTGTTAATCCCAACCAGTGTGTTTCCAGCAGGCCGCTCAATACTACGCCGGCAAACGAACTGCTCATTATGGCATACGGCTCTTATCTAAATAAGTTAATGATGTATGTGGTTTTTCTCTTCGAACACAGTAGCTGCTATTCGCCGTTTCCGTGACATGAGCAACGGTTATCAGTGATCCATGCCGCACCGCTCAGCTTTACTTGGCTCGCTGGCCGACCTATTCCGTTGTCACAAAAACGGCAACGTGGAGCTCACCCCAGCCGCCCTCCAACGCTCTAACGCTGGTAAAACGAACTTAGCTTCTTCAGTCATGTTTCAGCACTTCGATGCTAAAGCGCCGCTTAGTATTGCTATCGGCGTATCGGACTCCGCCATTAGCGCTGTCCTGCAACAACACACTGAAGGACGCCCGCTGGAAGCATCTCGTGGTCTATTCGATACGTCTACAACTGGCGGAAGTTAAATGCCGTAGGCTTATCCGTTTACATAACCATCCTGCACTTCCAACCTGAGCACAGGTGCTGGCACCACAGCATTTGACTTACTACCTGCCACTAACGTTTGCCGTGTGTAATCAGTCAGCTCGCCACGCAACGCGTGAGGTTGGTCAGCTGAAGGCCATCGCTTACTACGTTGCTTAAATTCGTTACATTTCTGGTCAACGGAAGCCCGTCGCTGACGCTCTGTTCAGTGTACCAGCGCTCAGGCCTGCAGCGCAGGCAATCGACCTGTCGGACATGACTGCCGCGCAGGTAGTCGATCAAAATTATTTCGAACTCCAGCTTCTTCACTAAAGTTTTTTCCACATCCCTTGCCGCACCTTATGGCAGGATTTTAGATGGCGCCTACCGGACGACCTCGAACCGTCTTTCCAAATACTTCCGAAGTCTTGTTTTTAAAAGCTATATAGCATTGTACACCCAGACATTTCTTTTACTGTTAAGCCCCTCTCCATGAGATAGGTTTGGTCCTGGTTGTAGCGCGATTCTTTACGCTGGGCACGCGACCGTCTTCGTTGTCAACAAACACAGATACTGCGACACGTGTTGGCCCTGCTTAATCACTTCCCTGCAGATTCAACTCGCTTTGTCCATGTACATCCTGTTATAGTTAGATATTTAGCCTTGTCCAGGGGAATGGTCTACATTTTGGCCAAGGTCGATCATTATTAGTAATATTAGTATTAGTATTATCATTGCACGCGTTGGCATGAAGCCGTCCTAATTCCAGACTTATCTGCGGAAAGCGATACACTCGCTTTTGTCTTGCGCTGCGTCGCTTGTCGTTGCTGTTCAGCCACAGCAACCACCGGCCGCGGTCCGCAATTTGGATCTTCGACTTTTAACTAATATCTTATAGCTATCGGATCCCGACACCTTCGAACCACGGCATCTCATCCATAAATTACCCACATGTTGGAGAGTCACCAATGTCAGCTTAAAGCCTCAGCTATTGCCGCCAGTGCATTGAGTTGGACTGAAACACTGCCGATGGTACTTTCTAGCACCCAAGCAGCCCTGAAATCCAATCGAAATAGGCCTAGTGCAGAATTGGGACTTGAACAGCCTTCGCGTTTACCTGTTGAATTTTTTACAAGAGTCCCAGCATTCCCCGTTACGAAGCGAGTTGCTCTCGGTACCTAGCTACACGCACGTCGTACGTCAAGCGAACAGACGCCAGAGAACAACAAGGTCGATCCTCCGTTTTTTAAAGACCAAAAGGCTTGTGCAGTTTTGTTCCTTCGTGTTGATAGTCTGCACAGCCCACTAGAGCAACATTACGAATATCTGTTCAAATTTTAATATCATAAAGAAGGTCTGTATCATTGAGCGTCATGGTAAACTAGAAACCCTTACGATTAATTGACGCAAGTTTGCCCACGTGAAACCAAAGAAGGAGAAGAACCCTGTTCCTCGTCTGTTAATGAATCATCGAAGCGTATGATGTAGGAAGCACCTGACGCACAGGAGCCATATGCATTTAAACGTATGTCCTCAAGCCTGCCTAATTTCTTCGAATGCGCAGACGCATCTACAGCCGCTCTTACGATGTTGACCTCCAACAGAACATCCATGCTGGCACTACCTCTGAGCGAACAACACAAATGAACTAGCGCAGGTAGACGAGTCCATGAGTTAGCTAGGTTACGAGATTAGTTTCATTCCGCTTTTCCTTTCGCACTTTTCCTTTTCTTGTGGCCAAGCCGGTTGAAAAGCCAGAAAGCAAAGCCAAAAGCTTTTAAAATGCCAAAAGAGCTATCAAATGTACCTTACAACCCAAAAAGGAAGGCGACACATGTCCAAAACAACAGCAAATATAGCAAAAGGTTTTGAAAACCCTTAAAAAGCTTGCGAGTGCATTGTCAGCTAAAGCACGCGGTGCATGTCCTTATTAATTTTGCCCTCGTCACCACCAACACTGCCCATGTTTGCGTTTACCTGCTATATATAAAACAGAGCAGATGACGTGCTACAAGCACATTTAAATTCTCACAAACTTGCTTTAAATAATGTGTTGTCAGCATTGCTGGGCATACACATTTGTCGTTACCTAGAGAACGAACGCTTGCTTCTCTAAGGCAGATTCATCGGTTACATCACTTAGACTCGCAGGAGCCTGACCCGCAACGGACAGTCCTCAAGAAGTTCGAAAAGTCACCTACGTTTTCCCTCACAGTAGGAGCTGCGTAGTGGTCTATTGCTTGGAAATATTGAAGTGTTGCTCAACCCAAAACTGGCACCCGAAGACCGCGGTTTCGTCCTGGTTGGGACTCATCAGTTCGAGATAGCCTGAGTTGGGCCGGAACTCAGAGTCTAGTGGCTCATGGTTGACACCATAAGCACTATGCCACTGAGATCCACGAGCAACGCTTGGTCCAGCGAGAACGAATGCAAAGTTGGACTTGGAGGCTCCGCTGGTGGTTGGGTTGCTACAAGCAACCTCTATTGAGACCTCGGTTCACTTGAGGTGGACCTCGGTCATTCCGATCACAAAGACCGTAACAGCGGAGCCTCCAAGTCCAACTTTGCATTCGTTCTCGCTGGACCAAGCGTTGCTCGTGGATCTCAGTGGCATAGTGCTCATGGTTGACACCATAAGCCACTAGACTCTGAGTTCCGGCCCAACTCAGGCTATCTCGAACTGATGAGTCCCAACCAGGACGAAACCGCGGTCTTCGGGTGCCAGTTTTGGGTTGAGCAACACTTCAATGTTTCCATTTTTCTTACGGTCTTTGTGATCGGAATGACCGAGGTCCACCTCAAGTGAACCGAGGTCTCAATAGAGGTTGCTTGTAGCAACCCAACCACCAGCGGAGCCTCCAAGTCCAACTTTGCATTCGTTCTCGCTGGACCAAGCGTTGCTCGTGGATCTCAGTGGCATAGTGCTTATGGTGTCAACCATGAGCCACTAGACTCTGAGTTCCGGCCCAACTCAGGCTATCTCGAACTGATGAGTCCCAACCAGGACGAAACCGCGGTCTTCGGGTGCCAGTTTTGGGTTGAGCAACACTTAAATGTTTCCATTTTACTTACGGTCTTTGTGATCGGAATGACCGAGGTCCACCTCAAGTGAACCGAGGTCTCAATAGAGGTTGCTTGTAGCAACCCAACCACCAGCGGAGCCTCCAAGTCCAACTTTGCATTCGTTCTCGCTGGACCAAGCGTTGCTCGTGGATCTCAGTGGCATAGTGCTTATGGTGTCAACCATGAGCCACTAGACTCTGAGTTCCGGCCCAACTCAGGCTATCTCGAACTGATGAGTCCCAACCAGGACGAAACCGCGGTCTTCGGGTGCCAGTGTTGGGTTGAGCAACACTTCAATGTTTCCATTTTTCTTACGGTCTTTGTGATCGGAATGACCGAGGTCCACCTCAAGTGAACCGAGGTCTCAATAGAGGTTGCTTGTAGCAACCCAACCACCAGCGGAGCCTCCAAGTCCAACTTTGCATTCGTTCTCGCTGGACCAAGCGTTGCTCGTGGATCTCAGTGGCATAGTGCTTATGGTGTCAACCATGAGCCACTAGACTCTGAGTTCCGGCCCAACTCAGGCTATCTCGAACTGATGAGTCCCAACCAGGACGAAACCGCGGTCTTCGGGTGCCAGTGTCGGGTTGAGCAACATTGCAATATTTCCATTTTACTTACGGTCTTTGTGATCGGAATGACCGAGGTCCACCTCAAGTGAACCGAGGTCTCAATAGAGGTTGCTTGTAGCAACCCAACCACCAGCGGAGCCTCCAAGTCCAACTTTGCATTCGTTCTCGCTGGACCAAGCGTTGCTCGTGGATCTCAGTGGCATAGTGCTTATGGTGTCAACCATGAGCCACTAGACTCTGAGTTCCGGCCCAACTCAGGCTATCTCGAACTGATGAGTCCCAACCAGGACGAAACCGCGGTCTTCGGGTGCCAGTTTTGGGTTGAGCAACACTTCAATGTTTCCATTTTTCTTACGGTCTTTGTGATCGGAATGACCGAGGTCCACCTCAAGTGAACCGAGGTCTCAATAGAGGTTGCTTGTAGCAACCCAACCACCAGCGGAGCCTCCAAGTCCAACTTTGCATTCGTTCTCGCTGGACCAAGCGTTGCTCGTGGATCTCAGTGGCATAGTGCTTATGGTGTCAACCATGAGCCACTAGACTCTGAGTTCCGGCCCAACTCAGGCTATCTCGAACTGATGAGTCCCAACCAGGACGAAACCGCGGTCTTCGGGTGCCAGTTTTGGGTTGAGCAACACTTCAATGTTTCCATTTTTCTTACGGTCTTTGTGATCGGAATGACCGAGGTCCACCTCAAGTGAACCGAGGTCTCAATAGAGGTTGCTTGTAGCAACCCAACCACCAGCGGAGCCTCCAAGTCCAACTTTGCATTCGTTCTCGCTGGACCAAGCGTTGCTCGTGGATCTCAGTGGCATAGTGCTTATGGTGTCAACCATGAGCCACTAGACTCTGAGTTCCGGCCCAACTCAGGCTATCTCGAACTGATGAGTCCCAACCAGGACGAAACCGCGGTCTTCGGGTGCCAGTTTTGGGTTGAGCAACACTTCAATGTTTCCATTTTGGTCTATTGCTTCTTCTTATAACTGTAGATTACTCTAAAATATTCTAAAACGGTAGTATTTTTAGATGTCAGGGAATTAGGCAACATGCGTATCGGAACTTTCCCGTTGGTTTGCATCTCAGTAAAACGGTCGCCCTTGAACCCCACGGAGCTCTCTGGAACTGGCTGAACCTAACAGAACTCAACGCTCGTCCATAAATAAATAACCCTTGGTGCCCTAGTTTTACCATAAGCCAAGGTTCCTTCCGTTGAATTACCCCGTCCTCTCAGCATAATTTTGGGAGAACCTACCGGCCACCATGTGTTGCTGCCTAGCCTCATACCGAATGTATAATACACGACTTATGCACCATAATGTTTAGCTAAACTCCCATTACTTGGTGCACAGAGTCCCATTGTTTCCGCCCGCCTAATAGTTTATCGAGTTTGTCTTGGTCTTATGCAATATGTAGCATGCCAACTTTAGCACTTTCTGCTACGTTTAATATAATGGAGTGCTTTCGTTCACTGACAGTGCATTCGGCTGCTTTTCTAAAAGCGCACCAACATTCTTGTCGTTCTTAAAGCATTATAAAATAATTGCAAACTTAAGAGCATAAAGCCGCGATGGAGGAAGATGCCGTCGACGTTTTCTGTTTTGGAAAACCGGAAGGCAGTAGTTTGGGTAAGTAAAAGACCTTCCCGGAAGAGCATACTCAAGTTAGAATTGCAACTCTCAAGGTTACTTGAGTGTGTTGGCCGCCAAATTGCGAGTCTGTTGACGTCAGATTGTAACTTGCTTTACAACTCTAACCAATGCATTTTCTGGATTTGTACCATTCACCTTACCTCTTTCTTTGTACAACTGCCTTATGGGTGCTCAGCACACCACCATGTGTTCACCACGTAAGGCAACCCTAATGCACCCAAGCACGTGACAACAACGGGTAATTGAGGACGTCCTTTACCTCACACCCACTCACAACCTATACGCTAAACTCGATTTATGACATGCAGCAAACTAGCGGACGCTCGGATATCTGATCCGCCCAACGTTATCCACGTATTAACGCCCTCTTGCACGAAAACCCACTTCTTCCTCTGATGCTTTAGTTTGCGACCTAAGAATTGTATAATTGCGAAAGCTACCGCAAGGCTCCTATCGACCAGTGGCTAAAGTCCCACAAACCCTGATGGCTGCGCAACCTACTTAAACTTAGCTTGTTTGAGAAGCAGTTAGTTTTGCTTTCTGTACTATTTGATTCATAACTATCTAATCGATTTACCTTTTGTGATGTACACAGTTCATAATCAGGTTGCATCATTAGTTGGCCTGGCAAAATTGATTCAGTAAATGGAGCACTTGGCATTGTCCGTTAAACTTAGATACTCTCTATATATTTATTTCAAATTAAACAAGTCCCCGGCCAACCAAGTACTGCCTCTGACGCCTTCAGGCAACTTTTCTTATCAAAAATAACTACGGAAGCATTTGCCCCACAGGAACGCGTGAAACTGATCCAACAAGTTAACAATTCTTCCGGTACCATACCTGGCATACGCCGAGAAACCGATGGAGGCCCTATGTTAGCACTCCTAAAACTCTACGTTCGGCTGACCAGAAACTACGACCAAGGAACTCATGCTTTTACGGAACAGACCGATCAAACTCAGTCTCCATACCAGATATTTACTGTGGGGAGCCCGGGTATTTGTTTCAATTTGGGAGCAGTTATCCCGTATAAACTGTATGATGCGCCCACTGGAGTCTATTAGAAAAATATCGCTAGCCCATTATTCTGCGTGGCGGCCTGAGGTACACAGAGACATTATGTCGAAGGTTGTTGATTGCTTTTCCGTCCAGAAAAATGAAAAGCTAGGCTCCAGGTGCAACCGCAATCATGGAAATGGCTAAAAGCGCCATGGCAAGGTATTCACATATAAGTTTCTCACCCTTAGAAGGTCCCAGTATCTTATTATTTAATAATGCACATTCCAAGTAGATTGTTGCCAACGTCCTGACTACATTAAATGCACCTGAAACAATAATTAACCTGCGTACGATCTTGCAGCCTTCGATATTCCGGGAACACTAAGTTCAGCTAATGGAACAACCTTCACTTTGCCGAAATTTCCGCCATCCTAAACTTGTATTGCATTAAAAGCGTAAATAAACCGCCTTACCTTCTGTCACCAAAAGTTTTGACTGACATAGCTATAAAGTACGCAAATAATATGTTACTAAAGCAACCAGAGGCACATCTGCGTGTGCTTTCAGCCAAAGCCCCTTTTTGCTATTGAAGCTTGTCAAACGAAACCACCGGTAGTAGCCAAACGGAATTACTTTTCGGCGTGGATTGTGTACGTGGTTGTGTTTATTGCACCGTTTCCCTGGGTTGGTGGTTGGCAAAGAACATAAACGCGCAAAGCAACGCACTGACATCGACAGCTGAGGTACCCTCGTATAAGAACCTGATCCCGGTTAAGTCCGTTTAGCTGCAGATTCCGGGTGGAAACCAGTCACTGTTAAAACCGCCAACGAGAACCTTTTGAAGCAGAGCGTGGTTAGCAGGATTGTCAGACGCCACTTAGCTAACCGGCGGCCGAGACGGTTGCTAAACGCAACAATCGATGAGACAGAAATCTAGACACTGAAACTGATCGATTTACAAGTGGTCAATGTCGAACCACCCAAAGCAATTGCCTTTATGTCGACCTAGGCAAAAATGTCAGCCGGTGGATCGATTCCGGGCCCGACAGCTCAAACCACAGAGGACAAGCATGATATGTCTTGCCAGCCGCCCACCGCACGCTCGCGTTTGAATGCCTGTACTACGGCTGTTGACCCTCTGCCATAATCCTTGATTTGTAATTGGATGCTCAGTTCATGTGACTTTAAGTGCTTTGCACTCACAATTTGGTGTACAGCGATACTTATCGTTAACGTAAATAACCAGCTTACTGCGCATCATTATATTATAAGTTTTTCTTGGCTTAACCCTAGGGCTGTACCATTATACCAGGTGGATGCCTTAAACTCAGCACTACCAAACAGTTAGGCAGTTTCTGTAGGTATCCCGTCCTTTGGACCTCAAAGCCCACATGCACAGTATACCATGGCGGTGTTGCAACAACAAATGTTGCCGCCCGGGGCAGGCGCTAACTTTTTCTCTCTATAGGTGGCAGCATAGGCCAGCAAAAGCCATGTAGTCGGCTCAGCGTAAAGTGTCTAATCGCTTTCCAATAATTTTTGGACCCTGAGGTAAACCTTTTGCCAGTGGCTTCATTCGGACAGGTAAATGGATTGCTTGGAGCCTCACGTTACGTAGGTGTGACACCTGGTGCAAAGGTGTTGTTGGGCAAGCAAAATAACATTAGAATCTTTAACCCTCAGCTTGTCCGTATATCTTTCTTATTATAGCTGGTGTTGTACTGCCAGCCTTACTAAAAATACTGCTGCCTAGCACAAGCCGCCTAGTGCGGACCGCCTACTTATGCAATGCCCATGTACCTAGGTCCACGCAAGGTCTGCGTGTAACAAAGCACATACGCACGTAAAATAGTTTCTTGGTGCTGGTCGTATGGTTACTAGGTATTGCCGCCGATCTGCAAGATGTTTAGTCTTCACTGAATGCTGGCAAGCCTTTGTATCAGCTTTACCATGCAACCACCTAACGCACAAATTTTTCCCAACAAATACACTTGGATCAATTGGCTAGCGGCGCGTCACTAGATGGACCCACTGCTTCCCATTTCCTCAGTCGCTTTCATGAGGAATCGTCAGTTCTCATACTGGATGGTGCGTTATTCAAGCATATAGCCCTGAAGCCTTTACCCACCTATGTACCAGCTATTCTAACTACCAACGCTAAATGGTACCCTCGACGCAACTCACTAGGATCACTGACAATTGCCATGAGTTTATCGCAATCAGTCGACAAGTTAGGTACCACAACTACTAATCTGGGAAAGCAACAGGCTGCCGTTTCGCTTTAATGGCGATCGTCAGTAGGACGTATCCATCGATACTCTGCTGAAGCTCGAACACATGACTTAGTGGCTTGCTCCAAGTAGCCCGCAGCTTATACAACTGCGCTATGGCGGGCGTTGCCGACCATCATGAATGGTTAGCCACCTGCGATATAGCTCGACCCATCCTCCACTGCCATGCAGGTGACAGCGACTGGCCTTCCTTCGTCAGCACTTTCGGTTAAGACAGCTATGAAACGACATGGCATTTATGCATACAGTAAGAGGAATTTGTAGTACTAATGAGTAGAGGGAGCCAGATTAGCCTTTTTCTTAGTCGCAAGCAACAGATAATGCAGGTATCCGAAATAGCAATCCGGAATAGCATCAGACGGACATTTCTCAATGTTGGAATTCGGCAGGTGTGCGCACCTTTCGATTCACTGTTGAGGTTTAAACCAAAATTGCTAGTGGCTAGCGCTAACTATCCCGCGGCCTTTGTGACCGAATCATGGAGATGGTAGCTGACCAGCATGAATTGTTATCTAACTGCGATATAGCGTGACGAACTCAAAAATACTCCGACTTTCCGCTACTCATAAGTAATATAAATTCGCCCTTGCGGAGTTCATAAATGCTAGGTCCATGCACAGCTGCGGTAACCAACAACCCATGTTGCCGGAAAGCTAACCACTGTCATCTACTTGGTAGTGGCGGATGGGTCAAGCTATATAACAGTTAGCTGACAATTCATGATTGTCGGCCACCGCCCCCATGGTTAAGTGGCATAAGCTGAGGGCTATTTGGAGCAAGTCACCAACAGCCATGGGATTTAACCTTGGAAGCTGACTGAAAGATGTCCTCACTGACGATCCTCAACTGGGCAGTTGGTCGTCTGGTGCTTTTCCGCTATAGTAGTCCAGGTGTCTGAATTGTCGACCAAATGCGACGATTTCAGGAAACTCGTCAAAAGCCTTCTACTCATAAGTAATTAGGGATCCAGATTGATGCATATAAAAGCCATGCCGTTGAAACATGCAGTTTACAAATATTCCTCAATAGATAGGTTGCGGAGTGGATAGCAAAACTTTATTCAACTTGATCTACACGACACCATACTAGGAGTACCCGTTCGTGTACTTACACAGGTCTTGCATGTTCCTGTGATTCAGCCTATTGTTGAAACCATAATCCTCTCGTAACTTCAACTCTTAAATGCAAGCAAGCCTGATCCTTTGGTCGAACGCCGCTAACAGGTTAACCACTGTCGGGAACCGAACAGGTCAAACGCTGCATTAGCTTACCGTCCATGGCCGACAACACTCCAACACCCGACGCTTCGCTGCCCTTGATTGAACCACCGGTTTCCGATTCTTTTTGGACGTTGGTTCTTTCCTCATCGTTATACCTGCAATTGGTACGTTTAGTAACTAAAATCCATCGTCGAAGTGCTTAACAAGAGCTAATAGGACCAGTATTGAACGTTACGGTTAATCTGTCTTAACACCCAGCCTTGGTCCACTTCAACAATTCATTTGGACATACATCATGACGGAGGTATCTGAACACATAGTAGGAGCAGATTTTTGACATTTGTACTTGTCGTCATCTATAAGAAAACAGCGTTTGTTTCAGGTTAAAACGTTGCATTTTGCTGCTGTTAACACCTCTGGTAAACCACTAAGCATCCCCAGAACCGTTTTGCTATAAAACTCTTCAAGATACTACAAACACCTTCATAGCTTCCCAGTCCATTGAAACCAACTTTCACCAGCCATATTGCACACAATCTGTATGTCACCACATCACCAACAATGCACGCTAATTTTCTTCATTCATGACGTCTGCAGCTGGAGGGCTAGGGGTTGAGTTTGTCTGAGCTTCAACTCATCCTTCAGTTAAGGGTACTACGGCCCTCTGAAAGCATTTGGGCGTCACCGCCGTACGTGGTAGAAAACAAAACCGCATCCAATTGGGAACTTTGTGGTCAATACACAGTAACTAACCGCATTGCCCTTCTTACTAAATCTTTGCCGCCACACATGTCTGCCTTTTCTTAAATAAATAAATAACACATTCTCGAATTTGTCGAGACACACCAAACCAGGCATGATCAACATTTACATGCAATTATGTTTCGCAACAAAAAGGTTGCTGTGTACATAATCGGCAGTAAGCCGAAAGTTGTACAGGCTTTAGAAAATGTAAAAGTAATCATGAGGAATAAAGTCGTCAATGCATGGCGACATGATGACTTCTAGCGTGCATAGTGTAAACAGTCTGGGCAGTACATGTGTAGTGAAAAGATAGGTGTAGGCGGAGAGTATTTTACTCTTGAACGGGTCAGGAAACTATTAAAAGTATAATTCTAGTCGACTTGTCTGTAGTTGTGGGCCGTGACTTTATTCAGTAGAGAGTCATTTCCGCCACGTCGCAGTGTTGTTAAACGGACATTTGTGGCTTTTTTATAGGGAGAACGCTTGCCAGGTGAAACCCCACCACGTTCTGGAACAGTGTCAGGAACCATTTTGGACCCTAATGTAAAACTGCCAGAGCAGCCTTCCGACTGATTTCACCCTCGGCTATCCGCAGTCAATTGACTTACAATTTCCTCTGTTAGTTGTGTAGGTATCTTTGGTCCGGACCGTTATATTGACTGAGGCCCTTGGAGGGTAAGAGCTTCATGAAGTGTCGTCTTTGTGAGTGTCTAGGTGAGCAACAAGTCAGTTACTTGCGTCTGGCTTTTTCAGGTTTATATACTTTTCAGAAGTGTGACGGCCTCTTGTCCAGTTATCGTACTGGACAACAGTCGTGGTAGTGAGTGCAGTGGTATCCATTTGTTGTACAGCCATGTTCTTTGTATGGCCTGTCCTGGGCAAAATATTTCTCGGTCAAATCCCAGACCCCAAGAAGTTCCGGACCTCGGAGAAAAGGGGTGTGAGACAAACAAAGCCGCAAAGAATAGGCGTGGAACCAAACATTGTTAAAGTCCTATGGTATAGCATTTCGTTGAGACAAATGATGTACAATGTGCAACAATGATGGTGCTGAGTGTCTTTTGAAGGGTCTACGAAAGAAATGACCGTATGGGTTGGTTGCAACCATCTACATGGAATACAGAGCGTGGCGCCATTGAGCAAAAAGGCCAATATCGGTGTGCTATGATGCAACTATTGCGTGGGAAGATAGAAAGCAAAATTCAAAGATCAGCGGCGTTTGTATGGTGGACGAACAGCTGGTAGCCAATCTACTTTGATAGGGAGCGCAGAATAAGTAAGTGAAGGCATAAATGGCTTGCGACTAAAGAGATTCAAAGGTCAATTGTTGGTAAGTCAGCGGATAGATAGGACTCAAGCGCTAAGTAACATGCTTCTGGGGCCCAAGCCAGAAAGACGACACGAGGGAATTAATAGTATAGTGCAGTTGCCGACTGAGATGGGAATGCCTTTGAGAGAGCTTACCTCCTACATACGAAACTGTTGAAATCTTTGCTGAAAAAACGGACACAGAACCCTAGGTGAGAAAAGATTGATCGATAGAAGTAAATAAATAAATAAATAAATAAATATTTATTCTCGACTATGCGAGGCACGCCAGTTGAGGCATGATCAGGTATGTACAGCTGTACAGACATTTTATGGGAACTGTAGTGACAGTAGAAAATTGTTCATATGTCCATGCTTGTAACTGTGCGATGGTGAACATGCGAAAGAACGATTTGTTTGGACATAATCGCTCTGCCATATATCGCAGTCATACCTCGAGTAATAATAGATAAATAATCCTGAGTGATCCATTGGAAGATAACTGAGGAGCAAGCTATCCAGTATGATGATTCTAATTGAGCTGCCAGTGTGAAGTTATGGGCTGTGACTTTATTCGGTGGCGAGTCACGTTCGCCACGTTGCAGTGTTGTTAAACAGACATTTGTGGCTTTTTATAGGGAGAACGCTTGCCAGGCGAAAACCCACCACGTCCTGAAACACTGCCGCCAATCCATTGAATGGCAAGTTGTAACTGGCTATGTTTCTTGTTGAATGTTCTTTTGCTCCGTTATTCGCAGTCAAGTTGCGTCCCATTTTTCTGCTGACTGATGCGCTATGCGAGCGGCCATTGCGTGTCCGCGTCCACTCCTGTTCCAGATCGGTAGGTCAGGAACTAAGCATTCTTTCTGGATATGATGTGTTGATCATCTGCAGAACCACGTGAAGCCTCGAAAAATATACGTTGAAATATGTTGAAGTCTTGGAGGACAGGATAGGTTCCGAAGAAAGAATCGCAGATCCCCCGGGGTATGTAGTGAAATTGATTAGAGATTGTGGTAACCACGGCCATTTGAGCGGTCAAAACGGATTGAAGAGCTTAGAATGACCGATTGTTCAAGCTTTGTCTTGGCAGGAGAATGTACCTTCCGTAGTCGAAAGTCCTCCAGTCAAGAGATATGTGGAATAGGTATTGTTAGATAAATTGGACTCAGTGGTTCATGCCGCGGAAGAATTGATTGATTTGTCCAGTTAGTAAGTTTTAAAAAGGTTTATAATTTACCGCTCATGTCCAGGTAGAGGAACTGTGTGCCTTGTATTGCTGTTGAAACGGAGAACAATTCCTTGGGTGCGTGTCGCCGTACCTGTGACAGACTCGGGAGAAAAAGGAAACGAACAGAGACAGCCACACAGACAGAAGAAAGGAATGCATCTGGAATGCAGTCAATCAATTGCGGCGATGCCTAAACTATTGTACCCTTATGCATGTAATTGTTATTTAAATATCGCATATACACGTATATCATAAGTGGCGAAATACGACGAGAATCGAGCGGAACACGGATCAGTAAAGAATGAAAGATTGAAGATGAAGCAGGAGTGTTTGGGGAGGGGTCAGAAAGCAAAAGAGCGTTTAGATGAGACTGGATAAGTCAGCAAGATGTATCTAGGCAGTCAGATTAAAGTGGGGATAACAATAGTGAATGTCGCGAGAAAGTAAATTTGCGGGACTACAGAGGCTATATAAAAAGCCCGTTAGCATATCAAACGAAGCTCTCAGGCTGAGGGACAGGGTGTGTTGTGACTGCACAGCCTAGAACACGTGCGTCTCTGATTCCTGGAAACAGTCAGAAAATAGGAGACTGGTCAGACCAGGCTAAAGTGGAGCTAGGCCCGATGTGTTATCCGTCCAATGGATAAAGGAAGGCAGACAGAGTGCGAAAATGAAAGAATGTAATCGTGAAGGAGACACTTGAGGGGAAGTGGATGAGCCTTCAAAAATCTCGAGGTGTTGCGAACGGACCTTTGGACCAGTCGATGGTTCAAAAGTATGCGCTCAGTATTCGGAAAGCAGGAGACCATTAAGACGAGATGAGGATATCGGCTCATGGAGAGAAAGCCGTATTATAAATGTCAGAAAGTTAACAGAGCGTCAACAGGATAGAAGTGTTAAAGATAAACGCGGATATACTAGTGATGAATCATGAGCAGCAGTGCTATGGAGGCGGGGGAGACAGAGTATTGCGCCTGCAGAGACTTGATCATTTAGAACTCAGAAGTTCGAGAGAGGTCAGAAGGCAGGAGGCCGTACAGCCAGAACCAGATAAGTCAGGCTAGAGTGTAAAAAAGGGCTCTATGGGTGAGAAGAGAAAGAAAAAAAGAGAAAAAGAAAGCCAACGATTTGCTCCAAGTGCTGTGCGCAGACCGTTGGAGCTTACGGTTTCAGTTCATTAGGGTCACGGAAGTCGGAAGGTACGAGATCGTTGAAACGAGCCCAGAATGTCAGCTCGTAGGGTGAAAGTCGTATTAGTAAAGTCTAAGTGCTGACAGAGAGCATCAACAGAAATGGACATGTTAAGGAAAAAAGGGGACATGATAATAAGGTTCAATCATGACCAGCGGTGGTCTTGCGGTGAGGGTAACAGACTTTCGTCGGCAGAGTCTAGATCATAGATCACAGAAGTCTGAGCGATGTCAGAAGACAGGAGAGCGTACAGTCAAACCCGGGTAAGTCAGCATGCTGAATCTAGGCCTCAAAGTAAGGTGGGAATAAGTATGTGTCATCAGAAGCAGGTGACTATATGAAAAGGCGGTTGCATGCCGAGGAACCGTCTCGGGATAAGGGGTACAGAGCACCAGGACAACAGAGCCTAGATCGTTAATGTTTGGAATGTAAGGAAGTAGTCAGAAAGCAGGAGGCTGGTCGGACGCCGCTAAAGTAGTGCCAGATCCGGAGAGTTGCCTGACCGGTGGAAAAAGGAATGCACACAAAATGAGAAAAGGAAGAGTTTTCATTGATGAGTGGAGAAGTCAGCGATATTCCCGACGTGGTATGAACAGACCATTTGGTCTGCCGACCCAAGATCATTAGGGTCACAGAAGTCGGAAGGTGGGTCGTTCAGACCAGACTAAAAAGTCGACTCATACGGAGAAAGGCGTAATAGTAAGCTATGCATTTTGTCGGATCGAATCGGCAGAAATGGACACGTTAAGGATGAGAGAGGACATAATGATTGCGATTAGTCACGACCAGAAACGTTCTTGAGGTGAGGGTAACAAAGCGTTGCGTCGGCAGTGACAAGAACAGTGAGATCGCAGAAGCCCGAGAGAGGTCAGAAAAAAGGAGACCACTCCGCCTATCGCTGATCAATCGGGTCACAGCAGTCAAAAGCAAAGAGACAACTGAGACGGAAAAGCAGACTGATAAGTCTGCCTATCCCTGGACATTCGGGTCACAATAGACAAAAAAAGAAACTATTGAGACGAGATTAGAAAATCAGCTCAAAGAGTAAAAACCGTAGAATTTAGATCTAGTAATAAAGGAAAGCATAGGCAGAATAGGCACGTACACGAAGAAAGGGGACGTAGTAATAAGGATTAATCAGGGACAACAATGCATTTCAGTTGAGGGATACAGTACGTTACGTCGGCAGAGCGTAGGTCATTGGGATCTCAGAAGTCCGAGTGGGTCAGAAGGCGGGAGACGGTTCAGACTAGTCCGGATAGGCCAGAAAGATGAAGCTAGGCCACCAAATTAACTTGTGGATAGCAGAGGTGAGTGTCATAAGAAAAGAATCTTTCGGGACGAAAGTGACTATATGATGAGTCATTTTGCATGCCAAGGGAAGGCCTGGAGATACAGGGAACAGAGTGTTTGGAATGTAAAGCCACAAGTGATAACGTCCCGGATGTCAGGGAGCAGTGAGGAAAATAAGACTGTTCAACCGAGGATAGATTAGATCCAGGTCCGAAGAGATTTACGGCTAATTGGAAAATTAATGCAAATAGATTGCGAAAAGGAAAATACTCTTCAGAAGAGGTCGAGAAGCAAACAATGTTCTCCGGGTTAAGGGAGTGGACCAAGAAGTCTGCCTATCCCTGATCAATAGGGTCACAGTATTCAAAAGCAATGAGATCACTGAACGGAAAAGCAGACTGATAAGTCTGCTCATACCTGGTCATTCAGTTCACAGTAGTCAGAAAAAAAGGAAAGCTAACGTGCGGAACAAATGTATAAGTAGCGTCGCGCAGAGAAACGAGTTACTCTAGGGTGCCAAGAAAATAGTATTATGGTATGCTGACTTAGGAAAAGCCAGCGAGTCTCTTAGACTAATACATGGGTAAGTGTCACAAACAAAGCAGCGAGTAAGTGAGAAATGAACACCTATAAATGAGAAGCTAACGTGCGTCAGTGTGCTGACCAGATGAGAGGAGTAATGAACTAAAACACTAAGAAAGTTTAATTGACGAAATGACAGAGAATAGCTGTGGATTTTAGAACATGAGGCCTAACCGCAGCAGCTAGGGTGCTAAGATAATAGTACCAAGCTGGATAGCACCAGGGAATGCTAGCCCGAGAGCTGCGGGGCTGCAGGTAAAAAATTGCCGAAGACAATAAAGAGAGTAAAGAATAAATGAACGTCTAGAAATGTGGGGCAAAACAGCGGCTTGCGCTGAATACATGGATATGCTTGCACGACAGAAGCAAACTAAAAGAAGTTTCGTGATAGGAGGACAGCGGACGAGTGAAGCACAAGCATACAGTTAAGTTGTTAAATAGTCCAGGGCATAAGAGACTAAGACGCATCGAAGCGCAGCTAATGAAATCGTGCTGGGGAACTAATGAAATAGGACTAAGGATGCCTGAGCCGGGAGAAGCCAGTGAGGGAACTGAACCGCAATTATTTATGTGTCGCTGATGAATAAGTGACAGATGAGCATTTAGCGAAGAGGAAGTAGTTAATAATTGAACGTCCGAATAGAGAGGTTAGGAGCTGCTCTGCACAGAACACACGAGTTACGTTTGTTCCACGGAACCAAGCTAAGGAAGGTTTCAGGTTGGAAGGACCGAAAACGGAAGGGATGCAAGCATATAATACGAATGTTAAATAATGCAGAGCCTAAAAAGATAAGACGCAGCGATGTGCAGCTAATCAACCCATGCTGAGAAACTAATGGAATATAACTAAAGCAGCCTAAGCCGGGAGAAGCCAGCGAGAGAACTGAACTACAATTAAGTAGATGTCGCCAATGAGTAGGCGACAGCTGTGCAGTTAGCAAAGATGCCTGTGCCGGAAAAACCGGTGAGAGAGCTGGAATTTTGCGTAAGTAGATGTCATAGACGTAGCGAATAATAGATAAATGCGCGGCTAGAAATGAGTGGTTGTGCGCGGACTACGTGAGTTAGGTTTGCATAACAGAAAAGCGCTAAGAAAGGTTGCATAAAGGAAGGACAGCAAACGGACGACGAGCAAGCATACATTACGGTTGTTAGATAGTTCATTGCATATAGGCTAAGACACAGCGACGCGCAGATAGTCAAAATATGTTAGGATGCTAATGAGGTACCACCGAGGTAGCTGGAGCTGGGTAAAGCCGGCCGTCCGAGTAAAAAGGAAGGAAAACAGAAAGCGCTATAAGAACAGGTTAGGGTCTGGATAATAAGGGTTTCTTGCTAAAGAGTGGAAAAGCCCACGCGAGTTTCCAGGTGACGTAAACAAAACGTTGGGTCAACCGAAGTAAGATTTTTAAAGTCAAAGAATTCCGAGTGAAATCGGATAACAAGTGGCCGATCGGGTGAGACTGGATTAGTCAGCGCGAAAGAATTGCACGTACGATAAAGGCAGGGAAATGGGCCGCACCGGTGGAGAGTGAACGAGTCTAGCAGCCTCAGAGTGTATGGGAACAAGAGCGTTGAGTACGCATAGCGTATACCGCTTACGTCTGGGTAGCATAGGAACAATCAGTGAGAAAGAAACTGATCAGTGGGACTAGATCACCGCAGGGCGATAAGATATGGCAGTCCATTTGAAGAATAACTGAAAAGTGAGCGCGATAATATATATGTTAGCGTCAGGATGAGAAAGGTTTATGGACGAAAGGTGGGAAAGCCCACGAGGCTCTCCAGGTTATGTAAAGGGATAGTTGAGTCAGCCGAACCAAGGGTGGTGACGTCTCAGAAGTCTGAAAGAATCCGGAGAACCAAAGGTCGATCGGCACGTATGCACAAAGACATGGAATAAAGGTGAGAAAATAGCTAGCAATAAGTGGTAGGCAAGTCTAGCAGGCCATAGACGTAAGGGAAAGATCTTGCTTAATCTGCGGAGCGTATACTGCTTAGTCCCGGTAGCATAGGAGCAGACAGAGAGAAACAGACTGGTTAGGTGAGACAAGGCCGTCCGATTAAAAAAGGAATGAAAACAGAAAGCGATATAAGCAAAGGTTAGGTTCTGGATGAGAAGGGTTTATTGGTAAAGCGTGGAAAAGCCCACGAGCCTCTCCAAGTAATGTAAACAGAACCAATAGGTCAGCTGAACCAAGAGAAGTGACGTCTCAGAAATCCAAATGTATTCATTGATTAGGAGGCCGACTAAGCGGGACTGGATTAATCGGCGCTTTGGGACTAGGGCGTACAATGAAGAAAAAGGCGAGGAAACGAGTCTAGCAGTCCGTCAGAGTAAGGGCAACAGCGTTAAGTCTGCGGAGCACGTAAGATTAAGTTTTGCTAGCATGGGAGCAGTCAGAGAAACAGGCTAGTCTGGTGAGACAAGATCACGGCAGGTCAGTAAATCTGGCCGTCCGATTACAGAAAGGGAATGACAACCAAAAGCAAGATAAGAAAAGGGTAGGGTCAGGGTAAGAAGAGTTTATTGTTAAAGGGTGGAGGAGCCCACGAGGCTTTCCAGGTTATGTAAACAGTACGTTCGGTCAGCCGAACCAAGGTTTGTAACATCGAAAAACGCGAAGTGGAATAAGATAACAAGTGGCCGATCTGGCGAGACTGGATTAGTCGGCGCGTAGGAATAGCACGTACAATAAAGGCATGAAGAAGGGCCGCGCCGATAGAAGGTGAACGAGTCTAGAAGTCTCTCTAGGTAGGGGAACTAGAGCGTTGAGACTGCATAGCGTATACCGCTCAAGTTTTTGTAGCATAGGTGCAGTCAGAGAGGAAGAGGCTAGTCAGTGGTACTAGATCACCGCATAGCAGTGACATCTGGCACTCCAGTTAAAGAAGAAATGAAAAGAGAGCGCGGTAATAAGGGTTAGTGTCAGGACGCAATCAGGTAGTTGGGTCAGCCGAACTAGGAAATGTGACGTCTCAGAAGTCTGGATGAATCCGGTTAGCAGGAGGCCGATCGGGTAAGACTGGATTGGTTGGCGCGTTTGCCTAAGGACATATAGTAAAGGTGAAAAGAAAGCAAACAATAAATGGTGGGCTAGTAAAGCAGGCTCAAAGTGTAAGGGAAACATTTTGTTTAGTATGCGGAGCGTATACCGCTCATGTCTTAGTAGCACTGGAGGACGCAGATAGAAAGAGACAGCTCAGTGAAAAATGACCACGGCAGGTCTGTGCTGGCTGGCCAGCCAGTAGAAGAAGGAATGGAAACAGAAATCACATTAAGTCGTACTATTAACGTGCGTAAATAGGCTATAATAATGAATAGTGAAAATGTCTAGCAGGTTCTCGTGGGGAGCGAAACTGCGTCAAGTCCGTAGAGCCTAGACCCTTTGTGTCTGTAGCATGGAAGTAAGCGGAGATTTTAAAAAAAGGAGTCCTGGCAAGGCACTGAGAGGTAGCCGTCAGATAGTAGCAGGAAGGAATAAAACGAGCGCAATAATGAAAGTACTGGGTCAAGCTAAAAGTTGGAGAAACTAAGGAGGCACACATAGCGATCCGTCAACCAAACATTAACCATTAACGTATCAGGGAACTGGGGGAGTTCAGTGAGTAAAAGACTTTTCAGGCGATATTTGGTTAATCGGCGTACAATGAAGACAGAGAGCGCAGTACGGAAACGACACGGGCAGAATCGGGAGATTTACTGATTAAAAGGAGCTATACTAAAAGAGTGAAAGCTAAGCCAGCAAACTTCTTGGGGTGAGGGAGTCGGCGCGTTGGACACTTAGTGGCTAGATCATTTAGGTCTCGGTAGTATGTATGCAGTCACAAAGCTAGATAATATACCATTTCCGAGTCAAGTTAGTTAATAGAGGAAGCAAATTGGTCCGTAAGCATTTTCAACTTGGTTCGTAAGCATTTTCAACTTGCTTCATAAGCAATTTCAATTTGGTGAGTTTCAAAGTTTGGCTAAGATGCACACACCCCGGCGAGTAGCTTTCTTATTGGTCAGACCCGGTCGCCCAACAGGATGCCGTATGTCACTATAGCGCAGGTGTTCTCAAACTTTTTGGCACGGGCACCCCTTTGTAGCGCAACCCAGCACGACGGACCCCTGAGCTTTCCTTATGCACAGTACTAGGCCTTATTAACATAAGAATGAGGTGGAGTTCATCGCTGTGCACTGAATTTGCACAGTTGTTCATTTATGTACAGAAGAGGCTGATGTCTCTGCACGAGTTCGGCTCCCCGGGTGCGGACGGCATTTGACCGAAGGTGTTGAAAGTTGCTGCCATAAGGTTGGCAGGACCATTAGCAATTTTCTTTCAACGATGTATGAACGAGATGCACGTCCCCACGATGTGGAAGCACGGAATCATCACGCCTATCTACAAAAGTGGCAGTCGTACTGATCCAGCAAATTATCGCCCGATAACACTCCTCCCTGTGACCTCCAAGGTTATGGAGTCCATTGTAGCTGAGGCTTTAATGGGGTATCTGAAGAACAACCAAATTCTCTTTCCGGAACAGCATGGATTTCGCAGAAATGGCTCCTGTACAACTAATCTCTTGATTGCTCGTGCAAACTGGACGAAATCTGTGGACGCTTGGGTTTTAGTCGACGCGGCCTACTTGGATTTCTCAAAGGCATTCGACCGCATAGACCATCGCATTCTCCTCCACAAACTCCAGAAATATGGAATCGGCGATCCTGTTCTGGGCTGGATAAAAGACTTTCTCTTACAAGGTCACCTGAATGTTAGGGTTAGGAGCAATCTATCAGAATTCATCGAAGTTCAGTGAGGCGTACCTCAAGGCTCGGTACTTGGACCCCGCCTGTTTCTGGTCTTCATAAACGATCTCGCGAATGTGCTGTCTTCTAACTGCTTGCTATTTGCTGATGACCTAAAGGTATGGCGTACTATAGCTGCAGTGGAGGATCACAGAGTGTTACAGGAGGACATGGACAAAGCGTACGCATGGTCCATGGCGAACATGCTGCATTTCAACGTCACCAAATGCAAGGTTCTCAGTATACGGCAAAATGTTTGCACAGCTACCGCCTACGATCACAAATTCTACAGCGGGCTTCTCACAAGTGTGATCTCAGCGTGATAGTTCAAGATGACCTCGGTTGTTCGAGGCAGACTGAAAAGGCAGCTAAGAAAGCGAACCAGTAACTCTGACTTCTTCGCAGAGCCTTCGGGAAGTTTGAGCCTTCGATCTTTCCAAAAATGCTTAGCGCGTACGTGAGGCCGCACGCGGAATACGCTATTCAAGCTTGGCAACCCTGGCTCAAACACCATCTCACCGCGCTTGATACTGCACAGCTTAGGACAACGAAGAGCGTCAGAGGTTTGACCGGCCTCCCCTACCCACTCAGGCTGAAGACCCTTTAAACCTACAGTGGACGTTATCGAGGGCTAAGGAGCGATCTCATAATGGTGTACCTAATCCTGAGAGACCCAACCACCCGTGCCATTCCCTTCTAATACTCAGTCGAAACACCTCGCTAAGAGGTCACCAGTTTAAGTTAGTCACGCAGTACAGCCGCCTGGAATGTCGGCGAAACTATTTCTCCCTTCGAGTGGCACAGCCTTGAAACGCCCTCCCCGAACATGTAATTAATGCACCCACCCCAACCCTTTTCAAAATCGTCTTAACGATTCCCTGACACATTTACACTACGTGCTATAGCTAATGACCACCAGATGCTGGCATTAATGCACAACAGACAGTGGATAGTGCCATAACTCTACTCGAGAACGCGTCACTCCAAACGCATTGCACGAACGTTGAGAGACGCTACTACTATAGAGACTGGATTTCTGTATCCTGTCGACCGAAGATAATCGCACACGAGTAAGCGTTGTCCTTGCTATCGTTTTTTTATTTTTCTCGCCTATGATGTAAACAATAACCACTCACCTTTTGCTTTGTGTGCGTACACTCATTCTCCTTTCAAACAATCTTTATACGAAAATCCATTCACATCTGTAAGTGCCCGAACTGACGACACCATTATCCATCCGATATTTGATTTTATCGCGCTATCTACCCTAAGGGACATGTCAAGCACCTGTTATTTTACCCGTCATAAATCATTGTTCAAACATTGTTGGCAAACGTGAAGTCTGTTGAACTTACATGCAAGTGCAAGTATATTAAGGAGTCGTACGTTGGATAAAATTCGTTCCGACATGCAGCGCTGACTTGTTTGATACTAAGTATTATTGAGGAAAGCTATAACGTCGGATCTGGTTACTCTTCAGGTTTGTTTCAGTACTTTGTTTTGTATAGGTATAATGCTAGCAGGCAAACCCACACAAATAAGTTGTGACAAATGGGAGAAGCACGGCGATATCAGTCTACCATGAAAAGGTACACATCGTTCGCTTTGCGTCCGAAATCACACAGAGAGAGTCAGTGAAAAGCTTTCTGAAACGAAGAGTCTTAGCTCGTCTCCATTCATTTTGTATACATGGCCGGATACGTTTCTCTGTTCTGCTGTCAGCGCATTATGATGACTAACGATGTAAGGTGCTTCCGTAGCTTTTTACAGTCCGCAACGCCCTAAGCATGGATGTCTGGGTGTTCAATATTTTCTCTCGCATGCGCTGTAAGTACCTTTTTCTGTCTTAACAGTCCGTATGAATTTTTCAGAATGCCGCTGCATTTTAATAGGTACCATGTTCAGCAGAACTTTGTTACACAAGTCACCTAGTGGACAATTATTAGACTCTATAAATCCAAAACAAACGGAAATGTTGTCGCAATTCCGCCTCTTACCCTTTGGTACAGAGGATCCGGTTGGCACAGCCTTATATTGCATCACATCACGTAGTACAAAAGCATCGCATGTCTTAGTTGCTGGATGCTTAGAAGGCACATTGGATGGCCGAACCACTACGCTTGAATTCAACGAAGAGTATTCCTGCGAAACATTTAGCAGTATACCATTCTCCATTTCATGGTCTCTGTTAAAAGCACACCAGGAATTTCGTTACTGTGATGAGTTTTAATTTGAACGAAGTATTCTAAAGAACGAAGGTGCCACCCTTTTGTAACCTGGCGGATGTAGTTTCCCTCAAGTTCACATAATCGGCTGAGCACATTCGTTAAACACAGAAATAGCCACGCTTTCCTTCTGAGCCTCCATTAAAGCGATCCGGAAAACGGGTCTCTTTTCCGGTTTACTTGTTTTCCGGAGAATAGTAACACGTGTAATGCCCGCAAACCTGTGCCCTATCATTTGGCATATTTCCCGCTGCCCCTCCAGGAACAGCGACTGTGTTATGTGAGCTTGAGCGGACGTAGAATGACCCATTTAGCCAATGCCCATGGCATCACGGTGAAATTGACACACGACCTATCTGAACTTGGAAAGCCTCGTTCGCTCACCTTTTAACTCCCAGCATAAACAAGCTTCCTCCTTGGAAGCGGTACGTTTGTATGGGCAATGCACAAGGCTATAATGTAAACCGTTAGGTTGGATTTAAAAATTTTACAGCACCTTTGTCATAAATTTGTGACATAGACTGATCGAGTCCATAAAATTTCCTTATAAAAGTATAACACTGGGTGATCAAGCGGATTCCCTGAAGGGAGCGCACGTATCCTCTGGGCATCCGCGGAGCACACCTTTGAGAAACAGTACTATAGAGATATTCATACTCATAAATTATGCGCACTCGGACATGAAGAGAACAATTGCGAAGAAATTGTTTTTCCATAAATATCATCAGGCACTACAATTATGAAGCAGATAACTGAAATTCGCAAAAAGCTATTGCTGGCTATGTAAAAGAACAAGGACAACGGATAATGAAGGAAACGGTTAAACTGGGAACTTATCATGTACAGCAAGCAACGACAGATTCAAAGGAGCCACGATGGACCGGTGACGTTGAGGCCTGCTAACAAAGTGAGGACCAGTTCAGAATTTGCGCTTGCACGAGAGCATGCTGCTTGCATAATTCCGGCTGAAGACGTTCGATAGCAAGAAGTTCAGCTATAATCAGGTAGGGGTTTTTGAGGCCATTTGTGCATGGCTATGTGGCCACTAGGAGAACCCTAAATGAGTAATTAACACGACATTGATGCGCAGGGTAGATCAGGTGCTCACAGAGGCGATGACTGCAGAGCAGTAACTCACCTGACTGAAGAACAGTGTGAATTATTAACCGTGAAAATGAACGCTGATAACTTCACATGGTCAATATTATGACAGTCGTAGTACAGGTGCAAAGATTAAAGTGGTTGCATTTCGAGCTAGAGGGACACTTACAGGGAATAATATAATGGCACAGGCCATGAAGAATGCTTAGCAAGTCTGGTATTTTGTTAGGCTGCAATCTACAAGAACTACCGCACAAATACAACGATTATCCGTTATTAATGTTTATATGTTTACACGTAGTTTTGTGTTGAAAGATACAATTATATCTATTACAGGGTATCCAGTAAGCTCATATGAAAATTTTCTGGATAAGCTGCGCTAGCCTTCGTGCTAGCACCTGGTACAGCGCTTTTGTCATTCAGACGATCGGACGTAGGGGATGCTTTCTTTATGACTATTTGGTAACGCGAACATATGTGGAATCTGAGATCCGCGTGGGCAGAGTTTTGACATGGTTGTAGCATCAATCAATCCAGCTCACAATAGATTTTTCAGTACTGTAACTATAGCCATTTCCACTTACTTGGTTTCGTCACCACCGGTCGGCTCAAGAGTGAAGCGGCTAGCGTCTGCAAGTATCGACCGCATTTTTTGGACATAGCGTTGCTTATCCATTGTGACAACTCCTGCTCCCTTGTTTAGGTTTAGGATTACTACGTTTCTGTTACGACGTAGCTACTTCTGTGATTCCCAGTGATCTTTTGTTAGAATTCTGCATTTCTTGGTTTCAGTAACACAGAATTGCTTAGCTATATCCACCTCCTTAGCTTTAACACAACCGCACGCGTCATCGGTGGCTGGAGCCAAGCTGGAAATTTGGTCATACAAGTTTTATTACTGCGCCTCTATTCCTATTCTGTCGCATTTCTTTGATGGTACTGAAGAAGTAAACCCTAATGATGGGACTTCAACTTGAAAGCTACTTATTGGGACAGTGGACAAGTTAAGCACGTATTTCTCAGGAGCAAACATTATTTGTTCACTGAAGCACCTTGGTGATACGGAGCCCAAAAGATGTTGTTTGTTTTTGGATCATGTTTTTGACAATAATTGCGTAAGAACAGGAAAAAACTTTGCACGACACCAGAATGAAACTGCTAATAACCTGGTCGACGCATATTAAGTTGGCATTAAATTCTGCAATGCGTTGAGTAGATGCCCCAATGTGGGATCTAGTTAAACGACGCACATTTCGAGAGTTCACGGGAAAATCGTCGTTTCTAAGAGACATTACAAACTGAAGTGAATGGGCGAGTGTCCAGAGATATACAGTATATACATTCACTCGAACACACGCACGTGAGATGCAACAACGTAAATCCACCGGATAACCCATCGAGCGGAACACCTCTGCAGAAAGGCGGTTCTTAAAAATTTTCATTGTAGATTTTCCCTTGACAAACGTTAAGCTGGCACAAAGTAACAACCTTTCAACAGGATAGTCGGAATTTAGATAGTTCGAGCTTACCTGACAGAAAACGAGTTAACATGATGTTAGCATAGGCAAACGCTAAATGCTTTAACGGAAAGAAAAAGAAATCAATCAGACAGTTTGCACGTATCATCATGCCGTTGTTCCTGATAACCTATACTTTAACCCAATTTCATACACTGTTTCCTTTACGTAGTCCAGGTTCATCAAAATTTTAAATTGCAACACAGTGAGCTGCATACCCAACAACAGTTGGCTGTACCCACGGACATCTCGGGTATCTGATATGTGGTGTTGGATTCTACATCGGCTTCCGGATTGCGCTGTAACAAGTGTTCTTTCTGTGCGTTTTTCCACCAAGCTCTTTAGTTTGTGTTATACCATCTGTACAAATTAGGTGAATATTCTCGGCCTACTTTGGTGATCTCATTCATTGGCGCAACTGGCGTCTGTGTCACTCAACTTGGCTATCTGGTTTGTAATCTAACCTGTGTAGAGCCTCAAGTTGTCTCATACTGAACTAGCATCAACTACCGAGCAGGGCAGGTGCAACTCTCTGGAATTATTTTAAATTACAACGTCTGGAACGAACTCCTAATGAACTGATAGCGGAAACCTTAAAACTGGTTGGTTAGTATCGCATTCCCTTATCTTTGCGCTGAAAGGTTTCCCTAGCTGAAGCATTTAAGACCTTGATTAAGCCGATTACTTTCTTCAGCCTTCCCTAGCTACTTCATCCGGCCATCTTATCAGTACAGTTCGTTATATTGTGGCACCCGCAAGGCCCAGCCGCACTCGACAAAGCAAAATGGTGTTTAATACACCGCGCAAACAAAGCCAAGTAAAACTGAGGCCCAGACAAAACTGCGAGCCATACCTGCTTCCGTTGCTACTATTCTTCCACAAATCAGTAATGAGGTGAACTCATTAGAATCCCTACTCTCTGAGAAAAACAGTTACTATCTTGGAAGCAATCCGAGACCACCTGACTTCATTAGACAATCTCAGTAGCCAACGAGAAAGCCTTGATCCAGCTCAAATTAGAAATACAGCACAGTTAATCACCTCAATTGTGTCTGAGGTACATGAAAGATTGCATGGAACTGAAACTGTGATAGTTTATAACCTTCCTCATAGAGTTACATTGGGTTAAGTTAAAAATACAGTACTTACGGCCTGCAACATATGCGCCATTGGCTGCAACTGCGTTCGTCCTAAAGGGCAATCACCTAAGCACCGCTGCCCCATCATGTTTTACTTTTCAATTGTGGAATCCGTAAACTGATTGTTGAGTAATCAGCTAACCGTAGCCTATCGGACCTAATTCTTTTTGTGCTACTTTAAGCGGTATTCTAACTGTAGAAAGGCTTTTTCTTTTATCTGAGAATAACTCAGGTTGAAATATTGCGCCGGAGAGCAATATCAGCGTAAGAAAAGTAGGGCTATATATTTTCGTGTTAATTGGTATTTTTCTACTAAAGCACGCAGATTTATTTTCTCTCTTTACAAATTGTTTTATTTTTGTCTGCATTTGTCGGAATTGTTTTTAACTTTTCGTATGCCTTATAATCCCTTCATTCATTTCCTTCATGTGCGCAACAACAATTGGGGCAACTGAGTGGCCAATGAATGTGCGATCAATTTAAAGTGAACTTGTGGCGAATTGGATTCTGTTCCAAGGAGAAAAGGCAAACCACACCTCCGCGAAGTTTTCACAATAAAAGAACAAGGAGCTCAATATCGCCCGAAGGAACCAGAAAAATATCAAGGTGGGCGCCTACGACCTAGTAGCTGTATACTAAACAGTGCCAAGGCATTTGCAATTGCTAACGATGAACATATACTTATATTTTGCCAACTTCCATGCAAGAGCATCGGATTAATGTAAGCATTGATCCGAACCCTTTAGGGTGCAGCCTCTAGCAGGTCCAGAAATATACCTATTTATTTATTTATTTATTTACATTTGCTGTCTGTTGACCTGTCCTGGGACACTTTAGGCATCCACTAGATGGCTTCACCCCAACGCCATTGCTAGCCGTCGATACTCCCTCTCCCTTAGTACCATTTTCAGTTCTTCGTATTACCTCTGGCACCTCTGTTCAACAGGAGCCATTCTTCGTTGGCTGCAACCATCTCTGCGCATTTCCGGAGCTTGCTAATTGCCACCCTTAAACTCCTCTCTGGGACAGCGTGCTTCACTTACATTTGCTGTCTGTTGACTTATTCTGGGAAACTTTAGGTGTCCACTAGCTACTGGAAGGCTTTAACTCAATACCATTTTCAGCCGGCGATGCTCTCTTCCTTTGTACCACTATCAGTTCTTTGTATTACCTACGTCACCACTTTTCACCTGCAGCGAGTAATTGTAGGTAGATTTGATCTTTGAGCCAGGAATCACTCCAACACTTACTCTCGTGAATCGTTTGCATCACACCTTCTCTGGTTTGTTGACTTCTTCTGTCACTGTAGGGTCCACCGGTAATTGGTAGGCTTAATCCGAATGCCTCTGCAGGCCACTGATACTCTCCATTCCAGAGCCACTATCTGTCGCTCTTTTTACCTTCCACACTATTGCAGCAACTCGCTGTAGGCTCCATGTCCCCCCTGCGCAGATCTTGAGCTTACTAGGATACACTCCTTGTCTCTCCATCATACATTCTCCTGGAATGTATACCACTTACCTCTGCTGGCTTGTTGATGCAGTCAGTGATCCTATAGGCATACACTAGGGACCAAGCGTCTGCTAGGAATGGCTACGTCTGGCCGCTGATTGTCTTTCCTAGCGCCACCTCTGTCGGTCGTCTTAAATTCGGTAACCCTATTTAGAAGTAGCCAGTGGTCATAGGCTCCATGCATAGGCGATTATCTAGTGCTTGTTAGGAGCCACTGCTTATCTCAATAACCTATATTCCTTTAGAATATCTGCATCTAATCTCTCCGTTGCCCTACCGCCAATTGACCTTTAGATCTCTTTCGCGGCAACCTATTTATTTGCACATTCGGCGCTCCCTATTGTATTACACTAGCTACTGGCTGTTCATGCACCTTGCGATCACCACCAATATTCTAACTCATTTTGCTCACTCCCCACGCAATGTTGGCTCATACTTAACCTCTACTTCGTAGCTTACTTACTGGTACAACGCTATTGTCTCTTTGCATGCGTTATCAATCCACCCATAAGGCTACTGATTCCATAGGATAATCAAAAGGAACTTTAAGCGTAATTATTGTTGCACAGTGTACTTGTTTTGTCTCAAGCCCAAATGTTGTAACATAAGGCTTTAACAATGTTTTATTCCATGCACGTTCTTGCGGTCTTCTCTCGGTTGTCCCTCACTTTCTCTTTTCTCCGAGGTCCGGAACTTCTTGGAGATGGGGACTGGACTGAGGAACACTTTTTGACAAAGACGGAAGTAACCACCGACAAGGACTTACATGGAGCTTGGTTGAACACCAAAAGGACCCAACTACAATCACCATAATCCTTGTCCAATATAGAGAACTGGACACATCTTCATACTCCCATACATTATACATCTGAAAAATCCGAACAGCAGAAAGGTTGAACTTTTGCTCACCTGGACACCCAACAAGACGACTATTCGCGATGTTCCGCTCCTCCACCGGCCTCAACGCTCATAACGGCCCCGATCAAACTTCCTGTCCAACTAACAGAGCCAATTCAAAACCATACGTCAGCGAATAACCGAATATTAAATCAGTCGTCAAACGGCTTTGTCAGTCATACATGAAAGTTCAAAAGGCTTTACGGCACTGTTACAGAACGTGGTGTTTTTGCCTGGCAGGCCTTCTCCCTAAATAAAGCCACATATGTCTGTTTAACGATACTGCGACGTGGCGGATGTGATTCGCCACTGAATAAAGTCACTGCCCACAACTACATACTGGCAATTCCACTAGACTCATATTCCAACTCTTCCCGACACATGCAAGAATAGGTTGCTTTCCGCCTACACGCACCGTTTCATTGCACTTATAGTTCCTTGACCGTTTCAACCACGCATGATTGAACCCGAAGTAGCGTCGTGCTACACAACTGCTATTAAACCTTGATCACTCCTGATTTGGTGTGTCTCTGTGAAGTTGAGCATAAACTATTTATTTATTTAGGTGAACAATTTGCTACTATCACTGTTACAGTTACCATAAAATGTCCGTACAGTTGCACATACCTGATCATGCCTCCATGGACGTGCCTCGCATAGTCTAGAATAAAATACTTATTTAGTTATTTATTTATCCTGCTCTTTACCGCTGAATGAACCGTTGAACCAATAAGTTGTGGAAAGCTGCTGTGAGAACCCTCGTCAGCTTTATGGCATTCTGGTCACAGCAGGGAGAATGCGTGACATTTAGGAAGGCCATTCACAATGGCCGGTTACAGCTGCAACGAAAGCTAGATGCTCCTGTCATGCGCAGCAGTCGGAGATCCAACAGCCTCCTAAAACCTCCCTCAATGAACGCGTTGACAACATGCCCCGGCAGACAGTTCCAGTCATTCAGTACCCGAGTAGATAGAGTGACCTCCGTGAAGACGCGGAGGCTCCTCGGTTTAAACTTCTTCCATTTGTGTTCCCGCGTTGCGCTTTAGGTGTTCAACTGGATGCATTGTTGTAACACGGTCCCCAATTCCCCCTTAAGAATACGCCTGGCTTAAACCAGGTCTACCACGCCACAATAATAACCCAAAGAGAACGGATACCTATATTGTAGTTTCTCAGGGTAGGGCAAATTACGTAACGCCAAAATCCATTTGGAACCATGCGACTGTGTTCTTTCAAGCATGTTGCATTCAAACCTACTGAGGGGTAGACAGTTGGTTTGTCTCACCTGCGGAACAACACCACTTTTACGATCGCCTGGGACAATCTAGTGAACTATGTTCTGGCAGCGCTGGAGACCAAAGCATCTTGGGTTGCCTTAAGGTCGTATGGTACAATAGTGATTATGCCCATCGTTAAAGTGACATTAGTACGCAAATAAACGCTAACGTAGGGTGGCTGCAGGTTCAGGGGCACGAAGTGGGAAGACTTAACGCTTATCAACGTTCACGCGCAGACCCCAGGTGATAGACCAATCATTATGGATGGCAAGTGCCTGTAATCTGTCGGCATCGTCGAGGCTATACCACATAAACCATAGTTTCTGCTGATCAGCATATATTAGGCACGCCACCTGAAGCACCGCGGGTTGTTGACGAAGCTTTTGAACAGTTCAGCACTAATTCAGAGCCCTGCTGCACACCACTGCTCATCAGGAAAGGCTGGGAACGTACTTCAAGCACTTTCACTCTCATTACCCCAGGGTGCAAGAAATTCGCGATCTAATAGAAGCAATACCCTGGGGCACCGATAGCTCTTGCTTAAGAGGGAGCCGTTCTGGTGGAAACTTATTAAAAGTTTTACTGGCCGTATACTACCCAGGTACTTAACGTACCCGAGGATCTTTCTTTGGATGCATTTACGAGAGCTATCCTTGCAGTATTTGGTTTAACAACACGTTCGTACTTGTTCAGAGACTACCTAAAAGAAGCAGTAAATTCCCTGCACCGATCAAAATATATTTTAAGGATGAAGCAACTTTAAATACCGTCGTAACAAACTTGGAACAACTACGCAGTGCAACCATGATGGATCAACTTTTTCTAAAACCGCGAAAGCTAGCGGTAATAAAAATAGCCCGCGGTAACAGGGAAACAATCACATGTTCCATATCCACACACGGGATTTCCGCAGCTAGTACATCACCCAATATTATTCAAGGTTCTTCTCACCATGTTCCAGATAGTCCGGACTCTGGAGTACCTACCTTATCCCACCGGTTGTTACCGCCACAACAACTACCTGAGCGGACAAATTCCCTTCTTTCTACACCACATCACGCGCCTTTTTTATCCCAGGTAGGGATGAGCCGCGACAAGCTCATCCCGACACCCAATACGTCACCAACGAAAAGCACGCTCTTACTTCTTTTAACCCAGTTCCTACAGCTTCTACAGATGGCCCAGTAGCTCTTCGTGCTCCCTTTATGTCATCCATAAAACTGGGAGACACTGGCCAACTTCTCTCCATTATACTCATAAATGCAAGGTCGCTGAACAACAAGATGAATGTTCCACGCCCTTTGGCTATTCTTGCTGCGCCTGATGCAATACTAGTCACCGAAACATGGTTTGGTGTCTTTATGTTCGCTGATTCCTTTTTCATTCAAGGCTACCAGCTGTATACACATTCGCGTACACACAAACGAGGTGGATGGTGTGCCATTTAACTGCAGCAAAATTTCTCTGCTAAAATTGAAGTCCTAGATAACACCGAAATATTGGACTCTCTATGGATAACGGTTGATGCCATGGGACCCAAGTTCCTACTTGGATACATTTACAGGGCTCCTGATACATCACCTGTGAGTGACAAAGCGCTAATAACTACTTTTGAGCTAGCTGCGAGCCATCCATGTGCATGCAAGCTTGTGGCGGACGACTTCAATCATCCTGAAATCCAGTGGTTTCCACCCACTGCCCCAGAGAAGTATAGTGGGCTATTAGCCTGCATCAACTTGGGAGGATGGGTGCAGCATGTATCAACGCCGACCAGGTCTAAACACCTGTTAGACCTGATATTTACACTGGGTATATCCAATATACGTGCATCTGTAGGCCTAGAGTTTCCGGGGAGCGACCACAGAGTGGTATACTGTTCGCTGTTTGCGACCATCCCGGCAATCTGTACGAGTAGATCAGAGGCCATTGAGATATACCGGCCGATAAGCTCCATAGACTGGCCCACATTTGACACGATTATTCGAGCAAGGAATTGGGAATAGTTCTTTCTGTCCGACTCCCTGGAGCAATCGTCCGCAATATTTTATGGCGAACTGCATTATTGTCTAGACCTATTGGCTCCATTAACTCCTTTAAATAAAAGTTCAGGAAAAATTCGAGGCAAACTAAGCTGCATGCAAGGTTGAGGCAACTACGACGTTCCTACTACAAGACGTTCAACTTTGCGCATGTGCTGAGAGCCAACGAGATTGCGAGCCAGCTATCGTCAAGGTCTGTATTGATTAAAACATCCCAAAAAAAAGAGCAGCCATGGCCAGTGCAAACAAAGCCAAGCACCTCAGCTGGCTGCTGCGTTCTCGCAATCCTCATTATGGAGCAAAGATCACTTACATACGAGTCGGCCCTTGCAAAGCAAGTGAAGATCCACGGACTATATGTGAGGTGTTCAAGTCTTACTTCAAAGAGCCCCAGTGTGAAGAACTGTCCCCGGTCACTACTGAGCTGGATGTGTCCACAAACCAGCTGCGCTCCACGGTTCAGTTCGATTTAAAAGGCATCCGTTCCGCCATCAAAACCATAAAACCATCCACTAAACTTGGTCCTGATGGAATTCCACCCATACTACTTAAGAATGGGGGCGACGACCTTTCCATTCTCCTCTTGAAACGCTTCACACTCTCTGTGGAGAAGGGCCAATACCCATTGGCTTGGAAGCACTCTATCATCACACCGCGCCATAAAGGTGGCTCCGTAAAGAAAGTCAGCAACTACCGACCCATAAACCACACATCTATTCCCTCACGTGTGGTGGAGAAATCGGTTAAGCGTGCGCTTATGGCCTGCTTGAATGCAGGAGGCCACGTTAGCATGTCACAGCATGGTTTTCTACGCGCACGATCCTGCGCAACCTGCCAGCTTGATTTTCTCAACCTGGTCACTGGCAAAATTGATTCAGGTCTGGCGATTATTACGCTATACCTTGATATGCAAACGGCGTTCGATAGGGTCCCCCATAAACGCCTATAAACAAGCTCAAGGCTTACGGTGTAGTCACCCCTCTGCTTGACTGGCTTAAATCCTACCTAAACGGGCGTACGCAATCCGTGAAGGTAGCACACTTTGAGTCCATCCCTGTCACAGTTTCCAGCGGTATTGTGCAAGGCAGCGTGCTTGGACCAACCCTGTTTTTGCTTTACGTGAACGACATCTGTAGCAGCCTGCGTCATTGTCGCCCATTCCTCTTTGCCGACGATATAAAGGTCGTATATGTCTTCCCACCATGCGCCAAAGAATGCGCACTACAAGAGCTCCGTGAAGACCTGAAGACCTTAGAGTCGTGGTGTCAAAATTGGCAAATGACGTTCTCTGCTGATAAACCTAGTATTCTGACACACAAATGCTCCATATCGGATGGCGCGTTTATGTTGAATGGTACGCCCATCCAACTAAAAACGTTAGCTACTGACCTAGGTATTCGCTATTCTACGACCCTCAACTTTTCAGAGAATGTGCAGTATCAGGTAGCAAAAGCACGCAGAATGGACTTCCACTTAGGCCGCCACATTAACTCGGCTGAAGCACGGTTGGAGCTTTACCGCAGTCATGTTCGTCCGCAGCTGGAATACTGCCCCCTCATCTTCAGTAATTTTCGGAAATCAGACCGCGTATTGCTCGAAAAGGCTCAGCGGCGGTTCACCAAAATACTAGCCCCACAAGGCCTAGCGCTTAGTTACCTACAGAGGTGTAACCATCTTAAACTCCAGCCTCTATGGCTGCGGCGCATTACTTTAAACCTGTGCTGCTTACATAAGTTAATATACCAAGCGGTGCACAGCGATATCCTCAGTCTGACACTGAGAAGAGGATCAGAATTCAACCTCCGAAACAAGCACTGCACAGTTGCCCCGCTGCCAGCGAGGAAAAAACTACGTACACGTTTCTTCCTTGTCGCTTATCTAAATATCTGGAACAAATTACCTTCACAGCTGCGGGCGATTCACAATCCACAGGCTTTCAAGCAGGAGGTACGAAAGTTTATGTGCCTGGATAACATAAAACGCCTTTTCACATCTGTGATTCTGATGACAACCTTTTCGAGACCGGCCCCGATGGGGCTTAGATCACATTTTGGTCAGCTCTGGCGCAACTTTGTATTGCGCTCAACTAGGCTTCATGACAAGAGCATCTTGGGCTTACAGGTCCTCCCCATGCTTTGCGGTCCCTGTCACACCACGTGAGAGATCTTGGCCCGAGCAGTTGCACGCACCTTACAGATGTTAGGACTGCTAATCCGACCACAAAAGGTATTCATCCTACCCCAGTAGAAGCTGAGCGCTTTACTGGCCCCCACCGACACTTAGTTAAATGGGAAGTCTTGAACTAGTAGACGCTACCGCAAAGGCAACCTAGAAACACTAATCGGGAGCTCAAATCCCTTGGAAGCTCCTTTTTGACGTCCAGTTTCTTACTGTTCAACAGATCAGCACGTAAAGCAGCCTTGTACTATTGAATGGGAGCACCGTAAGCCTGTAGGCACTGACCAGGTAGGATATTGCATGGCAATGGGGAAGCAATCCGAACGAACAAACTTTACTTCACTTCTTCCTTCTCTTCTACACTTTGGTTCCTTCGTCTCCATCTTTACCCCTTAGTATTTTCCAAATACCTAGTCCACTTGATCTCTTGCGAATACTTATACTTGTGACCCATGAGTCACGTCTACTAAAAACATTTTAACAACATTAAGCCTCATGTGATTTGCCAGGTTCTAGCGTTGTTGTTCACACATATGGTGCACCCGTAGGTTACCATTTATCTGTCTAAAATAGTCGTATAAATTGTCTGCTTTATAGGTATTTCTACTAGCCTACGTAATCGGCATCTACTAGTTGCCCATAACCGATGCCCTCCCCTAGGTTTAAGTACTCGCTACTTTACACCGCTGATTATATAACAGGGCCCCCTACCCACCTCGAAGGCAATATCACCATAACCTATATTCAGGCATTTACTCTCCACTTAAGCTTCCTTGGTCCGTACATTTAGTTTTATCTGAGTTATACGTATGCCCATCACTATCGGAAACGCTGGTAGACAGGCATTATGAAAAACCAGATCCTTTTCTTCAATCCTTTTTGCTTGCGCAACAATTTTTCCGGATTCCCTTTCTCTGGCAAAAAGCTAACCACGCGGCAGTGAGGCCCCTGTCACCTGGAAAGCTAGACACCCAGATATTTTGACCACCACTTCTTTTTTCCTTGGCCGTTCGTACGTAATTTTAACCTTTACCTGGCTCCAAGGCCTACCATACTTAATGCGTAGTGGTAGGTGAACAACCAGTTCCCACTTGTTTTCCGTTATCTTCTCAGCTTGCGTTATATTATTGTTCATTCACGTTGCCTGACAATGAGGAAGCTTCCCGCCAGGAAACCTCCAAGTTAATAGCTGTTCTGATCTCCCAGTTTTCTATTACCTTACACTGGTGAATATCACTTGCACTTGCATCGGACTCCCAACCAAAAGAGTTAGAGCTCAAAATAGCAACGCGATGCAGAAATGGTGTGCTTTAACACATGAGGCCCAATAATCCGTCACAAATGAGAAAGTGCAACCTCTATAAAATGAGGTGCTCATGCCTAACCAAAGCGGCATTCGAGGAATTTCATACCTGAATGCATTTCGCTAATTTTTTGGACACCTATTTCTCTATTATCTATAGAAGACATCTCTAGCTCATTAGCATTGGTGGCACATCCATTAAGATATATAACATAACCTCAAAGTGCTGAAACTGATGATGTTTCTCCAGGGAACGATTGCGTTACTTTGGTCCAACACCACAGGCACATGCATCCGACTCTCAGCTAAGAGAAATAGAGCTATAAACTAGCAACTTAATGCACAGTTGTGCGCTTTAGCACCTGTGGCCCACTAATCAGTCATGCTAGAGATGGCGCAACCCCCAAAAGAAGTGATATTCGTGTCTAACTAAAGCGGAACCCAAGGTGTTTCTCACCTGGACACATTTTGTGAATTTTCTCACATTAGTTTTTTTATTATCACTGGAAGACCACCCTGGCCCATTAGTGCCAGTGATACAACCATAATGACTTATAAAATAGCCTCAAAGAGTCGAAACTGGTAATATTTCTGTAGGAAATGCTTGCGTTATCCTAGTTCAGACGGGGCAAATGAGTTTTATGTTCCCTTGTCTTATCCATATGGAGTCAGCTCATGCGGCTTGGTATAGTTTTCGCATCCACATCGGAGCGTTAAAAACGTTGAATTCCAAATTCATAGTGGATTCTGCGGCCCAATATACTCTGAAAATCGCACATGGTCGCATTCTGGCTGTGGGCTAGCTGCACCATATCGTTGCTGTTCTACCTATATAATACTCCTTACAGCCTACCTAGTATTTCCCTAAAACCTTTCCGTCTGTTTTCCCAACTTTTACTACGTTTACTGAGAAAGTATGCTTTTCGGCTCACTGCGTCATACTTCGCTACTGCAGCGAATTACACGTTATCTTAGGCATTTCCAGTTACTACTCCATATTCGGAACTTATTACGCCTAGCCGTTTTTTGTATTATTTCTTTCTTTTTTCTGCATCTGCTTCCAAAGCAGAACGTGAATTTAGCGGAGGCTCGAAAATGGCGTTATCCGCAGCCGACTGCTAAAACTGCAAATATCTCCATAACCACTGCACCTAGCTTAATTATTTTACCTTTGTCGTGACCAGCGCCTAGGGTTTGTTCTAGGCCGCCCATTGGTGTCCCGTTTTATTTAACATTTCGGCTCCAAAACGGCGTTGATTTCGCTTGTTTGGAGATTTACACTTTGAAGTTCGCGCCAGATTTGCGGTTCTGGTATGCTGTTTCTGGGCTATATTTTGGCTCCATTTTCCAATACTAGTTTATTTTCTAGTTAAGTGGGCCGGCCTTTCAGTCACACTTTTCTAAGAAAGGCTAAATTGTTAGCCACTACTGTTATTTCCCTTGTTTCCACCCTCCACTTTTACGATCTAATTTTGGCTTGCTCATTCTTTTCCATGAACCCGCTACTAATGGATGCTCAAAATGCGGTGATGTGACCAAAGAAAATGGATCAAATTTCCTCTAGTGGGGCAATTTCCATCGAAAATAACACAATCCATTGGCATAATAGATTGATAGCTTACTATTGGAATCAGGCACCTCAAGGTTTGGCAGCGGTAGCCGGTGAAAAGCGCAGAATTCGTACATAAGCTACGGAGACCCAAATTTCAAAAACGTCGAGGCCTACGAAACGTTTGCATTTGTCCCTGTTTTACTGTTCGGAAAGATAAACACGATCAAAAGCAGTTGTTAACGATATTTCTTCTCCATGCATGAGCATGGATGTTATGTACAATTTGATCTGATCCCACGCAGGAACAGCATCTAACGTTTGTCTAGAAATATACCTATATTTATCTATATTTATTTCTTTATCTAAGATAACGTCAGCACATTCAGAACATCCAACTGACGCTATAACGTACAGTTAAGAAGCCCCTCCCGGAATTTACAAATACCCGACATCAGGCAAATCGGGAGGTAGTTGGGGGATTTACCACTTGCCCCCTGGTATAGTAACTTGGGGATACCAACATTCAACTCAAATGAAAGGCGAGCAGTTACCAAGGGGAGCCGAAAAATATGACTTATGAGGTGCGATATGCTTGGCGACGGTCTTGAGGAACAGACGATGAAAGCCCCCTGGATCAGGCGACGAGTTAGTATCCCATTCAAGGAGAAGCCACCATAACATATTTGTGTTTATCTCAACAGACACAGAATGAGATGGATGCAACTTCACAAGGGTTCGGGTCGGCTGGGCATCTATCATATAGCCAGAGGGTTTCTGTCCGACAAAACCGACATTCGCCTCGCCGTCGTGAAGTACATCTGCCTCCGAGTGCGAAAAACGTCAGGAACACAAATGCCAGCTTTGGTAGTCTGGTTGAGATACAAGAACAGTTTGTTGGGACATGCTAAAGATTATGCAGCGAAATCGTACCCATCCTACTGGCTCTTCGCGCCTTTTTATGCACAAAGATTCCTGACGGCTTTGTAGTTAGAATACGTTGCAGATAGTTGTACAAACTTGAATTTATCCCATATTCTCCAGCAGGTTTCAATAAAGATCGTAGTTCATCATCAATCCAAAGGGAATCCCAGGAAATAGGCCTTCTCCGGAAGACTGAGACAAGTTGATCTTTGAGCATGGTGATCTAGGAGCTGAATGACCCCCGAGGATTTGTAGAGAAGAATCGAAACTGTTTTGGAGCGCGTCCAAAGTTTACACGTTGCCATAACGGCACACTCTCCCGTTTGCCTTTCAGAGCGTCTTTCCTGCTCAGTTACCGGTGGAGAACAAGAACACAACGATCTTGGTTACCTGGTTACCTCATGTTTATTACCTTATGTAGGGGCTACGTGTTGTGTAATAGAACTCCGTTCTCAACCCTTGGATTTCTTCCGTGCTTGCGGGTTACAAAGTGGCGACCCTTCCAAGTCACAAGAATCCGGAATCCACCATCATTTGTCTAATGAAGATCATGCCGAAAATGAACGACAAGGCTGATGAAGAAAGCCATTCTGATGTCGTTGACCCCACGCCTAGAATTTCCGCTCCATTGGATGTTTTGTCCCGTACTTTGAAAAAATTGTCAACAGGCTCGAATTCGTCTGTCTGCATGCATGCAATCCCTCCTCCGGAACGTTACACTCTCCGGATGCCATACTCCAGATGGGAGAAGCAAGTCCAGCTTTACCTCCGTTAGTTTCCAGTCAACCAACATTTAGGCGGGCTCGCCGGCATGCTGTCTGGGAATGCTTTTGATATCGTTGCTGATAGTAACATTCTGGAGATAGAAGTCATGACTGAGATTTTCTCTGCCTTGCGCACCCTACTGGACCCTCCTGCTTTACCTGCACCCCTACGCAGAGAATTCCACTTTCGATACCAGTGGCCCGAAGGGAGCACTGAGACGGACGTGCGCGAACTTCGAAAGATGGTCGACATCGCGTACGAACGACAGTCATCAAATGAGCGCGATAACCAAATACTACAGCAACTTCTAGAAGGAATCCAAACACCATCCATTAAACGTGAATTCCTTCTGCACCCCCCGAGTAGTTGGATGCAGCCCTACGGATTGGTGAACAACTGGAGCAGGTCGACAGAGCAATGGCTACGCCAACTTCCGGGTGCTTCGTGTTGCGGGGAACCAGACGCCACAGACGTGTGTCAACGGAACGGTTTACGTGGCATCCTAACTATCGTCAAAGATATTCAGGCTCACGGCTACCAACGCAACCTGGTTCTCCGGGGCCCCGCCGATAAACCCGAGCCGCGGATAATCTCGCAACAATAACGGACTCCCAGGTGAGTGACCCCGGTGGCTTTCACGCTTTATGCCAACAATTGTTTGTGCCCGGGGCCACACGATCAGAATTACCAATAGAATTACAGGTCGCACGTGTGCCGTCAATAGGTCTCCTCGACACAGGTGCATGTAAGAGCCTAATCAGACCTAACTTGACTAACCAGCTAGCAGATCGCGTATGCGCGCCTTGTCGCTGCCGACTAAATGCCGCCAATGGAGAATTGTTGTCGTTTCGAGGACCCCTAACCGCACAAGTTGAAGTCGCAACACAGAGCTTCACCCAGGAGTTTATTGTTGCGGACCCAATTCCGTTTGCTGTTATTGTTGGGATGGATCTGTTGTGCCGGTTGAAGTGTCGATTGGATCTGGACTGGTGCCGACTAATCACTGCTAAGTGTGCAGTACTGTAAGCCCCTGTGAAAGTGTTGCTTTGGAAGCTTCTACAACCTATGAGGACAACTTAGACAGTGAGAAATACATTAACGCCCTTATTCGCTCACTCGACCGAGTCACGGATGAGCAGACAGTGAAGCGGCTCAATGACGTGTTGCGCAACCACTCAGACGCATTTGCTTGGCGAAGTACCAGTTTGGGTCCAACCCATCTCGTGAAACACCGTATCCACACCGGTGCCTCAACACCGATCAAACTTCCCGCAAGACGTATACCATTACATCGGCAGAATGAGTAGCAAAAACTCATAGATACGATGCTAGAAAAGAAGGTAATACGGCCCTCTACTTCACCATGGGCAGCCCCGGTTGTTCTAGTGAAGAAGAAGAAGAAGGATGGTGGTTTTCGCCTGTGTCCACTATAGACGATTAAATGAGATTACTCTGATAGACGCATTCCCCTACCAAGGATCGATGATCTGTTTGACGCACTGGGAGGATCAGTTTATTTCAGTACGTTAGGTTTGGCTTTCGGCTGCTGGCAAGTAGAAGTAAAGGAAAGCGACAGAGCAAAAGCGGCGTTTGTAGTACCATCAGGTTTGTATGAGTTCTAGACCGTGCCTTTTTGTCTCTCTAACGCCCCTGAGACTATTCAACGTCTGATGCAAAAAGTGTTACACTAATTGATGCCCCAAAAGAGTCTCGTTTATCTGGACGATGTTATTTTAAACGGAAAAGCAAAAGACGAGCACCTAAACAACTTGGCGGAGGTGCTAAAGCGTCTAGTAAATGTGGACCTCAAACACCATCCAACAAAGTGCCATTTACTACAGACAGAGTTAACATATCTTGGGCACATCATTTCTGGGATGAGAATTCGAAATGAGACTCGTAAGACGGAGAAAGTGAGATTATGGCCAACCCCTGCCAACGTTGATGAACTACACAGTTTTTAGGGTTAGCCTCATACTATCGGCGATTCGTGAAAGCGTTCTCAGAGATCGCTGCGCCCTTAAATACTTTGTTACAGGAAGGTCAAAACTTCGAATGTACCGTCGAGTGTCGAAATTCCTTCGATCGGTTACGAGCATTCCTTTGTGCAGCTCCGGTGTTGGTTTTTCCCGACCTGTCACCAAATGCAGGGGAGTTTATTCTAGTCACGCACGCCAGCGAATAGGCGATTGGAGCTGTTTTGTCGCAGAAAGTGCAGGACGGAACACAACGAGTGGTGTCTTACAGCAGTATGAGTCTCAGTGCAAGAGAACGGAACTACTGCACAACCAAAAAGAAAATGCTAGCCCTAGTATTCTATGCAAAACAAAACCGACACTACCTAATAGGAAGGAAGTTTCTGATACGAACTGATCATCAGTCATTTCGTTGGTTACCGAATTTCAGAGACCCCGAGGGACAGAGCGCCAGATGGCAGGAACAACCCCAGGAGTAGGATGTTGTGTGCAGACACCGACCTGGTGCACAGCACGACAACGCAAATCCCCTCTCCAGACTGTCTACCCGTGCTCATGGAGGCTGCCCGTCTTGTACTACACAACACGTAGCTCTAGTTAACCTTCAAAGTTCGGAGTACGGTTGTTGGCAGGAGGCACAGGCAGTGGACCGAGACGTATCACCGATCTATGACAAACGACGCTTGGGGAGTGACAAACCTACCGCAAAGGAAATGGAAGGAAAAGTTACGAAGTTCAATGCTTATGCGCGATATGGAACAACCTCTCTATCGAGGAAGGTGTGTTGGGGATTGATTTTGGCCCAAACCATATCAGGAGAATCATAGTTCCGCGATCATTGGTTCCCGAAGTGTTATCTGAACTGGCCGAACAGCTGAGTCATGCTGAAAGCACCAAACTTGAAGCGGCAGCATGTCAACGATTTTGGTGGTCACACCAACGGGGAGGCGTCAGTAACTTTTGCCAGACCTGTGAGGCATGCGCCACATTCAAGAACCCGACCATCACCCAGAGAGCACCAATGAAGCTTATGCATGCAGGCTACCCGACCGAGATTGTGGAGGTAGATCTTGTTGGTCACCTACCAGAAGCATCACGTGGGCAACGGCACATCTTGGTCTTGGTCGACTATTTCACTAAGTGGTGCGATCACTTCCGATCGTCCAAGCCGATACAGTCAACGTAACAACGGCGATGGTGAATCACTGGGTGTGGCACTGGGGAGCACCGGGGAAGCTACACTCTGATAGGGGTTCATGTTTCGAGAGTTTGTTGGTGCAGGAACTTTGTCGCGTGTTCGGTATAGACAAGACACGAACGACGGCTAAGCACCCGCAAGGCAACGGACAAGTTGAACGTACTATTCGGTCGCTGCAATCGTTACTGAAGGCCTTTATGGATCCAAATGTAAGTGAGTGGGAAGCTATGTTACCAACAGGCTTGCTGGCATATCGGAGCACAGTGCACGCTTCTGCTGATCAAACACCATTTTTTATGTGGACCAGAAGAGAAGTCCGATTAACGTCTGACCTTCGACTAACCAGTCCGCAACAGCCACATTCATTGGTGACAGAGTATGTTAGCAAACTCCTTGATTCGCTTCATCAAACACATCAAGCGGCACGTCTCCATCTTGAGAACGCCCATCGAAGACAGAAAGGCTACTACACCAAGGAAGATTTCGGCGCTCCTTTGAAGGCTGGTGACCAAGTTTACTTGCACTAGGTACCAACGGTTGGAGCTCCGGTTAAGCTACACCGCGAGTAGACAGGGTCATTCATAATACAGCGGGTGATATCGTATATGACATGTGTTATCAAAGATCCAAACCACCCCGCCAGTAAACCCATGATAGTACATTTCAATCGACTGAAGCCATTCCGGAGTTAAACTGGCCAATCTGTCGGGGGGGGGGGCGAACGAAACGCCTGGGAAAATAGCAGTTGAACTGGAGGTGCCGGCTCAGGGCGGCTATGGAGCGGCAACGGGGACGCTGCCAAAATAGAGGGGGTATGGTGTAGAGAAGAATCGAAACTGTTTTGGAGCGCGTCCAAAGTTTACACGTTGCCATAACGGCACACTCTCCCGTTTGCCTTTCAGAGCGCCTTTCCAGCTCCATTACCAGAGGAGAACAAGAACACAACGACTGTAACGTGCTTTGTTCCAATTTACCTTATGTTTATTACCTTTTGTAGGGTCTACGTGTCGCGTAATAGAACTTCGTTCTCAACGCTTGGATTTCTTCCGTGTTTGCTAGTTACACATACTCTAGCTCTATGTGTTCAGGGATCTACCAAGCGACTGCATGCTCAGCGGCGTTACTGTCTCGTGAATCAGCACGGTAGCATTTTTGTGTGTAGGCTTGTTGGCCATGAATAGCGAGAATTCGCGCCCAGGATAAAACGATAACCCAGTATTCAATGAGCTCAATGAACCGTTTGATTTACATCCACGTAGTACTACGATAAACAGAACGAAATAAATTAAAAATTCGCAAACACATAAATTTTACGTTTGAAGTCGCTTTTCTTTGAATGTGTCATGTGTAGGTCGTATCATTTTGCGCGGGTATTCGCTGCAACCTACCTGAGTGTTTGTGGCAGGCTTGGAGGTAAGATTCCGCCCTGCGTAGTCTATATTGTATTTGTCTGTTCCCCTACTATTCGCCTTCCCATTTCGTATTTTTTATCGTTAGGATGGCCTTTCTACATGCATGTTTTCACTCCAGTCACCTCACGTTCAGTCCTCCATCGGCAGCTGGCAACGCCGTCCAGTTCGCCACCTGTAAGAAAGGAACAACCTTTACTCAGCTGATTTACTAGGCGGTTGTGATGTAACTGTCTAGACATCCATGAATAACCTCTTGCTTTTCAGCCTTTTCAATCTAATACAACCCACGTACTCCCTTTACACGGAAGCCCTCGGAACCCTCAACCGGACGCGTACTACGGTCACTTCAGCTGACATATTCGGTGACAATGCCTGCCTGCGACTCTGTGAGTGCCCACTATTTTCCAACTACTTGATTTTTAGCCCGTTCGAGTCCTGCTTACCGGCGCTGCTGGCCAAATCGGCTATTGTCTAGCGGGAATGGTTGCACGCGGCGATATGTTGGGACCCAACCAGGCAAGCTTTATTCTAACCACTACTCAGTGGATACTAGGAAATTATACTTCATTTGCTGGATATCCCTCCTATGCTAAGCTCCTTACAAGGTCTGCAGATGGAATTGCAAGATTGTGCTTTTCCCACGCTTAAGGAGGTCGTGATTACAGTCGAACCGGAGGTCGCTTTTAAAGATATTGATGTTGCATTGATGGTCGGTGCGATGCCGCGCAAGGAGGGGATGGAGCGAAAAGATTTGCTTAAAGCCAATGTTAACATCTTTAAACAGCAAGGAAAGCATCTTGATACGCTAGCCAAAAAGTCTGTTAAAGTTGTCGTTGTAGGCAACCCGGCTAACACCAATGCAATGGTCATGAGCATAAACGCTCCATCCATTCCTAAGGAAAATTTCAGTTGCCTCACGCGACTGGATCACAATCGTGCACTCTCTCAAGTAATGTTTTGCTACCTAGTGTTGAAACTTTTCTAGATTTCTATGCGTCTGGGTGTGTCGTGTACACACGTAAAAAATGCAATAATATGGGGGAACCACAGCAATACTCAATTTGCTGACGTAGCTCACGCAAAGGTTAAAGTTGGTGGTAAAGAACAAAGTGTGTACGCCGCAGTAAACGACGATGCATGGATAAAAAATGATTTTTTAAAAACCGTTCAATCTCGTGGAGCGGCTGTTATATCAGCTCGGAAGCTCAGCAGCGCACTATCGGCTGCTAAGGCAATAACGGATCATATGCATGACTGGTGGTTTGGAACCAAGCCGGTAGGATTCATTTGTCTAAATGTATTTTTCTAGGGCGAATGGGTTTCAATGGGCGTCATCAGTGACGGATCATATGGAGCACCCAAAGATGTTTTCTTCAGTTTCCCTGTCGAAATCAAGGATAAAAAGTGGAGTATCGTACAAAATCTCCCAATGGATGATTGGGCAAAATCAAAGTTCAAGATCACCGCGGACGAGTTAGTCCAAGAGCGAGAATCTGCCTTATCGGATTGAGCTTACTTTTAGTTCAATTATTCCATTACTGTCCCGGTTGTTGCCATTTAATTATGCACTATTCATTATGACATTAATATAACATATACTGCTTACTATTTGTCAATTTTGTGCCCAGTTCGGTTCAGTTTCACTTTACTGAGGTCGAATTCATTCCACACTTCCGTTATGGCTATTGTGATTCCCACGGCCTCGACACGATAACTGTTCGTGCATCCCTTCTACATCGATATGGCTTTTGTTAAACTTTCTGTCTATTTGCCACGTTTATTTAATCGTTAACTAGGTATTTTTGACATCGTCGTCGCAACGAGACTGGACCTTAACGTGGTGCGACGGTTTGCGTACCTCAATGACCCATTGAGCTATACTAGGTGATGCCTCCGAGCATCTTGAGAGCTACTCCTACCAGGTTGGTCACTGGTGAGAGGTCAAACAAACTCAGTCTCCTAGTCCTCCAGGTTGGGGGTTTGAAATGGGATGGCGTCCATTTCTGTAAAACTAAATCACTGCCACCACGCTGCCTTGCGGACAGGCTTTTGAGCCAAAGGCTTTGGATGAGGACCGTAATCGTTCTCCTGTCTAGGTCTGGGCGCCCTGGCAGTATCCCAGCCCACATACAACCATGACATTTTCTTCAAACATAAACTTCATCCTGCATCGGCCGTCGCGCAGATTATCAAGTGTCGCCTTATCTGCTGCATACAGCAGGGCGGATAAGCGAAAACATGCTACTGCTGGCGCCTCCCTTTCTTTTCCACCTTTTTCTCTTACTACCATCCCGGTCCCTATTACTAACCTTCCTTCCATAATTCCCAGCTTAATTGACAGCAACCGAAGTGCTACCGGAGTAGTACCATCTGCAGCCACCATCCCACAGCACCTATCGGACGCCTATCGGCAAAAGTCCCTTATAAGGCCACGCTGTCCCGTTTCCATGGCGACCTTCAACGTCCGCACTCTAAGACAAACAGGTCAGCAGGCTGCACTCGCACGCACCTTGGATACACTGGGTGTTAATGTGTGTTGTGTGTCCGAAACTAGGATTAATGACTCTAACGGGGTTATTGAATTGACTGCACCCGGCTTATCCTCTCGTTATTGGTTGCACGCATCTGGAGACGCCGATGCGGCACTCACGGGTCAAGCTGGTGTAGGTATCATTCTCAGCTGCAAGGCTGAGTCATCGTTGGTTGATTGGATTCCGGTGAACAGCCGTTTATGTGCAGCCCGTTTGACGACATCAGCTAAGGTGAATTCGCGAAGTAAAACAAAACGCTGTTTGTTTGTGATTTCTGCTTATGCTCCCACCGACTGCAGTTCTAATGCAGTCAAGGACACTTTCTATCACGAACTGAACACGCTGCTACGCAGTACTACTAGTTCAGATATTATAGTACTTGCAGGGGATATGAACGCACAAGTAGGGCGTCTGAGCTCTTCAGAAGCTCAGCTGGGTGGTAAATGTGGACTTAATGCCGAACGGACTGACAACGGCGAGCGTCTGCTGCAACTGTGTGCGGAGCACCAGTTGTTTCTTGCTAGCACTGCTTTTAGACACAGTGGGCGCCGAAGTGCCACTTGGCGTCCACCTGTAGCTGGCCAGCGATGGACCCAAATTGACCACATAGCCATAAGTTACAGGTGGCGCGGTTCCATTCTGGATTGCCGCTCGTACTGGAGTACTTGTGTCGACTCTGATCATGCCTTGGTGCGCTGTCGTTTCTCCATGAACTTTACCGGAAGGCGCACAAAGCGTCTCCCCCGATTGGCAACGGAGAAATTGTCCCAGCCCTCTGTCAGGCAAGGCTATCAAGAAGCACTGCATAGCGAACTCTCGCTGTCTTGTCCCAATGACACTGAACTTCAGTGGAATAGAATCTCGGCCGCTATGCACGACGCAGGAGCATCTGTTTGTGGCACTATCAGTCGTCACCGCACCAGTCACTGGATATCCGAGGTCCGTGAACCTTTTGGAAGCTAGAAGACACCTCCCGGCTGGTTCTGAACACAATGTGACCAGACGGGCTATTAGGCGTGAACTAAAGCGGAGCCTACGTGCTGACAAGGAAGCCTGATGGACCAGTCGGGCTCAAGAAATGGAGAAGGCAGGAGCAGTAGGCAATTACCGCAAGCTCTTCCAGCTAATCCGCACCACTGGTCCCAGAAAACCAGGCGTCAGTGAGACAATCAGGGACAGCGCGGGTGCGCTGATACACAATAAGGAGCGCCGTATGGCTCGTTGGGCTGAACACTTTGAAGATCAGTTCAGCTGGCCCCCTGCTTCTGGACCTCTTCCTACTCAGGTGATGCAGGACGTGCCATGGACGGTTAGTTTAGAGCCTCCGTCGGAGGCCGAGGTCCGAAACGCGATCACAGCCCTTAATCGTTTTCGTGCCGCTGGCCCGGATTCCCTCCCACCTGCACTATTTAAGGATGGAGGTGAGGTCCTCTGCAGGGCACTGACCTCCCTAATCGAACGTATCTGGAACGAACAGTGTGCCAGCTAATTGGAGCGAATCGATTATAGTGGCAATATACAAGAAGGGCAGTCGCACAGACTGTTCGAACCACAGAGGTATTAGCCTGACGCCAGTTGTGACAAAATTACTGGCCTCGATTATCGTTCGTCGCCTCACTGCAGAACGGGAATCTCGGATTAGGGAAGAGCAGGCCGGTTTTCGCCCAGGACGTGGCTGTATAGACCACATATTTACTTTGCGGCAGATGCTAGAGCAGCGCCACGCATACCGCAGACCGACAATAGCTGTGTTCCTCGACTTCAAGAGTGCGTTCGATTCAGTTGATCGATCGATTCTGTTCGAATTACTTGCGCGGAAAGGTGTTCCCACGAAATATGTGAACATTCTTCGTGCTCTATACTCGAACACTAGAGGCCGCGTCAGGGTCTATGGTGTCCTATCGGATAGCTTTTCGACTACAAGTGGCGTTCGTCAGGGTTGCCCGATTTCCCCGTTTTTGTTCAATTTCGTCGTGGATTCTATCATGGAGTGTTCCCTTGCGGAATCTCATGATGTAGGCGTTGAAGTGCTGCCTGGTGAAAGGTTAGTTGACCTAGATTATGCGGACGATATCGTCTTGCTTTTCGACAATGTTGAGGCAGCACAGTCAACCCTGAATAGCCTATCCAGAGTGGTCCCATTATTTGGTATGCACTTCGCACCTTCAAAGTGCAAGTGTTGCTGCAGGACCACCAGCCACTTGATGACCCCTTGACGCTTGCTAACGAGGAACTCGAGGTGGTTGATCAATTCACTTATCTTGGCAGCTGCATCAGCAATGATGGGCGCATAGAAACTGACGTGAGCTCACGCATTGCAAAGGCCAGAGCTGCCTTCTTGAACCTGCGGCATCTTTGGCGACAGAAGGGAGTTTCCCTCCGCCTGAAAGGCCGTGTATACAAGGCCACAGTGAGGGCCGTTCTGCTCTACGGTAGTGAAACTTGGCCCCTTCGGTCTGAAGATCTGAGGCGCCTTCAAATCTTTGATCATCGTTGTTTGCGAAGCATTGCTGGTGTCGGATGGCACCAGCGTGTCCGCAACGATGATGTGCGTAGGCGAGTACTAGGTGGTGATAATCATGCTAGCTCCCTAGAACAACAGATAGCATTGAATAAGTTGCGTTGGCTCGGGCACGTGCTACGTATGCCTGGTCACCGCTTACCTAGGAGGGCCTTGTTCAGTCTACCAGGTGTAGGATGGCGCAAGGCTCGAGGTGGACAGAAGTTGACTTGGCAGCGGGAAATGAAGTCACTGACAACTAAACTGGGTGCCGTTGGTCCGTCTCGCCTTCCAGGCTGGAGTCCACGTGACTCACCTTGTGCTTGGCTTGAGACTTTACAGGACATGGCTCGCAACCGACACCAGTGGCGCGTCTGCTGCCGTCTCCTAATCGGATTGTCTGTTTAAAGTGTGTTTGGTGCTGAGTTATCTGCGGGGTAATGGCTGATTATGACGCGGGGCAGTGAAAGCCGCAAGGAAGCTGTCTCGCCGATGCCGCCTTATCTTTGCACGATAGTCAGCTGTTTGTGACGGAATGTTGTCTACACAAGGTGTAGGCGCCTTGACCCTGAATGTTTGCTTAGGGCATTAAGGTTTTCAGGTAAGTCCCCCTTCTCTCCCTCTTCTTATTCTTTATTTCATAGGTCCTCATGGTTGTATGGCAGCGAAGCATCAGTTCAAATGGCTGATGTACTGCTGTTGATGATGATGATTTTTGACATGGTGGACTACTCGAGTTTGTGCCGACTAACCACTTTTTTGCCATACTGCTCGTCGGCTTGATTAATGCAACTCTAGTTTTATTTTCGTGCAACCGCTCCTAACCTTTTGGCCTGTCAGTCTTGATCCTCCAATTTTTACCCTGCTTACCAAACCACATTACTGTATGTATATAACACTTGCCCAGTAAACATTTGGCAGTGTGCCACAACACGAGTAACAATAACGAAAAGGTGGAGTTTCAGAAAAAGGGATACAAAGTCCCATGTGCTGTGTGGGCAGAGACCTTCCCGGTTGCCCAGGCAGAGGAAACGGGTTGACTTAGGGGGCCCCACCCCGAGCCTTTGGTCTTAAAGACCTGACCCACAAGGCAGCGTGACGATTCACGAAGACTGTTGACAGCCAGTTGGCTCATTCGCCTTCTTTGTGTTCGAGAGCAGTCCACAGAGGAGCCGGTGTTCATCCGCCCTCCGTTAGATATTCATCTCCGGTGAGTGGTCAGTAAACCTATAACTGATCACATTGGCACTTGTGATATTTAATGGAGAATCAGATGACCAGCCCAAAACTCCCCACCCTCTGCGACGCTGCCGCTGATTGTCCGCGACTGCTTATTCATCTCGTCTGCAAAGCAGACGATACTTATTCGCAGTTACCACAAGGAAGGCATTCCCCGATCCGCAACCTGAGGACGCGGCCGATAGCGTGCAGCTCCGCATCGCTACCCAGTTTTGTCATTTCTAGAGGATTAGGCGGCTTATCTCAGTCTTGCGTCGAAGGTCCGGAAACTCGTCAGTCGTATACTACCTGGCGCGCCCCGGGGAATACCTTTCTTGTGGAGGCAACTGTAATTCTGTATCCTCTGTCTGCAAGATGAAAATGCAGTCGCGAGCAATTGGTGGCAGCGTCTCAGAGATTGGGGGTTCTGGAGTGGTCACCTCGTTTCTCATTAAATGCCACGAACCCGATAGCTACCGCTTTCCAGGCAGACTGAACACTGAAGGCGGATGAACCAACTGGGCATCAGCGGCTTTAGTGCCCAGTAACGAGTTCAGTTGTCCGGGAAATTTTTCTTAGCTTCATTGTAATACATGGGAATATTGAGAGCAAGAGGAAGATCCCTTGTCAGCTCCATCGGTTCTGAATAATCACTAGGTGAGTGCTTGCTGTAGGGGAACATTACCCGTTCGGAGATCGTCACCTTTAAAGTAGGAGCAGCAGGACCCTGTCACATGCGTTAGATTGGTGTCTATCAATCGCTTGAAACTTTCCTGTCTGCGGATCAATGATGTGTTTCGGCAAACTGTTCCGATTATTTATCATCCTGGAGGATAGAGCAGATTTCAGACGGGCGCAGGGTGTCCTTGGCTCAAATAATCCCCATTTTTGGCCACGTGTCGAGCTGCCCACACTGAGGTAGAACTGCTGCAACTCACTTCCAACCTCCCCTTAGGATGCATCTGGTGTAGAGATCGCGGCGGCGGCGGCGGCGGTATTCCATGAAGAACAGATTCAAAGTCTTAAGTGGAAGAGTGTCGGGGAGGTCCCGAAGCTATATCAGGATTGTAGTGGAAAGACCAAACGGAAAGGGCTTAACTACATAAAAGAACTCTCAGTCTATAAATAAGAATACTGGAGTTGACCTTAGGTAAAGCACGATCCTCGGTAGGCCGTCAGTTAGTCGCACAATCTGGTCGGAAGACGAAACAGTCAGCACAATAAATCGACGTACTAGATCCGATGATCGATGGACAAGGCTAGCAAACCGACGACGATCAACAGCACAGCAAGCGTAGCCGAAACCAGAAGGTGAATCAAACCCGAAAGTCTTTTTATCGGTTGTTGGTCAATTAAAACAAAACTGTACTCTAATAGTGAGAATGAGAGTAGGAAAGTATAAATAGGGAGAGAGATGTACAAGCGCTACAGAACTCCCCCCTAGAGCGTGAGTCACTGAGACGAATCTCGGTACGTGTGTTATTTACCGTAGTCTGGAAGGGAGAAGAACTTTACGTCCGAAGCGTGTTCGGTGCTGCGATTTCGAGTTTGTGACGTGAGATGCTTGGGGCGCAGCAGAGGGAACAGAGGTGTCGCACATGGGCTGAGTAGGAGGCGTACTTGGGAAGGTGGGCTGGTCGGTGACAGGAATGTCCGTGGGTTTCGGTAGTGGTCGCGTCTCGACGTACGCCGGCTTCAAGCGGTCAATAGTCACAGTATCTTGATAACCATTTTTATTCAGCACGAAGTACTTCTCTTTCCGGGCAACAACTTTAAGGGGACCCTCGTAAGGCGATGTGGGAGTTTTACGGACGGAATCGACGCGCACGAGAACGAAGGGGCAAGTGCGCAAATCCGGGTGTACCTGTTGACTCCGAGGACTGATTCGAGGTGGTGTTGGACGAATTAAATTGAAGTATCGCCTCAGGCGTGTGACGTACGAGGTCGGATCAACTTCTCCATTAACCCTTGAGTCTGAGAGTAGTGCCAAGGACCAATTCAGCAGGACAACAGCCAATGTCTGCTTTGATGGTGTTACGAATACCAAACAAGATAAACGGTAGACGTTCTGACCATTGTGAGTTCAACTGTGAAGCAGTAATTGCGGCTTTAAGTTTGCGATGGAAACGTTCAACGATGCCATTAGCCGCTGAGTGCTAGGCGGTTGTCCGTAGGTGGGAACAACCGAGGAAGCGGTTCATGTCAAGAAACAAGGCCGAATTGAATTGGGGCCCTCTATCGGTAGTAATAGTTGCTGGCGTGTCAAAGACGGAAGTCCACTTCTCAATAAATGTTCGCGCCACAGTTTAGGTAGAAGCATCACGTAAAGGCACGGCAAGTGGCCAACGCGTACAACGATCAACACATGTCAATAAATAGACAAAACCGTTGGATAGAGGCAAGGGTCCAACGATGTCAAGATGAACGTTTAAAACGAGCGTCGGGAAGAGCAAACCTGCCGGGGACGGTAATCGTGTGGCGGTGGATCTTGCTGGTTTGGCAAGTGATACAGTGTTTGGCCCACTGCTGCATCTCGGAGCGCATGTTGTGCCAAATGAAACGATCAGTAATTAGCTTGACGATGGCTCGGGTGTGGGATTCCATGCAGATGGTCAAAGACGATTCAGCTGTACTGCTGAGGGACAAAAGGTCGCGGCTTGCCAGTAGAAATATCACAGTAAATTTTGGAGTCTGAGTTAAGGATTGGCAACTGCGATATTTTGATCTACGGCTTTGATGTCAGTTGCACAAACTCAGGATCTCCTTTCTGATGAGCTGCTATGTCTTCTAAGTTAATCTTCTGCCGTGAAACTTCGAGAAGACATATACGCGACATGGCATCGGCGACAACCTTATTGGCAGCATCAACATGACGAATGTCGGTAGAAAACTGTGCAATATAATCCAAATGATGAATTTCTCTGGGGGAGAAACGGTCGGATGAACCACGGAAAGCAAAGGCAAGTGGTTTATGGTCTGTAAGAATGGTAAACGATCGACCTTCAAGCAGATGCCGAAAATATTTGATAGCGAGGTAGATAGCTAAAAGTTATCGACCAAAGCTGCTGTATCGCGTCTGTGTTGGCTGAAGTTTGCGAGAGAAAAAGGATAGCGGCTCAGGTTGACCGTTGATTACCTGCTGGAGGACAGCCCCAACGGCGGTTTGAGATGCATCAGTTTTGAGGATGAGAGTGGTGTTAACATCAGTCCTCAAATGACTAAGCGCGGTAACGTTGGACAATGCGTGCTTGCTTTTGTCGAATGCATCGATAGCTTCCTGAGTGGGCTTGAATTTTCGTGATCTGCCTTTAAGTAAATCGGTCAATGACTGGAGTAGCCCAGAGCAGTCTGGTATGAAACGGCTGTAGTAATTCACCATGCCGAGAAAACGACGGAGACTTTTGAAAGATTGAGGCATGGGGTAATTTGCAATTGCTTGTGCTTTCTCTGGGAGTGAACTAATGCCATTGCAATTATTTCGGTGGCCAAAAAAATCAACAGAACTTTGGCCAAAAACACATTTTTCAACGTTGATCGTAACGCTGTACTGAGCAAAGCGTTCGAAGATCGGTCGGAGATGTGACAGTTGCTCATCATGATTGGAACTGGCCACAAGAATATCGTCAATGTAGGTGTAGACGAAGTCGAGCCCTCTAAGGACTTGATCGATAAACCTTTGGAAAGTCTGTGCAGCATTTCGTAGACCAAATGGCATGCGAACGAATTCATGAAGATCAAATGGCATGGTTATAGCGGTCTTCGGATTATCGTCGGGAGCAACCGGAATTTGGTAGTATACACGCACCAACTCCATCTTAGAGAAAATTGTTCTTCCATGTAAACCACTTGAAAAATCATGGATGTGTGGGATCGGATATCTATCGGGGACGATGGAATTGTTTAATGTCCGGTAATCTCCACAAGGTCTCTAGTCGTCACTGGACTTTTTGAGAACCATATGAAGCGGGGAGGACCATGGGCTATTGGGAGGACGAATGATACCGAGACGAAGCATATGTACGAACTCTGCCTTGGTAGTCGCGAGCTTGTCTGGAGGTAATCGTTGAGGTCGGGCGGTTACTGGCGGTTCATGTGTTGAGATATGGTGCGTAACTTTCTTCTTAGGCTCAGGAAAGTCCTTAGTCGATTGATAAAGAGCAGGAAACTGCAGCGATAATTTGGTGAACATACTGTCGGCGGGCAATGCCAAACGAAGACCGATCGAACTGATCTAAGTGACTTTACCCGAAACGGACAAGGATGTCAAACTATCGCATAGTTTACGGGTACGCAGGTCCACGATCAGGCCGAACTTAGCAAGGAAATCAACACTAAGGATGGGGCGTTGGACGTCAGCGATGAGAAAAACACAGGGAAAACTTCGACGAAGACCAAGGTTGAGAGTCAACATTTTCTGGCCGTATGTATGGATCTTGGTATTGTTCGCCGCCTGCAAAGTCAGTCCGGTTGGAAGTAGGTTGCGTTTTTCTGCAGCACGAGGAATAACGCTGACCTCGGCACCGGTGTCAACCAAGAAGTGCAAATTGGTTGAGGAATCGTAGACGTAAAGTAGGCGACTATAAGATTGGCCAGACGCAGCTGTCGCCATCACTGGCTGGCGTGGAGGTTTCCCTGCTGCGGTTTGTGGAATGCCTTCGGGTGGTTACAACCAGGTCGACAATTCCTTGCATCATCGCCAAAACGGTGATGGTACCAACAGAAATGACGTTTCGAACTCCTGGCGGGACTACGTCTACTTCGAGAGCGGCGTCTAGGGCTACTACCACTAGCGATTAATGCTCGCGATAGCGAGCTCCAGCTTTGATAACCTCTCGGAAATAGCTTCCATCGGGTCAGTCTTAAGATCGGCTCTAGCGGTCGATTCAAATGAGTGACATGCTGCGTGTTTATGGAAGCACTCATGAACTTTGTCTGCTGTTTCGGCCAGCTTATCCTAAGACAAATCATCTGCGAACACGGCGAGAAGAGCTGAGGTGTTCGCTGGAAGACATTTCGTCCAGAGCTGTCGCAGCATTGTCATCGGTCTTAGAGGAACCGACCAACGTACGCATGTGCCTGAGGAGTTGTGACGGTGTGCGATCGCCTAGTTCAACACTGGAAAGTAGCTGTCGAAGTCTAGCTTCCTCGGAGGCCGTGGTACGCTTCAAAACGACGGCTTTCAGCTTATCGTAAGGTGCGTCAGTCGGAATCCTGTTGAGCAAATCTATAAGGTCAGTTGCGATGTGGGTAGGAAGCTGGGCAGTGACATATGCGAACATTAATGACTGCGAAGTAATGCGGCCTATGCGAAAAAGAGCTTCCAATTGTAAAAATCACACGTGAGGGTTTGATGAATCTAAGGCAGGGAAGGAGAAACCAACAAAATTTTTTGAAATGTCAGTGCGGGAATCGTGATCCGACATAGTAAAGGCACAAAAAAAGGCGTTCTGAGCTTTCAAAAAAGAGAACGTGGTCACCAAATATGCAGTGGAAAGGCCAAACGGAAGGGGCTTAACTATATAAAAGAACTCAGTCTATAAATAAGAATACTGGAGTTGATCTTAGGTAAAGCACGATCCTCGGTAGGCCGTCAGTTAGTCGCACAATCTGGTCGGAAGACGAAACTTAGTCCGCACAATAAATCGACGCGTTAGATCCGATGATCGATGGACAAGGCTAGCAGACCGACGACGATCAACAGCACAGCAAGCGTAGCCGCAACCAGAAGGCGAATCGAACCCGAAAGAGTCTTTTTATCGGTTGTTGGTCAGTTAAAACAAAACTGTACTATAATAGTGAGAATGAGAATAGGAAAGTATAAATAGGAAGAGAAATGTGTACAAACGCTACATGATATAGGTTTTGAACCGCGCCTCTGCATTTTCTCTATCTGATCATTTTCGGATTTCGTTAGGGAGACCAAATTCTAGGAACGGACGGACATGCGTAGCGAACAGGTTTCTAAAATTCTTCGTAGTTTTGCACTACGACCTTTACAAAGCCCAGAGCATTCGGTTGGCTGCCGCGACCTGCCTATTAAGTGATGTCTTGTGATCGTGCGAGACGATGACTCCCCGGTCCTTCTCATGTGTGACAGACTTGAGTTATCTTCCGATATGATACACACCGAAAGGATCCGGGCCACCAATCGGGAGAACGGCACATTTGTCACGATTTACTGGGGGGTCGCCACTTAACGAATCAGTCATACAGCTGGTCAAACGAAGCTTGGAGTCTGTCGGAATCCTCTGCGCAAGATATTTCAGACCACAGTTTGCGGTCATCAGCGTTGACTAGGTAGTTGGTTTGAAGTCTTGCTGGAAGATCGTTGATGTACCGTTTAAAGAGCTCTGCTTCAAGCACGGAGTCTTGGGGAACCCCACTGGTTATAAGCACGGGGACAGAGGGTGTTTGGTTTACCTTCACGTGAATGGTTCGTGCTTACAGGAAGTATGAAGTCCAGGCCAAGACGTTTTCGGTGACCAACTCCTTGAAGTTTGTGCGGAAGCCGTTTATGTGGCACTTTGTCAAATTCCTTGCTGAAGTCTGAAGTCGCCATCAAAATGTCTCTTCTCGTTTGTTGCTTTAACCCATGCTTCTGTGGCAGCGGAATCCGTGTTGTGAGGGGGAGATAACGCATAAACGTTCCCAGTAAGCATTGAGAGCGCGCTTGATTATTCACTCCATGATTCTGCAGACATATCGGTCAGTAGTTCGCAGAGTCCTGCCGATCACCTTTGTATTTAGGCATTACTGTTACTGCTTTCCAAGCGCTAGGTGTGCGGCCCTCTAAGTGCGAGCCGGCATACTTGGGACGTTGGATCGACGATGTACTCGGCCAACATCTTGAGGCATAGTGGGTGTAGTCTTTTGGGGTCTGTTTCGGAGTTAGGGTTCAACTTGCTCCAGAGTTGGGGAGCACGTGGGCACATCCTTGTTGTGCAACGGTGACTCTACCGAGTAGGCAACTGAGTACTGCGAGACCAGTGGATTGACTTTCGTCACCATGATGTAAATAAATAAATGATTTATTCTCGACGGTGCGAGACGCCTTAAAAGACATGGTCATGATAATACAACATCACTAATGGTACATAAATGTTAACCAGTACATACTGGATCTATGTATGTATATAGGTTCATGGATAAGTCATCAGGTCAGGTAGAACGGACGATAGAGGCTTTCGCCTAACGAGCGTCTAGTTTCTTGTGCCGGTAAGTGAAGCGGCCCCCGGCACTTCGACGTTGGATTGACTCTTCTTGCTTCTACAAAGGAATGAAGCAAGAAAAAAAGCAATCTTTGCACTTTCATGTGTCAGCATCAAAGTACACTACATACTCCAGTACAATTACAATATCTGGGAAAAGGACAGACCAACACTCAAGCCCCTTTTTGAAGGCTTCTACAGACTTACATTCCACTAGATCAAAAGGAAATTTATTCCAGATGTTAACTACTCGGTTCGTAAAAGTTTTTGCCCCAATGTCCAAACGAGCTTCAGGCGATGTCCGCGCAGGTGGTCCGACATAGTTAACTCAAACAGATGGGTGGGACTAATATCACTAAGTCCCTTAATGATCTTAGACGTTTCTATCAAATCCCTTCTCAACGTACGCTGTTCCAAGGAAAATAATCCCAAGCTACTTAGGCGATCTTCGTATGCCTTCCCTCGTTGACCTTCGATCATACTGGTCGCAAGCTTCTGAATCTTTTCTGCACACATGGCCTCACTACGGAGGTACGGTGCCCGGGCCTTAACACAATACCCCAGATGTGACCTAACCACTGCTTTATTTAACGGCAAGAATACTTCTGCTTTAGTGTTACTCAGCGCCCTCCTAAGACGAAACAACTCTTGTCGCGTTTTATTGGCAGCATGGCGATACTGTGCCGATGACTTAAAATTGTTCACTATAATGACACCTAGATCGCGGACTTCATCGGTACACTGCAATGCTAGAGATCCCGCAGGAAGGTGCACTGCAATTCCGTTACCACTATTGGTCAATAGTTGATATTTATTGGCATTCAGAGGTGGTTCCCATTGGCTCGACCAATTCACCACAGTGATGATGTTCTTAGCCAATGTCGCTCGGTTTCCCCTACTGACTAGCTTTAAGTCCTGTGCGATGATATAGCAGGGATCCTCAAGAAGAGGATCCAGGTCATTTATAAACATAAGAAACAGCAATGGACCCAGTACCGATCATTGGGGAACATCGCTTTAGGCATGGCCCACACCAGAATTCGCTTCCCCAACCCTGATTATGAATGTCCTTCCACGTAAGAATTCAGAGAGCCACAGTAATAGTTGAGGATGGAATCCAAAGCATATCAGTTTCTCAATTAAAAATCGATGATTCGCTGAGTCAAAGGCTTAACTGAAGTCCAAATAGCACACCTCTACCGCCGTCCCACTATCCAGACATCGCGTATTCTCATCCAAAAAGCACGATAAATTGGTAAGACACGACTTATTTTTAAAGAAAACCATGCTGTTCCTCTTTAATTAGATTGTGCTCAGTCAAGTGCTCACAGATCCTATTTATTGTAAGCTTTTCAAGCACTTCAGCATAATGCTGGTCAAACTAACATGTCTATAGTTAAGAGGCACTGACTTAAACCCCCTTGTGAATAGCAACAATGATCGCCTCCTTCCAATCACATGGCAGCCTGCCTTCTTGAAGAGACTGGTTGAATAACTCCGCGACAGCATACTGAAGGATATCAGCCAGTGGCTTAACTATGGCGGGATGTGCACTGTCAGGACCAGCTGATTTATAAGGGTTCAAACTGGTCAGCACTGTGAGGACCTCTAGCACACTGAGAATAATTTCCCGCATTGTATAGCTAGTTGAGCAGTGCAGCTGTGATGGCAAGGCTGACCCACTATCCTTCGGATGCAGATTTTGGGAGACACGTAGCAGCGCTTCTACTTTATGGACGTCGTCTACAGCCTGGTTACCGTCATGGTTAGACAGCCGACTACCTCTTTTAGAGAAGCTTTTGATTGGACATAATTGTAATAACACTTAGGATTTGTTTTCGCAAATTTGGCCAACCTAAGCTCATATGAGTATTTCGCCTGCCGCTGCAATTTAATAACCATGTTTCTACACCTTTTGTATTGCAACCGACTTTGGAAGCCCCGAGTTTCTTGGTATTTTCTCCACTCAGCATTGCGCTTCTTTATCGCTCTGTCAATCTTTCTCCTCCACCATCGGGGTTTCTCAAGACATCTTCTAGAGCGCAGTGGAACAAATTCGTTCAGTAACTGCACGAGCCCACTTTTGAGTCGAAGCCACTTCTGTTCCCAAATTGGCTTGGTCCTGATCAGGGATTCAAGTGATTTGAAGGGCTCGATCCCACAGCTTCGTAAAATCAATATGATTTAAATCCCTTCCCATTCGACGGTTCTCTGCAAGCCTCAGTATGTTCAGAGGAAAGATCAAAACGCGATGATCATTCTTACCTATGGGTGGCTCCACGCGTAGGTCAATCAAGTGACCATGTCTGGCGATCACGATATCAAGGGTTGAAGCCGTACTCGCAGTAAGACTCCTGGTCGGAACATTGACGTATTGCTCGAACGCATTTTCGTGTATCCAATCCACCAATTCCTCCAGAGTACCCGCCCTGTTTTCAGCACGCTGCCAATCAGCGTGGGGAAGGTTTAGGTCACCAACGATCAGAAAATCAGGTGCGGCCATTGCCGTCTCCTTAGTAACATACCAAGATCCTTGTCCTCTTCTCGCGTGGAGGATGGGCTACGATAAATACATACTATACTCTCCAATCCGTTCCATGCTCTTAGATAGCAGGATACCACCTGAACGTCAGCAGAACTCATGGTAAACGGAGCCTCCCAGTGTTTATATTGGCACTTTATAAGCAAGATGACTCTTCCACCAGTCTGATATCCGGGCCTATCAGCTCTGGAGCACGCGAAGTCTATAAGCAGGTCAATAGTACGGTCGTCTGGAAAAAGCCAGGACTCCGACACAGCGGCCATATCAACATACTCACAACGCGTCACAAACTCTCTCTATTTGTTACGCACACTACAGCAATTAGTATACCACACGCTTAGCCTCTTCGGATGCGATTGTTTCCCCTCGGGCGTAGAGCCTGGAAGAACAACCCGTTTTTGTACCATTTCATTTCCGTCAGCTGCCTGGGTCGATGAATCAACGCTGGATTGCTATGAAGCATTACGGGATAATCTCTTTGTTGGCTTCGCCCGCCTGGGCTTGCTGGATAAACTCCCGACGGGTTTTCTCCCATTTAATTGAGTCTGCCTAACAGCACTGCACTTCGGGTTTTCTGTACGGTCCAGTTTAGGTGTGGTAAGTTTTGCATTTTTCCTACCATTTTGTGTAATGGTCATACCAATCATGGACTTTGGTGCCACTGCTATCGAGCGTGAGGCCTCTATTGTTTTTGAACGCACCGCCTGATGTTCCATCGCCGCATCATCACTACCCTCTCCCGCCATAGAGGTGTGATTCGCATTCCCATCAAGAGCAACTTTCTCCACAACCAAATGCAGGCCACGAGTTATTTCACTTGCGTCCTGTGGGGAGTGTTGTCCAGGCCAGCTGACTGCACTTGTCACAGGAGAGCAGTCGCTAGCGGTTTGCTTAGGTGTCTGCGTAACGTGAGGCTCACTATCGCGAATTCCAGCGTGTGATACCTCAGATTCGTTTGCCAAGCTGTTATTAATACCTTCTAATTGGCTCATCCGATGAGCTTTAGCCTTTGAAGTCAGTGTGTCCGGTGCTATTTGATACCGACCATTTGTCTGACTTCCAACCAACCCAGCCCTGTTAAGTAGTAGGTCCCGGTGTACAGGGTTGCTAAACTCAACCAGGATAGTGTAGGACTAGTAAATACTAGTCCGAGACGGTGCGCGGATATCAGAAGGCAATTGGAGTCGGACACAGCGGATTGTATTCGATGGGCTACAAGAAGACGCGGACGGATGAAGCAAGACAGGAGGTACACGTTAGCGCGGGAACTTACAAGGCGGTCGAGTGTCGAGCCGGTTGTAAGGAAGATTAAAACAAGTAGGAATAATGTACAATTGGTCAACAATTAAATAGTACATAAAAGATAGCAGTTATCTTTTTGGGCGCTACAGAGCTCCCCCTAGAAGGCTGAACATAGAAACCTTCGATATTGAAAATGACAGGTGAATCGAGGTTCGTAGGGCAAAATCGTGCCGAGTAAGAATGAGTGAGCGTTCGTGTCAAGTGGGGGTTCGCCGGAAGTCGGAGTCCGCTGTGCCGTTTGTGATTTGTTATTTATTGATTGCAGGGCAGGGTGCATTTCGGCGAGCCGTTGGAGCGGGCTTGTCGGACTACAAAAAACTGGCTAGCCCAGAAAAAGGCCGACAGGACCTCAACCTCCGCTGCTGCCAAACGGTGCGCTTGGGAGTGGTCTCTCCCCCGCCGCACCCCACCCCGCGCCAAAACGACCCTCGTCCCACGGAGAAACGACCATCGTCCCACGAAGAAACGACACTCGTCCCGCGGAGAAGCGACACTCGTCCCGCGGAGAAACGACCAGCGTTCGCGTCAGGATCCTCGTTGACTGCGCCGATCCTCGAAAACATTGCTCGTGTGGGCCAGTCGATCGAAGGGGAGGGTTGGGGCATGTAGAGACGAGAAAATAGAAAAACACGCGCAGAAAACGCCAGAAAAGCGAACGAATGATCTGCGTGTTTAAATTTTTGGTTTTTGAATATTTTTTTAGAGAAAGGTTTTTCGGAGGTTTTTGATATTTTGTTTGTTTTCAAAACGTTAATCGACCAAAAACGGGACAAATATATACAATATCTACAAAGCTAAACGTATTTACACTGTACATAGTCGGAAAAACGAACCGGCTTACGCACCTCCCGACCACGGCGATTGGTCGTGGGAGGCGGCGGGCTAGATTCGGGAGATGTCGGAACGGCTGATGCTTGTAGACCGGGATCGTGGTCTGGTTGAACTGCACTAGGATGCTGAAAGCTGGTGCGGTGAGTTGTGACGTCGCACGAAGCACTACTAGACGAAGTAGGCGAGGTGGTTTCTTCCATAAAGGCCGGCTTTAGACGGTCGATGGTGACGACTTCGCGTCGACCACCGCGGTCAATAGTGTATGTCTTACTCGCACGGTGTAGCACTTTGAAAGGTCCTATGTACGGCGACTGAAGAGGCTGTCGAACACCGTCTGCGCGAAGAAGGACGTGTGAACACGTAGACAGCTTCTCGGGCACGTACACTGGTGTCTTCTGCGATCGAGGAGCGGGTGGACGTAGCTCACGCATCTGGTGAGCCAATCGATCAGTGTAACTTCCGTAGTCAAAAGAGGAAGTAGACGGGGCTGGTGCTACCAGCTGTCCGGGCAACCGCAGCGTGCAACCGTAGACTAGCTGCGCTGGTGTTGCGTCGAAATCGGTTTTAACTGTGTTTCTTAAGCCTAGGAGGACGAGGGGAAGTGTTTCAGACCATGAAGGATCTGCGTGCGCACGTAGCGCTGCCTTCAACTGGCGGTGAAAACGCTCCACCATGCCGTTAGCGGCCGGATGATACGCCGTCGTCTGAACGTGGCGACAGCCTAAATCCTTAAGCAACGTGGCAAATGTCGACGAGAAATGTGACCCTCGATCGGTGGTCACGATGGCGGGACAGCCGTATTGAGCTACCCAGCGCTCCAGAAAAGCTTTCGCTACCGTTTCCGAAGAGCAATTTGGGATAGGGACGGCCTCAGGCCATCTAGTAAATCGATCGATACAGGTCAGTAGATACACAGAGCCTTTCGAAGGCGGCAGAGGACCTACGAGGTCGACGTGCACGTGATGAAAACGTGCGTCTGGCGTCGGAAACGTGCCTAATGGGCTTCTCGTGTGCTTGTGCACCTTCGCGCGTTGACACGGAAGGCAAGCAGCTGCCCAAGTACGGACGTCCCGATTGACATTGCGCCAAACGAATCGTGCGGTTACGAGTTTAACCGATGCACGAACGCCTGGATGAGACAAGCCGTGCAACGTGTCGAACACGGTCTGCCGAAACTCGCGTGGGACGACTGGGCGCGGCGTGCCAGAGATAAATCGCAAAGTATAGTTCCGTCTGATGATGTCAGCGGAACGGGTCGTATGTCCAGTGAGGGAGACCTGCGTAGTAGATCAACCTCAGGATCGTTGAGTTGCGCTGTGGCCATGGCTGCCAAGTCGATAGCAGTGCCGGCGTCAGCGGAGATAGCTTGGATTCGGGAAAGTGCATCGGCGACGGCGTTGTGCACACCTGAGACATGCCGTATATCGGTCGTAAACTGAGCGATATAGTCAAGGTGGCGCGACTCTCTAGGAGAGTATCGGTCGGTAGTCGAGCCGAGCACGTAAGTCAGGGGTTTGTGGTCGGTGAAGACGGCAAAGGAGCGGCCTTCTAAGACGTGTCGAAAGTGACGTATCGCTAGATATATGGCTAGTAGTTCTCTACCGAACGTGCTGTAGCGAGATTCGGTAGGTTGTAGGCGTTTGGAGAAAAACGCTAAGGGCTGCCACGTGTCGGCTACTCGTTGCTGCAAAACAGCGCCGACTGCCACGTCCGAGGCGTCAGTACTGAGGGACAGTGGGGCTGCCGGATCGTGATGCGCTATAGAAGCTATGTTGGCGATAGCCTCTTTCAGCGACTTAAAAGCAGCGCGTGCTGCGGCAGGAAATTCGAATTTCTTGAGTTTCCCTCGGAGAAGGTCCGTGAGGGGTTGCATCAGCGACGCGCATTTTGGTATGAACCGTCGGTAAAAGTTGACAAGCCCATCAAAACGCCTAAGCTGTTTGAAAGAATGAGGCTCAGGGTAGTCGATGATGGCTTGAATTTTATCCTGCAGTGGCACGACGCCTGCAGAGGAGATACGATGGCCGAGGAAGTTGACTGAGTCGACACCAAACGAACACTTTTCTGCGTTGATCGTCACCCCGTGTTGAGATAAACGATCAAAAAGTGTTCGTACGTGGCGCATGTGCTCTTCTCGTGAAGAGCTCGCGATTAAAATGTCGTCGAGATAAGCGTAAGCGAAGTCTAAGCCGCGACAAACTTGGTCGATGAAGCGCTGAAAAGTTTGCGCGGCATTCTTTAGACCAAATGGCATGCGCAGGAATTCGAACAAACCAAATGGAGTTGTCACGGCAGTTTTAGCTATGTCCGCTTCGGCTACCGGAATTTGGTTGTATGCGCGTACCAAGTCGATTTTGCTGAAGATATTTTTACCCGCCAGACTGGCGGTGAGATCCACTATGTGTGGGATCGGATAGCGATCGGGCGTGGTAACCGTATTCAAGGTTCGATAGTCGCCGCAAGGACGCCAGTCCCCCATGACCTTCTTCGGGACCATGTGCAGAGGCGACGCCCATGGGCTGTTGGACGGTCTGACGATACCGAGCTGAAGCATGTGGTCGAATTCAGCTCGTGCTGCACGTAGTTTGTCAGGAGCAAGCCGTCTTGGTCGTGCGCTAACTGGCTGACCACGCGTGACTATGTGGTGAGCGACCTCTGTCGTGACTGGCGGAAGCTCTGCAGCTGGTCGTACCAGTCGCGGGTATTCAGACAGTAGGTTCGCATAATCTGATGGTACATCGGCGATTCGAAAAACGGGACTGATTATCGGGGCGTCCGTAAGAACGCCTTCGACCCCTAGTTTAGTACGGTCGTCTAAAAGTCTGTGGCGACCAGCATCAACAAGCAACCCAAAATGTCGGAGGAAGTCGATACCGATAATTGCGAAGGGTACAGACGCAACCATGAAGACCCACTGAAAATCTCGGCGAAGATTGAGGTCCAGGTTCATCATGCGCTGACCGAATGAAGCTATCGGAGAACCGTTGGCCGCACGCAAGTTGTACGTAGGCTCTGAGTGCTTGTCGTTAGCGGTCGCTGGGATGACGCTGACTTCCGCTCCCGTGTCGATGAGGAACGTGATGGAAGAACGTCGATCCTTAACGTAAAACAGGCGATTTGCTTGGTTATTGACGGATACGTTGGTCGTGCTAGTATGCGGGCTATTCGCTTTCCCTGAAGCGGCTGGGTCGTGCCTAATGCAGGAGCCCGACAACGTCTAGCTCTTCCACCGTATTGGCGGTGATACCAACATACTTCTTCGACGGGTTTGGTATTATCTGACTGAGAACGTGCAGGGAAAATGTTGCGCTTTCGTGTCGAACGAGACGTACTCGGTGCAGGCACAGACGAGCCGCAATGAACGGTAGCCAAAACGTGGTCAGCATTTGACCGTGGCACACGCTGCTTCGAAGCCTTCATTGCTGCTATCCTGCTGCGAAGTAGCGCAATTTCCTCGTCTTTAGAGTCAGATCGGCCTGACGACTAGGAGCAAATATGAGATTCGGTTTTCATCGGTGAGAATACGTCACCGGAGCTACTGGTCGTCTGCTGCGGAAAACGTTCGAACGCAGCGTCTGCCTTGGTAGCTAATTCTTTCAGGGGTGTATCTATAAACATGGACAGCATTACCGGCAATGGCTCTGGGAGACGTGCAAACCACAGCTCTTTTATCCCTTCTTCGCTCAAGAATAAGGGACCAGCGATGCGCTGAAGTTCGCGGAGCAACGCCGACGGCTTGCGATCTCCAAGCTTGAGACCATTGAGCTGTTCAAATCGAGCTCGTGCGCTGGGCCGTAACTCTTTCAAAATCGCTTGCTTCATCGTTTCATACTTTGCCTCATTCGATGGGCAGAGTAGAATGTCCTCAACCAGCGTCACAACCGACGAAGGAAGGCGTGGGACGAGCTGATTGTACCTCGGACGGTCCGCCGTAATGCCCTTATTTTCCAGTTCGATCTCGAATATCGTAAACCAAACCTCTGGGCTGTGTTCCATGAAACTTGGAACAGCCAAAGTAAGCATGTTTACGCTGTGAAACGACTCAGATGTCACTCGCGAAATATGAATCGAAAAGATAAAGGATGAACAAAAACACGATGAAAGTACTAAAAGTACGCAAGATACAAGTGAATACACGTTTATAATCGAGGAAAAGAAACCAATTCATCAAAAAATACAAACAAAGAAAGCAAGTTGAGTTCGCGCGTGCGAATCGGGGTTACCAATTTGTAGGACTAGTAAATACTAGTCCGAGACGGTGCGCGAAAGTAATCGCGGATATCAGAAGACACTTGGAGTCGGACATAGCGGACTGTATTCGATGAGCTACAAGAAGTGGCGGACGGATGAAGAAAGGCAAGAGGTACACGTTAGCGCAGAAACTTACAAAGCGGTCGAGAGTCGAGTCGGTTGTAAGGAAGATTAAAACAAGAAAGAATAATGTACAATTGGTCAACAATTAAATAGTACATAAAAGATAGTGGTTCTCTTTTTGGGCGCTACGATTCACCTTGCATAAGCTTGTTGGCGAAGCATAGCTGTTTCTCTCCAGCTGCCAACACGAAATACCAACGAATAACAGTATTCCGGCTATGCGAAGGATATCGTGCACTCGCCATCTGTCCAGGTCCCGTTGAGCTTTAGCTTCCCATATGACTGGTTCCTCCCTATTGTAGACAAAAACGTTTCGTTGTCAACACATAGCATGTTCTGCACTTCGCAAGTAACACTCCAATGAAGATTGCAACTCATCGAATTTTGAATGCAATGTCTCAATTAGCAAGCTCTGGTCACGAGTCAACTTTTCTGCAATGTCTAGTCTATGCACACAGTTCCCACCAGCAGAATCATGTACAGCTGAGACATGAGTAATTGGATCAAAAGTCCGATCATGTATCAAGCGAGAACAAGTGTCTGCTAAGCACACACAGTGGAAGCAAATCTACTTTAATTGGGGATGTCAGGCATAAGGATCAATAGAGTCCTGGTCAAATTTAGAGCAATTGTTATGCTACCATAGCAAACATCTGTCGCACTGAATTCCCTCTGACCTCAACGCCACAAGTGTGCTCACCACATATACAGCCAGCCACCGATGTCATTGCGAAGAATACGTAAGAGCCACCTATAAAATAATAAAATAGCTAGATAGTTTGGTAGGATTAAATGACCAAATTGATGCAGGTATGACGGCGCAAGATGAATAAATAGTCACAACAAGTTTATACAATACAATATGGTATGTCGATATCCGTATCCGGATTTGCCTGTCACTGTGGCCTCCATGTGGACAGCCACAAGACGCCTGCGCTTACAAAGGGGACCATGGGTGGCCTGCGCTGCACCACCCACAGTTCCACCCACACACCCCATATCCGGTGTAAACCCGAAGGAATAAGACCGGGAAGCATGTGGATGGGAGCCACGTTTCATCAACGGAGCCGGCCCACACTCCTTCAACAAGCATTCCAGCCTAATTGGGAAATCATGCACACCAGACATACACATGGCAGTAGCTGGACCGTAGCCCGTTCCACACAGGATGGAACCACTTTTTGAGCCTAGCACCGTCACGAGGACGGTGCACTCCGTCCCCTCCAGCGACGACCAATTGTTTCCTGGAGCCAGTATGGACGAGCTAGCGGGTACTAGAAAGGTAGACACCTTGTCAACATTCACATCAAGCGCATCCACACCGGGGAGCTCAAACAACACCTACTTCTGAAATGCAAGATTACTCAGCACGCAAGCAAACGTACCACATACGCCGCCTTATTGGCTTGGATTAGTAAATCGAATGGAAGCGTACTCATGGTGCTTCTATTCCGCGTGCAATAGTAACTTCTCCTGCACCCGAGCAACCGCCCTTATGATCAGTCTACGGAGTTCGCATCGACCAAATTTGCCTTGGATTCGCAACACCTGAAATCAATATGAGTTTGTCATAAACGCACCTTCTTCATGTTCTGGTAATGTTATTTTCGGTTTGCCCGAGTACCGTTTCCCTGCACTAAGTTAGCCGTACAAATGCGGTATGAGTATCCTTGTCGAATTCATTTGGTATACATATATACAAAGATTGGCGTCATCCGTATCCAATGGCAGTTCGAATACAACTACTCACACGCGTGACGTGCGTGCTACTGGTTCATTTGGATTATTTCCCTCTATCCTCTCTCCATCTTCTCGCAGCGTTGTCACTGTACGCTCATTCGAACCGGATTTACCAGCTCTATACACTGATCCATCATACGTGGAAATATCTTCTAATATTAGAGGCTGCACCATCGCCAACCGTTTTCATTGGCATCTGTGATTAAGCGCAAGCGTTTAATTCAATCGTATTGAGCCGATTGCCATTCTGTGTGACACCATTCGATACAGAATTCTCGAGGCAGGCCAAAAAGCCTAAGCTTACTCCGATCCAGTGTTTCTCAACACAGCTGTGAAAGAATCTGTGATCTGTCAATCTGTGTTCAGCGCTCTGTTCAGGTTGCAGTCACTCGCCATTCCTTGTGACCTTGTCAGCCAGTGCGGCTGCATTACCCATCACACGGACCGCGCGACCACGCCGACCGCTCATTTGACCTTGCAACCACCACGCTCGCCTGACCGATGTGCGCCGCTCTCAAAGCTGTAAAAGTACAGAACGCTAACCAACCCACTGGGTCAGGTAACGACACCAAATTGAATGGCAGAAAGGCGAAACCGAAGAGACTCCCATCGAAAGGCATTTGCGGGTTAGGAGAATGTCATCGGGTAGTAAAAATCGGTCTAGCTTGTTCGCACTATTTGGAATGGTACCATACGAAATGTGCAAATGTGTCCCAACAACAGTTACGGGAGCGAAGTAGCTCCCAAGATGCATTTTGGTTCTGTACTGCGTGTTCCACCATCCCCCTCGTTAAGTACTTGCTTATCCTAGCTGAGAAATGCGACCGGTTAATCGCAGAAGCGGAGCAGAGGATAAACAATAAGATTACTTCAATGGGAGCGAGTATGGACCACAGAAGCGTAGCGGCTGCTAAGCAACGGAATGCTGAACAAATCGCTTCCCCTGCACCGCAATCAGCCATGTCTCCATCTCTGTTGTCTTCCCCAACTTTGGTAGAACGCCGGGCAAAAACAGACTGTACCTACGTGAATCAAACAGTACTCACAGCAAAGAAAATCAGGCACCATTCAAAACGTCTGGTTAAGCAAATTCCCCTAGACTTGACGTTTAGTATTAACAATGATGGAGTAGCCAAACACCAACCCTTGGTACCTGTAGCTCAAATATCTCTTGTCGAGACTAAGCCTCGCAGAACATCGATTACATATGCAGAGATTGCTGCAAGGGTCCACCGAGAGGCCGCCGTTGCGTCCTCTTCCATTGTAAACACCGTTAACGCAAATGGAGAGAAAAACAGCAAACAATCACTTGTCAACAAGTCAAGACAAATTAGTACCATAACTTGTAGATCGATTAAAAAGGGATCCAACAACAGTGCCCGGACTGTTGTATGCTCAAATGTCCCTGGATCTACCGCCATCACATTGCGGGATAAGTTGTCGGACGACTAAGACCAATGGAACTCATTGTGTATGCAGATGAGTATCAAAGCCAAGCCCATAAACTTGTTACGAATTACTCGTCATCCGAACTCGCCACATTATGGTGAACCCAGACTTATTCGAGTAACTCTAGAATCCTCCACCGACGTAGAAAACGTTTTGCTCTCCGCAAGCGCGCTAAAACACGAATCCTGTGCGATATGTATCTATCCTGATGTCCCTTGGAGCGCGCGACAACCAAAACGAACCACCGAAGAGGGGCACAGCAAGCAAAACCGCCTAAACACAATCTTCATACATGGCGTGCCAGAACATCCTTCTAACGATGTTCAAGAGACCGGAAAGCACGATTTAGAACAGTGGCGGTTCATTCGTGAAACACTTTCTTTGGATGATGTTGTGGCACTATCGCTCACCAGGATACCTCTCTCATCGAATTGTAGAGGATGCGGCCCTAGAATCCTAAAACTTGTGGTGCAGTCAGAGCAACAAGCAAATGATGTTTTGGATCGATGGCGGAGAAATCGGAAACATCTTCACTCCGAAATTCGGTTAAAGGTCGCAAACAATTCGCACAGCTCAAGTATTAAAGCAACTGAAGCAGCAAGCATCCGGACGAATGTACAGAAGTGTAACTTGACGGCTGCTTTAATTGACTCTGACGTAGATCTAAACGAAGGCTGGGACGCACCTTGGCCGAATCAAGTTGCAAACGAGGTATCACTGACTCATCAAAAAAACGAATAACTGCTGACCTCCCATCGGTCGGCATTCTCCCACACTTGACAGCTTCACCTCTCTGTGGGCTCCTAGAGACCGAGAAACTGGCCTGCTTGTATACAAATGCTCAGGGACTTTCTAACAAACGGCTGAACTGAAAGATCGCCAAGCTTCTGGGTCGTATGATGTCATTGGTGTCACCGAGACATGGTTGCACACGGGGATGATGGACGCTGAAGTTTCGCTACCCGGCATGTCGCTGATCCGGAACGATAGGCTCACAAAAGGAGGAGGGGTAATCCTGTACTACCAAAACGACTTACAGTGCGAGGCCGTGGAGGATTCAGATTCGCAGTTCCCCGACTCTCTTTGGTGCCGGTTGCAGTTAAAAGGCAGGGACGCTTGCCTTATTGTCTTGGTGTACCGCGCCCCTAACTCAACACCCGAAACCGACTACCACCTAATGGCTGCTTTAAGGTGCAGTTTACAACAAAAGTACACTCACATTCTTATCATGGGTGATTTCAACGTATATTGTTTAGAATCCCCTGCCACGATCGGAGAACAATTCAAAACCGATTTACAAGATCTAGTAACTACTGTTCCACTTTACAACCACATCACTTTGCCCACTCGGTTCAGAACTGGTAACACGCCATCTGTGCTGGATCTTGTGCTTACCAACGAGGAGCATATGATTGATGCATTGGTTGTAGACTGCCCGTTGGGTCGCAGTGATCACGCAGTCATCAGTTTCAACTTCGTCTGCTATGCAGAATATCGGAATGATAACGATGATACTGTGCGAACCATCACAAGGTACGACCGACTCGCCCAGCTAGTCAGCGCCACAACATGGTCTTTCCTCGAAGAAAAGCCCCCGGAACTCGCCTGGCTCGAGTTCGTCAACACATTCAGTCAGCTGATTGCACAGGCTTCAGAGATAAAAACTTGCAATAAGTACAAATCCGTATCTTTTGTTAGGAGCAGAACCCAAAAATGGATGACAGTACGCAACGCAGCATGGCGAGTGTACAGCGAAGCTCCAGCACCAGAAACTTGGGACAACTACGTAGCCCAACGTAACCACTGCACTCAACTGTTAAGAGAAGACAAAGCCGCCTATCAGCAGAACATCGCAAAAAACTTCAGTGCTAACCACAAACTGCTGTACAAGCACTTTAATAGCCTACGAAAGGTGAGGCAAGGATTTCCTCCACTCAAGACGGCTGATGGCCCAACAAGAACGTCTATGGAAGCTGCAAACGCGCTGCAGATGCAATACGCCCCCACGTTTCAAATAGTCTTGCCACCAAGCGATCTACCAAGCTTTGTATTCTGCTCACCAGGACTAACCCACATCAATTTTACCGCAGAGGCTGTATTTCAAAAGCTGACTTCTCTACGCAAACACAGCTCGCCGGGTGTCGACGCCATTCGTCCTGAGGTATTGGGAGCAGCAGCAAACCAACTGGCAGGACATTTGGCTCAGTTTTTTCAGCACTGCTTAGACCAGAACCAAGTTCCCGCCATGTGGAAGCTTGGAATAATAACCCCGATTCACAAAGGTGGAGGCAGAACTGATCCCTTCAACTACCGCCCAGTAACCCTTCTTCCTATACTCTCCAAGGTCATGGAATCCATAGTTGCCGATGCATTTGAGTGCTACCTGGAAAACTGCAAACTCATCACTCCTGAACAGCACGGTTTCCGTCGACAGCGGTCATGTACAACTAATTTACTCATTGCACGCAGTAGTTGGACCGAGGCAGCCGACGCTGGAGAAGGTGTTGATGTGATCTACCTGGATTTTTCTAAGGCTTTCGATCGTCTAGACCATCGGATACTTCTATCCAAGCTGCAGCATTACGGGATCGGAGACCCTCATTTAAGCTGGATCGCCAACTTTCTATTTCAAAGGCAATTAGTGGTCAGAGTTCGGAGCTCTTTATCGGACCCCATACAAGTCGAGTGCGGTGTGCCGCAAGGCTCATTTCTAGGTCCACGTTTGTTTTTGGTGTTCATTAATGACCTTGCACAGGGAATCGCTTCAAACTTCCTAATGTTTGCCGACGATATCAAGATTTGGCGCAGGATCCAGGCGAACGCCGACCAACATGTGCTCCAAAGTGACTTAGATACAGTGTATCAATGGTCGATCCAAAACTTGTTGCATTTCAACGTCAGTAAATGCAAGGTGCTTTCCATTCGACATCAAAGCAGCTACTCATACCGACTCGGAACGGATGTACTGCAACAATCAACTCTCGAACGTGACTTGGGTGTCCTGGTTCAAGATGACTTGGGTTGCTCCAGGCAATCCGAAAAGGCCTCGAAGACCGGGAACCAACACGTTGGGCTGTTGAGGCGGGCGTTTGGACAAATAAACTCCTCCATATTTCGACAAATGCTCAGTGCGTATGTTCGCCCCCATGTCGAATATGCAATTCAAGCCTGGCATCCATGGCTGAAACACGATCTTAATGCACTGGAGCAGCCACAACGCCGGGCATCTAAGAACGTAATTGGAATGCGCAATCGGTCCTACCAGGAGAGGCTGCGACGACTAGGATTGTTCAGTGGCAGCTATCGCAGGCTACGAGGCGACCTGATTATGACATACTTGATTCTGCGAGACCCACATCATGTGTGCCGCCCTTTACTGCAACTCAGCAGCAATACAAACCTGAGGGGCCACTCATTAAAACTCGCAGAACAATACAGTCGTCTGGAGTGCCGCAGAAATTTCTTTTCCATTCGCGTCTGTCACCCGTGGAATGCTCTCCCAGAATCGGTCGTCTCTGCACCGACACTAACAGTATTTAAAAGACGGTTGGACGATGCACTCATCCACTTACACTTTGTTACTTAACACTATGTCTCCATCCTACACCTGGAGTTTACCCTGGAATTATTTGTTGTTAACTGTGGGTGTTGTGAATCTAAGTGGATCGCATGACTGCAGCGAAGCAAACGATAAGTCCTTATTTTCGTATTTAAAGTATTAACTATTTTACTATCCTCTTCATCATAATTGTTATGTTGATATCCCCACCAACTATCCAACGGGGCTTGTAAAGCAACGCTTCTTAACCCGTATAAATTCATTGTTCATATGCACACGCGTTTATCCAAACTTACGTATGAGCTATCACAAACTGGATAGAGACATATTGGACATCATGATCAATGGTACGACAACCCTGTATGGGTTTGGTTTGGAGGTCAGCCTAACAATCACTTTCACAGGCACGACAAAAGTTCCCGAATACGAACTGTTGATGTTTTCTTCAACATTTATACGTGACAGCCTTAAATCTTAAGCATCCATATTTGAAGGAACTCCATGTAGCAATAGTGAAGCAACTACTAGCTAGAATGATAACTAAACTACTGGTACAGTAAAATAGTGTGCACTTAGATGTTGCCGTCTACATGTACAGTTTGATTTGAGTAGCAGATGGGGATGATCACACAACATGCGATGCATTGTCCACTTCTGGCTCTCTGTGTCTCCGATTGGTTCGGTCATCTACTGCCCGAGGTATGTGCACCTACTCAAAGAACGATTGATACGCACCCTTTGGTATTGACAGGTGTCATCAACTAAGTCCCATTGCCTACTGTCAAACATGCGACTTTCAAAACAGTGTACACAATTTTTGTGTAAATCTCCAACTACTCAAAGGTTTGTACCTACCGACGTGTACTGTACTGTGGCCATAAGCTATTTGCTAACGATCTATATCATATGTCTCTTTGCTGCAGTCATTCGGTGCTCATAAAATGATTGCCGCTATGCTTTCCGATGTAATATGCTAACACACTGACGTACCATTCCGGTTAGGTTTAATCTTTTACTTAGTCCATCCAAAAGATTGTCCATGTGCAATGTAACCTCTGGTAGGCGTCTCTGTGCGTCTGCCTTCCATCTGTTTAGTACTTGTGTTTTCATAAGCCCCGGTAAATTCAGTATGGCTGAGGAACAACTGAAACTATAACTATGCTCACTCATCACTAGCCTGCGGAGTGGAACATGAAATGTAGCCATCGTGATCATCGCTAGTCGGTTAATTGTCGGGATTGTTCACTTGCCACAGAATTTCCAGGGAAATTTCTCTTCAAATGTATAATCCAATGTGGGCACACGAGGGACAATCGTTGAGCATTGTGTTCCAAATGTCAAACTTTACACTTTATGCGTACTGTAAGTGGGCAAGCGATAATAACCTTTTGATTCAAATGTATCCACCGAACTGGAAACATACACAATGATTTGCCCCCCTAACATTGATCCGTATCAAGCCCACAATTCGCTCGGAAACACCGCGTACACATCACTTACAAATGAGCTCATGGATGGACTGAACCATTATTCTGCGGTGCACCGGCTCTCTAAGCGTCATGCTAGTTACCATTGAGCAGCTGGTCAAGCTACGGTTATGTAATCTACAAATCGATTTCAAGGAGCAGGATGTAGATAGCATAGTCTGGTGAGTAATACCATGGAGTTTACCTAGTGATGTGAATCGCAGTCGAATGATAATAATACGAAGGGAAGGATACCGTAGCTCAGTGCCTCCGTATGTCGCCATACTAGACTCCGCTTGAGAAGGTAGCAAGAATAGCATAGCATAGGTCATGATGAGTACAACATTGCGATGGGCAAGATGTGAAGTCGTCGTGAAATACAACGGTGTTACATAAGCCTAATAAAGTTAGGTTAGCTGTGGCTCATCCGTTCTAGGCATGTGCAATAAGGATACCACATTGCACCAAGTCAGTAGTTAATCATTCTAGAATGAAAAAGTACCCAAACGCGACTTACATGTGGGATATAGAATATGGATGACACAAAGCAAATGACGTAGATGGAGTAAGCAACTTTTCAAGTTAGCAGGGAAATGATGCGATTATGTCCACTGCAGGCTATCCGTGTCGTAAGGTAAAACCAGAGACGGTTATAATCATCTGTTGTCCGACTTGAGCGAGAATCAACTGGGATGTAGAACCACCAGGCAGTCCTTCGTGTGTTATTATTTATTTCCCCTGGTTATTTGTTCTGACCGCTAGCATATGTCGACCAATTCATCAGTGTCTAGAATGCTACCTGTACCCAAGCATTTCGATTTGGATGTCACAACGTGTTGCTGCTGTTCCGGAATCAATCTTGATGACTTGTCTGAATCTCAGTGCGTTTACCTGAAGGCGGCCGCAGTACAATGGGGAATGCACACAGAAACACTTGAGATGGGATACATTGACTTCATATTGCAACCCCTAATAAGTCACGGTGTCACACGAGAAGAAATGTAATAAGATCCATCTGTCCTCAAGCGGGAATGTATCGAGATACGAACAGATGTTTGCGGGACTTGTAATTTAGTCCAGTACCATTTGGACATCGAGCCAGCAGATAATGGTGTCGCGCGAGTGAAAATACCATCAGTCTATCAGGTCGAAGTGCGGTGCTTACAAGTGTTTCTAAATGGCTTCCACTTAGTCATTCAATATGAGATATCAGTTGACATACCAAAGGTCCCTGGTTCGAGTTGCAGTACTGCAGTGCTGCGAACGGACATTTATTCACACTTGTGTATGGACTATCACAAACTAGATGGAGAAACAATAAAACTATGAACGTGCGTGAGTATGAATTGAATGTAGGAAAAACAGCCATATTCCACTATTGCTGGAAGGTCTCACATAAAATTATCTAAGCAACCAATACGACTGTCGTTGGTTAGTTAACATTGAAGCGTTAACCTAAAAGTGCCAGCTATAAACTTAGTCAGAAGTGTGAGCATAAACAACAGATGGAGACAAATATAAGAATAGGGAAACAAATGACATCAATACGGTTACCAGTTGGAAAATGATACACAAATATGAGGTACAATACAAACAGTGATGTCTTATCGTTAGTGTGTGTGCTGCAGATACCGTCTCTCATATATGCGTCAGAAGGCGGTAATATCGCAGATTATCTGATAACCGCAATGACATGATCGCGGAAAGAATATATCTAGCAAATCCCACTGCGTCCTGTGCAACATTCGGCATTCGAAAATGTGCTCAAACTGTTTTAGCCAATTTATAAGAAATAGCCTGCATAACATCCGATTATCCAACCGTTGGCAGATGTGACTATATTCAATTGTGGCGAGAAGCTATTTATGTAGACGACAGACTCATTGTGAGTCTCGAGTAACACGTAAAAGCGCCCTGGTCCAACCTCATATTGCACAATACAATATACAACAATATTAACTACAACAGTAAACACAGTGAATTAATACGACCAAAAGGAACACATAGAGAAGCAATACTGGAACGAACTCACGCAGTTAACGTAAATCCAAGATATCTTTGATCAATAATTGATGGAACGGATTAAATATTTCTTACTTAATCTCTTTATAATACGCTTCCAAGCCAAATTTTAGGCAGAAATTTCAAGAGGGAGATTTTTCAATATTTCCAATCGCGCGGCAAGCATTATTCATCATGTTGAGTGAATTTGTTACTGGTACTGTTAATTTGTGAGTTTCTTCGGCGAATTCGCCAATACAAGAATGAATCAGATGAAATCGTTGAAGTGCTTGACGTTCGCGAAATGGATAAGATCCTCCGGTATGGCAAGAAGCAAAGACTTTATCTAGTGGCGCGTCATATCCGCCACTTCACAGTGTTGTTAAATAGACATATGTAGCATTTTCTAGATAGAATGCTTGCCACGAGAAAATCCGCCACGTCTTGGAACACTAGCGCCGAACTACTAGCTGGAGCGGGATTAACCCGAACCACCCAGCTGGCAACATGTGCATGTTGTTCGTCTAGCCGGCCAGTGCTTTCTCCAGGGGGCAGATAGAAAATTGATACTAGCGCCCTTATGTATGAGATGAGCTTCTTCTGGCACGTTCGGGATTGAACAACCAGGTATTGTTTGCACTGAGCTCGCTTCTGACGCTTTTTCAGGGTACACAAGTTTCGAACCTCTGTACCTTAGGTAGTCTGAGGCTACTTGTGTACCCTTGAATATGTTCCAGAGTTTACACCATCTGTTCAGTAAGGACCTCTGTTTTCGGACGATCCAAGGGGTTCTTTGTGAAACGGTCTACCTATGGTTATCGGGACGGCTTTTACGATGGACATCATCTTGGACAACAATAACTTCCATGCTTCCCGACACTCAGGGACTGTGGGATACTCCAATCATTTGTGCTTGCTGCAGCGTGTAATCTGGATGGATATGTACCGTAAAAATTACGACGATATCTGGTCATTGCTACTATCCGTAGGCTCATTGGGCGCCCTGAGTAGTTGGTTACTACTCAAAGCCATTATCATCACTTTTACACCCGGCTACCAAAGATTCTCAACATACGTTAATCGTCCAGTCTTCATGGCTCATCTGCTATGCTGCGTTCAACTGCTTTTGCTTCCGATACTCACCTTCACAAATTCATTTGTTGTCAATCACTGTTATCCGACATGAACCGATTCGTCTTCATGATTCTACTCCCGTTGATTTCGTTGACGACCACAGAGCACACCCAGTAGCCCTCCTTCGGCCTTTTTCCGTTTGGTGTACTTCAATGTACATACGCTCATGCAGATCGGACGGCAGGCTGGTCTCGTGCGCACATTGGGATCCATCGCCATGGATGTCTGATGTATGTTTGGAACGCACTTACACGATCCCAGTACTGTGCGTGAGTTGAGATCTCTCACCGCCCATCCTCAATACACTTTAACCGAGGGTGAGCAACATCTCATCAAATGTGCCGCAATACAAAAAGTAAGACATTAAGGAGTACAGACTTAAAGGCTATAAAAAAGTAATACTATGCTGATATCACGTGTGATTGTTTTTGGAGATGGAGGGGGAGGGGCAAAGATACTCACAACACAAACACCATTGAAGTCGACTTCGTTATGTTGGCTAGTCAATCCTACCAAACGTGTTTATCATCCTTCGGTCCATAGCCAGACAGTCGGGAAACACTAGCCTACACCAGCTTCGAAGTGAGGGACTTCATGTCACTTGACCAAGTCATCGCTTGGCCTCCCCTCTTTTTCATCCACACTCCCGGCGCACAAGCAACGCACCTCACGAGAATCGGTGCGCTGGCATGCCCAACACGTGGCCCAGCCCTCGGAGCCTGGTACTTGATATAACGATGCTGAGCGATTCACTCGCTCTTCCTTCACCTATTATGCCACGCCGAACACGCTCATTGCTCATGCGGTGCTCCCACAGACATGAACTAAGGTGCGGAAGCAGCGATGATCGAACGTAACTAGCCTCTCTATCTCTGTCGACTTGATGGGCCATGTTTCTCAGGCAGGTTGTACGGACGGCAGCATTGTAAACTCTGCGCTTCAGAGCGGAAGTAATGTCACGCCGGCGCCACAGATGGCAGCGATTAACAAAAGTGCATCGAGCTATTGCTATAAGGTTCATGATCTCATCTTCCGTTCCACTGGCGCTGGTATATCCGCCCAAATGCTTGAATTTCTCTGCGATTTTTCGATGATCACCTCCAAGGACCAGTGCAAGGGTGGGACCCTGCCAATCCTGGAGAACTCCTCATTTCGATAGGGCAAAGCATATACCGAAGCGACTGACAGCTGGAGCTAATTTATCCGGTGCAACTTTGCACTCTTGGGAACTGTCACAAATGAGCGCAATGTCGTCGGCATACTCTAAGTCGATAAGCCGTTCACCAGAGAGCAGCTCCACACCTTCTAAGTCGTGCTCGGCGAACACCGTTTCCACGACTTCGTCAATGGTGAACTTAAAGAGGAAAGGCGACAGTGGGCAACTTCGTCTCACACCGCTGGAGATGTTGAAGGGTGGCGAAAATTTGCCGTAAGCCCTCACTCTGCCAGAGCTACGCGCGTATAACGCTCAGAAAATGTTCACCTATTTCTCTGATAACCCTTCCCTGAGTAGATTGATCAACCGAATCAAAGGCCCCTTTACTATCTAGGAACACCGCTACGGTGGGCCGCCAATAAACATGGCGGTACTCCAACAACTGACATAATGTTAATATGTGGTCAACGCACCCTCGATTTCGATGAAACCGGCTGGTTCCTCGCGCATCTGGCTCCCACGAGTTCCAGTCAGTCTATGGAGGATGACAGACTCAAGTAACTTAGAGGCAATGGATCTCAAACTGATTCCTCTAGGATTCCTACTTTCGGAACGGGAGCCTCTCTTGAAAATTGGAACTACTGCGGAGCGGCTCCAGTCTGTCGGATCAGTCTCCTACTCCCATAGATTCACTAGTAAGTTATGTAAATCGTCCAAATGAGCAAGTCCCCCAAATTTGTGGAGGGCCAGATGAGATACATCTGCTCCGGCTTCCTTGATCAATTTCAACCGTCTGATCTCACGTTCGATTTCCCGGCGTGAGGCCGCATCCAAGTCGACGGCCGAGGGAGTAGGGTGCTCACTGTCCGATGGAGGAACTGGCAACTCTGACTGATTAAGCTGCTTCTGAAAGTGTTCGGCCCGAGACTCCAAGCACGCTGAAAAGCTGTGGATCAACTATCTTTCCTCACCGCATGTGGTCTCGCTATCACCAGGTTTCTTGCTGCTCGTATCAGACGGAACAACTCCCGAAGGTTACCAAGGGCAGCGGCTGTTTCCATCTCTGAGACACGATGAGACCACCACCAGGCTTCATGATCTCTCTTCAGGCTAGCACGTAGTTTCGCCCTGAGCTTTGCGAACCTCAGTGTATTTGCCTCCAGCCGGAACACGTCGACGAATATCCAGAAGTTCTAGAGACTGCATATGGACCCAATGTCTAGGTTGGCAGTTTAATTTCCACATGTAGACGTGCGTGCTGCTAATAATGTCTGGCGGATATGCGACCACTGATCTTCGACTGTGTTTAATGAGCGGTTACCCATGTCAGATGTCAGCGTACTTTGATACGCATTCAAAACACCTGGCTTCGCTACTTGGCGTCTATATTTGCATTCACAGCGCCGTTGCAGACGTCCACCGAAACGCATCCGGAGATCGGCGTAAACAAGTGCGTGGTCAGAATCCACGCCTATGCTGCAAATTGAGCGGCATTTTGAACGCATCCTCTCCAGCAGTAACTGATCGCAATGTGACCGATTTGCGTCCATGGCTGGTGGGCGTCATGTCACCCTCCGGCGAGTGCTATGTCCGAAGTTAGTACTCGCAAGAAAGAAATGAGCATCTTCCCACAAGTGTAGCGAGCGCTTACCGTTATCACTACGGGAGCCTACACCACTCAGATGACGCTCATCAGTGGACAGTTTTCCAACTTGGGTGTTCAAATCACCAGCAAGTACCACAGTATCCGTACATTTTGTGTGACGGAGTGGCGCGTTTAGTTGATGATAGAAGTCTTTCACCAAGAGCGCTGCATTTTGTGGGCGTACAGGCCGCAATGACAATCACCGTTTGTCCCCATGCAACTTCGATGCTTTGAACGAGCCAGCCAATCTGATAGCGCACTTCTGGCTGTTCATTGGGATCCAGTCGATCAAGGCGGATCCATCCCGCTTCATCGCCGGACAATCGCATTGAGAAAATACGGCACTTTGGCATCAGATGATAATCACAGAACTCGAAACTTGCAGATGAGCTTCTGACATGCATCAAAAATCAATTGACAAGGTCTCCATTGTCCGGGCAAGTGGTGTCTGTTGACCAATTTGCAACAACATACGCACATTGAGGCTTGCCAGTCTTAGGATGACGGAGGGTTCCAAATAGAAGCAGATGAACCGATATTGTCTGTTTGGTTGGACATAAACTTGTCGACTGGATCGGGGCGATGCCCTGCGATTGCTTGTGAGTCGAAATCAGAAAGTAAATGACTGCAGAATAAAAGTGTGGGTGGGACAAGAATTGAGGGCTTGAAAACAGTGAGAATAACAGTGAAGTTGGAACGGGAGGATGAGGATGAAAAGCGCAAGATGGGGAAATAGAAAACGGGAAGGCTTGAACAGTAGCATTAAAACCCCTATCCACCTTGCTCGATGCACCAGATAGGCCGCCGTTTGTTGTACTCTGCGGTAAGCAGAGCATCAACATGTTATTTGCAGTAATGTATTGCGTATGCAGGATGCTGTCAGGTTGCTCAAGCCTAAACAGGAGAACGATTAGGGTTTTCAACCATAGTTTTTGGTTCAAAGGCCTGAGCGCGAGGTAGTTGGGTTTTTGCATTGGATTACAATGAGCACGATTTATGAAATAAGATGCCACCCTCATCCCAATCTGGAGTGTCAGGAGACAGTTTGTCAGACCTCTAACCGTTGGTCACTCTCGTATGATTATTTCTGAAGGTGGAAAGCACCGTCCAACATGGCCCAGTGGATCGCTGAGGCACGCAACCTATGGTACCGCATTAAGGTACAGCCTTCTCTCTATGGCTCCCACCGACCGCCGAACCATATTTCACGTACGTCTATCTGGTGACACAGAATCAGCTGCGGCAGGGTTCGCTGACATTGGTGTAACACTATGTAGCAAAGCCGAGGTCGCGTTGATAAACCGGTTGGTGGTTAGTAGCCGACTGTGTATAGTCCGGCTTCGGAGGTAATGCAGGATCAACAGATGTCGTGGGGAGAGACACAACTTGTTTGTAATTTCAAAGCACGCTCCAAATGATAGCAGTTGTAATTCGGTCAAGTACGCCTTTTGTCTTGGACTTCACCACCTTTTGAGCAAAGTTTGCAACTCCGATATTGTTGTTCTTGCTAGGGATTTCAATACATTGATCGGTCCAGGGTCGAAACATGCTTTCGCTTAGCAAGCTTCCGGTTTCTTGTGCCAGTAACCGAGCAGAGCTACCAGCACTTCGACTTGATAGTAGATACATGCGTTTATAGTAGTCATCAAAAGTACGCCGGCACCCTGTACCGATGCTTCGCTGCCACGCGACCGCCGCCAGTCGCGCGTGGGTTGAACATACCGCGAGGATGTCCGCTCGTATGCGGATTCGAACCACCGACCTAAGGATTGCAAGCCAGGCGCGCAATTTTTCGGCCACCGGCTGACCTTGCGTTTTTACTGGAGAAAGTGAGGAGTAAGAACAAAACAGGCTCGACTTTTTTTACGAAGCTGTATAAACTACTTGCATGTGCATACATACTGCTGTGATTCACAGGATTTCGAGGAACAGGGCCAACCAATTTTCTTCCCGGCATCGCTTAAAGTCCTCACCAATAATGCGGGGAGTCTATTCCAACTAGGCAGCACCTGATTTGAGAACCTAGCTCTTATATTGAGCCTAGGTTTTGCTGTTTCATCTTTAGACATTAACCTCTCAGGTGGTCCGATGTTGCTGGTTCAGAGATCAGTGGGCCTGAGGCAGCGAAGACCCTACATAATTTTGAATGTCTCTACTAATTTCCCTCTCAATCTGAGTCTCCTCATTGAGAACAGACTAAGTTAGCTAACCCATCTTCATACAGTGGCCTCCGCTGCCTTTCTGCCACTCGACTGACCAGTTTCTGCGCATTCTCAATGCACTTGACATCCTTCCATAAGTAACGCGCCCAGGACTGAACACAGTATACCAAATGTGGTCTAACCACGGGTACAGCTCAGAGCTCTCCTGAGTCGAAATAACTTTTGTCGTGATTTGTTAGCAGCATGCTTACCTTATGCCGATGGCTTGAAGTTATTCTTCACGATGATGCCAAGATCGCGTACTTCGGTAGCATATTGAAATGTCATGGACCCAAGGTGTGCATGCAATACATCTCCACTCGGGGTCAAGATTAGGCATTTGCTAGCGTTCAAGAGCAAATCCCATGAGTGTGACCACTTAACAACCGTAGCCGAATCTTTGGATACTGTAGTCCTGTCGTCATCGCTAACAAGCTTGGAAGTGAAAAGGTGTAAGTCACGTCGGTGGTCACCATGCGCTCGATGACAGCCGCTCAGATAACGGAGAGAGACTTTTCCCACTGCGTGAAGACAATCGTTGGTTTTTCTCGTGGACCAGCTTCAGGTATTCGAGACGTTCCGCTACCTGGTACTCCCTTTTCGCTACTCAATCTTGGTCGCAGATTGATCATATCGCAATCAGTTGCAGATGGACTGGTAGTTTAAAGTACTGCAGATCCATCTAATTTAGCTCTTTTGACTCAGTCCATGCTCATGTCTGCGCGAATCTCGGTATGCGTTTCGGAGGGTCCCTGAAAACGTAGCATCGTAATTTAGATACAAATAAACCATCTACTCTTTCGGTTTACAAGGGCTGTCAATCTTCTCAGCTACAGCCCACCACAAGACGTTAATGAACACTGGACATTCATGCAGCAGAACATTACATCTTTCGGACAGTCAGTCTGTAGTCTTACTCAGCATGCTATGGAGGCGTGGATCTAATTGACAGCTGCACTAGTATCACAGTGGATTTTACTCAGACTGCATTACACCGTTCTGCCGGTCTACAGCTCAAGCAAGGCCTGCGTAGTGATCATGAAACGTGGTGGCCTCAGCGTGCTTCGGAAATGGAAGTCGCTGCGCGCTCTCTCTCTCTGACAATACATACATACTCTTCCAGCTCATTTGATCCACTGACCACGGAAAGCCTGGTGTCAGTAAGACAATCTGTGAAGTGAATGATTCGTCGATCGATAACGTACGGATACGGGTGGTTCGATGAGCTGAAAAGTTTCATTTCCAGTTCAATTGGCACTCACTGTCCACTTGTATATGCTGCGAACGCAGCTACCCGCTCTGGGTCGTCTCACTTGATTCATCCAGCGAAATGAAAGTGGCTTGCGATTCAATAAGGTTAGCTCAGGCGGATTTCCTGCAGACCTGCTCAATGAGGGCGGCGTAGCTATCGTCAACCAGCTAGCCTCATTTATCTCCAAAATCTGGCATGAACTGAAGGTGCTACCTTCCCGGGAGCAAATCAGAAGGGTGCCTGCACTTCATGCGCCAATCACCAGGGTGTCAGTCTCATTTGCGTTGCCTCCAAACTATTTATATCCACTCTATTTCATAGACTATCGCTACTTTGTGGATCACAGTACCGGAAAGCACAAGCTAGCTTCCGTCCTGGCCGTGGGTGCGTGGATTAAGTCTTCAGGTTCCGCCAACTCGCCGAACACCTCTACCAGAGGCTTATCATCGTTGCATTCCTAGGCATTCTTAGCAAGCAACGTCATCGCGATGGTCGATCAACCGGGTCGAACACAGCACGGATGTCTAGGAATGCAACGATGGTAGGCCTCTGGTAGAGGTGCTCGGAGACTTGGCGGAGCGTGTTGATTTTAGAAATAGTGTGGATGCCAGTATCTTGGAGGCAAATGTAGTGAGCTTGACACCCCGGTGCTTGACGTATGAAGTGCAGGCATCCTTCTGCTTTGCGCCCGGGAAGATAGCACCTTTTCATCATGACAAATTTGGAGAACAATTAGGCAACTGTCTACGCAAGGAACATTGAACCATCGAAAGCCATGGAATGAATATCCAAAGTGAATACAAAATCAGAAAATGGAAAATCTATAAAGAAAAATTTATTGTGTTTTCTGCACTTGTTTTATCTTTGTGTCAGTTTAGTTATTACAGTGTTGCTCAGTAGAATCAATTCATTGACTGATGCAAAGTTTCCACTGTCCTCGATTGCCCCTACGTCCCCAAAAGTCTCCAATTAGCGGTTTTCTACTCTGACTCCCCGGCCCGGAAAAAGTACAGGTCTGACAATAGCTAGACTGGAAGTTAGCGACTTAAAGTTTTATCGCCATGTGGTAAGCCGACCAGCGCGCGATTTATTCCGGTGCGGCCCTGTGCGAACGAATAGAACGCGCTGTGGTAAACGCTCGCACAGCATGCGTCTAACGTGATCAAGCCACTTCAGTTGGCACAGCTTTATTGGCTTGCCTGGAGGGACGCTTGTAGTACCCTGGACGCGACGTCTAACATCGTCTTTGCAAACGTAGGGTTCCCACTACATATGAGATATCATCCGCACACAATCGTTGTCAATGGCCGAAATCCGACGCAGATCTTTTCTACCGATTGGCCAGGACTCATTTCGGAACAACAGTACCGCGCGACCTAGGCATTATGGACTCTGCCATTTACTGAGAATAGAGCGTCACGACGAGGACACAGATGCCTCAGATCAGCGAAAGTTGATCGTGCTTTAGCAATACGGAGAGAAACCTCTCTTCCATTGATGCAATCAGCAAATACGCAGCTCCCAATATGAACGAAGCTGTCTACTTCTTCGAGCCGCACGCTTTCAAGAATCAGCTCGAGGGAAGGTGGATGCCGACTCTTGCGTTTCAATGAGACGAACGTCATGTCATGCTTGATAGCTTCAATCATCAAGCGGTTTAGCACGACCTGCATGATCTGTAGGTCCTCACGGAGCAAGACAATATACTCAGCATACTTCAAGTCAGTCGCGTAATTGCCTGAAAGAAACTCCACACCAAAGCCCTAGAAAGTTTCCAGAGGGCTTAACAGGGCGTCCTCAATCGCAAAATTGAAAAGAAACGGAGACATGTGGTGTCCCTGTAACACCACTAGTGACCGTGAAAGGTGAAGAGAGTTTACCGTAAGCTTTCACTCTGCCAGAGACATGGTTGCATAATGCTCGAAGAATGGCAGTATTCTTCTCGGGCACCCCATTGCTTCGACGGGGTCGAACCCAGCTCTAGTATCCAAAAAAACGACAGTGGTGGGCTAACGATAGAGGTAGCGCCGCTCAATGGTTTGGCGGCGCGTAAACCTGTGGTTAACATGCCCACGACCGGGGCGGTAACCGGCCTGTTCCTCACAGGACTATGCTTCTCGAATCAGTGTTAGCTTACTCAGTGGAATGGATGTTAGCAGTTGGGATGCGACGGATATTATACTGTTTCCTGTATAGTTGGCGCAGGAGGTATGAGCACCCTATTTGAAGATATGTACATTTATCGACTCGTCCCAAGAGGATGGAACCTTTTATTCGCTCGAACAACTGGTTTGTAAGAATGAAGTACCGATGCATGTAGGGAAAATTCCTGAGTACCAATCCAAATTTCTGCCTCGCTCTCGCGGAAACATATCCTACTTGTTCACGGAAGTCACATGAGCATACATATTGCAATCCCAGATCTCTAATCGTAGGGCAGAGATTAAGTGATTTGTCATTAAGAACCAGGTCAATATGAGTCAAACTGCACTTGTTGGACATTGCACAACATTTGTCAGTAGAGCAAGATACTTTCCACTTTGAGTAGCAAGTTTCAAGCGCACGGAGGTCACGTTGGATCATGGTAATAGCAGCATTGGAGGCTTCCGGGCGGAAATTATATACGATTTTAATGTCATCGGCAAACATGTATTGTGTACCGGATTTTTCTCCGTCAGAGTTATCCTTGACATATTTTGAGAACACTAACGGCTCAAGGACACTTTCTTGTATCACATCAATGGTGACAGGTGTAGCATCAGACTTCGTGAAGTTGTACTACCTACGTTCGATTTGTAAAGTGTGACCTGAACTAAGAAAGTGGATGCTCACTGATCCAGTAGGACATCAATTTGGCTATCATCTTTTCATGAGACAACCCATCAAAGGCCTTGTGCATGTCGGGTTAAATTGGACTAGCCAACGTAGCAAGATCGTTCGAGGCCATTATATAGTAGAAAATTTTCAAGTGGCACGTAAGACAACAGAGGTTATCCAAGAATCCGTGTTGAGTTGTATATTAGCTTTCTTGATATTACAAATTCGGCAGTTTTAACTTTGGTATATCGCTCCACAATTTTTGTAAGTTAAATGTCTGACTTTCTGAGCGATTCTTTTTAGCTCCAAAACTGAGCCTTCTTTATGTCGCGGCACGACTATAGCTTCTTTCCACTGAGCTGGTACAATGCCGGTGTTCATGGACAGATTCAACATACTCAGCAATAGTAGGGGAATGTCATCTCCGCCCAATCTCGCAGCTACGAAGGATATTGTCTGGACCCCTGAAACGTGATAATTTTGTGCACCTGGTAAGTTTGTGTATATCTTTGAGCTGATCGACCGTGACTAGTGGCCGGACCATGCATAGGGGTTTCGGTATCCACGTTGAAGTAGGCGCAAAATATTGGTCAAATATTTACGCTAGTTTGCACAGGGTCTTTGCCTTCGATACGTTTGGTAGTTCTACGATTGTAAAGACTGATCAGTTCATGGTTTTTGAATCGACTATCGAGTGCCCGTTTTTCATCAGTGATTTATTTCGTGTGATAAGTCAGCTTCAACGATATAACCAAATTATGCTTTTGCATCGAGAAACAGTAGTTATGTTTTACAGTTTTAAAGAAACCCATTAGATAATCAAAAGTCATTCTTAGCGAACATATGTTTTCGATAATTCTTCATCAGGTTAGTACAAGTATGTACCAGTTACATCAGTTAAGCAGGCTTCTGGGGTCGTTAAAACTGGATAAACTCATTCTGTGGTATGCTGTACTTATTTTTTGCGTTTCGCAGTTCTTTTCGTGAAACACCCTTTACACGACCTGAGGAAAAGTGCCTGTGATTGCTAGGAGCCACTAGGTCATCCTACACACGCGTGATGTGCGTGCTCCTGGTTCATTTGGATTATTTCTCTATGTCTTCCTTCCATCTCTCAGCGTTGTCCCTGTACGCTCATTTGAACCGAATTTACCAGCCCTTCACAGTGATCCATCATACGTAGAAATATCTTCTACGATTAGAGGCTGCGCCATCACTAACCGTTTTCATTCGCATCCGTGATTAAGCGCAAGCGTTTAACTCAATCACATTGAGCCGATTGCCTTTCTCTGTGACATCATTCGATACAAAATTCTCGAGACAGGCCGAAAAGCCTAAGCTTATTCCGATCCAGTGTTTCTCAACACAGCTATGAAATAATCTGTGATCTGTCAATCTGTGTTCAGCGCTCTGTTCAGGTTGCAGTCACTCGCCATTCCTTGTGACCTTGTCAGCCAGTGCGGCTGCAAG